>CM076569.1:432511341-433215252 GCA_034641835.2 Pinus albicaulis
AGTTCTTCTTTGCCCTCTTCAGCTCATCGTCAGTCTAATCTATCCATAAAATCCAATTCGAAGCATCAAGATCATCACCTACCTCGCCCCAGCTTGATCTCTGCAAAGGTCTGACCTTGTCCCCGGACCCAAAACTTGTTTTCCCATTACTCCAGCGAAAACCCAAAAAACCAAAAACCAAACATACCTATCTCTTTACTAGCCTAAAATCAGTTCTTATTGTAAGTCATCTCGCATCCTATTGCTTATTTTTTCGAGATTGACGGAGAGAGCCCTCTCCTGTCCTCGTAGGGCTAGCTACGAGGCTGAGCGTGGTTTGATGTAGCCTTGAGTTTTACTTCATTTCAGCCTGAGGTAGATTTGAGTGCTAACACTACCAATCCTAACTAATCTAAATAAAAACAGTCAGCTGAGGTATTGACACCTAGCTATTACAATTCAAGGATTTCGAACCCTCCTAGCCACAACATGTGGACAAACCTCCTACATTGCTGACTAGTGTCTAATGCCCCTACATCAGACTCTCGAGGGCAATCTTCTTCATGGGCTCCTGTCCATGAGCTCTTCCACTGATCTACATATCTTCTGCAACATTCCTTCAGTCATCCAAGTGGCATCTTCCTCTGGTTTGTCCTTCCATTTGATTAAGTACTAAAAGTACTCTTGTCCTCTGGTCCTTTTGAACACTCTTTTGTCCAATATCTTCTCTGGTTGCAATGGTTGTGCTGGAGGTAGCTGCTATTTCCACTCAATTTGTCCCTTGTCTATTGATCTTTCTTCTGCACCATCATCTTCATACTTGTACAAATCTACAACATTAAAAATGGGAGATATTCCAACATCAGGAGGTAATTCAATCTCATAAGCATTTGCAGAAAACTTTCTAAGTATCTTGCATGGCCCAATCTTTTTGAACTTCAGTTTGTTATACTGCTTCCTTGGGAATCTCTCCTTTCTCAAGTGTGCCAAAACCAAATCTCCTACTTCAAAATGAACTTATTTTCTGCTCAATTCTGCTCTGCTTTTGTATCTGATGCTACTACCTTGTAGTTGTTGTTTCACTTGTTCATGTATGGCCTGGATTTCTGAAGCAAATTCCTCACCATCTGCACTCCTCAATTCTGCCCTTCCCAGATTTCTCAACTCTGATATTCCTCTGGGGTGCATTCCATAAACAATATGAAATGGACTTTGCCCTGTGCTCCTGTTTGGTGAGTCATTATATGCATATTCTGCCTGGGGAAAAATATGATCCCACTGCTTGGGATGCTCTACTGCAAGACTTCTCAATAAATTTCCCAGACTCTTGTTTACTACCTCAGTTTGTCCATCAGTCTGGGGATGATAAGCTGAGCTAAAACTCAGTTTGGTACCAATTTTCTTCCACAGTGTCCTCCAAAAGTGACCCACAAATCTGGTGTCTCTGTCTGAAACAATACTCTTGGGCAACCCATGCAATCTAACAACTTCTTTGAAAAACAAGTTAGCAACATGGGTGGCATCACTAGTTTTATAGCATGGAATAAAATGTGCCATCTTGGAGAATTTGTCCACCACAACAAAGACTGCATCATTCCCTCTCTGAGTCTTGGGCAATCCTAGAACAAAATCCATACTCACTATGTCCCAAGGCCTATCTGGAATAGGCAAGGGAGTGTACAATCCTGAATTCTGGATCCTTCCTTTAGCATATTGACAGATTTTGCAATTCTTCAAAAAATTGTCCACTTCTACTATCATGAAGTGACTCAGCTGCTCATAAGTCTTATCAGTACCAAAGTGTCCAGTAAGTCCACCACTATGCTTCTCTTTGATAAAATTTTCTCTCATGGAACATCTTGGTACACACAGTTGGCTTCTTCTGAATAACAAGTCCTCCTACAGGAAATAATCCATCCACTGGCTTCTATTTGTTAAAATAGGGTTACTACATGCCTCAAGTGCTTCCTTAAAAACTGGATCTGTTTTATACAATTCTTTGAGAAAATCAAACCCTACAACTTCAAAATTTGTTTCTTGAACAAGCATGTGCCTCCTACTCAAAGCATCAGCTACTTTGTTGGCTTGGCCACTTATATGTTTCAAAACAAAATTAAAACCTTGGAGATACTCAACCCATTTGGCATGCTTATGCTTCAACTTGGGCTGCTGTATAATATACTGCAAAGCATGATTGTCATAATACAATACAAATTCCCTAGACATCAAATAATGTCTCCACTTCTTCAGTGCCTGAACAATTGCATAGAATTCCTTCTCATAAGAGGAATACTTTCTTCTGGTGTCATTCAGATTTTCACTGAAATATGCCACAGGCCTATCATCCTGACTCAACACAGCTCCAATGGCTTCCCCACTGGCATCACACTTTACTTGAAATGGTTTAGCAAAATCAGGTAGGATCAAAACAGGCTTCTCCGTTATCTTTTTCTTCAAAAATTTAAAGTTCCTCTCTGCTTCAGCAGTCCACTTAAATGGATGTTTTCCCTTCTTTATTGTCTCAATTATGGGTGCATTGATCTTACTGAAGTTTCTTATAAACTTTCTGTAAAAACTAGCAATTCCATGGAAACTTCTTACCTCAAAAACATTCCTGGGTGAAGGCCACTCCACAATTGCCTTAACCTTTTCTGGGTCCATCTTCAATCCTTCTACAGAAACAAAAAAACCAAAATACACCAACTCCTCCTTCATGAATGAGCATTTCTTCAAATTTATCAGTTGTTTCTCTTGGTGCAGCTTCTTCAAGACATGATTAAGATGCCTTAAGTGTTCTTCTTTAGTTCTGCTAAAAACTAATATATCATCCAGATACACTATCACAAATTTACCAATGAATTCTTTCAATACTTCATTCATAAGTCTCATAAAAGTGCTAGGTGCATTTGACAACCCAAAAAGCATTACCATCCATTCATACAGTCCTTCATTTGTTTTAAAGGCAGTTTTCCACTCATCACCCTCTTTTATTCTAATATGATGGTATCCACTTTTCAAATCTATCTTTGAAAAATATCTAGCACCACTCAAACAGTCCATTAAATCCTCAACTCTGGGCAAATGGAATCTGTACCTGATTGTGATCTTATTGATTGCTTTGGAATCAGTACACATCCTCCATCCTCCATCTTTCTTTGGGCTCAATACTGCTAGTACTACACATGGACTCAAACTTTCTCTAATCAACCCCTTGTCCACCAATTCCTGTACTTGTCTCCTGATTTCCTCATTTTCTTTGGGAGTCATTCTGTAGGCTGCCTTATTTGGTAGATTTGAACTAGGGATAAAATCTATCTGATGGCTAATATTTCTCAAAGGTGGCAGCTCATCAGGTAAATCATCCACAATAATGTCACAGTAATCATCTAACATCTCTTGGATTTCTACTGGCAAATCAGAAATCTTTGTAGAAGTAAGAAGTACTTTAGGTTTGAAAACTAAAGCAAAAATTACCTCTTCTTCTTCTATCTACTGCAGATATTCCTTCCCGCTCAGCAACAAGGTCTTCAGATCGATCACTCTGTTGGATGGCTCTCCTTCTTCCATGGGTATCAATTTATGATGTACCCCATCCTTGAAGAACTTGTAAGTGTTCTTCTTGCCATCATGCACTGCTGCTCTGTCAAACTGCCAAGGCCTACCTAGTAGTATATGGCACACATCCATGGGCATTACATCACATAGGACCTTATCTTTGTATTTTCCCATTTGCAGCTCTATCTCACACTGTTATTTCACAACTAGCTGGTGCCCTTTATGTAGCCAAGACACCCTGTAAGGAGTGGGATGCTCCCTTGTCTTCAGCTTCAACTTTTCTATTACCTCAGTGGAAACCATATTGTTTGTGCTGCCACTATCAATGACTACCTGGCAGCACTTCCCCTGGACTTTTCATATGCTCCTAAACAAAGTCTTCCTTTGTGTAGGCTCAGTGACCTCTTTAGCTTGCTCCACATTCTCTCAAGTACCGTTCTTATGTCCCACTTAAGCGACATCTATAGCACCTCAACTCTACCGCCTCTCGTCTCGCCTTTCTCTTCCTTTTCCTCTATAAGAACCCCTTCGCCCTCGTATCATCTCCTCCGTAGATGCATTCCGAGGTGAGCTACCTAGCTCCATCCCCGGGTGTGTTGTGGCTTTCCTCACCACTCCCCGACTTCCCTTCCCACTCTTGTGTGCACCTCTCTTCTTGCGCATCGGTTTCGGAGTTTCTCCCTCCGCTTTCAAGGCCATATGATAGGCTCCTTCCACTATCTTAGGAGACAAACTTAAGACTAATCTCATCTTCGATCTCCAAACTCTGAGACCATTCACATATCATGTTTTCCTCGGTGTGTCTTGGAATTTCCCAGCCCTTATGCTTACTCTGTAGAATTCCTCTGTGTATTCTTTTACTGTCAGCAACCTCTGTCTCAGGTTCTGCATTTGCTCACACAATGTCAGCTGATAATCACTAGGCAAGAATTTACCTTTTAATTTAGCCATCATTCTAGTCCAGCTCTTGATAGGTTTCTTGCCAACTCTCCTCCTTTCTTCCTGCACTCCATCCCACCAAAGTGCAGCATTTCTTTTCAGCTTTGTCACCGAAAACTTGACCCTTTTATCTTCATAATTGAAGCACTTGTTCATTTCATTTATCCAGTCCACCAGTTCCTCTAGATTCAGTCCCCCTGCATAACTCGACACTTCAATTCTCGGCTTAACTGAAGACCCCAGAATAGATCTAAGGAGCCTCATGTGAAAAGTAATTTCAACATTTTCTTCCGCTTCCTCTGTTTCAGGTTCACTGATGTCTTCAGGATCTCTGGTTTGTCTTCGCTCCACGGCATCCACTCTGGCTTCGAACCTCTGCAAAATATCCAACACCTCTGCGTTAGCAACAGGTCTCCTTCTGCCAGCACCTCTACCAATTCGGATTTCCATGTCAGCTCTCTGCAAAAACAACTCGAGAACAATAGCTCTGATACCACAAATGACAACAAAAAACTGAATTCGGACCCCTAAGGAGAGAAGGTCACTGTAGCCGTGGCTCTGTCAGCATTTCCGTTTTGTTTGCTTGTTCCTCCTCCACGTGGTGTTCTTATATTTTCTTCCTCAGAGGTTAGTTATCAAATTCGTGGAATTTGATAAATAACATTATCCACAACCTTTGCAAATTTAATTATATCTCCAAACCTTATATTAATAGCCCGACACTTTATAACCAACCGACGTTACAATAGACCTTCGGTCCAGCCCCACATATATATCAGTGGTCCAATCAAATTCACGCACCATACCTGGTTATCTTCCGCACATCTTCCTCATGTGACTATCGTTCGATGGCTCCCCTCCAGATCGACGGCGTACCACGATATCGCTCGGCTCCCTAGGTCAAATGTTAATGTGCAATGGCACGCTTTTAACGGCGGTTTTCTGTGGGTCCACCTCGCCACGTGTCGAACACACTATGGAATCGCTCCCCAACTAGGAAATACCGCTTACTCACCAAAAGCGGTGCGATATGGGCAATCTGCCTTCGTAAATCCACTTGTGGGTTTTGAACAGTGACTAACCAAGGTTCACGTCGGGGTTGCATTCTTCTTCGTATATTCTCCGTTTGTTAACTAAGGTTCTGACCCCGGTTAGGAAATTCCAATTAATCAACGAACGAACATAATTTTCTTTAGTAAACGAGATTGGCCATTATTAAGAGACTTTGCCTACACACAGGATTTCTTCACTCACTCGGACAATTCGAGAGAAAGAAACGGACAGAGAATTACAGAGGTTTCATGGTGACTTGATTCACCAAAATTCTGCACACAATATCAGTTCAACGGTTATACACAAGACAATGTTCAATCACCTCACAATCAAATGAATTTCCTCACAAATAACAACTCAAGACAGTTAGATAATCAACAGGAACTGAAATTCATTTAACTGGAAGCAATTGTTAATACACAGATTTTATTGCAGGAATCTTTCTCTTTCTCCCCTTTAATGCATCCGAGGAATACAACTTATATACATCAATATATGACTCTTCGGTTCCTCTAAGAGGACCATTCTAGAAATCAAAGGTCTAATTACAACTTATTCAAATAACTGAACTGACAGATGGATCGAATCCAACTATTCGACTTCTACCAATCCTAACTAATCTAAATAAAAACAGTCAGCTGAGGTATTGACACCTAGCTGTTACAATTCAAGGATTTCGAACCCTCCTAGCAACAACATGTGGACAAACCTCCTACATTTCTGGCTAGTGTCTAATGCCCCTCAATCACTCTTACTGATAGAGAGAAGAGGTATCAAAGAAGAAGACACCGAAAGTTTTATTATAGAAATGACAAAGAAGACAAGGGTAAAACCCATTTATCAGGAGGAATGAAAAGGAAGGAGCTCTCGAGACTTCTTTTCCAAAATATTCAGAGCATTAACAAATACATCATAAAAATGAGGATGGAGAGATGTAGAAATTCTCCAAAAGAACTTGTGCATAGAGAAAGCTCCATATTTTCATATTATGAGTGTGAGCATTCAGCCACACAATCAATTCTATAATGCTCTACCATGCCTATGTTCATAGCAAGAGAGATGGAGGAAGGAGATGTGCAAAGGAGGAGACTCTTGGTGACTATCTTCAAGAATATGAATCTCAATCACCGAGGTTCAAAGATCATCTAAACTTCCAAGAGTTTTGCAAGGTCAATGAGAATAGAAGACCTAGAAAACACGATAGAAGCAAACGGTGCGAGCAACATGCTTTGGGTAGATTATTTCTACCAACATTTGATGGGTCACATAAATGTACAGCTAGGTCTTGGGTGAAGGAGCTACACACCTATTTGCAGTAGCACCAAGTTTCAGAAGATGAAGCCATTAGAGTAGCAGCACTGCATCTTGAAGGTAAGGCTTATGCCTGGTGGTTTTATGAAACTTCAACCTTGAATCATGTAAATGTATCTACTTCTGCAAAGTTCACTAGGAGGTTAGTGAAAATATTTGATGCAAAACATTCTGAAACATCCTTCGTTGAGCTAGCCAAGCATAAACAAATAAAATCTTTGCATGAGTTGGAAGGATCTATAAATCCAAATCCATTTCAGAAAACTATTGAGGGGATTAAAAACTTGCATAATACCTTGCTAGAGGAAAGATCCCCATTTCAGATAGAGCTCTCTTCTCAAGGGGAAGACATGGAGATTTATTTTTCAAAAGAGGAACTAAACAAAGAGCCTCCTAATGATGATGAGGCAACCTCTATTCATGAGGAAGAGGAAGAGAAGGCTGCAGGTAACAGTGTTGTCACATCAGGAGTAGATCTAGTACCTCATGGAAAGGTAGATGGAGCAATTTATCCAATGAGAGGAGTTCTTGTATCATTGCAAGAAGTTCCAAAGGATCTCATATGTGGAGATCAAGGCGGAATCCATGAAAAACATGTTCCATTATTGATATATGGTGAGACCTTGCAGATGAAAGGAGAAGGTAGGGAGGATGGAAAACATCATATGATTAGGAGCACACACCCTTATCTATTTCATAAGGTTGATGCACAAAAGAGGCAGACTGATTTTCGCAGTGAGAGCAAGGACAAAGTATTCCACTCATATATGCAGTCTACTCTTGATATTGATGTCTCTTTGCATGGAGGCATTCCACCTGGGAGGCCACCAGATCAGAAGATGGTGAGGCATGTCTCACATCATGGTTCACCATTCAGTCATCCAGGAGGAATGGGGGTATTAGGAGGCCATGATACAGCGCTAAGAATCTTGGGTAGACTCAAGGAGGAGGGATACATTCTCCCAACATCATCATTATCCACTCTCATTTCAGATTCTGTGTTGTGGGAGAAGAAGCATGGGAAGGATAGCAGCCTTCCAACATATACCTTTGGCATGGGAGATTTCAAAGAGAAGGGCAGCCATATGAAAAATTTTCTTTGTGATAGATCATCAGCGCTGTCACTATGGAGGATAGATCCATATTGGAAATCCCAACTATTGTTGGATTATTCCAAGGATCCTTTGGCATGCATGATACTTGATGACCAGCTACATGAAGAGGGATATTCAGTCCAAGAAGGAGTCATCTACTATCATGGTAGGGTCTTCTTAACTAGAGCATCGAAGCTCAAGGAGAAGTTGCTACAAAGGGCTTATGAAGAGTTTTTTCAGCCATACTTATTCTATGAAAGCCTACAACACTATCATGGAGAGATACACTTGGGAAGGCTTTGATGAGGAACTATATCAAAATTTTCAAAGATGCATGAAACATGTGGAGTTGGAAGAGAGACATGACTCAATGAAGGAGTTATTATAGCCACCTCGTTCCTCTTTTGGGATGAGAGTGGATCCATATATAAGCCACTCCATTTGTATGAGCATAATTATTGGTAAAGAAAATGATCATGTACATAATGTTTCATTTGATGATTATTTGCATCCATTTACCACGTATATGTAAGCCATAGCTCCAAGGAGGAGAATTATTCCATACAAACTTCATGGCCAACTTTTGGCCATAAAAATTTTTGAACATGGCCACTCCCTTGGAGGACATAGGGAGATATTGTATCATTGTGGGTGCACTCCAAAGGCACCAAACATATCTCACATTTCAGCCATGGTGAGATGACTTGGGTAGCAAGTAAGTGGTGGGGAAACCACTTACCACATCATTATATGATGCAATCAGGAGATTTACTACGCTGGTTCCATATGTGGGACTATGACCCACCTCCAGTTGTACAAATTTCTGTTTGCATGTACTTAGTTTTGATCCCATACATTGATGATGAACTTATAATTTTTATGGGAATGTTTGGACAGAGGATGGAAGGAATGTATGTGCCCTATGGGAGAGATATTATCCATGTTCATTATGCTACATGTTTCAGGGAGAACATTGGGCAAACCATGTTTGTTTCATTGGAACTGTTATCTTCTTGTGGGATGGATTATTTGCATCTCATGAGAACTTTGGAGGATAAATTCATGGAGGGATGGATTGGTAGACACTTAGCTTATGAGGGAAGCTTATCACATGTTAGTTTCTTGAGGACAAGAAACATTTGGGAAGGGAGGACTGTAATTTCCCCAATTAGCCATGAGCTAGTTGGAATATTAAATTTTGTTTTGTTGCTTTGTTTAATGAATAATAGGACAAAAAAGGTCCATAATTCTCCTTAATAACAAATAAATCAATGCCAATGTGAAAGAGATAAATATTGGCAGCTTAATTGAGCACCCTTAGGTGTGAAAAGGGGCTGGAACACCTTGACTGGGTCAACCTTGACCAAATCAATAGCGTTTTCATGGAGGAGTGGTCATCAATGAAAGACATCATAGTTTTAGATGGAGATGCTTTGCATGGAAGTAGTGCTATTATTGGATGGGGCTTAAGGTTTGCAAGCTCATATCTTATTTAAGGAAGAATATGGAAGCCATTGTTAATTATGTTTTATGTATATGATATTTCTGAATATATGGTCTATTTAGACATATATCTTTCTCTTGTTGTTTAGCTGAGATTGAGTTCTATTTAGCACTGGGTGTTCCTGATCAGGAATCCAACCTCTTCCATTGAGAAGCTCTTGGAGGAGTCTTGTACTACATTGTCCACTATCAAGCTTAAGGCCAAGCTTTATCTTTCATTTACAACGCATATCCTGTTGAGGGTTGAGTTGTTTTGCAGGTTACAGCAAGTGGAGACTAGATCTGGGTCATTCCATTGCTCATTTTCAGTGGGGGAAGCTTCATTTCCATTGGGAGGACATAAGGAAGGCCCTTGTGCATATTTCCAGATCTTGGCATCAGGCCAACTACTTATTTATCCCTACAGCGCATTTTACTTCCAGATCTACGTTATTTATGTAGGAGGAGTTGTAGGGTGGATTGGCACACCATTTGGAGAGTTGGTTTTCTAGTGAAAGGGATCTGCCTTTCATTTAGAGGATATATTGGAAGAGGCTATTATATTGATCATATCATATCATCCAAACTTTCCAGATCTGTATTTTGCAGTGGATCTTCAGCCCTAGGGCCTAGATCCCCATCTTGTACATGGTGTTTTGCTGAAAACCCTTAAGGGGTTATTCAAAGGAGGTTGTATAATGTTTAGATCTGTAATAGATCTATCTTTCGAGGCACATATTAGCCCTAGATCTAATGTATAATTATTTTCTATTGTATTTCTTTTAAAACAGCGTTGTAAGAGTCTTCCAGCTTTTATATATAGTAGCAGCACCTCATTTTGAGGGATTTTGTCCATTGGAGGCTTGTACTTTCTTTTTGTGTATCTTACGACCCATTATTTATGCATATTTTGTTGTTGTTATAACATATGAAAGGTCTCCATATTGGCCTCTTGATTTTATATGATGATTTACACTATTTTTCCAGAATTTTGCAATATATTCCTGCTTTTCCCATTTGGGAATATTACGATTTTCCATTGAACAGTTGGTGTCTTACTCTGAAGTAGAGAGTATATTTTTCAAGGGCCCTAGAGGTAATTTTGATGTAGGATAATCTACTCTCTAAGGAAAATTCAAAGTTTAATCGATCCAAGGGCTCTTGAAAGCCCAAGGAAGGGTTAAATTGTGAATATTTTTATAAAAATGATTGTAATTTATTTGTGAACAAAAAAAAAAAAATCATAGTTTGAGACTTGCTCTAGAAAAGACAAGTTGTAGGTTTTCAGAAGTTTCTAAGAATGAGTCATGAGGATAGGTTTCGATTCAATCTAATGAATCATGTAACTGAAATTAGCATGCTGGTAGAGTTTGAGTAACGAGTCATTGAGGAGATGAGGATGAATGTCTATCTTTAGAAATTAGTTACATAATTAGTTACAGATTTGTAGGAGGTTGTTGAAAGAGTTAGACAAGGTCAGGTTTGTAATTTTATATTTTCAATTGAAAGAACACAAGTGGGAGAGGGGAGAAGATGGCCATGTAAAGATGAATCAGGCCATATGCAGAGTAGGTCAGGGTCTCATTGTGTATATACAATTTATTCTCTTAATCAGGAAGCAAGTTCATCATGATTGTGTGTTTGTGTCTCTGTTATAATTTGAATTTATTGTAATTGAGAAATTTGATGAATATAGTTATTTGTGTGATTGTCTAATGGAGGGTAGTGCACATAGGATGCATGTAGAAGACAAAGTTTATGAATGCAATGATTTGAGAATCTGTTGTGAGAGGACTTCTCTGCGTTGAGAGATATTGGTGAAATTTTTGTTTGGAGGTTTACTTAGAAGGTAAAAAAAATCTCTATGTTTTAAATTTTTGAGCCTTGTAAATATGAAGAAATAGTGGATGAATTAGCATGAAACAGTCAAGGATTTAGATATCAAGGAGATCTAAAAATCTCTTTCACACAATGTCGTAACTAGAAAATTTTGATATCTATGGGAAGTTGTTCAATCGATATTTAAATCCATATTGGACGAGAAAAAATCATAGTGAAGGAGTTCTATGTTTAATACTTGAAGGAAGTTTGTTACATTTAATGAATTATTGGCATTGCATTCCATTATCGTTTCATTATTGAGTCGAATTAATGAAGGACACAGATTAATTAGAGACTGATTGAATTCATGTTCAAGATCTAATAAAAAGAGGCTTGTGTGTTAATACATTGTGCGTATTCACTTATGAGAATTTGGAGCAACAAATCTCTATGTAGCTACATGAACATAAATTTTTGAAAGGTAACGGTTGAATTATTTCTAATACAGCAAAAGTGTGAATGAGGCAAAGCAATCATAATGTGATGTTTTCCTTGACAAGGTGGCATTGAAGAAAAGTGGCAACAAGATTGGGAGGATCAGTAAATCTGCATTTACACAGAACTAAACAATGTTGTAAGGATGTCATGATCATAGTAAGCAGATGGTGTAGCAGATGTAGGGGATTCGTAAGAAAAAATCATCATCAAACTTGTGGTTAAATTTATGATCAAGGGAATATGAATTCTAAAATTTTTCCATCTAGGTTTTGTGCAGAGCAGGGTCCATTTGGTAATGGAAGCGAGTTTCCAAAAATATCCTTGGTTGAGGAGTTCCGAAGTAAACTACATTTTTGTAGACTGCATGACTGGAAAAGAATGATTTTTTTTCCATTGCACCAATGCTTGTGTTTGCAGAGATAGGAGCCATCAATTTGTGGTATCAAAGCGTCGTAAAGATCTCGAGAGTTGTTTGTGACATATTGAATGCAAGATGATGAGAAATATTGCTCATGAAGTTCAAATGGAGTGAACCTTAAGAAGCAAGATTGTGAACAATGGGCTTGTGAAAGAGCATGAAAGCTGCAGCAACATGGATTTGCGGCACATATATTGATGTAATGATATTTATTTCAGTTGTATGCTAATTTATAGAACTGAGAGTATTAGAAGAAGGACATAAAAGTTTTAAGTGATTGTGTTAGTCTTTATACCTTGGGAGGAGGACAAAAATATGTTATGAAACAATAGAATATTAAACACTACAATAAGAGAGTAGTAAAAGAGAAGTTACATCAACACAAGTTCAAGAGAGAGAATAGTGAAAGTGGTTTTAACTGAGGAAGTGTGAATAATATGAAAAGGAGAGTTGTAGATTCAAGAGCCACTTCCAACAGTCAGTTTGGTAGAATTGGGTGAAGGCAGACAAGGAGTATGTGGAAATTTTGCAAAGGAAAGTGCAGACTTGGAAACCAGTTCCAACAGTGAGTTGGGAAGAATTGGAAGGAAGAAGAAGATTGTGACTAAAAAAAAATTCTTGGTAAAGAATAAAGTGATTTTTTTCTCATAAAAGAATTTGATTGTAGAGAAGCCTAGAAAGAGCAATGATAGTGCTCAAATTTTTCTAAGTTAAAGAGAGCCAAAGATACCAAAATATCAAGTTCAAGAGAGGAGCTTGGTGAATTATTTATAGCAGTGTGAAAGAGAATTATTATTGCAGAGACTTATTACAGCTCATAGTGAGTATGGAGGAGCTCACAAATATAGAGAAGAAGATGACTACTGATGGTCATAGCTTAGGTTCAGGGAGAAGCCACAAAGTAAAGAAAGAATATACCAATGAAAATGGCATGTGGAGGCAGATGAATTATGAAGTGTATGAAAGGGAGAATGCTCAGATAATAGTCCATCTTGAAGTATTGATTCAACTGTTGCAAAAAAATAAAGAAGACAAAAGATGTGGTTTTGTTATGAGAAGAAAATTGAAGTGGCATAGGCTACAAAAGAAGAAAGAGAAAATGATGAATTCTCAATGGAAGGATGAGGTACTCAAGGAAAATGAGTATCATGATAAAGAATTGACGGCTGAAAAATCAATTGAGATCAAGACATCTCATGATTTGAAATCTGAAATTTTGTGTATGTTTTCAGGTGAAATACATGAGGATGGACAATTTTGTGTATGTTTTCAGGTGAAATACTGAATGAAATAGAATTTACTACCAGAGTTAGTCAAGGGGCTGAAGGACATCTATTCAATGTTGTCAAGGAAGAGGAACAGGGATATGCTGGAATTGATTAACAACATAGTGATGATGTGCTTGAGAGGGATCAATTAGAAAGTGAATTGTTGAGGTGGTTGCTAGAAGAATTTTAGTATGAGGAAGGAATTGCAGTCATTGATATAAGAATGTCTCAAGTTTTGGCTGAGACAGAAGCATATACTAGTTTACTAAACTATGTTATGTTTGCTAGTAGACAGAGAAGTGTGAGTGAATATGTTACTGCAGTCAGGGAATTGGAAAATAATTTACTTTTTGAAAGTAAATTTGAAGATAAGGAGAAACAATTGGATATTGCAGAGGGATATATCTTCAAGGATATTCAAGAAGTTTGGGTGGCAACAATATTTGGGACAATATCAAGAGAAATAGCAGAAGAAAAGTCAGGAAAAGATGAAGAAGGTAACCAGTAGTTTAAAGATGAAAGTACAACGTGTAGTAAAGTACAATGTAAAAAATATGGAAACAAAGTTTGTTTTCAATAGAAAACTGATTTGCAAGGTGTAACTTATGAAATATGGGAATTGATGCAAGCCCCTGAGAAAATATACAACAGGGTAAAGAAAGTAAACCATTGTAAGGTTGACTCGAGAGTAAAAAATGATGAAGGTAAAGACAATAGAGCACTACAGTACAAGTTTTGGAAGCATGGGAGGTTACAGCCAAAGAGAAATGAAGATAGTGAAGCTTACGAACAGTGGTCAAATGGAGCAATTAGATCAATGCAAACCAAAGTATGGAATCCAAAAGGACTTAATTATCCAGACTTATGACGAGGAGGTCATAAATTTCCTACATGGGTAGTCTAATACAGGAGCATCTGATCTCTAAGGCAACTTCGAAGTTTAATCGGACCAAGGGTTCTTGAAAGCACAAGGAAGGGTTAAATTGTGAAAATTTTTATCAAAATGATTGTAATTTATTTGTGAACAAACAAAAAAATCCATAGTTCGAGACTTGCTCTAGAAAATAAAAGTCGTAGGTTTTTAGAAGTTTCTAAGAATGAGTCATGAGGATAGGTGTCGATTCAATCTAATGAATCATGTAATTGAAATTAGCATGCTGGAATAGTTTGAGTAATGAGTCATTGAGGAGATGAGGATGAATGTCTATGTTTAGAAATTATTTACAGAATTAGTTATAGATTTGTAGGAGTTTGTTGAAAGAGCTGGAAAAGTTGAGTTTTGTAATATCATATTTTCAATTGTAAGCACACAAGCGGGAGAGGGATGAAGATGGCCATGTAAATGTGAATTGGGCCATATGGAGAGTATTCCAGGGTCTCATTGTGTATATCCAATTTATTCTCTTAATGAGGAAGCAGGTTCATCATGACTATGTGTTTTTGTCTCTGTTATAATTTTATTGTACTTTAATTAAGCAATTTGATGAATATAGTTATATGTGTGATTGGCTAATGGGTATATGAACCCTGATGAGAGAACAATAGAGTATCTGCATGACTCTGCATATCGGTGTGAATGAATGGCTTTGACTGAAGTGATGAGTTGTATGAATTTGGGAAGTTGATACACAGTAAATCAATGAATCCTATGCGTTGTAAGATTGATCAAACGGAGGATAGTGCACATAGGATGCGTGTAGAAGATAATGTTTAGGAATGCAACGAATTGAGAATTTGTTGTGAGAGGATTTCTCTACATTGAGAAATATTGCTGAAATCATTTTTTGGAGGTTTACTTAGAAGGTAAACGAAATCTCTGTTGTTAAATTTTTGAGCGTTGTAAATATGAAGGAATAGTGGATGAATTAGCATGAAACAGTCAAGTATTTGGATCTGAAGGAGCTGTGAAACTTTGTTTCACACAATGTCGTAACTAGAAATTTTTGATATCTATGGGAAGTTTTTCAATCGATAATTAAATCCCTGTTGGATGAGACAAAATCATAGCGAAGGAGTTTTGTGTTTAATACTTGAAGGTAGTCTATTACATTTAATGAACTGTTGGAATTGCATTCCCATTTCGTTTTGATTATTGAGTTGAATCAATGAAGGACACAGATCAATTAGAGACTGATCAAAGTATTGTTTGAGATCTAATAAAAAGAGGCGTGTGTGTTAATACATTGTGTATATTCACTTCTGAGAATTTGGAGCAACAAATCTCTGCATAGCTACATGAAGATAAATTGTTGAAAGGGAACTGTTGAATTATTTAAAACACATCAGAAGCGTGAATGAGACAAAGAAATCATAAGGAAATGTTTGCCTTGTCAAGGTTGCGTTGAAGAAAAGTGTAAACAAGCTTGGGAGGATCAGTAAATCTACATTTACACAGAACTGAACAGTGTTGTAACGATGTCACAATCATAGCAAGCCGATGGAGTAGAAGATGTAGGGAATTCAAATGAAAAAATTGTCATCAAACTTGCAGTTAAATTTCTAAGCAAAGGAAGACGAATTTTGAAATTCCACCATTTGGGTTTTGTGCATAGCAGTGTCTATTTGGTAACTCGTTATTTATTTCCCAAAAATATCCTTGGTTGACGAGTTCCTAAGTGATCTCTAAACTGCATTTTTGCAGAATACGTGACTGGAAAAGAATGATTGTTGTTCCTTTGCACCAATGCCTGTGTTTGTAGAGATAGGAGCCATCAAATTTCCTATGCTCATTGAAATTGTTACTGAAGATGCTATTGTGTGAAAAAGGTTGTCTGTGCGAACATGCTATCTGAATGCATCATAAGGGTTCAGGTACAAATAGTGGCATAATTTACCGCAAATAGTCTAAAGAATTCCCCTATAGCCCTCTAAATCTTAGATCCGATAGTGAGCCTGAAAGAGAAACTGTTATCTCAAGTGATTCTCATGAAGAAATATTTTTCTAGTAGAGACCTTTAAGCCTGCTTTCTACCCCATCCACTCCACTTTTGTCATCGCACCAAAGACTGCCTACCCTGCCGCGCAATCCATATCCTCCTCCTCTCCCAGAAGTAGCAATGGTCGCATCAATGAAGCTACCTAATTTCAAGGGTATCGAGAATGAGGACACCGAACACTTCTTGTTTGTGATTGCGGCTATGTGGCAGGCAAAACAAGTTCATAGTAATGATATCAAGAAAGTGCAACTCGCTATTGCCTTCCAGGATAAAGAATTGGATTGGTATATGACATATGTTTAGGATAACACTAATTCTAACTCGCAACAGATAAATACAAACCTAAAAGAGCAGTTCAAAAATCCTAAATCATACTCACAGTTGGTAATTACGATGAAAGACATCCACCGAGAGGTTAATGAGTCAATATGGGAAGCAGACCAATGATTGAAGCATGTCATCAGGGATGGAGGGTTTGTCATTAATGATGCTTAACATAAAAAATGGTTCATCGCTATGTTTCTCCCCCATCTGCGCTAGCCGTTAGGACAAAAAAAAATTGCCACATTAGCTGAGGCTGTAAAGGTCACAATGAAATTAGAAGCTACACCAACACATGTTGTGCTTCTGACTCAACAAATATAGAATCTTCTGGAAGCCGTGCACTTGGAGATCCAAAGCCCATGCAACGATAAGGGAAAGGAAGTGTGCACTGAGATCTGGTGTATAAAATGCAAAGCTTTCATCCACCATGAGGATCAGTGTCCTGTTTTCAATAATTATTTAAATTCTGGAGGTCCCAGCCCCTTGAAGAGCTATTTTCGGTGTACAATCTATCAAGTTGCTAGATTTAATGACATCGATAGCTGTCCGAGGATTGGGAAGTATCATCTTGAACTAAAGCATTTTTTTTACAGGTTTTGTTCATCATTAGGGCATGATGAGTGGCATTATCGCACCTATGAGATGATGATGGATAAATCTAAAATATACAGGGTGCAAGTTGAGTCCTTCTCACCAGTTGGGCACAGAGGATCTCTTGGAAGTGGAAGAGGTTGAGGAGGTGGATCATCTGGTCGAGGAAGAGGACAAGTCATTTTTTATAACTACGGAGATGCTGGGCATTTTGTGCATGATTTTCCTAATCCAACATGCCATTCTTATAGGTATTATAGCCAACTTGATCATGTGCGTGAAGATTTCCCTATCCTAATTTATAAGATGTAAGAAGAAAGACACAGACCCCAACACAAAATCTGCAAATGTTGCACACTGAACCCTGTGGGGAGGTTCTAAGTGTGAATGTAGTAACGAGGAGTGACATAGCTACCAATGAAGATAAGGGAAAATAATTAGCTATAGGTTTCTAGATCCATAATGTGCAAGAACATAAGACATGAATTGATATTCAGCACGCAAAAGAAACCTTTATTGAGGCACGGAAATAATTCACCGAGGGTGGTGTATCAAAATCAAGAATACCATTGCAAGGCGTTGGAGGAGATGAAGGGATTAAACCCTTCCTACATGCATATATGAAATTACTACGCAACAAGAAGGTAGTGGAAAATTTGTAGGCTCTAGTAGATAACTACACAGAGAAGGGACCACCAATGGTAGAGTGGCACGCCGTCAATAAAATCTACAAAAACAAGAAAAGTACGTGTAGAGAGATGCACCTAACTGCACAAATAGGAGTTTATGAGAGGGACCATGTAATTCTTAATCTGGGGTCAGATGCTAATGTTCTACCAAAATAGACATGAAAGCGCATAGACGAAACCATGCTGGGATGGTCCATGATTCAACTGCACATGGCCAATCAGCAAAGGACCATTCCTCTTGGGCGGTTTCCTCAAGTCATAGTCAATATTGAGGGCGTTAATGTGAAAGATGAATTTGAAGTGATAGAGATCGTGGATGATATGGATCCATATCCTGCGCTGCTGGGACTGGATTGGATATTGACATGGATTGTGTCATAGACTTGAAGAAAATAAGGATAGAGTTTGAGAATAATGGAGTCTAAGATATCATACCTCTAGACCCTGCCGAAGGATGCCGATCAGGGAAAATTTTAAGGATAGAAATTTATCTTGAAGTTTAGAAGCCTTGACGAATCTCGTAGTCCATCATATGAAATCTATAAAATGTTTGATAGTATTTTTGTAAAAATATTCAAAGTTCTAATAATTTTATATAGTCTCTGTATAGAAATTTAGCGACTTTTAAGTTCAAATAATTTTATACTATAAAATTTGGGAAAATAATTTTTTAGAAAATTTGGAAATTAGAATTTTTTTTTTATAGAAAAAGCATGGAAAATTAGCCCACTTGCAAATATTAGCCCCTAAAAATTTCCCTGACGCCAACATACAGAGGCTATGCACGCTGGAGATGACATTGACCAAATCTATAAGCTAAGCTTGCGCGAAGAGGATTGGATCAAGCCAACAAAAGATGGAACTCTTAAGTGGGAGAAGGAAATTTTTTGTTTTTCAGACTCTAATGAGGAAATCTGGAATTGGAAAAAATGATTGCATGAGGTGTCTGCACTGCACTGTAATCATGTGACTAGATATATGCGATGCATAACATATGAGGTACGTGATTTCCCAAATTATGATGGCTCAACTGATGTAAACATGTTCATGAGAGAACTGGAAAGGACTATTCCAGCACCCCAGAGGTTCAATGCTTTAGATATTGTCTTGCATGCCACTCCAACAAGATGGTGGGAAACACATAAGGAGAATATGGGATATTGGGAGGAATGCGCGCAGATGATGCGGCTAATATTTTAACGACCAGTCATTAAAGAAGAAGACTTATACTATGGCAAGGAGGATCTATGCAGACATATACCAAAATGGAATCAGGTATGGGGTGTCAAACCAAGGCTTGAATGGGTTCACATGTTTATTCATACCTTGGGAAAAGTGCCAACTGAATGGTACTTGGAAACAGAGTTGCGTAAAGGCACTAGTGACTGGTCTGCGATGATAGATTATTTTATTCTTACATTTAGCTTTGAAAGTGGGATCGATATCATTGATGAATCTTTGGTCATTAATGCACCGATCAAGGAGACTGCGTCTTTTCGACATGTGGAACTAGTAGAAATTCGAGACCCGCGCATGCTCACAGGACCCTCCACCCCCGTGAACTTCAAAAAAATACGCTCCATGATGAATCTTGTGGGATACTACAGAAAGCACATTCCCCAATATGAATTGATAACTGAGCCCATGACTTGATTACTCCTTAGAAATGCGACATTCCATTGGGATGATGAATGTTAGAGAAGTTTGCAGTTACTAAGTGATATGATGGTTACTATGAAATATGTTTTGAACTACCTAGTTAACAAGCCTGTGTTGGGGGGGATGGTCTATCAATGGTTATACTTAGCTATGGATTACATGCACAGTATGGTGTGGCACACGCATGGTATCTGCCCCAAGGGATTTACTGGTGTGCAGAGGTGTCAAAAACTAGCCTTTAGAACAGTAAAACTAGATAAGATAGAATTATAACCATTTTTAGGAGCATCCAAGATGCATTTAATGAGGGGATTTTTCTAGATTTGGGACCATTTTTTCAGTAATGGAACCTCATTAATTCCTAAGGTGTCATTGCAGAGGTGTCACAAGTCTAAATATGAGTCAGGGGGTCGCAATAGCTCCCTTTGCGTTCTAAGCGATTTTTATGCCCTGAGCTATTTATTTCTCTTTTATTTTTTTGTGCCTATGTCTAGATTGGATCCTTTTTTTGAGGAATATTTTCATCAAGCGGGTTTAGGATACGTGATTCAGAGTATAATGAATAACACCAAACCCGGAGAGGACCTTACCGCGTAGGGGGTGCCTGTGGTAGAGACCCCTATGCCATCTAAAACAAAGAAGGGACAAACTTCTGGGACGCGCAAGTCCTTGAGTGAAAAGACCCCCAGACCTTGCCACTATGCTAGAGAGAATATGAATAAACCCATGCCTAAACTCTCGAAAACTATTGAAGAAGGGGATGACGACGTCGTAGAAGTAGCACCATTTGCGTGGCTGCCTCGTTACATTTCACTATGCAAACCTATAGTGAAAGTGTCGAAGGACTTGGATAAGATTCACGCAGTTATCCAAGTGTCTTTGATCCTAGAGAATGTCCCAATGGGGGAGACATGCTTGCCAAAATTCCTTAGTTGCACTTTGACGACTGGGACATCACAGGCGTGGAGAAATTTCCAGAGCTCATGCCAGAACTTTATCTCGATCCAGTTCCCTATGCAGGAGGTCTGGTGCGCCTTGAACCTAAGAAGGAAATGCTAGATATGCATAAGGCAGTACAACTCAATCTTTTGCAGATCCCTCATTCTGGGTGCAACCCCATTAATGATATTTGCGTCAGGCAGTTGTTGACATTGGTGCATGGAGATGCACTCTGGCTGGGAGAGCGCATCCCAATTGGTGAAAATCTAATTGATAGGATCACATAATTTCCGAATAGGGGGGATGAAGCTATGGCCGATTTTGGAGGGAAAGCATAGGAGAAAGTGTTGGAAAACAAAATTAAGAAGAATTATGATGTTATAGGAAAATCTCGAGGATTTTTGGTAGAGGAAATAAATGACCCAGTAGTCCATTATGACACGGTAATCTTGGCTTGCAAAATTATGTGCAAGTGTAGGCAGAAGGAAGTGCCCACACAGGTGATTGTGCTCATAGGAAGATGCGAAAAAGGAGTCATATACAACTGGTGTGCATACCTGTGTAATTTTTTTTTGGAAAACATGCATGAAATCTAGGAGGAGGGAAAGCAATTTCAGTATTCTTGGATCTTATTTTTAATCGCACTGATTGAGTGGAAGACCCCTGGAGGTACCAAATTCCCAGAACTTGCAGAACCAATGTGACAAGTTGCGTGCTACGTGACCCAATGGCACTATTCTAACCCTCTCGGAGAAAAAGAAAACAAGATATTTTGGGTCTTATATGATGCAAGCTTATACCGGGAGGTAAAGTCAAAGCCGCGCTTATCTCCCACCCTTTATGAGAAGTACAAAATGGTAGAAGACTTTAAGGCTACATTCCATAATATCCACATCTGCGTGAATGGTGATGTGGAGGGTGTCTAGTACAAGTTTCCTTATTTGGTGACTAAGGATGATGGTCAAAGTCATAGTAAACTAGCTGCCGGCGTGGTTGAATCCACCAACATAGCTGCGCACCCCCACATGAAAATCCTCATAGAAGACCATAGAGAAACCTGTAGATACGGTACCACCGATGGTGATAGATAGACTGGGTGACAAAGAGCCTACACCGACCACTATAGGAGTAAATTTTGAGACCACCACGGTGATAAAAAAAATGGCTTTGTGCCCAATGAAATTGAAGCAGCCACATCCAAAGGAACAAAGTGCAGTGCGAAAAGAAAGGTTGGGTCAAGGAAAAAGCAGAAGGGTTCGAAGCAAATAGGACAAGAGGTCCTGACACTAATGGAAGGTGATCTCAATGAGATCGTAAACACAGTGACCATTGCATAGGAGGCTTGCTATATGAACATGGAGGTCTAGTATAAATATGCATTGGAAGTTGTCCAAGTTGGCCTACAAGATTTTAAAATGCAATCGAGCCAGATCCAGGCGAGCATGATTCATGCAAGCTAAACTAGTGCGCCTGTTAGCAGTGAAAAACCTTTGGACATAGCACTGCCATCATCCAGGGAAGGATGATTTGTCCATATCCCCTACCAGAAATTCAAATGGATGTGAGCCAGCAGACTCAATTTACTAGTATAGGTGATGTGCATATTAATCTTGTTGCGTTGCTTGTAGGAAAGCTTCATCTTCTACACTTAGTCATTTCTAATGAGTTGCAGTACCGTGAATAAACCGTGCAGACACAAACCCAAGACGCATAGAAATAGGCTACACAAGTGCATGAACAGCAGTGGCGGGCAGAGGCATCATATCAAGCAGTAGAAGCCCAATGTGCTGCACTAGAAACCAAGATCAATCAAGTATGCTAGGATATTCTAGTAGTCGCGACCACCGTTGCACCTACATAGAAGTTGGACAGACTAGCTGCTACAATTAAGGTTGCACGTGAGGAAGCTCACACCATTCGTGTCAAGTATGAGCAGAAAATCACGGATCTTCAAACCAAGATTCATCCGGAGACACTACCAGAGGTGAAGCAGGCCCAAGAAAGTATCGTTGCTGCAGTCACTAAGTGTGATTGGTCTCTAGCTGAGGCCATGGACATTTGGGCCTCTGTCCAGAATGATCTTGTCATGTAGCAGCTATGTGACACACATAGCACCAAGGAACAACAGTTCAAGGAAATGCGCATAGTAGCACCCACATTAGTGGTTCAGCAAAGAGTTTCCTATCTGCAAGAAGGTCATCGACTCCAAGGCGAAATTTCATATTTGGCCGAAAAGAACAAGTGCTCACTAAAATAATGAAACCATGGGAAGAGGAAGCACTGCAACTCTCGTAGACACTAGAAAACATGTTGAAGATCATCTCGTAGACCCAACGTAGTGTGGATATGACCACTGAAGGGCCCACAACAGACAAGATGGTTCATTAGGCACAGGGTGCAGGAGCGCAGAGCCTAGAGTTAGTTATCCTTCTCCAAACTTCTGTCAAGACGCTCCGAGTTAAAAACAAGGATACAGCCGCAGCACCTTAGTGACTCTGGACGAGTCACATGTTTGTGTTGGGGGCCTGTTGGAGCAGTGTCATGTGAGGCACAAGCTTCAATGCTCTTTTTCTGTATGTTTATATGTGTGTGCTGTGCAGGAGTAGTCAAAGGGATTTTTGCCCCAATTTTGGAATATATTTAATCTTAAATGTAAAAAATGGGTCTGAAACCATGGTTTGAGACCATATTATCTATGCGATAGGCATATTATAAATAGATAGCATTTGTCTAAGATAATTATTTCGGTCAAGCTATGAGATATTGATATTCAGATAATATCTGCATCTGTAAGGGTTTTGGGTTGGGTAAAAGGCTCTTGCTGGATGTGTGCGTCGAGACCTAGTCCTGGTTGTGTGCGCCGAAGGGATAGTAAGGGTTTTGTTAGGGTTTTTAAGGAAAAGTTGTGTATTGACAGATCTGAAGACTTAATAGAAGGAACATTTTTGGCGAAAGCTCTCTGTTATGTGTCCAATTGTAGTTTATGCTTACTATTATGTTTTGATGAGATCACACTATATATTTTCTCACTAATGAATTTTCAGAGCTAATTGAAATTTTTTTGTATTGACAGATTTGAAGACTTAATAGAAGTAAAAAATTTGGTGAAAGCTCTCTGTTATGTGTATAATTGTAGTTTATGCTTAATATTATTTTTCTATGAGATTGCACTATCTATTTTCTCACTAATGAATTCGCAGAGCTAATTGATATGTTTATGCATGAATATTAACTTCTATTAAGTAAGAGCAAGATCTGGTTCTGAGATGTTATCTGTGCTAAAGCGAATCCTATTTCTATGATACTATCTCTGTGTCTGTTATAGGCTATTGCGCAAGATATTTCGATAAATTATTATTAAATGCTAATATATAATAAAAAAATTTAAGTCTTTGTTGTGCTATGACTTGGATCAGGTTCTGTTCTATTTTTTTGCGCCAAAGTGATAGTGATTCTATGGTGTTCTGTTAATGTTTGCACAGTCTCTGGGCAAGCATTTGTATAAGTTTTCTTTGGGATTTTATCGAGGACCACTCATTAATTTCTCCCTCAGGGTACGGAAACTTGGTTCTAGCGCCCCCCCCCATAATTCTTTGGGTGAGACTTTGGTCTGTGCAAGCATATCACTGTCGAAAGGGCCAATAGTTGGAGGGTTTGTTGGTTTATCCATAAGCTCTCGACCTGGGTTAGGACCCCTCAAGCCAACACTCTTTTTATTTTTCATCTGGCCATAAGTGTTATTTTTATTCTATGGAGAATCTGAATTCATCTATAGTTTGATGCTTAGTTTTTCATTTTTATCCTACCCCATTCATCCTTCAACTACAATGAACTATGATTAATCTTCATTTATTATGCCTATCTTGTTCCTCTTATAAATTGCATTTTTTTCCCTTATTCATTTTGATATGTAACTCTGATCCAAATCAGTTCTCACCCTCTGCAACCTATTTCAAAAAATTAAACCAAAATCAATTTCTAATCATTCATAGCCAGCCTAAAACCCAAATATTTCATTCTCCTAGGTGATTGATTGCATGAGACCTTGAGAGAGCCCTCTCCAAGGCTAAGGGGGCTGGACCTTAGCCTAAAAGTGGTTTTTGGTTACCTATGTAGCCCTTTTTTTCAGCCTAAAGGGATTTACAGAGTGCTAGCATAGTGGCATCGTTTTCGGGGATCAAAATATCACATTTTCCCCGAGTGTGAACAACAAGGATCATATCTAATTTCTGATGGTGAAAAACTATTAGAAATTAGAAGGATGAACCATTCACCTAGCGACTCCAAATCAAATTTCAACCTGATCCAAAGAATCCACTAGCGCTATGATCTGGAACTCATAGTTTTACTGAAAACTCTATTGGCCAAAAAATGAATCCAGCTGTAAGGTATGCCCCTATGAATTGTGTTGATATACGTGTCTTTCCAAATCGTATGCCTTGTGTCGATTGGAAATAATATTTTCCAAAGTTCAAAGATGAGAATGGTGATGATGCTGATTAAATCTTATCAAATTTCACATGCATTCATGAAGGCTTTTAGTTTAATGGCATGAATATTTTATCATGAAGATGTTCATGGATACTTTGGAAAGAAAGGAAAGGTCATGGTATGAAAAATTACCAGCTGCTAGTTTATGTTCTTTAAAGCATTTTCATACAATATTCTTTGAAAATTTTAAAGAATATTATCTATCTTTATTGTTGGTTCAAAATTGTTGTGGAAATTTTGAGAGTTTCATTGAAAATTTGGAAATATTGTATGAAGTTAATGAGCCTGTGGATGAGGAAATTTTAGAGGCCCTTCATGAAAATCCTTTTCATTACGAAGAAGAAAATTTGCCACAATATTATCAATGTTTAAGTGATCAGCAAGGATAACTAGTAGATTTTAGCAGCATTGATACACTAGAACATTTCCAAAAAATAATGTTTTCTTTCGTGAATGAAGACCAATCAGTTTTCCATGATGAAAACCATGTTTCATCTCATGATTTTAATGATGGTTCGTCATTTTTCATGGGATCAAAATAGGGATGAAGACAATCTTTCAAATTTTCCTTGATGTCATTCCTCTGCTAAATTTTTCTCTCATGAAAATGTCCATGAAAATCAAATTTATGAAATTGTTTGCATGGAAAATCTAGGCAGTGAACTTGTTCACGTTGGCGGCATTTCACATTTACAAGAGGACCAGATGCTAGAAATTGTCTCCTTCATAAAAATGATAGTTGTCGAACAAAGTTATCTACTGAGATCACAACAGAATTTTATGATCAATAAAAGGATAGTCCAAACATACATAATTTGGCTATCATGTTTGAAGATGCTAAGGATAGTTTGGATATTTTTATAGAAAAATCTACTGATTCCATTTTATTTGAAGTTTAACTTGAACAAGATAGGATAATGTTTCAAGTTTTCAAGGATCCTTTTACTGATTTTCTTGTAGGTTTTAACATTTTACAGAAATTATCTGCAAATGAATCTTAAAAACAGAAAATAAACAATAGCGAGAGCATAAAACATAAAATAGATATACACTGAGATTTTCCCTGGATCCCAAATTGGGATGACCAACTTGATTTTTCATTATATTCCTTTTAGTGTTATAGGACATATATATACATGTCGAAGCATACATAAACCCCAATTCACTAACCCTGGATTAGAACATAACCGTAGTTCCCTTGACCGGATCTAAAAAATACCAGGGGCCGAAAGCCATCATGCCCCAAAACCATGTGCAAACCCATGCACAAAAACATGGGCGGGTTCGCCCACCGAAAAATAAGGACCAATTTTGTTTTCCTGGGGCACTGCCCTGGACCCCAAACAGGTCCCCCCCCCCCTGCCCCTATGACCCCCCCACGCGTGACTAGTCATGGAAAGAATATAACACACACCCAACATTCTCCCACTTGTTGTTTTCTTTCCGCAAGGGGCCACAAAAGAGCTTATTCATTATCCTAGCTCTGCAACACCCATTGTTTCTCTACACCAAGAGAACTTCTGAGTTCTCACAGACTTCATCAATGCATCTACAACATTCTTCAAGGTGTTCACCTTTACCAACAACACCCTTTTAGACTCAACCATATCTCTCAAAAAGTGATATTGAACATCAATGTACTTTTTCTTTGAATGATAAGCAGGGTTCTTAGCCAAGAAAATTGCACTTTGGCTATCACAGTCTATCCTTATAGATTTTTGCACCAACCCCATACTCGAACACAATATTTGCAACCAAACTGCTTCTTTGCTAGCATGAGTGGCTGCTATGTATTCTTCCTTTGTAGTTGAAAGAGCCATTACAGACTGTATTTTACTCATCCAACTGACTGCACCTCCAAATAGGCTAAACACATACCCACTTGTAGATCTTCTTTGGTCTAGATCTCCAGCCTAGTATGCATAAAAAAACCACGAATTTCCAACACTCTTTCCAATCCTAGTCTTCCCTGGTAGCACAAGCCATAATCACTAGTGCCACGCAAATATCTGAAAACCCGCTTCACTTCTGTCCAATGCTCCTTCCTTGGGTTTGACATAAACCTGCTCAATACTCTCACATCATGTGCAATGTCTGGTTTAGTACAGACCATTGCATACATCAGGTTACCCACTACACTTTCATATGGAACATGGGACATATCCTCCCCTTATTCTTGTGTCTTGGGACACTATTCAGTAGACAGCTTTGTACCTATAGGAATCGGAACATTCACTGGTTTACTATCCTGCATATTGAACCTCTATAATATAGTCTCGACATACATCCTATGGTTTAACCATAGCTTCCTCTTTGCCTAATCTCTCTTAATTTCCATTCCCAAAATATAGTTTGCAGCACCAAGATCCTTCATGTCGAATTTGGCGAATAGTTGGGTCTTAAAATCTTGGATAATTTCTTTGTCATTTCCAATCAACAACATATCATCCACATACAAGACCAAATAAATAACACGGTCACCAAAATATAGTCTCGACATACTTCTTATGGTTTAACCAGAGCTTCCTCTTTGCCTGATCTCTCTTAATTTCCATTCCCAAAATATAGTTTGTAGCACCAAGATCCTTCATGTCGAATTTGGCGAATAGTTGGGTCTTAAAATCTTGGATAATTTCTTTGTCATTTCCAATCAACAACATATCATCCACATACAAGACCAAATAAATAACACGGTCACCAATTAATTTAACATAAACACAATGATCCTGCTTGCTTCTGGTGAGGCCAATTCCCCGTATATAGGTATCAAATTTCTGATACCACATCCTTGGTGATTGTTTTAACCCATACAGAGACTTCTTTAACTTACATACCAGTTCTTTCTTTCCCTTCACCATAAAGCCTTCAAGTTGTTTCATGTAGATCTCCTCTTCGAGATCCCCGTGAAGAAATTTTGTCTTCACATCCATCTGTTCTACCTCAAAATCAAATGCAGCAGCAATAGATAAAAGTAATCTAATAGAAGTAACTTTGGCAATAGGAGAAAAAATATCACCAAAATCAATTCCTGGCACTTGGGAATAACCTTTTGCTACCAACTGAGCTTTGTATTTCTCCACCTTTCCTTCTACATTCATCTTCTTCTTATACACCCATTTTCTCCCGATGGGCTTCCTTCCAGCTGGCAACTCCACCAAATCCCATGCCTCATTTTTATGCAAGGATGCCATTTCATCAACCATGACCTCCTTCCATATTTTTCCATCCTCAGAATCTACTACCTCCCTGATGGTTATGGGATAATTTTCAGTTATAGTTAAAGAAAATTTTGAACAGAAAGTAGATGGACTATACCTTTCTGGTTGTCTTCTTTCCCGAACTGATCTTCTCACAGTTGGATTTTGTGGCTCTTCCTCCTCTGAGTCTTCTTTTGTTGTAGAGTCTGATTCATCCTCCTTTAGCTCAAACTCTATCTTCTTAGGTTCCTTTGGTAGGACTTAATGTTTAACAACATATTTAACCTCTCTAAACACCACATCTTGGTTGTACACAACCTTCCTTGTTTCCGGGTTCCAAAGCTTGTAACCCTTTAAACCATCCTTATACCTAATAAAGATGCACCTTTAAGATTTATTATCCAACTTGCTCCTTTTCTCCTTTGGAACATGTACATATGCATCACATCCAAATACCCTCAGATGTCAAAGAGAGGGTTTCTTACCAATCCATACCTCATGTGGAGTCTTATCCTCCAATGCTAATGAAGGTGATCTATTAACCAAGTAACATGCAGTCTCCAAGGCCTCTGCCCAAAATTCTTGTCCTAACCCGGTACCATTGAGCATGCTTCTTGCCTTTTCCATCGGTGTTCTATTCATTCTTTCTGCAACTCTAGTTTTCTGAGGTGTGTATAGAGTAGTATTATATCGTGCTATACCACACTTCTTACAGAACTCTTCAAATTCCTTCTTTCAGAACTCCCCACCATTATCTGTCCTCGACACCTTTTTTTTCTTCTCTGTTTGGTTTTCCACCAGAGCCTTAAATTCTTTAAATTTGTCAAAGACTTAAAATTTATTCCTCAAGAAATATATCCATGTATTCCTTGAGAAGTCATCTATGAATGAAACATAGTACATAGACTTACCCAGTGATGGAACCGACACAGGTCCAAACACATCACTATGCAAAAGCTCTAATAACTTGTTCGCCCTCTTAGCACCAGAAGGAAAACTCACTTGATTTTGCTTCCCATATACACAATGTTCACAGAAATCAAAATCCAGAGAGCTATTAGACATACCTTCTACCATACCATTTCCATGCAGTATCCGAAGACCCTTTCTCCAATATGTCCAAGCCTTTGATGCCATAACATGGTCTTTTATCCAGAGACCGCTAGGCTTTCCACTCCACTTTTGGGAACCACAGAACTATTGCACCCATCAATAACAGTGCTGCCCTAAAGCTTGTAAAAATTTCCAATCCAAACTCCCCACATTAATACTAGTGCTCCCTGAACCATCTTACAGGTATCTTTCTCGAACACTGTTTTTACGTTGCATCATCCATCTTTCTTACAGAAATTAGATTTCTGGCCAATGTAGGAATGTGCAGAACACCAGGAAGTGTTCTAATCCTTCCACCTTGCAGCTTCAGCTTGACTTTTCCACGTTCGACGATTCTGGCCTATCATCACCTAAGAAGACATCACCACCATCATATTTCTCATACTCTTAGAACCACTCCCTATGGGAAGTGAAGTGAAAGGATGCACCTGAGTCAATCAACCATGACTCATGATCTACATGTGTATTTGAAGAAGAAGCCAAATAAACATCCCCACCTTCATCCGAGGTGGTTTTTGCCTCTACAAAAGGAGCATCATTAGATCCCTTTCCTTTCTCAGGAGCTTTAGATCTGCAATCCTTTTTGTAGTTCCCTTCCCTTCCGCATTTCCAGCACACCTTTACAAACTTTCCAGGATATTTAGATCTCCCTTTAGATTTAGATCTCCCACTTGATACCTTATTCTTGTTTCTATTATGGGACCTTCCCCGTACAGATAAGGCATCTCCATTCTAACCCTCCATATTTCCTCCGACAGCAAGGTTGAGACAATGTCATGAAAATTCAAGGTAGTTGTATTGCCACCTTTTGCAATAACTAGACTGTCCCATGACTCTAGTAGAGAACACAACAAACTAATGCACTTATCTTCATCTAAGATTTTAATATCAATAGATGAAAGTTGACTTACCACATTATTGAAGGCATTCAGATGCTCTATCACCGAGTCTCCATCCTTCATCCTCAGGTTATATAGCTTTTTCCGCAGGAACAATTTATTCACTAGAGACTTAGATTGGTACAAATTCCCAAGTTTGTTCCACAAGGTCTTCGCCGTAGCTTCCCCAGATACATTCAAAAATAATGAATCTGAGACACACAACCATATTGTGCTCTTTTCCTTCTGATCCAGCTTCTTCCAGTCTTCATCTGACATTGCCATTGGTTTAGTACCTGGATCTACTACAATCCACTGATCCTTATCCACCAGCAGATCCTCCATATTGAGCTTCCACAACTCAAAACTCCCACCATTAAATTTCTCGATCTCTATATTCCTATCACTCACCATCTTCTTTCACTGCAAGAATCGATCTTGCAGATCTCCCACTGAATAGGGTCTACCTCAGGCCCGAGAAAAAAGTCCCTCAACAGCAAAGGCATCCCCTTGAAGCCGAAACTGCTCTAATACCAAATGTAGGTTTTAACCCTATACAGAAATTATCTTCAAACGAATCTTAAAAATAGAAAATAAACAATAACGAGAGCATAAAACATAAAACATACATAGAGATTTTCCCCTAGATCCCAAATCGGGATGACCAGCTTGATTTTTCATTATATTCCTTTTAGTGTTACAACACATATATATACATGTTGAAGCATACATAAACCCCAATCCATTAACCCTAGATTAGAACATAACTGTAGTTCCCTTGACCAGATCTACAAAATACCAGGGGCTGAAAACCATCATGCCCCAAAACCATGCACAAAACCATGGGCGGGTTCGCCCACCGATAAATAAGGACCAAAAAAATTTTCCTGGGGCGCTGCCCCGGACCTCGAACAGTGGGGGCTGCCACCCCCTGCTGCACCCGGCGCAACATACAGGAAGGGCTGTCACCCCCCCTGTGAACCCCCCGCGCGTGACTTGTTGTGGAAATAATATAACACATACCCAACATTGTTGCAGTCATAGAAATAGGTGGTTTTTCATGGTTTTCAAGAATCAATGGTAAGACTGTTGGAGCTATTAGTTAAGGAAATTTTTGTGTCCTCTATGGAGCATGGATTCAAGTTTTATTTTGAGCTTCCAATCTCTTATTTTTTTCTGCCTGCTCAAGGAAAGTGTGAGCAAAATTAAGTCAAGAAATAATTTCCTTGACTGGCTACATTGGAGAGAAGATATTACCTCGTATATATACTGCTAGCAGGTGTGGAAAAATATCGTTGGAGTTTCAAGCCTGAGGAGAAGGTTGTAAGACTTTGGTGATATGTTGTTGAATTTTCTTTAAAGCTTTCAGTTTGGTTTGTACAATGTTTTTGAATAAATTCTAGTCAGTCAGTAGTCATTTTTTCAGTGTGTTTGACAGCAACAAAGCTGAAAGTCGCCCTGAGGAGAGTTTGCACTACTGTAATCGTGACTCTATCACCATTTTCCTTTTGAAACCCCGTTCCTTGCTCCACGAGGTCTTCTTCCTTTTCCCGGGATTCTATTTATCAAATTCGTGGAATTTGATAAACAGACATTATCCACAACCTTTGGCAATTAAATTATATAATTGAACTTTATATTAATAACCAACGCCTTTTGAATAAATGATTTTTATAATAAACCTTCGGTTCTGGCCCCACATACACAATCAGCGGCCAATCAAATGCACACCATACCTTGGCTATCGTCCGTGCATCTCTATCCAATGATCACTGTCCGATGGATCCTTCTCAGATCAACGACGTACCACGATATCGCTCGGCTTCCTTGGTCGAACGATAACGTGTGATGGTTCGCAGCAACGACGGTTTTCTGGGGATCCAACTCGCCACGTGTCGAGCACTCTATGGAATCACTCCCCAACCAGGAAATACCGCTTATCCGTGAAAGGCGGTGCGATATGGGAAATCCGGCCTCGTAAATCTGCTCGTGGTTTTGGAACAGTGACTAACCATGGGTTTAAGTCAGGTTTGCGCTATTCTTTTATCCGCTCAGTTTACTAACTCAGGGTTTAGTCCCGGTTCCAGACTTCAATTAACAACAAATGAATTCATCTCTTTATTAAGCGGGATTTCACCACTATTAAACAGAGTTCGACAATGACGTCTTTTCTACACAGACCTCGCCTAGGTGTGGAATTTCTTCATTTATTCGGAAAATTGAGAGAAGCAATGGGTAGAGGAATACAGAGATTACGCAGTGACCTTATTCAACAAAATTTACTCATAATATCAATTCAAACCAAATTGAGAATCAACGAGCACTGAACTTTATTCAATAGGAAACCATTTCTAAATACACAGATTTTATTGCAGGAACCTCCGTTCTCCCCCCCCCCCCCCATGCATTCGGGGGAATACAGTTTATATACATCAACATATGACTCCTCGGTTCCTCTGTGAGGACTGTTTTAGAAAATCGAAAGCCTAATTACAATAATTCAACCAACTGAAACATGACAGATGGACTAACTGAACTATTCGACTTCTACAACTCTGACTAATCTAAATGATACAGTCAGCTGAGGTATTGACACCTAGCTGTTACAATTTTGATGATTCTGAACCCTCCTAGCCACAACATGTGGACAAAACCTCCTACATTGCTGGCTAGTGTCAAATGCCCCTGCATCAGACTCCCGAGGGAAATTTTCTTCATGGGCTCCTGTCCATGAGTTATTCCACTGATCTGCCTATCTTTGGCAACATTCCTTCAGTCATCGAAGTGGCATCTTCCTCTAGCTTATCCTTCCATTTGATTAAGTACTGAAAGTACTCCTGTCCTTTGGTGCTTTTGAACACTCTTTTGTCCAATATCTTCTCTGGTTTCAATGGTTGCGCTAGAGGTAGCTGCTCTTTCCACTCAATCTATCCCTTGTCTGCTGATCTTTCTTCTGCACCATCATCTTCATACTTGTACAAATCTGCAACATTAAAAATGGGATATATTCCAACATCAGGAGGTAATTCAATCTCATAAGCATTTGCAGAAAACTTTCTAAGTATCTTGCATGGCCCAATCTTTTTGAACTTTAATTTGTTATACTGCTTCTTTGGGAATCTCTCCTTTCTCAAGTGTGCCAAAACCAGATCTCCTACTTCAAAATGAACTTCTTTTCTACTCAAGTCTTCTCTGCTTTTGTATTTGATGATGCTGCCTTGTAGTTTCTATTTCACTTGTTCATGTATGCCTGAATCTTTGAAGCAAATTCCTCACCATCTACACTCCTTAGCTCTGCCTTTCCCATATTTCTTAACTCTGATATTCCTCTAGGGTGCATTCCATAAACAATGTGGAATGGAGTCTGCCCTGTGCTTTTGTTTAGTGAGTCATTATATGCATATTCTCCCTAGGGCAAAATATGATCCCACTGCTTGGGATGCTCTCCTGCAAGACTTCTCAACAAATTTCCCAGACTCCTATTCACTACCTCAGTTTTTCCATCAGTCTGGGGATGATAAGCTGAGCTGAAACTCATTTTGGTACCAATTTTCTTCCACAGTGTCGTCCAAAAATGACCCACAAATCTGGTGTGTCTATCTGAAACAATACTCTTCAGCAACCCATGCAATCTAACAACTTCTTTGAAAAACAAGTTAGAAACATGGGTGGCATCACTGGTTTTATAGCATGGAATAAAATGTGCCATTTTGGAGAATCTGTCCACTACAACAAAGACTGCATCATTCCCTCTCTGAGCCTTTGGAAATCCTAGAACAAAATCCATACTCACCATGTCCCAAGGCCTGTCTGGAATAGGCAAGGGAGTGTACAATCCTGCATTCTGCCTCCTTCCTTTAGCATATTGACAGATTTTGCAATTCTTCACAAACTTATCCACTTCTGCTCTCATCTTGGGCTAGTAATAGAAGTGACTCAGCTGCTCATAAGTTTTATCAGTACCAAAGTGTCCAGCAAGTCCACCATTATGCTTCTCTTTGATCAAATTTTCTCTCATGGAACATTTTGGTACACACAATTGGTTTCTTCTGAATAACAAGTCCTCCTGCAAGAAATAATCCAGCCACTGGCTTCTATTTGTTAAAACAGGGTTACAACATGCCTCAAATGCTTCCTTAAAATCTGGATCTTCTTTGTACAATTCTTTGAGAAAATCAAATCCTACAACTTCAAATTTAGTTTCCTGAACAAGCATGTGCCTCCTACTCAAAGCATCAGCTACTTGATTGGCTTGGCCACTTATATGTTTCAAAACAAAATTAAAACCTTGGAGATACTCAACCCATTTGGCATGCTTATGTTTCAACTTGGGCTGCTGTACAATATACTGCAAAGCATGATTGTCAGAATACAATACAAATTCCCTGGACATCAAATAATGTCTCCACTTCTTCAGTGCCTGAACAATTGCATAGAATTCCTTCTCATAAGAGGAATACTTTCTTCTGGTGTCATTCAGATTTTCACTGAAATATGCCACAGGCCTATCATCCTGACTCAACACAGCTCCAATGGCCTCTCCACTGGCATCACATTTTACTTGAAATGGTTTAGTAAAATCAGGCAGAATCAAAACAGGCTTCTCCATTATCTTTTGCTTCAAAACTTTAAAGTTTCTTTCTGCTTCAGCAGTCCACTTAAATGGTTGTTTGCTCTTCTTTATTGTTTCAATTATGGGTGCATTGATCTTACTGAAGTTCCTTATAAACTTTCTGTAAAAACTAGCAAGTCCATGGAAACTTCTTACCTCAAAAACATTCCTGGGTGAAGGCCACTCCACAATTGCCTTAACCTTTTCTGGGTCCATCTTCAATCCTTCAGTAGAAACAACAAACCCCAAATACACCAACTCTTCCTTCATCAATGAGCATTTCTTTAGATTTATCAGCAGTTTCTCTTGGTGCAGCTTCTTCAAGACATGATTAAGATGTCTTAAATGTTCTTCTTTAGTTCTGCTGAAAACTAATATATCATCCAAATACACTATCACAAATTTACCAATGAATTCTTTCAATACTTCATTCATAAGTCTCATGAAAGTGCTAGGTGCATTTGACAACCCAAAAGGCATTACCATCCATTCATACAGTCCTTCATTTGTTTTAAAGGCAGTTTTCCACTCATCACCCTCTCTTATTCTAATCTGATGGTATCCACTTTTTAAATCTATCTTTGACAAATATTTAGCACCACTCAAACAATCCATTAAATCCTCAATTCTGGGCAAAGGGAATCTGTACCTGATTGTTATTTTGTTAATTTCTCTAGAATCAGTACACATCCTCCAGCCTCCATCTTTCTTTGGGCTTAATACGGCTGGTACTGCACATGGACTCAAACTTTCTCTGATCAGCCCCTTGTCCACCAACTCCTGTACTTGTCTCCTGATTTCCTCATTTTCCTTGGGAGTCATTCTGTAGGCTGCCTTATTTGGCAGATTTGAACCAGGGATAAAATCTATCTGATGGCTGATCTTTCTCACAGGTGGTAGCTCATCAGGTAAATCATCCACAATAATGTCACAATAATCATCTAACATCTCTTGGATTTCTACTGGTAAATCAGAAATCTTTGTAGAAGTAAGAACTACTTTAGGTTTGCAAACTAAAGCAAAACTTACCTCTTCTTCTTCTATCTGCTGTAGATATTCCTTCCCGCTCAGCAACAAGGTCTTTGGATCAATCACTCTGCTAGATGGCTCTCCTTCTTCCATGGGTATCAATGTATGATGTACCCCATCCTTGAAGAACTTGTAAGTGTTCTTCTTGCCATCATGCACCACTGTTATGTCAAATTGCCAAGGTCTACCCAGCAGTATATGACACACATCCATGGGCATTACATCACACAAAAATTTGTCCTTGTATTTTCCCATTTGCAGCTCTATCTCACACTGTTCTTTTACAACCATCTGGTGCCCTTTATGCAGCCAGGACACCCTGTAGGGAGTTGGATGCTCACTGGTCTTCAACTTCAACTTCTCTATCACCTCAGTGGAAACCAGATTGTCTGTGCTACCACTATCAATGACTAGCTGGCAGCACTTCCCTTGGACTTTGCATATGCTCCTAAACAAAGTCTTCCTTTGTGCAGGCTCAGTGACCTCTTTGGCTTGCTTCAACAGGACCTTATTTACCACCAAGGACTCTCCCCTCTCTGGTAGAATTTCTTCTTAAATTTCTGCCTCTTCTTCAGCCTCGGCAACAACAGCATTTCTTGGACCAACACCCACATTCTCTGGACACTCATAGTGCTTATGTCCCACTTGCTGACATCTATAGCACCTCAACTCTCTACCTCTGCCTCTGCCTCTGCCTCCTCTTCCTTTTCCTTTATAAGAACCCCTTCTGCCCCTTGCATCATCCTCTATAGATGCATTCTGAGGTGAGATACTGTGAGCTCCATCCCTGGGTATAGTAGGCTTTCCTCTACCACCCTGACTTCCCTTTCCCCGGAAAGTACATCTCTTCTTGGAAGAATGTTTCCTTAGGAGTTTCTCCTCTGCTTTCAAGGCCATCTGATAGGCCTCTACCACTGTCTTAGGAGACAGAAGACCAATCTCATCTTGGATCTCCAGCTTGAGACCATTCACATATCTGGCAGTATTCTCTGGTGTGTATTGAAATTTCCCAGCTCTTATGCTCACTCTGTAGAATTCCTCTGTGTATTCTTTTACTGCTAGCAACCTATGTCTCAGGTTCTGCATTTGCCTATACAATGTCAGCTGATAATCACTAGGCAAGAATTTACCTTTTAATTTAGCCATCATTCTGGTCCATATTTTTATAGGTTGTTTTCCAACTCTCCTCCTTTCTGCCTCCACTCCATCCCACCAAAGTGCAGCATGTCCCTTCAGCTTTGTCACCGCAAACTTGACCTTTTCATCTTCGCTCATTTCTTCATAATCGAAGCACTTGTTCATTTCATTTATCTAGTCCACTAGTTCCTCTGGATTCAGTCCCCCTGCATAACTCGACACTTCAATTCTGGGCTTAAATGCAGACCCCAGAATAGTTCTAAGGAGCCTTATGTCAGGAGGAATCTCAACATTTTCTTCTGCTTCCTCTGTTTCAGGTTAGCTGATGTCTTCAGGGTCTCTGGTCTGTCTTCGCTCCACGGCATCCACTCTGGCTTCGAACCTCTGCAAAATCTCCACCACCTCTGCGTTGGCAATAGGTCTCCTTCTGCCAGCACCTCTACCAATTCGGATTGCCATGTCAGCTCTCAGCAAAACAACTCAAAACAACAGCTTCGATACCACAAATGACGGCAACAAAGCTGAAATTCGCCCTGAGGAGAGTTTGCACTACTGTAATCATGACTCTGTCACCATTTTCCTTCTGAAACCCCGTTCCTTGCTCCACATGGTCTTCTTCCTTTTCCTGGGATTCTATTTATCAAATTCATGGAATTTGATAAACAGACATTATCCACAGCCTTTGGAAATTAAATTATATAATTGAACTTTATATTAATAACCAACGCCTTTTGAATAAATGATTTTTATAATAAACCTTCGGTTCCGGCCCCACATACACAATCGGCGGCCAATCAAATGCACACCATACCTTGGCTATCGTCCGCGCATCTCTATCCAACGATCACCGTCCGATGGCTCCTTCTTAGATCAACGGTGTACCACGATATCGCTCAGCTTCCTTGGTCGAACGATAACGTACAATGGCGCGCAGCAACGACGGTTTTCCGGGGGTCCACCTCGCCACGTGTCGAGCACTCTATGGAATCACTCCCCAACCAGGAAATACCGCTTATCCGCGAAAGGCGGTGCGATATGGGCAATTCGGCCTCGTAAATCCGTTCGTGGTTTTGGAACAGTGACTGACCACGGGTTTAAGTTAGGTTTGCGCTATTCTTTTATCCGCTCAGTTTACTAACTCAGGGTTTAGTCCCGGTTCCAGACTTCAATTAACAACAAATGAATTCATCTCTTTATTAAGCGGGATTTCACCACTATTAAACGGAGTTCTACAACGACGACTTTTCTACACAGACCTCGCCTGAGCGTGGAATTTATTCATTTATTCAGACAATTGAGAGAAGCAATGGGTAGAGGAATACAAAGATTACATAGTGACCTTATTCAACAAAATTTACTCATAATATCAATTCAAACCAAATTGAGAATCAACGAGCACTGAACTTTATTCAACAGGAAACCATTGCTCAATACACAGATTTTATTGCAGGAACCTCCATTCTCCCCCCCCCCATGCATTCGGGGGAATACAGTTTATATACATCAACATATGACTCCTCGGTTCCTCTGTGAGGACTATTTTAGAAAATCAAAAGCCTAATAACAATAATTCAACTAACTAAAACATGACAGATGGACTAACTGAACTATTCGACTTCTACAACTCTGACTAATCTAAATGATACAGTCAGCTGAGGTATTGACACCTAGCTGTTACAATTTTGATGATTCTGAACCCTCCTAGCCACAACATGTGGACAAAGCCTCCTAAATTGCTAGCTAGTGTCCAATGCCCTTACATCAGTGTTGATCATACTTTCAATTTTCAGTTTTCAGTTGACTCTATTTCCCAATGGATAGGCTACTAGTCTGCGTTTTGTTCTTGGCGGCTTGCTGGGAGGCTGCCATCCCCAATGGAGCCAATGTTAGGGTCATTACTTTTCATTATCAAATGTTTTTTCATGTCATATATTTTTTTAGTTTTTTAATAATTGATTCAATGACCACTATTTCTCTCATTAGCCTCAAATGGTCATGGTCTATGATGGTCAAATTCTTGTCATAAAGAGTTCACCTATAGCATGAAAGAGCATCGATTTATGAGAGTTGTGGTTTCACCTAATTTTATTAGTCAAGACAAAGTGGTTATAGCCATTGATCTATCATAATTTTCTAAATTGAGTCGATTATAGTATGGAGGTATGATGGTCAAGGGTTATGGTTAGTATTCTACTCCTTATTCCCTCCTATTATTTATCGTTGCTTCCTTATTTTTACACTTCATTTTCTCCCATCCACCTTTCATCTATACCCCTTTATATCAAATTTATATCTAGACCCTTATCCATACCATTTAAAAAGTATCATAATCCATTCATGGTCCATTTTAATTCCCCCCTTTCATTCTAAATCATTCCCTATATTAACATTACCATTTCCCAGACTCATATCATATAACCCTCGTGCATAATGCCCCGTTTCTATATATAAAACTACCATACAAAAAGGATATCATACCCATTATAATTAATCATCATGTCAAGGAGCACTCCAAAACATCATTTCAAAGCATCACAACGCTACTTAAATTGTTCGTTGCACAGTCGTTGAGCAACCGCTGCGCAGGTGAGTATCAACCATTTAGGAGATTCGAAAGAGTTGGATAATATACTTAAAGAGTTATACAACATCACACATCCATTTAAAACCTACCCATTTGATCCATTTTTGTAGAGGAGGTGTGCAACCATATAGAACATCGAGTGCTACTAGCTTGCTCGTTGCACAATGCTATGTAGAATACTTTAGTTTCAACATAATTTTGAAACGATGATTTCGACCACATGAAGGTGAATTATGGAAAACTGAAAGATATTTCTCTCATTGATGGGCCAAATAACAACAAAATCTTCCATTATTTTCATAGGTGTCATATATTGGGAGTTTCAAATGCATCTTTAAAGCACATTTTCTGCAATGTGTAAATTTCTTGTTTTAGCCATTGTTTTTCAGAATATTTTCTGAGAAGATGGGGAATATTTTGAAGGTAAGGAAAGAGGTTTTGTAGAGGATGGGCCAAAGAACAAAAACATATTTCATATATTACATAGGTGTTATATTTTGGGAGATATAGATGTTTATTCAAGGCCTATTTTCGTAGTTTTTGGTGGAAAAATTTTAAAGTTTTTGGAATCCAGTTGGTAAATGTGGAGGCAGTATGGATACGTTTTTCAATTTTGAATGTTGCTAATTTTGTTTCAAGATTTTCAAATTATGTTTCCAATATCAATATTTCCTCTATCTTCTTTGTAGATAGAAGATACATTATATCTAGTCTTTTATTTTCCATGCAAGTAATTCTTCCGAATTATATTTAAGAAGAACAAGACATGACAAAAGTGTTCGTTTTGGTTTGAACTAGAAGACACTAAGGCTATTTTGTATTTTGCATTATTTTTCTAAATGAATAGAAGAAGGTGAATTTCGTTTGAACATGGATTCTTGTGTCATGCTTATTGGGTCTTTTTTTCCTTTTTGAATCACGTATATTTTTATTTTAGATATGTTTCTCAAATATAGTTTAATATTGTATAATAAATTCCTGCTTAGCTGAAAGAAACATATTTCAGAATTCATGTATTTTCTCTGTTTATTTTTCAGCTAGTCATAAGTGTTATTTTTCTTCTATGGAGAATTTGAATTCATCTATAGTTTGATGCTGAGATTTTCATTTTTCTCCTACCCCATTAATCCTTCAACTACAATGAACTTTGATTAATCGCCAATGAGTATGACTATCTTTCCCTTGTTACAAATTGCATTTTTGCCCCCTATTCATTTGGATTTCTAACTCTGATCCAAAATAGTTCTCACCCTCTACACCCAATTTCAAAAATTTAAAACAAAATTAAATTCTAATCATTTATAGACAACCTAAAATCTAGATCTATCAGTCCCCTAGGTGATTGATAGCACAAGACCATGAGAGTGCCATCTCCAAGGCTAGAGGGGTTGGACCTTAGCCTACAAGTGGTTTGTGGTTACTTATGTAGTCATTTTTTTCATCCTAAAGGAATTTACGAAGTGCTAACAACATCCATAATAAAACTGAAATAAAATATTTGTAATTATCCTTCAATCGATCATTTTCTTCTACCTTTTTTCTTTGTTTTTTCCATTCAAACACTGAATCAGTTGCCACACCCAGAAAGCACCCAATGCCATCTCTTCTCTTAAATCACATACACATACGTAGTGTAATTTACAAAAATATACACCCACACACGGCATACAACACCAAACAATACATACTCCTACACCTAGTGTACAAAAAACACACATACATACACCTAGTATACAACACAATACATACACCCACAATTGGTTGACAACAAAACACGTACAAGTACACCTGGTGTACAACAAAAAATTTATATGTACACAAAGTAAAACACAATGATTACACATGTCACGACTCACGATACCATGACTACACAGTACCACATGTACATAACACAACATGTATGACACGCATACAATACCGCATGTACAATGTTATCACTCTGTAATTAGCAAGATTGGCAAAGTCCAACTGCAGAGGTAACATCAAACCGCTTTGGGATTCAAGGATCTAGCCCTCCTGAATCCAGAGAGGGATCTCTCTATAAATGAGTTCAAAGATGTGATCTTTAAAGACTGGAATTATGATATTAGGCTAGTTATGAAGAGCATGGGTTTGTTTTGTTTGTTTTTGGTTGGGCGAAGACATGGTGAAGGTGAAAGAAGTTCAAAATAAAGGGTGAAGAGTCTGCAAATGAAGGAATGTTTCAGTTGATAGCAAAATACAAAGATAGCTTTAACCCATTGGGCTATGGAGTCATAGGAGGATTTAATTGGATAGCAAATTCAATAAGGATCCATGGAGCAAGTCATTTACATCAAAGGATCTCTTAAGGTGATTAATGGAGTGAAACAAATAGGAGTGAAAGACTTAAACAAATGAAAAAACAAAGCACAGTCTAAGATCAAGTAAGTACTTTTAAACTAGCTTGCTTTCAACATGTACTTAAGGAGAAACATAAAAGTATTTCTGTTGATCAAGTAAGTGCTTTTAAACTAGCCTGAATTGAAGTACTTCCATCAGAAACATTTAAAAAACAGTTCAAACAGCCTAAGATCAGGTAAGTGCTTTTAAACTAGCCTGCTTCAGCATATTCGATAAGGGAACACAGATGATAATCACAAAGAGCAATCGAGATCAGCTAAGTACTTTTAAACTAAGCTACATTGATAAACTCCAAGGATAACAAAGAGAACATTCATCTCAAAGAGCTATCTAGATCAGGGAAGTACCTTTAAACTAACCTGCATTATTAAACTCTTCAAAGAGGACATTCAAATGAAGAAAACATAGAAGATAAAGCTTTCAGTAAGAGTAGGGTACCGTGGAGAGTATATCCTAACTCTATGTTTGCTGCTCTTTATCAGAGAAAGTGAACAGAGTGAAAACATTAAGTAAAACAACAATTGACAGTAAGGAACACATCACCATTGACATAGTTTCAGAATTCCATGAATCAACAACTTGTATTGATGTTCAAACCAGTTACAATCAGCAAGCCCGGTGGGTCTCTACAGCTTTGAACTTCTCATATCAGCTTATGTATCTTTCAATTACAGAACAGGGCATCAGTGGCTTCAGAATGACTATTACATGCGTTCAGATGTCCCGAGACCAACCTTTTGTTCATCTTCTACAGAGGTATTTATAGAAGAATGAGGCGGTGGTCCACTATGAAAAGATCTGTTTGGATCAATTAATACAGAAGATGACTCTTCGGTACTTTGAGGGCCTCGATCAAGAAATCTACAGGTGTTCATCAGCATTAATTGAGGTACACTTACAATTAAGCTCAGTGGGAGCTTTTTGCCGTCCTTTGAAGCTCGGTGTCATGCTGGAGTGACTTTATTTCTGCTTCCCGAGATGAAATGATCTAAATATCTGCTTCTGAACTGTTCTTTAATCTTCTCGAATGGTTCTGCCGACAATTAGAGACAAGATAGCTCAATTAGTATTAATTGTTCGGCGGTCTTTGATCTCAACGAGACTGCAGGTGTCTTTGGAGATGTAGAGGGTTCAATTAGCCTCTTCTTATAGCGGTGGGGAATTTCTCAGCTCGACAGATGTCTTCGCTCCTTCCCCAAACACTTTACTTTGCTTGAGATCCGTGTTTGGGTCTTCAATCTCCAGTTCTGATATGCTTTGTCTTCGGCGCTGATACTCTTTAACCGTTTTTGAATTAAAACAGTGTCTTGTTGATGTGCAGGGGCCGCGCAGGCCTTTATGTGCTATCAATGCTTATGAAACATTGATAAAACTTCGAATGAAAACCTGCAAAATACAAACAATTTGTTATAAAATCCTGCGTATTTGGTTTTACTACTTCAGAGGCGTAGGAAGAGAGCAGGACCGTTGGATGGCTGCATCCAACGGTGGAGATTAACCGAGAGGAATTTTAAATGACGCGGGAGGAAGAATTAAAGAGAACCGTCGATCGCGCGATGAGCAACGGTGGGGGGTGATCTGGGACCGTCCGATCTGGACACGTGGACGGCCCAGATTTAATCGGAGGATCAGCAATCGAGAGGGCAGCAACAAAGCATGCGATTGAAACATTGCGATTGAAACATTTCGATTGAAACATTGCGATTGAAACATTGTGATTGAAACATTGCGATTGAAATATTTCGATTGAAACATTGTGATTGAAACATTGCGATTGAAATATTTCGATTGAAACATTTCGATTAAAACATTGCGATTGAAACATTGCGATTGAAACATTTCGATTAGAACCTTTCGATTGGAACATTTCGATTGGGCGATAACCGTTCGATTGGGTCTAGATCGACGGTCTAGATCCTTTTTTTTCTTGCACCGGCGGGACCCTTATACTTCGTAAGAAACCCATAAATTTCAATAAAAACCAAGGTTTTGAGTGAAATGGGCGGAATATATATATGATAGGCTGGCGCCCGATTGCGGGGCCACTGGGTGTATGGAGTACCATGGGCCTGGGCTTTATATAACTAGGGCCAATCGTAATCGAAACATTTGGGCCCGGTCTTTCAATCAACCCATTGTGAATTCTCCGATCGCGATTGCGCGATCGGTCTTTTTGATCAACCCATTTTTATTTATCATGTGACTTTAAGTTTTTAACTTAAAACTTCGGAAAGTGGGTTTTTGGGTTTACAAAGGAAAATATTGATCGGAAAGGGATTTTTCAAAGGTTTAGCACCCGATTGCGGGCCCACGGGTAAATGAAATAACAATATGATCTGCGGTTTATGACAAAGGGGCTGATCGTAATCGACATTTTTGAAATGGCTCACAAACATGCACACTTGAATCTTTTCGATGCGATTAGTGCTTCATGGGTTTGGCGCTTGGTTTTTATGATGAGGGCGTATTGGGGAAGTGGTTTGGAAACTCAGGCCAAGGGGCTTAAACCTTTAATAAAGAAATGGGTTTTTTACACAGATTTTCAGTGATTTTCAAAGGTTTCTGAGGGTTTCGACAGAGTTTGAAAAAAGTTTGGAACTCTGCAAAGGCAAATTTATATGAAAAGAGGGTGAGGAAAATGGAGAACAAAGGAAAATGATGAAAATATGAAGGTTATTCTCTGAGAGGAAAAAAGGGAAAAGGAGGAGGATATTGCAGCAGTCTTCTCATGGAATTTTTAGCAGAATTTTGAGTTTCTGAGAAATAACAGTGAAAACCTTGAGACATGAGCATGAGGTCGTCTACAAGCTTCAAGAGATAACATTTTGGCCAGGAAAGTGTTTATTGAAGGCTGAAAACATGTTTTGGCCACCTTTTGATAAACCAAAATTTACAGGTGGCCAACAGTGGCTCCACTTGGGGATGGTGCCTTGTTGAAGGCATCAAGAACTTCAGAACTGCATTCTCTGGGAGGCTGATCAATGCCTCATTCTTTGGGCTGTTGTCTTTGCTAAAATGATCTTATTCTGGCTGAAAAAAGGTTAGCAGCATTGAAAAAGAATGAATCTTCATCAACACAGGCTTTCTACCTACCCAATCCTACTGATCTAACATTTTTTCTTCATTTAGAGTGCACTTGGACTGGCAAACTCTTTTTCAACATTTTATTCTTTTGAAAACAGGAAATCTAATCTAACTCTACCTCTTATTTCTCCCTGAACTCATATTAAAAAGTTGAGCTCAGATGTTTCTCTACCTAATCTACTATCTGTTGGGATTAAACTGTCCAACAGATTTTCATTCTCTAAATTCTACAACAGAAATTGAAAAACAATCAAGTCAAGATTGAACTGTTTGACTTGCTGTGATCTATGGCATAAAAACAAGCTGCACATAGACTATTCAAAATCAAAAATTGAAAGTTTGTAATATGAAATTTTTTTGAAGCATCCTTCTTCTTATTTGTGGCTCAAGTTTTGAGCTTGTTAGAGCCACTTGCTTTCCTTGATTTCAGCTCTGGTTCGAATTTGTTTGAGCTATTATTTCTTTCTTTCTAGTTCATATTTTGAGTTGATTAGAACTAGATTTACAACTTTATGACTCAGAAAAATAAAACAGATTTGAGTCATCTCTTGCTTGGAAACTTTAGGTTCAGGTTTTGGGCTTGTTTGAACCTTTCTTTTCTAGCCTAATCTATCTACTGATAAGCCAAGTTTAAATAGTTTGGAAAATCCAATTCACTATCCTATCAGCAGAAAAATTTAAAGCTAATTAGTCAAGATTAAACAGTTTGACTAACTAGAAGCGTGTTTTTTGAGGAGTGGCATTTGAGCTTGCACACTTTCAGATTTATTTCTCTTTTTTGGCATGGGGCTTTGCCTTTCTTTTCTTTTCTTTTTCTGCCCTCTTTTCTATCTTTTATTGTTTTTGTATTTTCTCTTTTTGTTTTTATGAAACTGACGAAGCAATGATATTTACAATGGAAATGAAACTTGAAAATTGAACTCAGCATTAGTAATGCTTAAGGACCCTGCCATTGACAGGACCCCCAAACAGATCTGTGCCATCTAGCTCTTGCAGAAAAAAGGCATTTGGACCAATGGTGGACTGAATGACATAAGGGCCTTGCCACAAACTGTCAAATTTTCCATGTTTACCTTTTTCCTCTCTTCTAGAATCCCATTTGAGTACCTTATCTCCAATGTTGAAATCACAAGCCTTAGCTCTCTTGTCAAACAACTTCTTGATGTTTTCTTGCACTTTTTGAGCTCTGCTGTAAACTTCTTCCCTCATCTGCTGAAGATGTATTGTCTCATTAATCCTTCTTAGCATACTGTCTTCTTCTGACTGAATTTCTTGGACTAATTTTATTACTGGTACACCCAGGCTGGTAGGAAACACTGCATCTGCTCCATAAACAAGTTGGTAGGGGGAGTTTCCAATGGATTTCTTTGTGGTCAACCTATCTGCCCACAATGCATGCACCAGCTTGTTATGCCATGACTTTTTATTCTCTTCAAGTAGCTTCTTGATGATGGTCACCAAGCTTTTATTTGATGATTCAGCTAGCCCATTACCTTGAGGGTAATAAGCAGTTAATGACCCAATGTAATCTGATACTTGTGACAAAAATCAATCATCTTTTTGGAATCAAAAGCAGCAGCATTATCAGTAATGATTTTCCTAAGGCATCCAAATCTAGAAAGGATATGGTCTTCAAGAAATTTTATAATGACAGAATCTGTGGCATTCCTGGTAGGGATGGCCTCTATCCACTTTGTGAAGTAGTCAGTGGCTATAAGAATCCATTTATGTTGGGCAGATGAAGCAGGATGGATTTCTCCTATGAAATCTAGGCCCCATTGTTGAAAAGGAGCTTCAACAATGATAGGTTTTAATGGTAAGGGAAGGAGTTTTCTTTTTCCCTCAAAAATTTGGCACTTGTGGTAGGCAACTATCATTTTATGGACATCTTGGAAGAGGGTGGGCCAATAATAGCCAGCTCTAAGGATTTTGTTGGCTGTGGTTTTCCAGTAGAGATGACCTCCACACTCTCCTTCATGGAATTCATGCTTGATCTTCTCTGCATCAACTTCAAGCAAACATTTTAGCAATAAACCATTAGCATTTTTCCAGTATAAACATTCATTCAAAATGAAATAATTCTTAGCTTTCAACTTTAAAAACCTTGCCTTAGTTTTTGATAAATCGGGAGGAGCATTAAGATTTGTAAGTACATACAAGATGTTGGCGTACCAAGGTGAGTTTTGGAACTGCTCTTCCATAGTGGGAGGGGGTAATTCTTCCTGCTCATCCAAGGCATCTATCATGTTAATGTCTAGGGCTTGTAGGTTAGATTCAACCATTAATTGAGCCAAGCCCTGACCTTTGATGAGTTTGGTGGGTTTGATCTCCAAATCATATTCTAATATTACAGCTATCCATTTGCCTCTCTTTCCATCAGGGTCTTGTGACAAGATGTATTTTACCACAATGCTGGGTACATAGGCAATGGTGTGGGAATGAAGGATATACACCTTGAAATCCTTTAAGGCCTTTACTAAAGCATAGGCTTGTTTTTCCATTATGTTATATTTCAAGGGTGCATCCCTTAAAGCCTTACTGAAAAAAGCAATAGGTTGTTCATGTCCTTCTGAGTTTTTCTGCAACAGAACTACAGCTATTGTATGTTCTGAGGCAAAGGAAAAAATAAGAAAATCTTTTGAAAAGTCCGGGCTGATCAAGACTGGTGCTTGGGTGAGTGCATGTTTTACTAATTCAAAGGATTTTCTGGCCTCTACAGTCCATTTCACTCCTACTTCCTTTTTGAGCATATTATTCATGTTTCTAAGGAGCTCTGCTAAGTTGGGAATAAACCTCCTTAAGAAATTAATCTTTCCAATAAAGGACTGCAGTTCCTTTATGTTCCTAGGGTGGCTAATCTGTAGTATTCCCTCAACTCTTTTTGGATCTATTTTAATCCCCTTTTCTGATATAATGTGGCCAAGGAGCTTACCCTCTTGCAAGCCAAACATTGTCTTTTTGGGATTTAAAGATAGCCTAAATCTCCTGCATTTCTCAAATACCTTTCTTAGATGTTTGATGTGCTCTTCATCGGTTTTGGAATAAACTGTTATATCATCAAGGTAAATTACAATGAAGTGTCCTATTTCTTCTGAAAATGCAATGTCCATGGCCCTTTGAAAAGTAGCCCCAACATTCATTAGTCCAAAAGGCATTTTCACATACATGAAGGTGCCCCAAGGAGTGGTAAAGGTTGTCTTGAGTTGATCTTCTGGGAGTACTAAAAGTTGGTTATATCCTGAGAAACCATCTAACAAAGAAATCCTCTTTAAACCAACTACCTTTTGTGGGATGTGCTCCATTTTGGGTAAAGGGTAATTGTCTTTTAGGGAAGCTCTGTTAAGGTTTCTGAAATCAATGCACAATCTGATTTCTCCTGTCTTTTTCCTCACAGCTACAAGGTTAGAAACCCAATCTGAAAACCTTACAGGCACAATGATTCTTGCCTCGTACATTTTCTTAATTTCCTTTTCGACTAGAGGCAGCTGTATTGGGTTGATTCGACGCAGTTTCTGCTTAAAAGGTTTTTGTTTTTCTCTCAAAGGGATCTTGTGCTGGATGATTTCTGTATTGTAAGCTTTTAAATCTTCATAGCTCCAGGAAAACACATCGGCAAAATCTTTAAACAAGTCAATGTATTTCTTTTTCATGTCAGGTGGCAAGGACCTAGCTAATTTAATCATTTTAGGTTGATCCTTTGTGCCTATGTTGCATTCTTCAACGTCAGACTCTGTATATTCTACTGCAGGTTTCTTAGCCACGTCATTAAAATCAAACAGGTCTTCTAACGGTGCTAGCCCCCTGGGTATGTTCTTGTCTCTCGGTGTTAATACCTCAATGTCTTCGTTTTTTTAGTCTTCATACTCTTCAGCATGAGTTTCGAGTTTTTGAGTTAACATGTTGATATCTGTAGGACTAGATGGTTGTTCTTGTTCAGGGGGTTCTTCGTTTAGACAGTTTTCATCGGATGTAGAATCTGAATTGGATGATTCAAACTCATTCTTACTGAGCAGGAAATCCTCTATCTGTTTATCATTCTCAAAGACCTCCCAATATTTTTGATTATCGGGTATGGCTGGCCTAAATTTTACCTGAACGGTGCTGTCCTCGTTTTCATATGGTGCTAAACACGTTCTAGCTGTAAAAGCTAAATTGTGAGCGGAAATATTCTGTTTTCTTGGGACAAAAATCAATTTTGGATCCTCGAAAATGTTTAATAGATCCAGGACGTCATTTCGGTAGGCTCTAAGTCTGGGATGATTAGCAGTGTATTCCCCATTAACTGGCCTAATGATTAATTCCGAATCACCATATACATGGATTCTTTTGGCTCCTAGCTTTTCTAACAGATGCAAGCCCAAAATGAGAGCTTCATACTCGGCAATGTTATTAGAGCATAGAAAATTCAATTTGCACGAAACACTTTCTGTATGGTCGTTTTCGGTGTTTGTTAACCAAACACCGGCGCCAGCACTATTCTTAGTACATGACCCATCGAAGAACATGGTCCATAGAGGATTATTTTTGGTTTCGCCCTGGTTGGTAATCTCGCTAACTATCATGCTATCTGATTGTGGTGGTATGTCAGCACTTAGTCGAATTTGTGTCTCATTTTCAAGTTCTTCGCCATATTGAAGGTTGTTTTCCTGAGTTTCGAGTTTCGAGAGCCGTGGGCACATGACTTGTGGGTCGAGACTTTCATTTGTTTCGTTAATATCTTCAAATGCATCAAACTGTTTTGATACTTGTGAGTTAGGTGTTTCTTGAGCTTCATCGGCGATTAATCTTGTTGTAGTGACTTGCTCGCCAACTGTTTCAGCGTCATGTTCTGTTTTAAGGTCAACAAGTTGTTGCACTGGGCCTCTTTCCTCATGATTTTCATGGATATAAACTCGATGGGGCGTTTGTTGTTGGCCATCTCGGCCATATTCATTTTGGTTTGTCATTTTAATGCATTGTTCGAAAGTTTCCCTTTCGTTTTCATCCATGTCTAGAACTGCATTCATTTCTAGATTTGGGGCCTCTAACAGGTTATCTGCGTTACTGTCTTCTGATTCTGACTTATTCGAAGGTTCATCATGGTAAAGGATAAAAGAGTTCAGGTCAGTATGGACAGAGTAGATGGGACAGTTTTCAGGTTTTTCTGGGCTACTGACCATGAATTTCATGTGTGCCTCTCTGTATAGTCTTCTAGGCTGGTTAAAAACATGAATAGTGGCATATGTCCCATCCATCTGCATTGTACCTTGCAGCTTGGCACCCCACGATCTAGACAACAACATGCCATACTTAGGAGGGACATCGACCACCACTACATCCATAACTAGGCACTTGGCTGGGATTTGAGTCAAATTCACACAGAGGTCCTTAATTAGGCCAAGACATTTGACCCTGCTTGAATCAAAGGAATATAAATCCTTGTAAGGTCTGGTTATTTCTAGTCCTAGCCTCTCCATTATCACCTTTGGCATAAGATTATGTGAGGCTCTGGAATCATGCATAGCATTATGTAGAATTTTGTCATGAACATTCAGACTGACGTAGAATGGAGGTACTATTCCTTCTTGAAATTTCCCTTCAACTTTAGGACCAAAAATGAGCTCTGGCTGGTCATCATTATAATTTATTGTGTCATTCTGGTCCTCTATGTTTAAAGCCTTCAGAATTTGGGTCCTGTACACATTATGGGAAGCTAACTCAGTAAGGGGAACAGAGATTTTAATCTTTGAAAGTTCTTGTTCTAGGCTGAAAGGAATTTGGTTTTTTAAAGAACTTGCCTCAGCCTTACTAGCTGCTGGTCTTTCAGCAACATCACCTTGCTGATTTGTTCTATTTACATTTGATAACATGGTTTTGACAGGAGTACTAGCTGAGGTGTTAGTACTGCTAAGATCTGCATCTTGCTTTTCAAAATTTGGATTTCCTTTCTCTTTACCTTTACCAGAATCAACAGCCATTGTTTTATCCTTTTGATTGACATTTTTACATTTAGTTGTGGTGCTATTTTGTGAAGGTTTATCAGAGATTTTAGTGTTGGGATTTTTTTGACTGGCTTTGCTTCTAAGGTCATATTCTTTGTGAGGCTCTATGATGACATTTTCCATATCTTGATAACAATGTCGATCATCATCCCTGTTGTCATCATAAGGTGTGTATAGACCTCGTTTCTTTTCATAATGAATCTCAAAGCCATCGTTATCTACCCCTAGCATGTTGATATCATTTTCCTCTGTTATCTCACCTGTTTCCTCTGTCTCACTGATATAATTTTGATGAAAGGGAGGAATGATCTGCTGATCATCTTCTCTAGGTCTATTTGGAAGTTGGTTTCTTCTTAAATTTTGATTCTGGTTCCGGTTTCTATTCTGAGAAGCAGTTTGGTTTAGGCTTGCTTGTGTTCTCTTAATTATGCTCATCTCTTTCATCATCTCTTCCATCATTCTTTCCATCTTTGAGTTTGAAATGGAAGGTGTGGATTCCTCTCTAAAAGATACTCTCTTTTTAGCTTTCATTCTTGCTCTCTTCTCTATTAGATTGACTTCGACAGAAAGAGCACCCCTTTGCATATCTTCAAGAGTTGCAAAGTCTCTCTCTCTTAGCGAATAGGTCATGTCAGAGTTAAAACCTTTAGGAAATTTGTTCAAAGCTGAGCCTTGCAGAGGTTTTAGTTCTGGGGGAAGTGCATTATAGATACTGTTAAATCTAGTACAATAAGCCTGTACACTTTCCCCTGGGTTCCTGTGGAGATTGTTGTAGTCAGCCAAGATTTTGAGAGGATTCTTCCTCACTTCCCATTTGTTTAAGAAAGATTGATGGAAACCTTGAAGGTCATTAATACTATGAGGGGCTAAGCCTTTGAACCATTTTCTTACTTCTCCTCCCAAAATTTGAGCAAATAATCTCATTTTGACAGAATCATCAACAATCTCATTTCTGTCAAAGCAGTCATTCATCTTATCCACATGTTGTGATGCAGTAGTGGCACCACTATCATCATACAATGGAATTTTGGACAGATAGTCTTGTGGCAGATTGACTAAAGGTACAGGAAGAACTAAGGGGGCATACCATGCAGCCATGGCAGGAGGTGGAGGTGGATTAACAAGAGTGAAAGTGGGTTGGAGGGGAGTGGTTGGAACGGTGGATACAGGGTGAGCAGAAATGGATGGACCAGGGATAGATTGCTGAGCGGATCTTGGATGAGAGACACCTAGATTGTGGAGGAAGTGTAAATTAGGTGGTGTAGTCTCTCTACTACCAAGATGTGTACTTGTCTTAGGAGAAGAAGGCAAAGACTCAGAATCTGACTGATCTAGATCACCAAGAGACCTAGTTCTAAAAGGATTTACTAAGTCTTCTTGTGATTGTTGTAGAGCTGAAAGATTTTCTGGGACAGAATTAGCTCTCAAGGGTGATCTGAAAACAGTTGATAATTTAATCCTAGGAGACTTCCAAAGGATGCTTTCTAGGTCATCAACTATTTCAGGTGGATCCAGGTCAGGATGGTCTCTAGTGTGAATCTTTCTAGGAGCCACTATGCTGTAATTTTTTAGACCCAAATAACAAGAAAAGTTCAACCAGGTATGACAATTTTTGAGAGGTTGACTAAACTGTTTTACACAAATTTCAATCCTACAGTCCTCTGACTGAGTTTAAAGGATTGTATAGTAATGAGGGTTCTTCACAGTGGAGTCTTAAGGTCTGTTCAGGATTGTGGAGTCACCAAGTGGAAGTTTTTAGCTCCTTTTCAGAGGTAAGAGGTGTCATGGTCCACTACCATGTTTATTAAATACCAATCTGAAATATTTTTGGGTTTTTCTGAGTTAATTTTTAGTTAGCAAGGGATATCTGGTATCTTATGATTGTCTTCTAATCGAAGAAATACTCAGGAGTCCCCAGTGGAGTCGCCATTATGTTATCACTCTGTAATTAGCAAGATTGGCAAAGTCCAACTGCAGCGGTAACATCAAACCGCTTTGGGATTCAAGGATCTAGCCCTCCTGAATCCAGAGAGGGATCTCTCTATAAATGAGTTCAAAGATGTGATCTTTAAAGACTGGAATTATGATATTAGGCTAGTTATGAAGAGCATGGGTTTGTTTTGTTTGTTTTTGGTTGGGCGAAGACATGGTGAAGGTGAAAGCAGTTCAAAATAGAGGGTGAAGAGTCTGCAAATGAAGGAATGTTTCAGCTGATAGCAAAATACAAAGACAGCTTTAACCCATTGGGCTATGGAGTCATAGGAGGATTTAATTGGATAGAAAATTCAAGAAGGATCCATGGAGCAAGAAATTTACATCAAAGGATCTCTTAAGGTGATTAATGGAGTGAAACAAATAGGAGTGAAAGACTTAAACAAATGAAAAAACAAAGCACAGTCTAAGATCAAGTAAGTACTTTTAAACTAGCTTGCTTTCAACATGTACTTAAGGAGAAACATAAAAGTATTTATGTTGATCAGGTAAGTGCTTTTAAACTAGCCTGCATTGAAGTACTTCCATCAGAAACATTTAAAAAACAGTTCAAACAGCCTAATATCAGGTAAGTTCTTTTAAACCAGCCTGCTTCAGCATATTCGATAAGGGAACACAGATGATAATCACAAAGAGCAATCTAGATCAGCTAAGTACTTTTAAACTACGCTACGTTGATAAACTCCAAGGATAACAAAGAGAACATTCATCTCAAAGAGCTATCTAGATCAGGGAAGTACTTTTAAACTAACCTGCATTAATAAACTCTTCAAAGAGGACATTCAAATGAAGAAAACATAGAAGATAAAGCTTTCAGTAAGAGTAGGGTACCGTGGATAGTATATCCTAACTCTATGTTTGTTGTTCTTTATCAGAGAAAGTGAACAGAGTGAAAACATTAAGTAAAACGACAATTGACAGTAAGGAACACATCACCATTGACATAGTTTCAGAATTCCATGAATCAGTAGCTTGTATTGATATTCAAACCAGTTACAATCAGCAAGCCCGGTGGGTCTCTACAGCTTTGAACTTCTCATATCAGCTTATGTATCTTTCAATTACAGAACAGGGCATCAGTGGCTTCAGAATGACTATTACATGCATTCAGATGTCCCGAGACCAACCTTTTGTTCATCTTCTACAGAGGTATTTATAGAAGAATGAGGCGGTGGTCCACTATGAAAAGATCTGTTTGGATCAATTAATACAAAAGATGACTCTTCGGTACTTTGAGGGCCTCGATCAAGAAATCTACAGGTGTTCATCAGCATTAATTGAGTTACACTTACAATTAAGCTCAGTGGGAGCTTTTTTCCGTCCTTTGAAGCTCGGTGTCATGCTGGAGTGACTTTATTTCTGCTTCCCGAGATGAAATGATCTAATATCTGCTTCTAAACTATTCTTTAATCTTCTCGAATGGTTCTGCCGACAATTAGAGATAAGATAGCTCAATTAGTATTAATTGTTCGGCGGTCTTTGATCTCAACAAGACTGCAGGTGTCTTTTGGAGCTGTAGAGGGTTCAATTAGCCTCTTCTTATGGCGGTGGAAGATTTCTCAGCTCGACAGATGTCTTCGCTCCTTCCCCAAACACTTTACTTTGCTTGAGATCTGTGTTTGGGTCTTCAATCTCCGGTTCTGATATGTTTTGTCTTCGGCGCTGATACTCTTTAACCGTTTTTGAATTAAAACAGTGTCTTGTTGATGTGCAGGGGCCGCGTAGGCCTTTATGTGCTATCAATGCTTATGAAACATTGATAAAACTTCGAATCAAAACCTGCAAAATACAAACAATTTGTTATAAAATCCTGCGTATTTGGTTTTACTGCTTCAGAGGCATAGGAAGAGAGCAGGACCGTTGGATGGCTGCATCCAACGGTGGAGATTAACCGAGAGGAATTTTAAATGATGCGGGAGGAAGAATTAAACAGAACCGTTGATCGCGCGATGAGCAACGGTGGGGGGTGATCTGGAACCCTCCGATCTGGACACGTGGATGGCCTAGATTTAATCAGAGGATCAGCAATCGGGAGGGCAGCAACAAAGCATGTGATTGAAACATTGCGATTGAAACATTTCGATTGAAACATTGCGATTGAAACATTGCGATTGAAATATTTCGATTGAAACATTGCGATTGAAACATTGCGATTGAAACATTGTGATTGAAATATTTCGATTGAAACATTTCGATTGAAACATTGCGATTGAAACATTACGATTGAAACATTTCGATTGGAACGTTTCGATTGGAACATTTCGATTGGGCGATAACCGTTCGATTGGTTCTAGATTGACGGTCTAGATCCTTTGTTTTCTTGCACTGGCGGGACCCTTATACTTCGTAAGAAACCCATAAATTTCAATAAAAACCAAGGTTTTGAGTGAAATGGGCGGAATATATATATGATAGGCTAGCGCCCGATTGCGGGGCCACTAGGTGTATGGAGTACCATGGGCTCGGGCTTTATATAACTAGGGCCAATCGTAATCGAAACATTCGGGCCCAGTCTTTCAATCAACCCATTGTGAATTCTCCGATCGCGATTGCGCGATCGGTCTTTTTGATCAACCCATTTTTATTTATCATGTGACTTTAAGTTTTTAACTTGAAACTTCGGAAAGTGGGTTTTTGGGTTTACAAAGGAAAATATTGATCGGAAAGGGATTTTTCAAAGGTTTAGCACCCGATTGCGGGCCCACGGGTAAATGAAATAACAATATGATCTGCAGTTTATGACAAAGGGGCTGATCGTAATCGACATTTTTGAAATGGCTCACAAACATGCACACTTGAATATTTTCGATGCGATTAGCGCTTCATGGGTTTGGCACTTGGTTTTTATGATGAGGGCGTATTGGGGAAGTGGTTTTGAAACTCAGGCCAAGGGGCTTAAACCTTTAATAAAGAAATGGGTTTTTTACACAGATTTTCAGTGATTTTCAAAGGTTTATGAGGGTTTCAACAGAGTTCGAAAGAAGTTTGGAACTCTGCAAAGGCAAATTTATATGAAAAGAGGGTGAGGAAAATGGAGAAGAAAGGAAAATGATGAAAATATGAAGGTTAGTCTCCGAGAGGAAAAAAGGGAAAAGGAGGAGGATATTGCAGCAGTCTTCTCATGGAATTTTTAGCAGAATTTTGAGTTTCTGAGAAATAACAGTGAAAACCTTGAGACATGAGCATGAGGTCGTTTCCAGGCTTCAAGATATAACATTTTGGCCAGGAAAGTGTTTCTTGAAGGCTGAAAACATGTTTTGGCCACCTTTTGATAGACCAAAATTTACAGGTGGCCAACATACAACATATACAGAGTACCACCTACACAAAACACCACTGACACAACATGTACATAGCACCACATGTACAAAACACCACTTGCAGAAAACACCATATGTACAACATGTACACAAAACCACATGCACACAACAACACATGTACAATCATTCACACATCACTACATGTGCATAGCACCACATGTACAAAATGCACACAACATCATATGTATACAACACTACATATACAACATGTACATAGCACCACTATAAAACATGTACAAAACACCATATGTACTTAGAACCACTATAAAACATGTATAACATATATACAATAGTAATACTGCACATATAGAGACCCCACGTTGACTCTACCAAGAAACCTTTCCTCTAGTGTCTTTCCACTATTCATGCCTATTCCAACATGCCACAAATTGCACTTCTTTCATTCTGTTGATGTATCCCTCAACATAGCATGCCCATAACATGATCATAGGCATAGAACAAGCACATAATATCAATTCATATCCACATGATACTGACCTCATAGATTTATCAAGGCTACTCTTCCCACTTTATTCCTCATGAAACTAGGGACCTCTTCATTCCATTCACCTATATAAGTAATCATTCATCCACAAGCATGATCCTTGACAACTCTGTCATATAATGACATACATACATAGACACACACACACATGTGTGTGTGTGTGTGAAAATTTATAAAATGGAATCATATTGTAGTTTCTGGTATTATTTCTTCTACTTATTATTAAACAATAAGTTATTTACAAAAATTGATTCAGTAAACATCAAAATGAATTCTACTGCAGCCTTCACAAATAAATATTGAGCAATATATAAATAAATACAAGCACAAGAATGACAAAATTATTTTTGGACAATTGTCCCCGGAAAAACACAACGTGGGAAAACCAGTGCAACATATGAGGCTTTTATTATTCTTTAGAAAAATCTCTTGTAGAAAAAATAACCAGGAGAATCAAAGAGGAGTTTCTGTGGGAAATTCCCAAACAATTTCCTCACATGCTTGTTAGTGAATTTCTGACCCTGGAGAGCTCTTGATCCTCTCTGTGTCTCACTGCGTCAGCTTTTGCGGAATGGCTACATAGTCCGAGCATCACAACCTCCGTGTTGTCTCTGCCACTGCGTCACTACCTCTACTCTGTCCCTCCTCTGCGCTGCCTTTTCTAGTCGAATTTTGTACTCTCATCTCTATTGATCCCCCTTCTCTCTCTCCAGCCTGCAACTCTCTTTTTGAATCGATTTCTCATGTCAAACTTTAGCTAGTGAGAAAAATGATCTTCTTGGGTAACTAAGTATCGTCCTCGGTGTATCTTCGAAATGACCCTCAAAATTCCTTAAATAATATTCTATTTGACATTCAACAACTAATTTTAGAAGCTAATCAATGGCTAAGATCATTTTGACTTGATCCTCATCTTCTTCTAGAAGTTAAACCCACAATTAAATTAATACTCATTAATTATTCTAATTTCCTACGTTTAGACTTAGGGTCTCATTAAAAATGTTTAATTTATTGAATAAAACTATCTCCGAGCGGAATTTCACAAAACAATTTCTAGGTTATCTGGAATGCGTGTGTCTAAGCGTCTCCACAAAAATTGAGACTTAGATCACATTTGGTGCTACCACAAGTCAACACTCCCTCTTAGCAAGGAATGTGCTCTGGAAAATGTGTCTTGTTGCACACTTATTTGAATCTGAAGCATCTCCCTTTTCACTGATGATGTCTAACATGCTACCTATCATCTACTGCACTATTGTTGTAATTTTACTTTTGTTAATCCTGCCACGATTAACACTAAATCTGTACTGAAAGTCCCTCTTAACGTAGCATATGTGGCTAAGATACCATAAGTTTCTGCTATTGAAACAAATTCTCTACCATAGCCATCTCCTCCTTGAAGTGAACAAACTTGGCTCTTCTGAGAGATTTGGTGATTATCTCTACCACTTAATCCCCTGCAAGGACGTACTGCAACTGTACTTCCCCTCACTAAACACAATCTCTAATGAAATGACACCTAATGTCGATGTGATTTGACCTATCAAAAAATACTGGATTTTGAGAGAGTTTTCTACAACTCTGATTATCACAATAGATATTGGTCACTTCCATATTTCTTCTGAACAAATTCACTAATATTGTTTTGAGCCATATGGCTTTGCATGTATCTGTGCTTGTTGCCATATATTTTTCCTCTTCTGAGCTCATTTCTACATATTTCTGCTTCCTACTACACTAGGAGGTCATCTCTAATCCAATGTTGAAGCAATACTTTGTGGTACTCTTGTAATATAATGAACTGCATGCCCAATCTACATCTGTGCAACCGCTCAATCTGACATCATTTTTGTGGGTGTATTTCAGCCTGTATCCGACTATTTTTGACACATATCTGAGAATGTTTCATGCTGCTACCTAATGTATCCTCTTCATTTCTACCATGAAATGACAAAGGGTGTTGACGACAAAGAAGATGTCTATCCTGGTGTTGACCAAATACACAAGTGAGCCAATGAGCTATCTATACAATGTGGGGTCCACTTCCTTATCTATTGATTCCTATATCCTCTTCTAGTTGGTTATCATGGGCATTTCCATGGGTTGGAAATCTTGCATCTTGAATATCTTTAGAATTTTTGAGGCATATCTTCCTTGTCCTAGGAATATTTATCCATTCTTCTTCCATACCTCCAACCCTAAAAAGTAATGCATCAACCTCAAGTCCTTTATGCTGAATTCATATTCCAAGTTCTTCTTGCAGTCCTTTATGAGTCTAGATTATCTTGTAAGTAACATATCATCTACATATAGTACCAGTATATGTGGTTCATTCTCTACCATCAAATGGTAGAGATTGGGATCCGTGTCATTCTTGACAAATCTCAACTGTAGCAAGTACCCGCCAATCCGATGATACCATGCTTTGGGTGCCTGATTGAGCCCATATAGGGATTTCTTCAATCTGCATAGATGATATTTCTTACCATGGGTCTCAAATCCCTTAGGTTGTTCAATGGACACCTCCTCCTCTATCACCCCATTCAAGAACGTTGTCTTGACATCCATTTGGTGAATTTCCCATTCCATCTGCGTTGCTAAGGGCACAACAAATCTAATGGAGATGTATCTAGAAATAGGGGTGAAGGTATCCTCATAATTGATTCCTTTCTTCTGTTCATACCCCTTGGCCAGGAACCTAGCCTTTTATTTATCTATGAGACCATCTGAAACATACTTGATCTTGTAGATCCATCTCAAACCTACAATTGATTTGTTCTTTGTTCTAGACACAACTTCCCAGACATCATTAGTCATGATAGAGCTATAATCCTCTAGCATGGCATCCACCTAGACCTAATTCTATACGGCATCATGAAAGCTAGATCGTTCGGAAACCTGTGGTACCAAGACTTGGTATCTGTCAAGTTTAACAGAATAGTGGAATAACCTATTTTGGGTCATTAATACACTTAAACAGGTTATTCCACTATTATGTTAAACCATTGCACCTGTATGGACTCTCTTTTTAAAATCTATCAAGTTTTTTACGCTGCCTTTTCTTCATTCTAGGAGCTCCAACAAACTCCTCTACATCGCTCAATGTCAGTTCTACTTCTCTGCTAATTTTTCCACTGGTGGTGGGTGGCTCAACCAATTCCTCTTCCTGTTGTCCCATCTGCTATGTATTATCTGGGCTTTCCTCTCCTAATGAAATATTGGTGTTGGTTACGGTACTTGATCTAGATGTTTTTCCACCTGTTGGTTCTTCCCCCTACTGCTGTTGGACAAGAGGAACATCCTCAGACTTTTCTTCAGGAAGCATCTCTCAGGATTTCCTGAAAGCTCTGTCTTCCATGAAATTTACATCCCTTCTGACTACAACCTTCCTACTACCTTGAATGTATATTTTGTATGCCTTTTAGGTCTCGCCGTATCATACGAGATACCCCTTATGTGCATTCTGATCTAATTTTCTCCATTTTCATCTGGAATGTGACAATATGCCACACTTCCAAATATCCTGAAATTACCCACTCTTGTATTTTTCCCTGTGAAGATTCTATCGGGAGTTCTCTTGCCCAAAACCCTACGAGGAGTCCTATTATGGATATATACATTTGTGCTACATGCTTCTTCCCATAATAATATAGGTAGATCTTGGTCATACAACATTATTTCTGTTGCCCCAACAATAGTCCTGGTCTTCCTCTTTGCAACCCCATTCTGCTCCGGATTGTATGGAGTTATCCATTCTCTTTTGATGCCCTCTCTTAAGCAAAATTCAATGAATTTATTGTTAGTGTACTCTCCACCATTATCTGATTGCAATAATTTTATCTTCTTCCCTGTCAGATTTTCAACTAGAGCTTTGAATTCTATGAACCAATTAAAGTCCTCATCCTTATTCTTTAAGAAGTAGATCCAAGTTTTCCTGGAGTGGTCATCAATATAGGTGATGAAATATTTTCCACCACTAAGAGATCTAGTAGACATTGGTCCACATATATCTAATTTTATTAGTCCTAATACACTTGGAGCCATATTGTTTCTTCTGGAATATGTGGATTTAGTGTACTTCCCTAGTACACATCCTCTGCATACGTCATCATGCGTGGTACTCAAGGTTGGAACTCATATAACAGTTTCTCTGAGTATTCTCAGATATCCATAGTATAGATTCCCAATTCGTTTGTGCCATAGCTCATTCATGTCCTTTTCTGCATTTAGATCGCTGCCTACCAGTTCCATTGGAGATTCGAGCTACAACCTATATATTTTGTTGCTTTGAGTTTCAATCTGGGACTTTTTCTTCCAGCTTGGATGTTTAACGTATACTTTCCTTCCAATGAAGTACACAACATATCCCTTGTCTCGCAAATGGGACACTGAAAGTAAATTCATTCCCAATCCTGGCACATGTAGCACATTCATGGCTTGCAGGTTATCTCCTGATTCTGTCTGAAATGATATGGTCCCTATCCCTACTGGTGTACACTTCATTTTGTTTCCCATAGTAATCTATAAGTTCATCCATTCTTCTTGATAGCTAGAGAAATATTCTCGAACTCCGGTCATATGAGCTGAAGCCCCACTATTAATGCAACAATCATCGGCTGATGCAGAAATCAATAAACAAGAAAATTCCTCTTCCAACCTCGAAGTTAACTCTGAGATGTCATGATCTTCCATTGTGCCTTTTATTTTCTCTGGCAGCCTCTACAGAAAAAAATTTAATCCCTCTGGGGTTCGATTCATTGTCAATGCAGCACCACGGCTTCCCTTCAATGCAGATTCTTCTGTGCCCTTGCTCAACTTAACTCTAATACTGTGTGAAAATTTCTAAAATGAAATCCTACTGTAGTTTATGATATTATTTCTTCTACTTATTATTCAACAATAAGTTATTTATACTAATTACTTCAGTAAACATAAAAATAAATTCTACTGCATCCTTAAATAAAATACTGAGAAATAATAAAGAAATACAAGCACAAGTTTGAAACAATTATTTTTGGAAAATTATCCCCATAAAAACCCTATGCCGGAAAACCAGTGCAACAGATGAGGTTTTATTATTCTTCATTCTATTGTATCGAAAATAACCAACAGAATAGAAGAGGAGTTTCTATGAGAAATTTACAAACAGTTTTCTCACGTGCTTCTTAGTGAATTTCTGACCCTTGAGAGCTCTTGAGACTCTTTTTTCCTCATTACATCAGCTTCTACATAGTCCCAATGTCACAACCTATGCATTGTCTCTATGACTGCTTCATTGTCTCTGCTCTGTCCCTCCTTTGCATTGCCTCCTCTGGTCAGATTTTGTACTCTTAGATCCCACTGATCCCCCCTCTCTCTCAACCTTGCAACTCTCCCTCTAAATTGATTTCTCAAGCCAAAATTGAACTTGTGATAAATTGATCTTCTTGGATAACTGAGTATCTACCTCAGTGTGTCTTCCAAATGACCCTCAACCTTCCTTAAATAATCGTCTAGCTAACATTCAATGGCCCATATTTGAAGCTAATCAATGACTAAGATAATTTTTACTAAATCCTCAACTTCTTCTAGAAGTTACACCCATAGTTAAATTAATACTCATTAATTATTTTAATTTCCTATGTTTAGACTTAGGGTCTCATTAAAAATAATTAATTTATTGAATAAAATTATCTCCGAGTGGAATTTCACAAAATAATTTCTGGGTAATATGGAATACATGTGTTTAAGCCTCTCCACAAAAATTGAGACTTAGAGTGCATCTGATGATACCACAAATAATATATATATATATATATATATATATATATATATATATATATAGAACAATCGTGATCCTGTCAGACAATGAAATATACTTTAACATGGTCATGATCACATTATAATTACTAGATATCATAAGATCTAGGTTAAAAGAGCTTCCTTTATCTGTGTACAATGTGCACAACATTGAGAACAATAGTTCCCAACATAGCCAAGGAATTTGACACCTCAAATCCATTCACTTTACCTTTCTGTTTATCATTCTCATAACTATCCTTCCATCATCTATTTATCCCAATGGACCCAACCGATCCAACTAGGTTTTATATTCTTTCATTCAATTTCCCTTTACTCATGCACCAGGCTTCATATGGGTACATTACTTATTGGGTTTCGTTAAGCTCCTCCCAAGCTCCATTAACTTTCCTCTTTCCACAACCAATTCCCAAGACCCTAAAAACATAGAAGGAAAGAAAAAAGAAGCAGCCTAGAAGAAAACAATGAATAACCAATAGAAATACGACACCAAAAATAAATTGGCATGGCCATGCACCATACATAATCAAAATGGAAATTCAAATGAAAACAAGTAACAAAATATCGAAAGAAAAAAACTCTCAATAGACATCATGACTCAATCCCCATGGGTTGCCAATGCTTCCAAGGGAAAGCTCAACCCGAGCCTTCTTCAAGATTTCATGGAAGTCTCTTCTACCAATAAATCCCCTACATGATACTTCTATAAACACACAAATTTTAGTGCATGGATAAACCTAAAAATATAATTCGTATCCTACCGTATTGTGCCAAACACATTGCCTATAATTGAAAATTTACATATATCATCTCTCAAGAGACTCTGATTCCTTGATGAATCCTGCCATAGCTAGAAACCAATTTCTATACCTATCAAATACATGTTCATGAATATAACATATATCCACATAATGATAGACAAAATCAAGGTTAAGAAACCTTCATATATTCATACAAAGCACCCATTTATTTGGAATCTCAGTTTCCAAACATAGCCAAAGGAATTTTCACCCATTTCCTTTCTTTCACATTTTTCCTTGCTGCAACTAAGTCTTTTTAGGTGCTATTACATCACCCAACTGTTAGTTATATAAACAGATCAACTATTACATTGTCACGCTAATTCCAAACATTTTTCCCTGCAACTACTCCCACATGTCAGTCAGATGTTCCAAAGGTCAAGACATCATGTCCATTAATTTGAAATCAACCTCTACCAAGACTAACAACCATGTCATAATCAATAGTCAACTCACAATCATTAGTCATACTACTACAACTAGCACCCACTTACACTCAAGTGGATATCAATTGTCTCGACCCATAATGTGTTAGTACAACCATCTTAAAAAAAGATCATTCCTTCATGCAATCTAATAGACACGCATACTCATATAATGAAATTAACTAAACATTCCAACAACCTGTAAACATACCATGCTAGCTAAACCAAATGAAAAACGTAATCAAGCTCATACCTCGATGTATCTCAGGGGAGGCTATCACGTCTGGAGAAGTCAATCCAAATTAGTATGACACAATACCATAAATACATAGACTCATACCTTAATATCATAACCATAACCATCTGCATAGGACAATCTAGATTAGCATGATACATATAAGATCAAGATCTTAAGTACAATGACCATAATCATCATGCATATAACGACAAGTTACTATCATTCATGACTACTTGACACATGTGCATATGACCACACTAATTAACTAACATCTATCATGTATGTAACCATAACATTAAAATAATGACAGGAATGTACATGAACATAATGGATATAAGAATCATTAACCATCATACATACATGCCAAGCATATAAATTTGTATGACGATATGCTCTTACCCGAGGTCCAATGCTGCAACCTCGCTCTAATAATTTGCATATCCTCCTTTATATCAGCCGACACATAAAAATCATAACATAAAAAGAACATCATGATGACACAAACTTCGACATGAACGATCCCAATGCATGCATAACAATCACATAAACAACTAACATGCAGGCATGACAACCACATTCTGCCCATCCAGTCCAAGTGTCAAATCATGCTCTGATACCACCCTGTAATAGCCTCCTCCAACATTTACCCATGTTAACTAGCCTACCATGGTAAAAATGTGATGTAGAGTTGCTATGATATTATTCAACCTCCTACATCACCTTAAGGAAGTGGAATTGACAAACCAAAACCTTACTAACTTCCCTCAGGTGGTATAGGACCCCCAAGGGCTAAACCACCCTTCCAGGTGCCCAGACCCTGAGCTAACTTTGTTTTTCACCAACCCAACCTCCTAGTCACATGCACAAGCTTGAATCCATGTGAATGAAATCCTCCAATCACATGCATAAGCATGCAAGGGAGTGAATGCAATCTCAATTTCATGGTTCTCTTCCTGCTAATGTGAAATTTGTGCCACCTTTTCAAGTCTAGACTCCAGGTCACTGCCCATAAATTGATGAAACTTTCCAAAACCATTTATGGCACAAGGAAAAATCATTCCATACAAATCTTAAACAAGAACTTGACCTAACCAGGCCTAACAATGACTGGAATTTCGTCAAACACATCATGAACATGTAATCTACAGGTCATAATTACACATATGAATATAGGGTTCTCATAATTATCTGAGGATTTTCAAGAATGCTTGATGTTTGATTCCCTCTCATAATAGCTGCAATATCATCTACTACGTCATACATTCATTAACCATACATTTAATAATCAAAACATGATGATATCCATAACTAAAATATGTGATAAACCATGCTTATAACTAGCATATAACCGACATAATAACAATGATAGAACAACCATTAAAATCACATAACGAAAATTACATTTACTCATGAAATACAAGAGGAATAGAGCTCTTATTAACATATGCAAAGGCCAACCAAGTTAGGTAATTCCACGTACCAATCGACCATACATTGCGTAGAACCAAATTTTATTTCAGCCAATCACCCCCATGCAATATTCCAAGCATAAATGTGGGACTCACAACATAACTGACCATGCTTATCAAACTTTACCACATATCTCTCCAAATCGGTCAAGGATTTCTCGGCCTAAAGCAAGAACCTATACAACTAGGATTTACCGTATATCCCACCATATACCAGTCAAGGATTCTGAGGCCCAAACAAGAAGCATACACTACATTCTTTATCACAATCCCACCATTACCGGTCCAGGGATCACTAGGCCCTAAAAAAACATATATCCCTCCAAATCTCTCCACCTAAACTGTGAGGAATTTTTTGATCTCCACCCTCAAGCTTTACCGCATATCCCATCCCTACCGTTCCAAGGATTTCTAGGCCTTTTGGAATTTTCCTGAGAACACCCCACTCTGTTTTGAAACCATCCCACAATCCAGCTCATCCAAGAAAAATAACCCCATCACCGGATGGGCCATGCCTATCCAGAAATGGAAAGGAAATGATGAAATCCTATTGGCTTGAGAGGTCCTGACCTGGGTTCAGAGTTTATGGATAAACCAACAAACCCTCCAACTGCTGGCCCTTTCGGAAATGATCTGCTTGCGAAGACCAAAATCTCACCTGAAGCAGTATGGGGGGTGTTGGAACCAGGTTTCGCACCCTAAGAGAGAGTTTAATGAAGTGGTCCTCGGAAAAACCCTAAGGGATCATCTACAGATGCGGGTAATAAGTTTATGAAAAAATTATAGATCATGCAGAATTAACAATAGAATAATACATAAATATTGTCTTGCTTAGCGCAGATAAAAAATCAGAACCAAATCTCGATCTTAATCAATGTAACACAAAACAGATATCAAATACTCATGCATAATCATATCAGATAGTGTTATGCATTCATCAATAAGTAAACATACAATGCGATCTTATCACATCATAAACTGTAAACATAAACACATAACATAGAGAGTTCGCTAAAACTGTTCTTTCTATTAGTCTTTCATATATGTCAATACATCAATTGTCTTTCCAAAACCCTTTCAAAAACCCTTACAATCCCTTTCGCACACTCAGCTAGCAGAGTCTGAACACAGCCAGGATTAGGTCTCCCTGCATGCAGGCAGCATGAGCCTTTCACCCAACCCAAAAACCCTTACAGATGCAATTACTATCAGAATATCAATATCTCATATCACTTAGCTAGAACTAAAAAACTACTTAGATTAGACAAACTCTATCTATTTATAATACACCTAGCACACAGATACTATGGTCTCAAACCATGGTTTGAGGCCCATAGTTTATATTTTAGGTTAATTACATCCAAAATTAGGGAAAAAATCCCTTTGACTTCATTTGGGAAGCACACACATACAAACATACACAAAATACCTTTGGAACTTGCGCCTCAGGGGACCCCGCTCCAACAAGCCCCCAACATAAACATGTGACTTATATCAAGTCAATGAGGCGTTGTCTCATTGGTTTTATCCTTAAGCGTCTTGACAGAAGTCTGGAGAGGGAGCACTAACGGGAGGTTCTGTGTTGCTCCATACTGCGCTTGCTAAACCATTTTTTCTGTCGTAGGCCCTTTAGTGGCCATACCCACACTGGGCTGAGTGTGCTAAATAATATTCAGAGTGTTGTCCGGCATCTGGGATAGTTTCAGCACTTCCTCATCCCATGGTTGCATGTATTCTTTGAGCATTTGTTCTTTGCAGAACAAGTCTGCAATTTCTTCTTGGATTCTACGACCTTCTTGTAGATGAGAAAGTCTCTGTGTGATGACCAATGTAGGTACTACTGTGCATATTTCTTAGAACTTGTGCTCCTTTGTACTGAGTGTGTTGCATAGCTGCTGCACGACCGGATCATTTTGGACAAAGGCCCAAATTTTCATGGCCTCATTCAAAGATGTGTTACACTGGGTGACAACGTCAATAATGCTATCTTCTGTTTTTTTAACCTCTGCTACCCTCTTTGTGTGAACCTATGGAGGTGTCTCTGACTATAACATGGTTTGGAGGTCAGCGATTTGTTGCTCATATTCAGTCTGAATTGTTTGAACCTCTTCACGCACTAATTTGACTGCAACAACCAATCCCTCTAACTTTTCCACAGGTTGAGTTGTTGCCAAGACAGCCAAAATATCTCAGCACACCTTGTTGATATTTGCCTCCAGCGTGGCGCGTTGGGCCTCTACTTCTCTTCATGCGGCTTCATCTTGTTGCTATTGATGATGTGCATGTGCAACCTACTGTTGTGCATATCTATTCTTCATCTGCGCGGTTGCTTCTCAGAATTGGAGTTCATCTGCAATTACTGAATGCAGCAAATGAAGTTTACCTGTAGACAACACGAAAAGGTTAATATGCACATCTCCATTACCCATAAATTGCACACGCTGGTTAGTGTTCATTTGGATTGCTGGTAGGGGGATGTGAAAAAATCGCGCATCCCCTAATGGTGGCAAGGAAACATCTAATGGTTGTGTACTTGTAACCTACACACTAGTCCAGATCGCCTGGATCACACTCTCCTAGATCTGGATCGCTTGAAATTTTAATTCCTGTAACCCTACTTGGATAATTTCTAGTGCAGATTTTTATTAGACCTCCATGTCCATCCATCGATCTTCTTGTACAGAGGTGACTGTGTTCGCGATCTCATTGTGATCATCCTCTGTAAGTGTCAAGACCTCCAGTCCTACTTTCTTTGAGTCCTTTTTGTGCAACCCACTCGTGGCCCGAGGATCACGCTTTATGCCTTTTTAGGTTGTTACTGCTTCAGTCTCCTTATGCACAAAGCCATTTTTTTCTAGCATTGTGGTGGTATCAATGGTCTCTCTTGTTGTCATCAGGGTTGCTTCCTTCTCAACATACTTGTCTGTCACTGTGGTTGGCATGGTTTTTGCAGGCTTTTCAGTAGCCTTCTCCATTGATTTGATCATTGGAGTGTGTGGATGTGTTGGTGGAGTCAACCAGGTCGACGATCATTCTATTGTTACTCTAATAAGGTCGTCCTCAATTACCAAATAATGAAATTCATACCACACACCCTCTATAGTGCCCTTCATGCAGATGTGGATGTTGTGAAACATAGCCTTAAAGTTGGCTACCATTTTGTATTGATCGTAAAGAGTAGGGGACAGTCGCAGATTCGACTATACTGCTTGGTATAAGGTTGCATCATACAAAACCCAAAAGATGTTGATCTCTTTTGCACGCACTGGGTCAGATGAGTTCCAAAAAGTGGCGTGGTATGCAACTTCGCACGTATGTTTTTCAAGTTTAGGGAACTGGGTGCCTTCGAGGGTTCTCCACCCAATCAATGCAATGAGTAGCAAGAGCCAAATGTATTGGAAGTGCTTTTCCTCCTCCTGGACTTCACGCACATTTTCAAGGAATTCCTCGTAGAGATACATGCACTAATTGTAGATATCTCCTTTCTTACATCTCCCAACTAGCATAGTCACATTTGTAGGCACTTCCTTGGTCCTACACTTGCGCATCATCTTGCAAGTCAAGATGATCATGCCAAAATGGATAACGGGGTCGTTAATATCCTCCACAATGAATCCCCGGGATTTGCATGTGACATCACATTTTTTATTTATTTGATCTGCCAGTGCTTTATCCTGTGATTTTCCTCCAAAATATGCCATAGGGTCAGCCCCCTTGTTCGGCAGACCTGTGATTCGGTGAATTAACTCTGCATCAATTGGGATGCCCTCTCCCAGCCAAAGCACATTTTCATGAACCAACGCCAACAATTTCTTGATGCAGTTATCATTAATGGGGCTACGACCAAAATGAGGGATCTGCAATAGATTGAGCAACCCTGCCTTGTGCAGACCAAGCATTCCCATCTTTGGTTTGAGGTGCACCATGCCTCCTTCATAGGTAATCTGATCAAGATAGAGTTATGGCGTGAGCTCGGAAAAATTTTCAACTTCTGCGATGTCCCAGTCGTCAAACCGCAGTTGTGGAATTTTGGCAAGCATATCCACCTCTGTTGGGACATTCTCTGGGATGAGACTCACTTGGATACTTGCGTGCACCTTATCCAAGTCCTTTGGTGCTTTAACAGTAGGTTTGTGTGGTGCCATATAACTGGGAAGCCGCGAGAAGGGGGCTACTTCTATCACTTCATCATCCTCTTCCCCAATAGTCTCTGGGATTTCGGCCATAGGTTTCTTCATTTTCTCTCTTGCAAAATGGTGTGGTCTGGGGGTATTTTCTCTAGGGGACTTGCGTGTTCCAATGTTTGACCCTTCTTCATTTTGGATGGTGCATGGGTTTCTCCAATGGGTACTTCTGGCACAGCAGGGTCATCACCTAGTCTGGTGGTTATCATCTTGTTCTGAATCACGTACCCTAGACCAGCTCGGTGCAATGCGTCCTTAAAGACGAGATTCAAACCTGACATAGATGCAAAAAATGCAATGGAAAACACAGAGCTCAGAGCATAAAAATATCTTGGAACGCAAAGGGAACTATTGCGACCCCATAGGTCATATTTATACTTGTGGCGCATCTGCAACGACTCCTTATGAATTGTTCTATTACTGAAAAAACGATCCCAAATCTAGAAAAATCCCTTCATTAAATGCATCTTGGATGCTCCTAAAAATGGTAATAAATATGTCTTATCCAGTTTTAATGTTCCAACAACTATTTTTTGATACTTCTACATACCATTCAACCTCCTGGCGTAGATACCGCGTGCATGCCCCACCTTACTGCACATATACTCTACAGCTAAGGATAACCATATACAGACTGCCCCCCTGCAACACAGGCTTGTTGACTAGGTAATTCAAAGCATATCGCGTAGTATCCGTCATATCCCTTAATAAATGCAAACTTCTTGGACATTCATCATCCCATTGGAATGTCACACCTCTTTTGAGTAATCTAGTCATGGGTGCAGTTATCAATTCATATGGGGGAATGCGCTTTCTATAATATCCCATAAGGCTCATTAGGGAGCGCACCTAATTGATATTCGAGGGGATCAAGGTTCCTTTGAACACCCGTGGTTCCCTAACTTCCACTAGTGCCAATTGTCTGCAATGCACAATCTCCCTTATGCATTAATTATTTCTGGGATCAAAGTTTCACCAACTATATCAAACCTATTTTCAATGCTAAAGGTAAGAATAAAACTGTCTCCCAGCATAGACCATTCACTAGTGCCTTTATGCAGCTCGGTTTCCAAGTACCATTCAGTTGGCACATTTCCCAATGTATGAATAAACATATGAACCCATTAAGGTCTTGGTTCTACTCCCTATACCTAATTCCACTTGGCCAAATGTCTGCATAGATATTTTTTTCCAGAATATAAATCCTCCTCTTTAATTACTAGGCATTCAAACCGTAGCCTCATAATTTGTGCACATTCCTCCCAATATCCCATATTTTACTTATGTATTTCCCACCATCTTGCTGCAATAGCGCGCAAGCCAAGATCCAAACCATGGAACCTCTGTTCTACAGGCATAGACCTTTCCACCTCTCCTAGGAACATGTTTACATCAGTGGAGCCATCATAGTGTGGGAAATGACGTACCTCATATATTATACAATGAAGAGCGTGGGTCACTCGATTACAGCGCAGTGCAGACAACTCATGGAGTAAGTTCTGCCAATTCTCTATTTCTTCATCAGAGTCTGAAAACAAGAACTATCCTTCTCCCATTTAAGGTTCCCATCTGTTGTAGGATTAATCTAGTCTTCCTCGCACAAATTTAGCTAATGGATTTGATCAATATCGTCCTCACCGTGCACTAGTTCAGTATACCTTTGACCTTCTGCAGGATCTAGAGGAATGATTACCCGAACCCCATTGCTCTAAAATTCCATTCTCCTTCTCTTTATATTGATAACACCATCCATGTCAATGGCCCAATCTAATCCTAGCAGTGCAGGATAGGGGTTAGTATCATCTACAATCTGTATGACTTCAAAGTCTACCAACACCTTAAAACCTTCTATATTGACCACAACTTCTGACAATCTCCCCAAAGGAATGCTCTTCTGTTGGTTAGCCATGCACAATTGGATAGTAGACCATTCCAAATTTGGTTCTCCCATGCGCTGCTAGGTTTGTTTAGGTATAACATTAGCATTTGATCCCAAATCTAAAATGACTTGGTCCATTTCATAAGCACTAATCTATGGAGTCATATGCATCTCTCTACCCATCCTCTTTTTTTTCTTATAGATTTTATTGACTTCTCGTTATTCTACCATGGGCTGTTCTTTTTCTGCATAATTATCTATCATTGCCTGCAAATTTTCAACTGCCTTCTTGTTGTGAAACAAATTTATGCATGCCTGTAAAAATGGCTTAATCTCTTCTTCTCCTCTAGCTTCCTTCAATTTTCTACCACTTTTTGATGTATCTCCTTCTGCAATTTCTTTCCTTGCTTCAATAAAGGTTTCTCTTGTGCGCTTAAGAGTAAAGCCTTATTTGTTTTCAGGTGCTTTTCGGATCCCAACATCAGTGGCAGGTTGCTTTCCTTTATATTCATTGGTAGCTACACCACTCCTGGTATCTACATTCACACAAGGATATTCTTCCCGAGTTTCTGTGCGAACCGTTTGAAGATTCTGCGTTGGAGTCTTCTTTTCCTGCATTTTAGCAATCAAGACAAGACAATCTTCTATAACACAATCAAATTGTCTACAGTACCTGCAGGAATTTCGTGCTGGATTTGGAAAGTCGTGCACATAATGACCAACATCACCACAGTTATAGAAAATCACTTGTATTCTTCCTCAACCAGCTGACCCACGTCCTCGGCCTCTTCCTCTGCCTTGGAATCCTTCATGCCCAAAAGGGGAGGCTAGTGATGTAGGCTCAACCTACATCCTATAGATCTCAACTTTATCCAAAATCATATCATAGGTACAACAATGATACTCATCGTTCCCTAATGATGAACATAACTTGCAAAATAGTTGCTTCAAGTCATGTGATATTTTCCAATCCTTGGGCAAGAATCTGTGTCATATAGTCCAACAATATGACATATAGTACACCATACGGGGTTCTTCAATGGACTAGGACCTCCAGCATTTAGATAGTTGTTGAAAATAGGATACTGGTATTTATGATGCCCAGAAGCTTTGCATTTGATATACCATACCTCTACGCAGAATCCTTGCGTTTGTCCTTGTGCACATTTTGAATTTCTAGATGCATGGCTTCTAGTTGACTCTCAATCTGTTTAGTTCCCAGTGCAATAGTTGTTGGGTTAGCTTCTGATTTCATTACAAATTCTATAGCTTTAGATTTTGTAGAAATATTTTGCTGACCTAATGGTTGGCGCAGATGTGTGAGCAACATATAAATGAACCATTCCTTATGCTGAGTATCATCAATCACAAATCCACCACCCCTGATTGTGTGCTTTAATCTTTGATCGGCATCCCATACAGATTCATTATGTTCTTGACGGATATCCTTCATATCTATCACCAGCTGCATGTATGAGTTAGGTTTCTTAAATTGCTCTTTCAAGGCTGCTTTAATTTCTTTCAGGGTAGCATTAGGGTTTGCTTCCACATACCTAATGTAATATTATAGTGCGCGATCTTGGAATGTTGTAGCCAACTATGCTTTTCCGATATCAATAGTGTTTACTTGTTGAGCCTACCATACGGCCTGAGTTACAAACCAAAAGTGATCAATGTCCTCATTTCCCATGCCTCTGAAATTAGGTAACTTCATGGATGCAACCATATCTACTTCATGGGGAGGTGGAGGTGGAGGTGGAGATGGACTGCACAGAGGGGTAGGTGATCAGTGATGTGAGCTCAAAAGTGAAGTGGATGGAGTGGGAAATAGATTGAAGGGATTCTCATATGATGAGATTTCTTCTTGAGAGTCAGTTTCTGGTTCAGGTTCACTATTAGATCTCAGCTTCAGAGGGCTATAAAGGAATTTTTCAGAGTCTTCACGACAGATCCTTCCACTACGCATAGCTGAACCTCTTTGATGCATTCAAGTAGTATGTTCGCACAGACAACCCCGTTCGCGCAATAGCATTTTCAGTAATAATTTCAATGAGCGCAAGAACTTACCTCTAGGACCTTTGAAAAACCTTCTTTCTGATTCAGAATATTGCACAAATTGGTCAACATCAAATTCAGTCACAAATCCGCCTAGAAGGCAATCGATATGATGATCTACCGTGCAAGTGATCTTATTATCAAATTTATCTACTTGCTGGACCAATTCAGCACTCAGTGACTGTGTCGTCTTTTATACAGTGATGGAATTTAGATAAGCACGACAACCACTCCTGTAGTTCATGTGCAAAGGAATAGAAGAAAATTTCATGCACTTCGATATAAATATACTTCTATACCTACTTTTCATCAAACAATTTAGTGCCTTTATTCTCTTGCAGCGCAATTTCAAGGATCTTTCTATCTAACCAGTCCTGTAATTCATTGCGCGAGGGATGCCACAACATCAAATATCCCTCAAAATGATGATCCCGGTCTAGGAAACATAACCATTTTTAGGCTTGAGGGGTCTTGACCCAGGTTCAGAGTTTATGGATAAACCGACAAACCCTCCAACTACTGGCCCTTTTGGCAATGATATGACTGCGCAAACCAAATTCTCACCCAAAGTAGTATGGGGGGGTGCTAGAACTAGGTTTCCGCACCCTGAGAGAGAGTTTAATGAAGTGGGTCCTGGAAAAACCCTAAGGGATCTTCAACATATGGCACAGTGAGTTTATAACATAATTACAGAGCATGCGCAATTATCAACAGAATAACACTGAAATATTGTATTGCTTAGCTCAGATAACAAATGAGAACCATATCTCCATCTTAATCAATGTAACACTTAATAGATATAAAATACTCATGCATAATCATATCAGATAGCTTTGTGCATTCATCAATAAGTACACAGATAATGCGATATTATCAAAGCATAAACAATAAACATAAACGCATAACACAGAGAGTTTGCCAAAATTTTTCTTTCTATTAGTCTTTCATATCTATCAATACATCACCTGTCTTTCCAAAACCCTTTCAGAAACCCTTAGAAACCCTTACAATCCCTTCCGCACACATAGCCAGCAGAGTCTGCACATAGCGAGGACTAGGTCTCTGCACACACAGGCAGGAGACGCCTTTCACCCAACCCAAAAACCCTTACAGATGCAATTACTATCAGAATATAAATATCTCATATAACTTAGTTAGAACTAAAAGAATACTTAGCTTAGATAAACTCTATCTATTTATAATACGCCTAGTGCACAGATATTATGGTCTCAAACCATGGTTTGAGGCCCATAGTTTATATTTTAGCTTAATTACATCCAAAATTGGGGCAAAAATCCCTTTGACTTCATTTGCACAGCATGCACATACAAACATAAAAAAAAAACTCTTTGGAACTTGTGCCTCAGGGGACCCTGCTCCAACAAATCCACTGTCATACCTGGAAAACCCTATGTCAATGACAACAAATGAACCAAATCCACACATGCATGTACCATGCATGTCAAAACTAGCAATAAAATCATACATGCAACTCGATACATGCAATTAATCATGATGTAACCACTTGATCTGAACTTTCCTGGCTTGATCTTTTCTTCCCTTTGTTTTCTTGCCCTTCCTTTGGTTTCCATACTCCAATGCTAGTGTGATCCAAGAATTCTCTAAGTGTGCAAGGGTATGAGAGTGAAATAATAGATAAAAATACAACCCAAAGTTGTCAAAAGGCTACCAATTGATCCTCAAATTCATTTTTATAAATGAGGCCTCTATTTTTCTTCATTTTCCTCTATTTTTCCTTCAATTTCCCTCTCATGCAACCTGTGACCTTTCACCTTCCTTTTCTCCTATTTTCCATTATTTTCATAAATAAATGCCAAACAATGCCTCTTGGCTTTTCATATGCCTTTGTCAATTTCCTCTTAGCCATAATAAACCAAATGAACACCCACTAGGATGTTTTTCCCAACATTTAGCTTGGAATACATGCCCCATGACCTTGGTCTTGTTTTCGCCTTTATTAACTTTATTACATGGATTTTTAACCCCGGATTGTTAGAATACTTTTATATTATTTCTCAATATTGAATTGTTGCATTCACAAATGCAACTAATTCTACTATAATCTATCATGACACAGTAAAATAATGCACTTGTTGTATTAGAACACTATGTACATCCAATAAACCGCCATGGCTAGCTCAATTGGTTAGTTCAATTTCTTAAGGCATATTTCCAATGAGAAGGCCATAAGACGCAAGTTGAAATATAGTCAATATCTCAAGGTTACTAGCTTTTATTTGTCAGTTTGAAATAATTCTCGAAAAGTATTTACACCATGCTTAGGGGTGACTCATGAGATTTGGGTTATATGGTGTATGATCAACCCCTATCCAGTCTGAAATTGATTAAAATAAGGGATACAAGTTATGATGGATTGGAATGTTGGAAATAACTTGCTTAATATTTAGTTGAATTCAAGTGGGTGTTTTCTTAGCATTCATCCCTAGGACATGTGATTTTTTTTGAAAGTTTAGAGGGAATCTTTCATGATGGTCAAATCAAAAAGTTTTCTTTCTTGGATATTCCCCTACTTAGGAAGAGGATCATTATGCATCTTGAAGGAGGGAATCACTCCCTATATAGCATGGGGTATATTGAAGCTTGACATCAACTTAGAGATTGACATGTGTACCATAAGAGTGTTATGCTTCAGTTGTGTGACCCTACATGTGTTTATTGTAAGTTCTGCAAGGGCATGGGCCCGCAACATATTGTTGGCCTTCTTTACCTCTGATATATAAAGGAAGAAAAGATTCATTTTTTACCACTAGTCATAGCTCATTATTCTTACATCTCTTGTGTCTGAGATGTTATCAACCAAAACACACTAGTCATATTCTCTCTCTCAAATGTTCATTTGTACTTGGTGTCTCTCTCTCATGGAGTTACTAAGGTTTCGTGAACTTCTTGGAGCATATTCAAGTATAAGATTAGGGTTTCATCCCTTAGATAATTGAGAGTGGGGTTTTCAGATGAAAATATTAAGTGTATTTGTTGAAAAAGAATACGAGGAAGAGAGGTTTTATCATATGGGACTTGTTTTGAATGATTCATGCATATCAAAGCTCTTGGATGAGCTTAGTTTTCATTGATTTCCCTAACTAGAGTTTTGGTCTGGACCTAGTGGATTGTACTTACCGTGTAATAGGGCTATGATATATGAAATAAGTTCATCCTTTGCATATTAATGAACTTTTAAGCTACCTAATAGTTGTGTAAATTAAAGATTCGATTTTTAGCCATCTATATTCTACATGATTTGTAATTTACAATTGTGTATGTCTTATTATTTTGAAATAAGTAAATAGAAATTGGTTGCTAACTGTTCATTGTAATTGAATAAGATAAAGTTTATTTTACTACTATATTTACTATTGCAAAAAAAAATTCATATATGTTTTATTTATGGTAAGATTCCCTTACAAGGGTTAAATATTTTTAAAACTCGTTGTTATCCGAGTCTCCCTGGAATCCCTAGAAGTTTGGGTTGTTAAGGATTGAGAAATTGTTCACATCCCTTGTTGATTTTTTATATATTTCACCGTAGCCCTATAGTTGAATTCATATGGTTAAGATATAACAAACCATGAACAAACCACTAGCTAAGAAGTGAAATGTTTGAATACTAAATTCCAAGAAATTAAACACTATTGTCATAAGTAGTTGAGCTACCCACCATTTGGATATTCTAGCAAATAGGGTGTTATCTTCTGAGGTTTTCCCAAAAAAACTATGCACTTCCAATATTATTTCAAATGTAAAAGGAGCTTATAGTAAGACTTGTCAAAGTGGCTCTCATTGTAAACCTAGCGCCAAAAACCTGCAAGCTAACATTAACTAGATAACTTATGAATTAGCATGCACCAAGACATATAGATAAGCACACTTATGGGGATCCTACTCTTTCGAGGATGTATACTCTTCTAGTCTCATCACCATGGGCGAAATAGATTTGGCTGAAGTTAAACCTAGGTGGGAAGAATGCAAAACTTACCATCTAACCATTTCGACTATAATGCTTCATCTTTTATTAAATTAAAGGACATAAATGTGGGCTTCGACCCGTCCCATAGAACTCCATGAAACCATTATTTTTGAATTCTCTATCAACACAACCCAAAAATAAAGAAAAAATAAAACTATTAAAACATTAGAAAATGAATAAATATATTTTAATTTTTAAATGGAGTCATGCTTCACATGAGTTAATTTTTTTAATAAAGTCATGCTTCATCTCTGGAATCCAAATTATTATCATAAGCGTGAGAATATTGTACCTCTACCTCATATATTTTAATAGGAGTAGCATTTTATGGTTTGCCTTTTAAATTTCTTGTCTACAACAGTTATGTATGAAAGTGTCTTTTGACTCTTCCTATGCCAACTTAGAATGTGGAGTAGCATTTTATGGTTTGCCTTTTAAATTTCTTGTCTACAACAGTGATGTATGAAAGTGTCTTTTGACTCTTCCTATGCCAACTTAGAATGTGGAGTAGCATTTTATGGTTTGCCTTTTAAATTTCTTGTCTACAACAATGATGTATGAAAGTGTCTTTTGACTCTTCCTATGCCAACTTAGAATGTGGAGTAGCATTTTATGGTTTGCCTTTTAAATTTCTTGTCTACAACAGTGATGTATGAAAGTGTCTTTTGACTCTTCCTATGCTAACTTAGAATGTGGAGTAGCATTTTATGGTTTGCCTTTTAAATTTCTTGTGTACAACAGTGATGTATGCAAGTGTCTTTTGACTCTTCCTATGCCAACTTAGAATGTGGCGCGTTTAGCGATGGTGATACTTGGGTTAATTATTTTCAAGTCATAAATATTCCAATTTCATGGAATTTTCATGATCAATTATTTAAGGTCGTAATTTGCGCATCACGTGTGGTGGGTTGGTAGAGATGGACACACACGTCCATAATCCACCGACAAGACCTGCCGCTAAATTTATCCAAGTCACCGTCACGTCCATTATCCACCGACAAGACCTGCCGCTAAATTTGGCGAAGTCACTATCTCCTCGTCGGCTTTGATATAGATTCCTTTACCGTCATTCCCGGGATTATTCCTCCATCTTTCTTGGCCGCATTCCCCATGCTCTCCGTTATAATATAATATAATATTAACCGTCTTTTCAAAACTTAAAAGTGAGAAAGGACTCTTGGAACTTTTGCCTAAATCTTTTGGAATGTGTACAAACAAAAGTATTATTATTATTATGATAATGGTGACAAAATGCTTGGACTTTTCTTTGTATTATTTTAATTTTATACAAACAATCCAAATAATCATGCTGCCCAACGCAGGCCTGGTTTGTCTTATAGTTACCAAGATTTGTCTTTGGTTAAGTAGTTAGAGCATTGTTGATAGCGATGTAGATTCTATGGTGGAAAAATGGTTTGGTAAGTTGGATATTGATTTAAAAGGTGATATAGATTTCATGGTTGAAAATAGTTTGAAGAATAAGATATTGATTTTGAATTATTATTATTATATTAAATATGTGAAAGGATGAAATTAGTTTATTATTGTTTTAATGAAACTTCAAAATGAAGTTCATGCATAAAAAGTTTTATCGTACTATGAAGTTGGGATATCAACATGGTTGCTTGAAGTTTAAGTTTCTTTCACTCTCTACATTTAGGATCAGGGTTCTTGAATATCAGAGTTTTTGGTTTTTTTTGGGTTGGGATTTAGGCATTATAATAAAAATTTGTTTTAGTTTTAGCATATAAGTAGTCATAGAAACAAGCTATCACTATTTTTATTTCTTTTTATTTTATGTAAATTATATATATATTTTTTACTATTTGATTTATTAATAAAATCTAGTTTTTATTATATTAACATGATGTTTATATTGTTTTTATGTTATTTTTGTAACATTTTGTTATTTTATTGTTTTTAAACCAATTTAGATTAGATGTAGACACAGAAGAAGAAATGTGCGTAATAAATAAAAATTATTTAAAAAATAATGTGGTGTATTAATGAAAATATGTTGGAAGTAAATAACAATTTTAGATATACTAGTCCAATAAATAGGAAAAGATCAAAGCGCAAAACTACTTCACATTCCATTGAATAAAATACAAGTAATAACAAATCTAAAAAGTTACTCATCTAGGTTGAGTATTGAAACATGTAGATAAGAATAACCCAAGGAGTCATGTAATAAAATGTTTTGTTAAATTGGTGGGAAAGAGGAGGTTGAAATTGGGCAACATGTTTTCATGTGCAACATACTTATTAATTAGGGAGAGGTCAAATTACCATAACAATGATTAAGAATCAACATCTCAAGCGAATATAGTGACAAGTATACGATGATTTATTCATAATGTAGAAATTTTAATACAATTATGTATTGCCTGGATTCTCCTAATCTAAAAATTACATGCCATTGTTATATACAAAATCCTTCTACTAAATCTTTGCATAAATTTAATCGCCAATTGCCAACACATGAAGAAAGATCAATCACACATAACACATATGTTTTTACTGGGAAAACATAAAGCTAAAAACCCCACTATCATATATTATGGATCATGAAACAATATCATACAAAACTATAATCCAAGAGCTCTTAGTACAATATACAATCGTCTCACACTGTCATACAAAAATTGACTCACACATGCACCAATTTACTACCTCCTAACAACTTGTCTCCACTGCGTAATCCCTGCTGATCACAATCCCTGAATGAATGAGATACTTCCTTGCCTTGACTACACAATCCTCATTGGCGTCTCCAATGTGTGTGTGGTTGCATGAGTACACCCACTAATGTCACAACTGATAGTCAAACTGTCCCTTTCACCTATCTCTCAACTGGGTCTCTACTGGATCTGACATGCATGTAGTTAAGAGTAGTAAATCTTTGGTTGCATGTGAGATCACTCCATGTGAATTAATTTAATATTTAATTCACTGATCTCTCACTAGTGTATCTTTAGTTACAACTAGCACAACTAAGTTTAACTCACTTAACTGAGTTAAACTACTTTACAACTCACATAACTATACATCCAACTCTGTTACAAATTTGTATCACTTAGTTACAACGAAGTCCACTTGCATGTTCCACTTAGTTATTATTTATTTTCTAATTATTATTAAGAGATAATAATAATCGGCATGCATTCTATTTTTAGACATGCGATCTATAAATAGACTTCGCCCATGCATCTAAAAATAGAAGCTCATCTATAAATAGAATTTTCTCAACCATATATAAATAGAATCCCATTATAAATAGACTTTGCTTAACATTCTAAAAATAGACATACACCTAAAAATAGCCTACTGGCCCCACCTAGTGTAGGTGCTTAATTTTCACTAGGATCATCATATTGTTGAATCTCAACACTCCCTCTCAACAAGTAAGAGATTATCCTTCACCCTGATCCTACCTCTATGGTATTCGAATTTTCTCCTGGTGAGCACCTTCGTCCGAATATCTGGATCATGATCTTCTGTAGGAATGTACTGAAGCAACATGATCTTCCACTGCACATAATCTCTGATATGATGATACCGGATATTTATATGCTTAGATATATCATGAAACACAGGATTAATCGAGAGTTTAATGAAAATATGATTATCACAATGAATCACTGTAGGATCTAAATGAGAACCAAATAAACCTACTAGGATCTTTCTCATCCAGATAGCCTCACACGCATCTTGACTTGTTGCCATGTATTCCGCTTCCACTAAACTGAGTGCCACGGATCTCTGTTTCCTATTGTACCAAGAAAAAACTGTAGATCAAATACTGAAGACCCCTCGTGATGTGCTCTTTCTATCCGCTGGGCTTCCTGCCCAATCTACATTCGTGAAGCTATGCAATTTCACCTCATCCGTCTATATGTACCATAAGCCATACTCATATGTGCCCCTGAGATATCTCAGGACATGCTTTCTTGCCTTCCAAAAGAGCTTGGTAGAATTAACCATCGCTTGACTAAGCTCGTTCACCTCATAGCATATGTCCGGTCTTGTATTTACTAAATACATTAGCGAACCCACTAACTGTCAATAGACAGTAGCATCCACTACCTCTCCAGATGTAGCATCCTCTTTCCTTCAGTTTCCTGGAAGAGGAGTATCCATCGGTTTGTAGCCCTCTATGTGAAACTTACCCAATATCTCCCTTGCATACTTGCCTTTAGACACAAAAAATTCACCATCTCACTGCCATATTTCCAATCCAAGGAAATAATGAAGGAGGTCCATATCCTTCATCTCAAAATCCTTCACAAGGTCCTCCTTACATGAGTGTATTAGCTTCTCATCACCAGTCAGTATTAAATCATCAACATAAAGACAAATGATTAAAATATTACCCTCCACCACTATCTAGTATAGGTTTGCATCCACCTCACTCTTGGTGAAGCCAAGTCTGGTGAAAGAGTTGTCGATCCAAGTGTACCAAGCATGGGGTGTTTTCTTTAGCCCATACAACGCTCTTTTGAGTCTGCACACATGTGACTCACTGTTGAAGATCTCAAATCCTTAAGGCTGCTCAATGTACACTTCTTCCTCAATGATCCCATTAAGGAATGCAATCTTGACATCCATATGATGAATGCACCAACCCAACTGCACTAAGAGAGCAAGGATAGTCCTTATGGAATAATACCATGCGACAAGTGAAAAGGTTTTTTCATAATCAATCCCCTCGATCTGTGAGAAGCCCCAGGCCACAGATATGGCCTTGTATTTCTTAATGCTCCCGTTAGTAGCTTGCTTTACATTGTAGATCCATCTTGAACCTACCACTGATTTATCGACTGGCCTTGAAACAATTTCCCAAGCATTGTTTCTAATAATGGAGTCATACTCCTCCACCATTGCATCTACCCATGTGGGCTTCTGCACTACTTCCTGAAAGGAAGATGACTCAGTCACAATACATTTGCTTAAGAGAGCCATGTACCTAGTGAATCGGTCAGGAGACTGTCTCTATCTATGCTGTGAAGTAGGGACTCCTACATACTGTGTTGCATCAAGCTTCAGCCTCTCAGCTTCTATGATACACCTTATGCCAGTTCTGATGATTGGCTCTGCGTGAGTGGACTCCTCCACTCCATGAACCTCCTCATGTGGTTGATCCACATCTGGAGACTCATCTTTGGGAACCAAAATTTCCTCCTTTGCATGTAAGTCTAGCTCCCTCTCAAGTGACAACTTTATGGCTTTCTCCTCATTGAATTTTATATCCCGTCGCACCACAGTCATCCAAATGTTTGGCAAATATACATGATAATTATGGGGTGTTTCTGTGTACCCCACAAATATCCCAACTTCAACAGTCGACTCCAGCTTCTTCCTGGCGTTCTTGGTCACATGCACATAAACAGATGAGCCAAAAGTCTTAAAGTGAGAAACATCCATTTTCTTACCAATAAAAGCTTCTTCAGGTGTACTCATGCCAAGTACTCTATGAGGACAACGATTTTTCACATAAATTGCAGTGTTGCATGCTTCTGCCCACAAATGCATTAGTAGGTCCTGATCATGCAACATCGCTCTTACAACACCCACTATCATTTTTTTCCTCCTCTCCACGACCCCATTCTGTTGTGGGTTATGAGGCGCTATGAGTTCTCTTTGAATTCCTTCCTTGCTAAAAAAGTATTTGAATTCGTTCGAGATGTATTCACCAGCATTATTGCTCCGTAGAGCCTTCACTTGCTTCCTCGACTCTTTCTCAACCAGTGCCTAAACTCATAGAAGTTTGAGAATGTTTGATCCTTCTTATGCATAAATAAGATCTAGCATCTACGAGAAAATTCATCAACAAAAATAACATAATACCTGTGTTTTGTTGTTGAAGCTATCGAAAATGGTCCACACACGTCTGTGTGAACTCTCTTTAGGATCACCAAAGCACAGTTCTCCTTTTCATGAAAGGTGGTCTTTAAAAACTTACCCACAGTACATCCCTTGCACTAATCTAACTGCGCAAGTGTACCCTTGGGAAGTCCAGTAGAAATCTGCTGCAAAATTTTCAAGGCGCCATGGTGAAGATGGCCCAATCGCCTGTGCCATAATTCACCCTCATCCCGACTCACCACTTCTTCTACTTTGCCCAAAATTGCAATGCACCCATCTACCTCTAGCTTGTAGAGATTCTTAACTTGTATCCCCATCCTTTTGGTTTGACCCATTGTTTTATGTTGCAGGAAAGCTTTTCCATCGCTGAAAACAACGTCATAACCTTTGTCCTCCAACATCGCGATTGAGACCAAGTTTTTCTTCAGACTTGGAACATGCATAACATTTTTCAACATAAATGGTTTACCTGATTCCCTCTTGAAGGTAATGGTACCAATGTCGGTTGCACTGTATCGTCCATCGTCGCCAATCTCTATATGCATATGGATATCTTTCTCCTCCAAGTAACTGAAAAGCTCCTTATCTCCCATCATGTGGAAGGAAGCAACACTATCAAGATACCACACTGATCCCATTACGCTTGAAACCAATCATGCGATCAAAGAGAAATCAAGTTCAAATTGCAAGGAAAGGACCTCACCGGCTACAACTCCAACAACCTTCTTGTTCTTATTTTTCTGTGGGCAGTTAGTGGCGAGATGCCCATGTTCGTGACAGTGAAAACACTTCACCTTGGATAAATCCAACTTCTTTCCTTTAGCCTCGGATTTTTAGTGGAATTTCTTTCCCTTCCCTTTCCTTGCCTTGACAACCAAAGCACAATCCTCTTCATCATCATGCTTTGATGAAGAGCCATCTCTAGTGTTTTTCTTAAACTCCTCCTGCACTAGATCGGACCACAGTCATTCCCAATCCGACAGTTTTTCCTGTCCGTTGACAGAGTCTTGATAACTGTGCCAAATCTTAGGAAGTCACATGAGAGCCAAACTCACCAAATCATAATCAATACCCGTGATTCTCACACTCCCCAATTCATCCCGACATTGGAAAAACTTTGTGAGATACTTAGGAATATTTTCGCCCTTCTCCATCTTGACCTTTCTGAGTTTATCCTTCAGCGCCAATTTCCTATGGTCGTTGCTTCTTTGGAAAATATCTGTCAAAGCCTTCCACATTGCAAATGGAGTGGCTTTCCCATGAAGGCTTGAGACAATACAGTCTCATACACCTTCCAACAGAATCCTTCTTGTCTTAGCTACTTTATTTTTCCAGGCTTCAAGTAATGCAACATCTATCGCAGTGGGCTTAGGAACATCATCTTCGATGAATTCCTTCAAGCCATTATCTTCAAGCACCGCTTCCATCCTATCCTTCCATGTTACAGTTCGAGCTACCCTTGAGTGCATACTCTAGCCAAAAACCATTGAAATCCATTTTGATGTTTACTCAACTGTCGCACCAAGAAATTCTTGCAGCAAATTCAAATTGTATCCACCAACAAAACTCAACTACTACTTCAATATTGCAATCTTCTTTGCTCCGATACCATGTAGAAATTTTAATACAATTATTTATTGCATGGATTCTCCTGATCTAAAAATTATATGCCACAGTTAAATACATAATCCTTCTACTAAATCTTTGCGGAAATTTAAATGCCAATTGCAAATACATGAAGAAAGATCAATCACACATAACACATATGTTTTTACCGAGAAAGCATAAAGCTAAAAACACCGCTATAATATATTATGTATATATCATGGATCATGAAAAAATCTCATACAAAACTCTAATCCAAGAGCTCTTAGTAGAATATACAATCATCTCACACTGTCATACAAAAATTGGCTTACACATGCACCAATTTACTACCTCCTGATAGCCTTCCTCCACTATGCAATCCCTGCTGATCACAATCCCTGAATGAATGAGATACTAGCTTGCCTTGATTGTGAAATCCTCATTGGCATCTCCAATGTGTGTGTGGTTGCGTGAGTGCACCCACTAATGTCACAATTGATAGTCAAATTGTCCCTTTCACCTATCTCTCAACTAGGTCTCTACTGGATCTGACATGCATGTAGTTAACATTAGTAAATCTTCAGTTGCATGTGAGATCATTCCATGTGAATTAATTTAATATTTAATTCATTGATCTCTCACTAATGTATATTTAGTTACAACTAGTTACAACTAGCACAACTGAGTTTAACTCACTTAACTGAGTTAAACTACTTTACAACTCACATAACTACACATCCAACTCTGTTACAACTTTGTATCACTCAGTTACAACAAATTCCACTTGCATGTCCCACCAACCAACCTTAGAAATCATAATTCCTTTAGTCAACTAGTTTTCCACATCAGTTAACTAAAATCAAGTGCTTCAAGTGAATAGATTATTATTTATTGTCTAATTATCATTAAGAGATAATAGTAATTGACATGCATTCTATTTTTAGACATTCCATCTATAAATAGACTTCGCCCATGCATCTAAAAATAGGAACTCATCTATAAATAGAATTTTCTCAGCCATCTATAAATAGACTCCCACTATAAATAGACTTTCCTCAACATTCTAAAAATAGACATACACCTAAAAATAGCCTACAGGCCCCACCTAGTGTAGGTGCTTAATTTTCACTAGGATCATCATCTTGTTGAATCTCAACAGATAAAATGATGTGAGCAAGAAGTATATGGTTAAGAATAGACATGTCAATGAGTCTAGTGTCATTGATTCAAAGGGGATTATATTTCTAGATAAAATAATGCAAGCAAGAAGAAAAATATTGAGATTAATTCCAATAAGTTAGCTAGTGTGTCATGAAACAAAAGAGGATAGGTCTAGCTAAGAAAACCAAGCCCATAAATTGTATTCTACCTTTACACTGAAGGATCTAATGATCAAGTTCCTTGTTTTAATCTCTTGAATTTTTTATTTTTTTGAAGTTTAGAGTATCATCACCCATCAATGAGTGCCTTAACATAACATCCTATCAACGTCTATCAAAAAACCATGAAGAATCTCTTATAAAATTATAATCATTAAATCTTTTAGTTGATTTCAAAAAAATTAATTATATATCTTACTTAGAATTTGTTGACCATACATTATAAATGTAAGAACAATTATAATCACATCTTTTTGAAGTTTCATAACATTAATACTATGTCATAATATTTCTAATTCAAATATAAGTTTCACCTATATGATGTTAAAGTAACATCATTGGTAAAATCAACCTCCTCTTATCCTCGAACACTAAGAGATTTTGAGATCAATCCATTAGGGTGGCACTCAAAAGTGTCACTATGAAGATCTTCGGGTTGGGTGCTTAGATAGATAAGTTGATAATGGTAGGTAATTTTTGAAAATCTAAGGGATATAAATCAAATCATAACTATCCCACATGTGCCTAGAGAGAGAGAGAGAGAGAGAGAGAGAGAGAGAGAGTTGAACGCATGACTAGAGTGGGTAGAATTTCATTTTTTTAGATGTTTTAATTTTTTTTTTTGGGTGAATAATACTTATTAAATTAAATAATTTATATTTTATTCAGTTTATAATTATTTCAAAATTTTAATATAAAATTCAAATGGGATTAAATGGTGAAGTTTTATTAGCACAACAGGTTGAGGATGGGACTCGTTTGCAAGGCGACTTAGGTTCAAACCTCACGTGCGGTGGTTATGCCCTATGTTAGGGGGAGGAGACATGCTAAAAAATATAGCTAGCTTAGGGCTAGTGTGGCCCATGGCAGGTGCGATCCTCGAGTGAATTTGACAACTTAGATTCCCCTGGGTTGCGACTTCTCAAGCCATAGGTCAAGCGTGGAGGATCACACACACTTGGAAAAAAAAAAGGATTAAATGGTCAATTGAGTCTACATCAGGCAGTTGGAACTGATAATTATTATCCTCCTCATGTAGATTTAATTCCTACAAATTACATGATGGCCTTTGTTGTATTGGCTTCAAGCCTTGTTTTCTAGTATGAGTAGTCCCTTGAGGATCGAAACAAATATATTCCTCATAGGGAATATAAATATATTCCTCAAGGAGAAAAAATGTCTTAAATAATCAAATAAAAATACAATTATTCAATACAATAATGCCACATGCAAACACTAATAGAAAAAAAAGGAAAACGAATAATAGTGCCACTTTATGGGGTGACATATCTACACTTTATGTTTAAAAATGGTTTTTAATAATCCATAAAACTATATTTGTGTGATATATAAGGTGAAAAAGGGTACAATTACAAATTCACAACCAACCAATAATGTTACAAATAAGATAAAGATAATAATGTATATGTACAAAGTCTAATTTCTTAACATGCCCCACCCCTTTATACAAGCATTGACCTTAATGCTTGATTAATCATGCATGGTTTTATCTTAATAACTTGTATGTCCAAGTTGCATCTTTTTTTGGAAAGATATTCCAATTAATGAGGAATTCTATAATTACTCTTGACATGTTCTTTTATTAGGCAAGTTACTTCACTTTTGTAATTATTACTCCCATACCAGTAGTCTTGCTTCTCCCCTTAGTTCAAGAAATTATCTTTAAATGTTCACAAACTAATACCTATACGTTCACCACTAAATGATCATTTTGAATATTACAAATTGTAATATTCCTAATTATTCCTAAGCTAATTGGAATATTCAATTTTTTTTTACTTCATTGTTTAAAGAATAAAAGTGTAAAGGAGGTCCATAATACTCCTAAACAACGAATAAATCAAGGCCAAATGTAAAAGGTTGAATCTTGGCTACTAAATAAAACAACCTTAGGCGTGAAAAGGGGCTGGACATTTTGACTGGGTCAACCTTGACCAAATATATGGTGCTGTCATGGAGGAGTGGCCATCAATGAGGCACAACGCAATTTTAGATGGAGATCCTTTATGTGAAAGGAGCGATTTCATTGAAGGTGGTTTAGGGTTTGCAAGCTCTTAGTTTATAAAAGGAAGAGGATGGCAGCATGAGAAGGTTGTTGATGATATTGTATTTTCTGAGTATATTTTCTGTTTAGACATATCTCATTCTCTTTATTTTTAGCTGAGAATAATGTTGTTTAGCATTTGGTTGTTCTTGGTCGGGAATCCCACCTTTTCCCATTGAGTAGCTCTTAGGAGAGTTTGCATTGTATTTTCCACTATTTGGCTGAAGGCCAAGCTTCTTCTTTGAACTAAAACACAGATCCTATTGAGGGTTTGGTTGTCTTTGCAAGCTGTAGCAAGTGGAGGCTAGATCTATTCAGATCTAGGCCATTTCAGTGCTCCTTTTCAGTGGAGGAGGCTTCTATTCCATTGGGAGGAGAGTATTGGATGTATTGGGCTTCAATTTCTGAACTTGGCATGTGGCCAAAAATATTCTAAACCCTACAACACAGTTTTGCTTCCATATCTGTGTTATTCTTGTAGGTTTTGTTTCAGGGTCTTTTGGCACTTCATTTGGAGGATTGGTTTTCAAGTGTTGGGGATCTGCCCTTCACTTTGTAGATCCATTGGAGAAGATCTATTTTTTTTTCATAGCAGATCTTATCTGCATACTTCTAAATACTTCTGAATATCTGAATATTTCTGCAGATCTGCAAACTTAGATCTCAGATCTACTTCATGTACATGATGTAATGCTTAAAACCCCAAGGGGATTTTGAAGAGGAGCCTATATAGTGTATGGATATGTTATAGATCTGAAATTTCAAGTACATATTTTCTCTAGATATAATGTGTCATCTACAACATGTTGCTGTTAATAAAATAACGTTGTAAGGCAATTTCCAATTTATATACATGGTTGCAACACTTCTTTTTGAGGATTTTCTTCTATTGGTGACTTGTATTTCCAGTTCTACATCTTATGGGCCATATTTTGTATCTGATTTGCTACTATAAATACATCTGAAAGGTCTCCTTATTGGCCTCTTGCTATCTCCTAGATGAACTGCATTATTTTCCTGCAAATCTGCTTGCTATTGTTGCATTCCCCATTTGGGAATATTACACAAATTAAGGTTGAAATAAGAAAACATGATAAATTTATGCTAGCCTACCTTGTAAAGAAATAATTTAGGGCATATTCTAGTACTCTACCTTATAACAATTACAAAGTCACCAATCCTACTAGTATGCTGATAAAATTATTAGAGGATAATCTATAATACATTCTCTTCTTTAATTCTCCATTTTAGGGACTTTGGAAGTTAGGAACTTGATTATGTATATGTTGTAAATGTCTTTTAAATATTTTGTTTTTCTCTAGGCCATGAAGTATAATTACCAAGGGAAATTTGAAAATTTACAAAATGAACATTTCTAACTAAATATAATGGTTCTAGTTGAAGGCATGTTTTATATGTATGTGATGAACAAATCAAATAAGTGGAATTTGTGTATAACAACGAATACAGGAATCATTGATGATGTGTATATTTGAGGTTTTTTATAGTATAATATGTAGTACTCTAATAATCTAGAATAACGGAATCATTGATGATGTGTCCATTTGGGGTTCTTTATAGTATAATATGTAATACTCTAATAATCTAGAATAACCTTGTGAATAAGGTCATGCTTGGGCATGATATTTTTAAGAAGAGAAAACAAAATGTTGTTAGGACCAAGAAAAATTCGAAGATCATCTAAGATAAACATAAAAGTTACGCAGACCATAATAAACTACATATGGAATTTAAAATTGGGGGACATGTGTACCTCAAAGTTAAACTAGGAAGTAACTCAATAAAACTTGGAAATTGTATCAACTTGCATATAGATACTATGGGCCATCTGAGATCCTAGATATAATAGAGTCAATTTCATATAAACTTTCATTACCTAATAAGAATAAAGCAGATGGTTTTTCTATGTTTCATTACTTAAACAAGTCTAGAACCATCTTAACTCCATCTCTGTCAAGAATCGAGAGAGATCAAATCTCTCAAGATATAAACCTCTCTTGAGTGGAAAAATGAGGAAATGTTTGCACTTCAAGATAATTTGATTCCTCCATATGCTTGGTAGATTCAGAGTTAAAATGGATGCATGTCGATTCTTAATAATATTATTAATTTCACATCTCTATATATAAAAATATTCTTATTATTTAATTTATTAAAATCGTTATAATACATGTAATTACATATTACCATGGGAAGTGACATATTTTATTTATACAGTAAATTTTGTTATTATTATTTTAAACCCAACATATTAATTTTATATTAAAATTTTGAATAAATTACACATCTCCCATTTATAGTAATTTTTTTTTTTTCCTTTCAGTTACTTTATTGAAATATTTTATTATATATGAGATTGGTATTAATATAGATTGATTGACATTGATATTCAAATAATTTATTTAAGTTTTGTATTTAAATATTGTTAAAAATTATAAGAATTATACTTTTTCAATACTCAAAAAAGAAAATATAAGATTTTCATTTGTGTTTTTAATTACTTTATTTCTTTCTAAATTTGTTATAAAATTATGTTACTTCACAAGGATATGGAAATATTTTATTTATGGTTGAGAGTGAGATTGAAGGATTTTTACATTCCCTTCATATTAGGTTATACTATCAACCAACCAAGTGACCATAATGAACTAATTAAAATTAACCAAACACATATATTCATTATTATTTTTAATTATAACTAATTTCATATTTTTATTTTGAAAATATTTTAATTTTATTTTAAAAGAGATATGTGTCAATTTGAGGTTGAGCATGAATAGAATTACTCATCACTCTCACATTGAGTTGTAGAATGTGCCTCTTGTTACCACTATTTAACATCTATTTCATCCCTTTCTACCATCTTTTATCACATTATTTATCATAATTTATCATATAATTCCATTTTATTATTATTTATGCTCTTATGGATAAGTAATACTTATTCTCCTTTATTTTTAATAAATTGATAATTATTATGCATGATTTTTTCAAATATGGTTTATTAATATGTTATAACATCACTCACGCTTTTAGCCTCCAAGATCTCTTCCAAATTGGAAATTCGATCTCCAACTATTCCAATTCAGAAATTCGCTGGCATAAAAAGCATCAATTTTGTGTTGGAGATTTCAGACGAATGAAGATGAATCCTACAAATATAAGACATGATTTTTGTGCAGAATGAGCCAATTCATTTTTCCAATGAGAAGTTTTCCAAAATTTGGTCTGGATTGAGAGAAACGAAAGGTTCTCTGAAGATGATTTTCTTAGATTTGTTGTTATGGATGTTTTCCAAATTCTTCCAATTGCAATACCAAATTCAACTTGTTCTAGCTGAATCATGATGGAAAGATGTTTCAGATATGCTATTTTTCATGAATTTGTTGTAGGAAATCTATAATTGTAATGGTAAATAATTTTTTAATTAATTTAGTTTTAATTTCCCTTTTCTCTTTGTGTATTTAAATGAAAACGAAGATAAAAGAGGGGGAATGAGAAATTGCTAAATTGGAATGAAAAAATACTGAATAGGGGATGAATAATTGTTGAACTTGAGACAAATCTAAGAGATTCATTCTGATGTAATTATTTCTCTCATATATTTTAATGAAGGAAGTTATCCATTGAGTTCTACATCTATTACTTGCAATCTCATCCGAATTATTTCTCATGGCAGAACTGAGTCTTGGGAAGTTGGGCCCACTACCTTGGACAAGGTGGTGCCTTGAACATCTAAAGTATTTTAGTTGTGTGTTTATTTATTTGAATTTCAAATGTTGTTCTTTAAAGTAAATTTCATTTCTTTAAAAGTAATTTGTTGTTTCCTACATTTCCTAGATATTTTTATTTCTTGCAATTTCTAGATTTCATTTAATTTATTGTCCTAGATTAAAATTTGAATTATGTTGGGTGCAATAGGTTAAATTTAAAATTCAACAAGGTGTCGTTTAATTTAGTATTGATTCAAATCGTGTGATTATCATAACTATTTTCCTATCATTTACTTTCTATTTTTGTGTTGTGTAACCAGCTCCAAAAATAGAAGAAAAGAGATATCAATGCCTTAGAAATGAGCCACTTCGAGGGGGCAACCTCCAATACATTACATAAATGAATTTTTTTTTTGATGATACATTTTACAAAACCTCCTTTCTATATATAGGAGTCCATGGGGCCATAATGTAATCCTAGTGGGCCATAATGTAATCCTAGCCAACCTAAAAATAATAATTTAAGGGCGTAATAATAACAAAATGGGGGTTACAAGGGTACAATAATAACAATAAGGGGGTTACACTAACAAAAATAAGGGACTATACTAGTAATATAGGGACCTAACATGCCCCTCTCCTTCAAAAAAGTGTTGTCCTCAACGCTTGAGTAGCTCTGGGTGCTTCTGTATAAAATTCTCATCCTCCCATGTAGAATCTTCACTGGGTAAGTTCTTCCACTTGATGAGATACTCTGAAATTGATCGATTCTGTAGCTGTCGAGTTCTTGTTTCCATGACCGCTTCAGGTTCCAATATGATTTTTCCTTCCTCATCAAGTTCTGGAAATATTGTTTGAATTGGAAGATTTTCACCTATAACCTTCTTTAAGCATGAAACATGGAAAAATGGATGTACTCACGAAGAAGCAGGAAGCTCCAATTTGTATGCCATAGTACCAATCTTTTTCAACACATTGTAAGGACCATAGTACTTTGGCGATAATTTATTATCCTTATTAGCTTGCTTGAGGGACATTTGTTTGTATGGTTGTAGCCGTAAAAATACCCAATCTCCTACATCAAAACTTCTCTCGCTGCGATGTTGATCTGCCTGTTGTTTCATTCGATTTTGTGGCAAATTCAGGTTATCCTTTAAGAGTTGGAGAACTTATTGCTGATGCTTGATGTGATCTTCCACTGCTTGAACCTTCGAATTTTCTCTTAAAGATGATGTGATGGATGGTGGATGATATCCATAAAGTGCCATAAATGGGGTCATTTTTGCTGCAGCATGGAAGGAAGTGTTATACCACCATTCAGCGAGAGGTAACCACTTGACCCATTGTGTTTGTTTATCAGATACAAAACAACGAAGATATCCTTCCAAACATTTATTTACTATCTCGGTTTGACCATCGGATTGAGGATGATAAGATGAGCTATGAGCTAATTGAGTACCCAAACAAGAAAATAACTCCGTCCAAAAATTTCCAGTAAAAATGGGATCTCTGTCGCTCACAATAACCCTTGGGCTTCCATGTATCTTTTGAATTATATCCATAAATGTAGTAGCAACTGTACTTGCTTTAAATGGATGAGATATTGCACAAAAGTGTGGATACTTGGTAAGTCTATCAACTACCACCATGATGACATTCTTTCCTTCGGACTTAGGTAAACCTGTGATAAAATCCATTGAAATCTCCTCCCAACGTTGACTTGGAATGGATAAAGGTTGTAGAAGTCCCCGGGTCTTAATTGTCTCCACTTTATTCTGCTGGAAAACCAAACATTTCGCCACAAAATTTTGAATATCAGATTTAAGGCCATCCCAAAAAAATTCTTTCTTCACCCTGTGGTAAGTTTTTAAAAATCCTGAGTGTCCTCCTAAAGGAGAAGTGTGCAATTCTAGAAGAATCCTTTGTTTTAGTTGGGAATTCTTACAAAGATATAAGCGATCTTTGTACCATAAGGAATCATTTTTCCAACTAAATGTATCAGATGTACTAGGATCTTGCCACAACTTTTGAATGAGTGTCCATACATCTTTGTCCTTCTTCCATTCATCTCTTGCTTCGGTTATCCAATCTGGTTGGATAATAGAAATGGTACAAAGCAATGCTTCCACCTCTTCATTCTTTCTTGAGAGTGCATCTGCAACAACATTAAGCTTTCCTTTTTTGTAGATTATTTCAAAGTCATAACCCAACATCTTTGTGACCCATTTTTTCTACTCTTCTGAAGATAGTATGTTTTCCAAAAAGTGTTTAAGACTATCATGATCAGTTTTTACCTTGAAGTGTCTTCCCATTAGGTAATTTCACCATTTCTTTAGTGCATGCAGTATTGCTAACATTTCCTTCTCATAAATAGGTTTCTGTAAATACTTTCCTTTGATTGGACGAATTTCAAAAGAAATGGGTCTTCCTTCCTACATTAAAACTGCGCCAATTCCATTTCCTGAGGCTTCACATTCCACAATAAAGGTTTTTGTGAAGTCTGGCGTAGCTAAGACCAGTGCTAGGCACATTGCATCTTTAAGATGTTCAAAGGCGTTAGTTGCTTTAGGAGTCCATGAAAATGCATCTTTCTTCAATAATGTTGTTAGAGGTGCTGCTATTCTCCCATAATTCTTAGCAAACTTGCGATAATACCCTGTTGACCCGAGAAATCCTCGCAACTACTTTATGGTCGTGGGGACTTTCCATTCCTTAATGGCTTTAATTTGTTAGGGTCTACTTTAACACCCTCGTGAGATATAATATGACCCAGATATTCCACCTCTTGTACTCCAAAGAAACATTTGGATGTTTTTGCATATAATTGTTTGTCCTGCAATAGTTTGAGCACCCTGTCAACATGTTCAACATGATACTTCCAAGACCTGCTGTAGATTAGTATATCATCAAAAAATACTAGCACAAATTTTCTAAGGAAGGGTTTGAAAATGGAATTCATCAACCCTTGAATTGTAGAAGGTGCATTGGTAAGGCCAAAAGGCATGACCAAAAATTCATAATGACCCTTATGAGTTCGAAATGCTATTTTTGGAATATCTTCAATCTTCATTCTAATTTGATGATATCCTGAACGAAGATCCAAATTGGTAAAATAAATTGCTCCATGTAATTCATCCAATAATTCATCAATCACAGGAATGGGAAATTTATCTTTAATGGTGAGCTTATTGAGCTCCCTATAATCCGTACACATTCACCATGATCCATCCTTCTTGTGTACCAATACTACAGGAGCAGAGAAAGAACTTTGACTAGGTTGAATTATACCCGCCTCTAACATTTCTGCAATCATACGTTCAATTTCGCTCTTTTGGAAGTAAGGATATCTATAAGGCCCGATGTTTGGAGGAACACTTCCTGGAATAAAATGAATAGCATGATCATGATCACGAATAGGTGGGAGTCCTTTGGGAGTTTCAAACACCTTGGAATGATTGTCCAAGACTTGTTGGAGATCTGCAGAAATAGATGATTTTGATGTCGTAACTTCTAGTGAGCATAATTGTGCAATTACGCCTCGTTGTTCTTTCTTTAGAAGCTTTGTCATGACATTAGAGCTTATTATCCTTCCCGGCTTCCCTTCAATACCCCGTAATTCAACTTCCTTTCCTTCTGAAAAAAATTTCAAGAAAAGTTCTTGAAAATTAAAAGCTACCGTCCCCAAAGATTGCAACCATTGTACTCCTAGTACAACATCAGCACCTCCCATAGGAATGGCAAGCATTGGACTAGTCAATACATATTCCCCCATGGTTAGCTTGATATTATGGCATTTTCCAGAGCAATTTATAGTTCCTCCATTTGCAACCATCACTTGACATTTTGGTGCCGGGTATAGGAAACAATTTAATTCCTTGGCTACCTTATAATGAATAAAATTATGGGTGCTACCTGAATCAATCAACACTATTACCCTTTTCTTCTTTATATGTCCTTCTATCTTGAGAGCTTGAGGAGTGGTAATTCCTGCCAGTGCATTACACGATATGGTCGGATTCATTTCTTCCTCTTCTAGGGGTGGTTCCTGGTGTATATCCTCTTCTTGTTCATTTTCTTCTTCTTCTTCACAATCTATGTAAAATAATTTCTTCTCGGCACACTTATGACCTTTAGTGTATTTGCTATCACAACCGTAGCAAAGCCCTTTTGCTCTTTTTTCTTCCAATTGTTGTGGTGTCAACCTTGTAGGTTGTGGAAATCTAGGCGTAGCAACACTTCCTTCTTTATAGAATTGAGTGGTAGGCTTCCTTGTCGCCATAATTTTACATTCAACTTTTCTTGCCAACCTGAATGCCTTCTCCAATGAATCGGGTTCCAAAACATGAACTTCATGTTGGATGTTATCCTTTAGAGTACCTATGAAGAGATCAATCCTGTGTTCCTCTGGAATATCAGTTACCCTTATATTCAATTTTTGGAAGTCCTCAATGTGCTGCCCCACTAAACCCTTTTGTTTGAGATTTATCAATTGGCTAAAGAAGGTGTTGCGCTTTGTATCCTCATAATGTGCTATCATTTCCTCCGTAAAAATTGACCAAGTGACAATTTTTTTACGGGAGCAAAGCCATCGATACCATACAAATGTATTTTGTTCTAAATGTAAAGTTGCAATGCGTACCTTTTGTGTGTTTTGCACGTTATGGAGATCAAAATATTGATCCATCCGTAGTATCCATGTTACAGGATCCTTTCCATCAAACTTCCTCATATCCATTTTTGGAATATGGTGGTTCTTCCCACCAACATTAGAGTTTATGAAATCACGATTAACATTGATTTTTTTCTCATCATGAGGTTCTTCTACTATCTTTTCACCATTAGGAAACATTTATTGTATCAACTTTGTCAAACCTTCAATGTCTGTTTTTAGATCATTCTTCATGTTCTCCATGTTGTATTTCATGTCATCCATCTTAGCTTCCATGCCAGCTTCCATGCCATCCATCTTAGCTTCCACGCCATCCATATTAGCTTCCATGCCTTTCTTCAAAACTTCCATTTCATTTTTTGTTGCTCTTTGTGAGAGTGAAATTTGTTGCACTTGCTCTTGTAATTTTGATAGATCATGTTGCAATTCTTCATCTTCATGAGTCATATTAGAGCCTTATGAAGGCTTAATGGGTGTTGAATTATTTTTATGGGGCATATTTTAGAACCCAATACTGATATCTATTCTACAATATGCCCTTGGAATCAATTCAAATTGATTCTTCAAACAAGACTTATGCAATTCGGAAAAAAAAATACACACCTTTTTCTTGCTTTTGAGGAGCTCGATATTGAAATTGGATTATATTTGTGATTGCAGCACTTCAATATTTTATTTTCAGTACCAACGTAGCCCTATAAATTATATTTCTAATGCCATAGGTCTGACCTGATTTCGATTCTCCAAGACAAAGTTGTGTCCAATCTCCCACAATGACCTAATTATGGACTGGTTCAGTAGAGCGAACTTGTACGACTTGCCATGTGTCACTGTTTCATCCTTCATCTCTGAAATTGATATCCAAGAAACTAAAGTCCATGTGCTTGCGACAAATTTTTACGGAACTCCAATCTGATCCCCAGAGAGAGAGTTATTGAACTTTTCCCACGATCACCTCTTTGAGATTAAATTCAGGAGCTTGAAAAAACACTACCTTCCACAGATCATATCTCCAAAAATATTGCCAACCAAGCTCTGAATTTTTTTGATGAATTTCTTCAGGATTTCAAATTCGCACCATAATAATTTCAGATTCTGAACCTTTGTAGAAAAAAAGTTATAGCGAAAATGTCACGATGACTTGTTTAGGAGCCTGAAAAAATACCTAACTTCCATAGATCATATCTCCGAAAATATTGCGAACCAAGCTCTGAAAGTTTTAGAGAATCTTCCTCAGGATTTCAGCTTCACACCCTAAAAATTTCAGCTTCTGAAACTTCGTAGAAAAAAATTTATAGCGAAAATTCCACAATGACCTGTTTGGAGCTTGAAAAAAGACCTAGAATCCAAAGCTCTGATACCAAATGTTGTGTAACCAACTCCAAAAATAGAAGAAAAGAGATATCAACGCCTTAGAAATGAGCCACTTCGAGGGGGAAACCTCCAGTACATTACATAAATGAACAATTTTTTTGATGATACAATTTACAAAACCTCCTTTCTATATATAGGAGTCCATGGGGCCATGATGTAATCCTAGTGGGCCACAATGTAATCCTAGCCGACCTAACAATAATAATTTAAGGGCATAATAATAACAAAATGGGGGTTACAAGGGTACAATAATAACAATAAGGGGGTTACACTAACAAAAATAAGGGAATATACTGGTAATATAGGGACCTAACATTTTGAGATTTAGTATTGTTTTTCAAATCTTACATTTTATTTCTTATGGAATGAACTTGATAGTGTAGAACATAATCATATAGGACCAATGTTAGCTGTTGATATTTGCTTTCATATATTTTTCCGATTTCCTTGAAACAAAAATATGTTCCTTAGTTCATAATTAATGTCTAGGTTATTAGTTGTTTTAGTTATTAAGCAATTAATTTTACCGAACATTTTGGAGTGGTTGCCGGAGAGGCAGTCAAATAGCACTAGCACACTAATATATGGTTGTAGATGCTTTCCTGACTCTGAGAAGGTTGGATATTGAAGACGGAAGGTAAGAACCTACACAAACACCCTAGCTAACTTGTGGTGAGGCCTTCTCCGAGTATTCAGGCTTAGGTCATGTAGCATGCATGATTAAAAGTGGGAATATTAAAGGTAGGAACTCAATTTTTTTATCATTTCACTTAAGTGGTGATGTAAGAACCACCCATTTCACTAACCAGTTGACGGGAATATTTGAAGGAGGAAGCTCAAAGCATCACATGAAGAACATCTTCTATTTTGGGAAGAAATGACACACACTTCTACTTTTGATTTTCCTATCAAAGATCTAGGAGGAGTCACACAAATTCACATCATTCCCTCATCCTCTCTACCAAAATTTCATGGTTTCGCAAATGGAGATCCAGCTACATTTTTATTTGACTTTGAAGTACTTTGTAGAGAATATTATTGTTGTACTAATGATAAAAGGTTGAAAGTGTTTCCTCTTACTCTAAAAGAAGAAACTCTCTGATGGTTCATGAGCCTTGATGGGAACTGCATTCAAACATGTGAGGACATGAACAATGTATTCTTGAAGAAATACTAAGAATATTGCAAGGCCAGTGAATATATTTTTAGTATGATATAAGGGGAATATGAAATATTGGAGGACTATGTAGAGTGATTTCAATACAACCTTAAAAAATCAAAGCATAAGCATTTGACAAAAGAGATATTGAAAACACTCCTACTCAAAGGAATATAAGATGATTTTTTAGAACTCTTAAATATGAAAGGAAAAAGTGATGTTTTTCAACTATCATATGATGATGTTTGTGATTTATGCATAAGGTATTCAAGAGGAATCTCCAAGGCTGGTAATATTTCTATAGAATGTTATTCTTTCATTTCCAAATCTACTACAAGAACATGAGATATAAGCGCTGAAATCAGTGATTTATTTGAAAATTTGAAAATTAATTTTATTAGCTCTCTAAATTCACAAATGCATGTTTTGTAGGTTCAGAAAAATCAGACAAAAAATGAAGAAGTGTTTTTTGCTCATTTCCAAAAGGAGCATCTCATGGATAATTGCTCTTTCTTACTTGGGATGAAAGCAATATATCAAAGAGATCGAGAAGCTACAATTTCACAACCATGGAGACCAAGGCCTACATGTATGTTTCAAAACACTTCCTTTCCATATTATTACTTGCATAATCCATTATGGAATACTCCTGTGTTAGGGCAGCCATGACAATCTCTATATAACCCCCACCAATCTTGTTCACAAGTTTGGCATGGTTCATCTTATGATTACATGACTACTCTCCCTCATCTTGTAGCAAAAAAAGATCTTCCATATTCTTTACCAGCTTTTCAACAACATCTTCGTTGTCTATCAAAATCATCCACACAACCTAATCAATTACATCACCAAAATCCTCCATGCCCTACACAATATCTTGCTAAATCCATTCCACATCCTCACAATAATAAACCAATACAACATGCTTACAGTTTTGAACTGCAAGACGTATCCACCCTTCCCAGCCATTCTATCTCACATGCACCATTACATTAAACTTATATTAAGATTTGGAAGGATTCAAATCCAAAAATTGCAGAATTCATGGAAGAAATTCATGATATGAAAGCCATGGAAAATAAAGAGAGTCAAGGCTGTATTGAAGATTGATTTCACTCCATCATTTGTTTACAACATCACTGCATACTTCAACAATTTTTGGCACCATCTTTTCAAGGAAACTTGGTCTCTCCTACCCTGGTATTTATTAATGTGTGTTTTTATATTTTGGGTATGTATATACTTGATGCCTTGTTTTGAAAATGGTTCCATCGAAAGTTCTCTTATACATAGAGATATTTAATCTTTTTCAAATTAAAGTAGGTTAGTGTAGAAAATAAGTACATAAATAAATAAATTTATTTATCTGTAAAAAGAGGTGTGTTTGATGCAATATGTTGTGTAAATCGATATTGGTGATAGATATTTGGATTTATTTATTTATGTAGACATATTATATTGAAAATCAAATTTCTTCAAACACTCATCACCATTTTTGGAAAAAATTTTGTTTATCATATTTTATCGTTTGTGGGCTTTGTGAAATTTATGGAAAAATAGTTGGGACATTCATGTTTTAAGGGACCAAATGGGAGTATTTTCAAAACCTGTTTCTATTCTAAGTAGCGATTGATGTATAATTTACAAAAAAATTTGAATCATTCAATTTGGATTTCAAACAAAAACTTTATGACCAAAAAAATGACAGGGTGTCTAGTAGGCAACTCAGGGACAGAGTTGGGGCAATCATTTTTTGGAGGCTGAAATGACTAGATATTGAAAAATTGTTTCTATGGTATATTCCCATATGAGGCTAGTTTACAAGGAAATTTGAATCAATTTATTTCAATATCGTATGAGAAATTTATAACCAAAATATTGACTGCCTATCGTAAATCAACATTCTCAAAAATCTGTTTTCTCGACTGTTCACTAGCATATTTGACCCATCAATTCTTCTTGCCTCAAAAACCTATTTCTATTAGAGATAGATATATAAAAATAATCTGAGCTCCAATTTTAATCAATTCAATAAGTCATCAAACGAAAAATTTATGCTTAAAATATCAACTGTTGTTCTAAGTTGGGAAATTGAAAATGACTTTGTTACGCAGGTTGTTCTATGTAAATTTGAAATATCATATCATGGAAATTTTAAAACCTCTATTCGTGATATCTATTTTACATAGCTTTCACTTAGCTTTGGAATCACTCAAATTGGACGAAAAACAAAGAATTTATGATTAAAACACTGTTGGTTAGTATGTTCGACCACTACTCTCCCGCAAAGTGACAAATAAATCCTGCTTTGTTTATATTTCTATGGATTTTCTTTAGAGAGTAACTACTTGTTGTTTTTTTCATTTTTATTGGATTAGGATAGCCTGATCACCTCTCCTATTCGATGAATTTATGTTTTATTGCAGGTAGATGCTCGTTTTTACAGGTTCGAAGAGAATAAAGGAAGTCCATTTATGAAAAAGTGATTCTTGAAAACAATGTTAATGAAATAAGGGCATTTCATCCAAGCATATATTAAGAAATTTAATATCATATGATGTTAAGTTTTTTTTAGGTGTCATTATCTAAAAGTCTTACAAGATCTTGCTACAAATTTTCCGCTGGTACCTACCAACAAGAAAACGATGTGAATACATTTTCATTACTTGACGGATTCATAATAGGAAAAATGAAAAATTGAACATTCAAGTCATTTCCACCAAATAATTTTTCCAAAAGATAATTTTTTCCCATTCATTCACCATTAACAGATTGTTGTTCCTGGAAACAGATTGATATTCCCTTAGGAAACAAAATTGTTGCAATTGAAATCACAGTTGTTGTAACTTAAGTTATTTATTTATTTATAAATTTCTCCATTAAAGTGTTGTTTCCCTTATGATTTCTCTTATGTTTTTATGTTTCAGGTGTTCAAATTCAGAATTTTTGTTCCTTCATCAAAATAAAAGGAATTTCTTAAGTTTCATGCTGATGCTCCACATCTATCCTTTTATTGCCCAATATTATCAAGTATATGGTTGCCTCATATCTCATATTAAAACACTTTTATGGTAGGTCTTGTCAGGAATGATTCACTCTTAATTCCTCATTATTTTGTAAACTGACTATGACTGTTGGATGACTAATTCTTCTCCATGTCACCTTGTTAGGATCACCCATTGAGTTAGTTTTTGGGAGGGATTTCCACAGTCACAATTGATACTTCATGCTTACAAGTTTAAAATGGTATGGGTAGTTTCGAGGTTGTAACATGAAAAAATGATATTATTGGATAAATAATCCTTGAATCACGATTTATATTCCTATAGGCACAATTGTTGTTCCTTAAAACTCAGTTGTTCTCTCTTTCAGGTATAGTTTCTATTCCCTTTCAAATTAGAACATTTGTTGTTCCTATTTTCTTGCTTGAGTATTTCACTGTTGCTATTCCTTTTCTAGAAAAAAAGGAACATTTGATGTTCAATAGAATGAACAACTGATGTTGAATAAAATGAACAATTATTGTTCCTTTAAACAAATAGTTGTTGTTCAGTAAAATGAACAATTGTTGTTCAATATAATGAACAACTGTTATTCAGTAAAATGAATGATTATTGTTCCGTTAAAAAAATCGTTGATTTTTAGTAAAAATGAACAATTTTTTTTAAATAGAGTGAATAGTCATTGCTCAGTAAAATGAACAGTTGTTGTTCAATATAATGAACAACTGTTGTTCAATAAACTGAACAACTGTTGTGCCGTTAAACAAACAACTATTGTTCAGAAAAAGTAAATAGTTGTTGTTCAATAGAGTGAACATCTGTTGTTCAGTAAAATAAGAAGTTGTTTTTTAGTTAAATGAACAACTGTTGTTCAGTAAAAGGAACAGTTGCGGTTTATTTTTCTCTCTGATTTACTTTCTCATATCATTGCTGTTCAATAGAATGAACAATTGTTGTTCATTAAAATTAACAGTTGTTGTTCAGTTAAACGAACAACTGTTGTTTCGACATCCGAAAAACTTCCATTCAATCCTAAAATGAACAACGATGGTTCCTTTCATGGTTTGTGTGTTTTAAAATCGTTGTTCCTTTTGGGGTGAACAACTGTCGTTCCTTTTTTGGGACAATTTCTGTTTCCTTCCCAGATAGAAAATTATTGTTTCTTTTATGCTTTGAGTATTTCACAATTATTGTTCAATTAAAATAAATGATTGTTGTTCCCTTAGTCACATCTATTTTTCTATCTATTACAATTGTTGCTACCTAAGTCACGGTTGTCCATTTTCATTTAACATTCAGTGAATGGGAATGTTCTAGGTCTTCTTTGACATAATGATTGGGTAGTCAATTTATCTTGTTTATCTGTAAACATAATCTTATTTTTAAGGAATAATTATGCAAAGATGATTTCACCATATCAATTTTCCACTTTCTTAAAATTTTCAAGTCCCTGATTTTTAAAAATATATGATGATTACCACAAAATTGTACTTAAATCTTTCTTTCACTATCTAATGGTCTGTTCATCAACCCAAATATTAAATATATATATATATATATATATATATATATATATATATATATATATATTTATCAGTAGTCATTTGAAGGTTATTATTTTCTTAGAAGCAAGACTACCCAAGTTGAAAATAGTTACTTCAAAATGTTTTACGCCATCCCTAGCTCTTAAGGAGTTGATCTACCACCCCATCTATTAAGTAATATTTTTTTGATTAAAAATAACCATAGTTGAATTTTAAATAAAAATATTCAACTGAAGGATAGGAGGTCTCATCACGAGCCAGCCTACCATGATCATAGGTCCTAATAAAGTGACATTACCACTACTGGTCACCAAGCCGGGGTAATGGTCTTCCGTTTTAAAACTGAAGGACAAGAGGTCTCATCACGAGCCGACTTGTTAATTTTTGTTAGCTCCTGTGAATGGAATTGTTATCAACTGGTTACCAAGCCTGAGTAATGATATTCAGTAGACATCTAAGTAAATTGAAATTCTCTTGTAACTATGTATTTACTTATAATAGATGGGACAATGGTATCTCAATGGATTCGAAAGGCATCCTTGTCGAGGCTATGGATGTCTTCTCATAGAAGTGGCCATGCCTATGGCATAGAAGTTAATTCAATACTATGATCTACTTGGTTACATTGTTTTCTCAAAGCCAATTTATAATAAATCTTACTGTTGCATACAGAAGGTTTTCTAGAACTCATAGTTCATGGGGTAATATTTAATCAGTTCTTAGAAGATGATGGTTATGGTTTATATTTATTATCTCGTTATCAATATTCACTTTACATGTCACTGATGAAACTTTAAGGATATTTGACATTTGACGTTTTGTATCATCTAATCTATCATTCATTTATTATACAAGTTTCATATCTTTAACCCAAGATATTTTTTTTTCCCAATCAGTCTCCATTTATTCATAGCTTAACAACACTACTATTATTTTGGGGTAGAATAAAGAGGCCTAATTCTGATTTTGAATCCCAAGTAATTGGTCAAACCTTGAGAAGCAAATACTCAGATAACTAATTATCACAAATTTTGTGCTCATAACAACATAATATTATGGGTATAGGGAATGCATATTTTACTCATCTTTTTTACCCTCATTGTTGTCTTGAGGTGTTCTGACCCAGGTTCGGAGTTAAAGTTACCCAAAAAAACCCTCTTACTACTGGCCCTTTCGGCAGTGACTTACTTGCACAAGTCACAGTCTCACCCAAAGCAGTATGGGGGGGGGGGGGGGGTGTTGGAACCAGCTTTCCACACCCCAAGAGAGAATTAAATGATGTGGATGTCTTCAAATCTAAAACAACGATGATCTAACCTCGCAATTGAAGCCCTAACCAGAAACCCTAACCATGCAGATCTAGGTCAACTTACACAGGTTACCCTACAAGCGCACTGATATAGATTCCACAATCCCTTCAATAGTACTTAATACATATTATTTAAGTTCAACAAAAATATATCCATTCAATTATTATTCATCTAAGGCAAAAAAAATTTGTGCAAGTGATGCAAACACCGATAACACAGTAACCGGAAATAACATGCAGAAATAGTCTATCATAAAGCAAATGAGAGGTGAAATTGAAACTCATATATCATCCAAAACATTCTTTTATTCATTTACAATTAAAATATTCCTTACAATACTGTCGTTCTACTCGCGCACATAGCTAGCAAGATTCACACAAAGTAGGACTAAGGTCTCCACGCACACAGCCAACAAGAGCCTTCTAAACCCAGACAAATTTGCCTTTAAGCTCAAAACATAAAAACATTGTTCAGACTTACTATTCTCATGTCATCTATCAACTCGATCTAGAATCCTATTTATACCTTTAACTTATGCTCATCTAAGGTACAAAAACTATGGTTTGCGGCCCCTAGTTCTACCTTTTGGCCAATTAAAACTCATGAGGGGCTTTGACCCACCCTAAAGCCCCTTGACCTGTGCTTCGCTTAGCACGCATGACTAAACTTACAAAAAATATAGTATTTCAATCGAAATTCGGTCCTAAGGGACACTGTTTGAACAATAATTTATATTCCCTTCTTATCCATTATTATCCCCTGACATTCACAACATGATTATTTCACTTTTATATATAATGAGGTAATTAAGGTGATGAATTACTCATGATGTCTACTTATGAGATGGGTTATAGAAACCTTGATGATAGAGAAACTAATCAGTTTGGGGGAAGGAAACCTCTCCTACACTTTATGATTACTTTTCTTCAGCTTCCATGGCTTCTTCCTTCAGCATCACTTTCAGCATCAACTCAACCTACATTAGCTTCAAAAAATGTCTATCCATACATGCAATTCCACATTTTTACGGAGGTAAAACTTGAGGTAAAATAGCATAAGTTTTTGATTTATTAAAAGTTTAGGAGAATGTCATGAAAAGCCATTGAGCATTATTCACTCATATTTTTCAATCATTATTTCCACTTCTTTACCACTAGCCATTTTTGAGAGACACAAAAGCTTTCAATTTGGGGGAGTGCTACTTTCATTCATTTATTTATTATGACCATGCCATTAATATTATTTATCATCCATCTCCTTATTCTTTCTCAAAACCTCCCTTATTCCATATTTTTTTATACCAAGCATAGATCTCAACAACAATTGTAGCAACCACCTCAATTTTCTTTCTAGTATAGCTTGAGGACATGCTAATTCTTCAGTTTGGGGGAGGATTTGTTATGCATAATGGATGTTTTCTCCTTTCTTTCTCATTTAAGACATACAATTTTATTTTTATAAAATCCACAAATTTATTCATGTATATCTTTAAAACTATGAACTGGATTTTTGAATAAAAAAGTGGTATCATTAAAGTACACAAACCCAGGGAATTTCAAGCTAAACCAATTTGCAAAATTGCAAAAATCATGCATTGTTATCTACTGCCATTTTGTTGATATCTTGAAATCTTTTCACTGGATTTCTCTGATTTTCGAAGCGGAGAAGAATTAATATAATAGAAATCTTCTTGCAAAATTTTAGCAAATCTAATTTGTAGTTTTTGTGAAAATGGTTAATGAGGTTTGTTCTTACTTATATCATATTTTGTTGCAACTCCATATACATATTGATGAAAGTCAACATGTCAATTGTTACAACTTTACCAACATTTCTAGAATTGAACACCTGTTCTTTTAAAGAAGCCTTCGAGGAAGAAGATTTTATTTTTTTTCCATCAATATCATAAGTTGAGGTGAGCATTTTAATTATTGTATTACAACATAGTTAATACAAAGGCATTGGGCTGCATGAGGACATGAAACATGTTCATTTTGGGGGTATGTTGGGCCACCAAATTGTCATTATTATTATCACTTTTTAACATCTATTTCATCCATTTCTACCATCCCTTATCACATTATTTATCATGATTTATCATATAATTCCATTTTATAACTATTTATGCTCTTATGGATAAGTAATACTTATTCTCCTTTATTTTTAATAATTCGATAATTATTACGCATGATTTTGTCAAATATGGTCTATTAATATGTTATAATATCACTCATGCTTTTAGCCTCCAAGATCTCTTCTAAAATGGAAAATGGAAATTCGATCTCTAACTATTCCAACTAAGAGATTTGTTGGGATAAAAAGTAACGGTTTGCGTTGACAATTTCGGACAAATGAAGATGAATCCTACAAATCCGAGAATGGGTTTTGTGCATCACAGACTGATTCAGTTCTAAAATGAGAATTTTTCCAAAATTCAGTATGTACTGAGAGAAACAGAAGGTTCTCCGAATATGATTTTCTCAGATTTGATGTTATGGCCATTTTCCAAATTCTTCCAATTGCAATACCAAATTCAACTTGTTCCAGTTGAATCATGATGGAAAGATATTTCATATATGATACTTCTGATCAATTTGTTGTAGGCAATCTATAATTGTAATGGTAAATCATTTTGTAATAAATTTAGTTGTAATTTCCCTTTTCTCTCTGTGTATTTAAATGAAAACATAGATCAAAGAGGGGGAATGAGCAATTGCTAAATTGGAATGAGAAATTGTTGAATAGGGGATGAATAATTATTGAACTTGAGACAAAGCTAAGAGCTTCATTTTGATGTAATTATTTCTCTAATGTATTTTAATGAAGGAAGTTATGCATTGATTTCTACATCTGTTACTTGCAAGCTAATCTGAATTATTTCTCAAGGCAGAACTGAGTCTTGGGCAGTTGGGCCCACTACCTTGGACGAGGTGCTACCTTGAACATCTATAGTTTAGTTGTGTGTTTGTTTATTTGAATTTCAGTTGTTGTTCTTTAAAGTAAATTTCATTTCTTTAAAATTAATTTGTTGTTTGCTGTATTTTCCAGATTTGTTATTTGTTGCAATTTCTATATTTCATTTAATTTGTTGTCCTAGATTAACATTTGAATTATGTTGGGTTAAATAGGTTATATTTACAATTCAGCAAGGTGTGCTTTAATTTACTATTGATTCAATTCGTGTGCTTAGCATAATTATTTTCTTGTCATTTAATTTCTGTTTTTGAGATTTAATATTGGCTTTCAAGTCTTACACTTGATTTATTTTTGAATAAAATTGATAGTGTAGAACATAATCATAGAGGACCAATGTTAGTTGTTGGTATTTGATTGCATATATTTTGCCGATTCCTTGAAACAAAAATATGTTCCTTGGTTGATAATTAATGTCTTGGTTATTAGTTGTTTTATTTATTAAGAAAATAATTTTACCCAATAGGTACAGTGATTGATTTAGCATTACAATTATTCATGATTTAGTTTGTAGCCATTTGAGATCTGTACGAAGGTGTTATACAAATGAGGTGTATACATACGCCGGTATTATTTAGTATAATCACATACAAAATTTGATTTTCGTTGGGTTCTATAGTCAGTGATTTGATGCTTCAGAAATCAAATTGATTTTCAGTTTTAGGGTGTATTAGATTCATAGCTTCAGTGTGTCATATTTTTTTTGGTTTATTGTTGATATTGGTCCAGTATGAAAAAGTGATGAAAGGTGGAATATAAGTTATTTGATGATTGTGTGATAGGTGGATCTAGTCTGACACATTTTAAAAATTGGTCCATAAGGAATTGAGGGTTACAACCTTTAGAAAGGGGGTAGGAGCTTCCTTCCAATAGAAGATGGTAAACAAGATTAGGGGGTTGTAGCTCCCTTCCAGTAGGAGCTATAGAATAAGTGGAGGTTGTAGCCTCTTGCAGGTGGGTGAGTACATATTGATAAGAGTCTTCATAAGTACAAATGTAATAAAATATTTTCTTTATATCATAAGAAATAAGATAGAGACAAGAACAATGGTGGTTTTCTCCCACATTGGGTTTGCAAGTAAAAATATTGGTGTTTTGTGTGTGTTTTTCACTTGATGTGATTATTTTATGTCCTTTACTACATATTGGAAAGTAATTAATATACTAATGCAAGGATTAAAGGTAGTCATCTAATAGAACACATGAAAAATCAATAAAATGGATATATTGTAGTGATGTGTTTTTTGGATCCATTGCATTAAATAGATTCTTCTATCGAGGTTTTGAACCATCTACTTAGGTTCATTATCAAGATAAAGATGAATGAGAAAAATTGATTTTAGGAAAGTTCAATAAATAGGTAAAGTTTGATGAAAAAATGTTTTGAGCCGATAGGGTTATAAATGAGATATAAAATTAATAATTAATATTTAAGTATTAATTTTAATTTCAAATAAGGATGATTCAAATTATTCTATTTTTATGTTAATATTTTAATGATAGTATTGTGTCTTTATTTTTGAATAAATTGAATTTATATTTATATGTTATTAACAATGATAATGAGGTGAAAAATAAGCTAATATTAATTGTTAGGTATGTTAATATTTAGGACAGAGTTTTAAGAGAATGGTTATGTTATTATTAGTAAGAATTAATTTAATGTAAATTATTTAACAATTTTTTTTAATATTATGTTGTTATTATTATTTATAAATTTAATAAGGTGAAAATATCTTAATGTTGTTAATTAAAATAATGATAATGGAAATGGTGATGGAATAAGTGAAATGATGTGAATAAAAATAGGAAAGGTTTCTTTCTCTCAAGTAGCGTACATATGCAGGTTTCTTTAAGAACAATATCATACATCTTTAATAATATAAAATTTTAAAGTTAGAGCTTAAAATACTAATTCACCCAATCCCCCCCCCCAATCTCATTATTTTTCCCAACAATTTTTGTTAGAGTAGGTCTTTTAGAAGAATCTTGATCGCATACAGTGAGATCCATCAAGATGAATAGTCAAGAAGGAGCATTTTATATCAAGCCACCTTTGTTTAATGGAACTAACTTTTTATTTTGGAAATTCATAATGAGAGAATATTTGCAGGCACTTGGAGTTGATGTATGGGAAATTATTGAAGGTGGATATCAATATCCAACTTCCATTCCCATAGATGATGCAGGGAAGAAATGGTATGAGACCAATGTAAAGGAAGTGAATGCTATCTTAGGAAGTCTGGTTGAATCATAATTTGTAAAGGTCATATAGATGAATACCACAAAGACCATGTGGGACAATATTTTCCAAAGCTAAGGCGAAATTAAGTTTAAAAGTGTTAAACTTCAAAAATTCAGAATTTGCTATGACACTCTTAGAATTCATGATGATGAAAGTATTGCAAGATTTTTCCTTAGAGTAGACGAGATTGTTAATTCTATGAAAAATATTAGTGACAAAAGAAAAAATGCTACTGTTGTTGAAAATATTTTGAGATCATTAACTCCTAAGTTTGATTCCAAAGTCTTTTCCATTGAAGAAATGCAGAATTTGATGAACCTTACAATTAAAAAACTACATGGGATTCTGACAGATTTTGAGATGAGAAAAGGGGGCTCATCAAGTATGAGAGAAGCAACCTTCAAAGCCACATAAAAGGGAAGGAAAAGGAAGAGCTTAAGGAAACATGTTATATTTCAAAAGAAGAAGAATCAATTTTTTTGAAGAAACTTCAAGTATGAACTAGAAGGTTTAAAGGTAAGCTTATGTTTAAATGTTTTTCCCATGGAAGAGTAGGTCAGTAAGCCACTAAATTTCCTTATAAAGAAAACCATGAGAATGGGAAGAATTCTCTAAAGAGGAATGTTAAAAGAAGTTTTTATAATAAGAAAAGTTCTATATTTATGAATATAGTGGACATTCTTCCAATAATGAGGATGTTGAATCTGATCAAGATTATTAGTAGCTTATGTAATTTAAAGAAAAATGTGTAGATGAATTTAATGATGTCTTTATGGAAGCTCTAAAAGAAAAGGAAATTTGTATGTATAAGAAAAATGCTCTTGTTGAAGGAATAAATCAACTAATTTTTTTTTAGAAGAAGCTAAATAAGTTGAAGGAGTTTTGAAGAACTAGAAAAGGAAAGGCATTGTGAAAATTCAGAACTTGAAATAGCCAGTCTAAGAAAGGAACTTGAGAAAACAAGGGCTCTAAATTTTATATTTTCCAATGGATCTAAGACTTTAGGATAAATCATCAAAGTGAAATGCTCTCCTCTAATCAAGAGTGGTCATGGATATAGTCCAAATGGTGAAACATCAAAAACTATGAAAATCTCTAAAACAAGTATAGGAAGCTACGCCAATGCAGTAAAAGGAATAAGTCATCATAATTATAGTTCTGAGCAAAATAATGAAGGATCAAATCCTTCTCATGAAAAAAAACCATACCATAATCAAAGGAAAAGCTACTGATTAAGGTATTATACTCCCAAATATTCCTACTTCAATGGTCAATGCTTCAATTGTCACAATTTTGGTCACAAAGTTGTTCATTGTGTTGCTTAGAAAACTATCATGACTAGAGAAGAAAAAAAACAAAAGAATGAGATTGGGGAAAATAAATCTTCTTTTAATGTTTTCTCACTTATTCAGAATGAAAGTGAATTTTCTCTTTGCAATAACTTTGGCCATAAATAAACTAAATTCAGAAGAAAAATTGGACCATATTATCATCATGGAAAAAATATAATACCACCCAAGGTATGGAAAAAGAAAATTATAGATACTGATAATTTTCGTCTAGAATTGTATGCAGGAGATCAATAAAATATATGGTACATTAGAAACAGATGCTCAAATCATATGATGGGTGAAAAAGATAAGTTTATTTCTTTTAAGGAAATAAAGAAAAGAAATAATCTAAATTTTGGTAATAACTCACATGATGTTATCAAGGGAAAATGAACTGTGTTGTTGAAGAAAATGGTCAAGGTTGGAAACATATTATTTGTTGATGGAATAAGATAAAAATTATCAAGTGTTAGTCATATGTGTGACCAAGGGCATGAAGTTATTTTCAGATCAAAGAATTGTGTGGTAAGAAATCTAGATATAGGTAAGATTATAATTAAGGAAAACAACTCCAGGAAATGTCTATGTCTTAGAAGGTGACCAAAAGAATTGTTATTTAAGTACATATGGAGAAAGTTATCTTTGGCCCAAAAGGTTGGGGAACCTTAGATTTTTTCAATTATACAAATTAAGCAGAATGGGAGGATTTCATGACTTTCCCAACATCTCTCCACCCAAAAATATAATCTGCAAATCATGTCAGTTTGGTAAGAAAACTAGAGTTAATTTTAAAGCTAAATAATGTACTTGAAGTACGCCACTTGAAACTATTCATACTTATTTGTGTGGTCCTGTGAGAAATAATTCTCCTCGTGGTGAACAATACTTCATATTATTCATTGATTATTTTACATGAATGTGTTGGAATGACTTACTAAAACACAAATATGAAGAATTTGATAGATTTAAAGTATTAAAGGCTCTAGTAGAAAATGAGTTACATTTGAAAATAAAATGTCTCAGTTCTGATAGAGTAGAAGATTTTATATCAGATGATTTTTTCAATTTATGTGAACAACGCAACATCAAAAGACAATTTTCCATAGCTAATACTCCTCAACAAAATGGAGTGGAAGAAAGAATGAACATAACATTCCATCAAATGACATGTTCCATGCTATATGAGTTAGGAAGACCTCATGCCTTCTAGGGAGAAGAAACACATACAACCTTGGATATACTTAAAAAATATCATGTTTAAGTAAACAATGGTAAAAATCACCCTAAACTATGGTTTTGTAAGCTTGCAACTATCAAACACTTTATAATTTTTGGAAGAAAATGTTACATAAAGGAAAATTATGATAAGCTTGGAATGTTTGAATCGAGAGTTGACAAAGGAATCCTTCTTGGATAATCTTCTAGAATCAAGGGATATAAATGTTATAATAAAAGGCTTCAAAATATTGTTGAATGCATAGATGTTCTGATTAATGAACCATCCACAAGTACCAAAAGAGAAGCACCAATAAACGATGGACCTCTCCCCACTACAAGCCAAAATGTTGTAGGAGAAGGAAATAAAGAAGCATTATAAGAAGGAAATGGAAATACACATACATTAGAAAAAGCCTTCAATGTATGTTAATAAAAATCATCCTGAATCTCAAACTATAGGTGAAAAGGAAGTGAGAATACAAACTTGAATAACTGTTGTTGGAATTTCTAGTTACTTAGCCTTACTATCCACAATTGAACCCCAAAATGTAAATCAAGCAAGTAAAGACAAATGTTGGGTTAAGGACATGCTTGAAGAACTTGATAAAATAGAAAAGAACCATACATGGGAATTAGTACTGAAGCCTCATAATAAAAATGTTATCAGGACAAAATGGGTGTTCAAGAAAAAACTGAATGAAAATGGAAAATTAATTCGAAACAAACCAAGACTTGTATGCAAAGGCTATGCTCAACGGGAATGGGTATAATTTGAAGAAACTTTTGCACCTATAGCTAGACTTCAAGAAATAAGAATGTTTCTTTCATTTTCAAGATTTCATAACTTTAAATTATATCAAATGGATGTTAAATCTACATTTTTAAATGGGGAAATAGAATAAGAAGTTTATATTGAACAAGTTGAAGGTTTCATTCTTGGAAATGATAAAAATCTTGTTTGCAAACTTAAGAAGGATTTGTATGGGTTAAAACAAGCTCATTGTACATGGTATTATTGACTTGACAAGTATCTTCAACAATAAGGCTTCAAAAAGGGGTCTACAGATAGAGACCTATATATCAAATTTGATAAAGATAATTTTTTTATCATGTTGTCGTTTATGTCGATGACATCATATTTGGAAGAAATGTAGAATCTATGAGCCAAGGATTTTATTTAGTTATGTAGCAGGAATTTGAAATGTCTCTACTTGGTGAACTAACATAATTTATTGGCCTTCAAGTTCAAAAAAATAAGAATGGTATATTTCTCTCTCAAACCAAGTACCTCAAATAGATTTTGAAGAAATATGGAATGGAATATTGCAAGCCTATATGCACACCAATGGTAACATGATGCAATCTAAGTCAAAATGATGATTCTCCTTCAATTAATCAGCCATAATACAGATCTATAATTGGCAGCTTTCCCTAACTTATAGGTACAATACCAAACATTATGCATGTAGTTGGCATTATTGGACTATTTCAAGAAAATCCTAAGGAAATGCATCTCCTAGAAGTTAAGAGAATATTCAAGTACCTACAAGGAAATCAAGATTTTGGTCTCGGATATGCCAAAAATGCAGAATTTTCACTTCATGCTTACACAGATGTAGATTTGGTGGGTAATTTTGATGATCGCAAGAGTACTAACAGAGGATAATTTTATTTAGGTCATCACTTGGTTTCACGGTTCAGAAAGAAACACAGTTCTATCCCTTTATCTAGTACTAAGGAAAAATATATTGTCGGTGCATCTTTTTGTACTCAACTTCTATGGATGATATAAATATTGCAAGATATTTAAGTCACATGTACTCAACATGTACATATTCTTTGTGACAATAATAATGTAGTAATTATCTATAAAAATCCTAGTATGCACTCAAAAACCAAGCACATTCCAATCAAGTACTATTTTCTGAGAGAGCGGGTGCTTGAACAAAAGGTCAAAATAAAGTCTTTTCCTTCAAAAGAACAAGTCATATATATATTTACAAAGCTACATCCATGTGATTCCTTTTAATATCTAAGAAATAAATTAGGAATGATTCATGCCTCATCACTCTAATAATTGTTCTAATAGGTATATCATGTTCAGGGGGAAATGAGACTATAGAGAATCAACAGTTTACTTTCAGTATGTGGATCTCATGAAGGACGTTCACATATATACACATTTTCTAAGTTAGACAGTTGTGTATACATCTAAGTGATTGAGAAAGAGGCACAGATTCAAGGGGAGCGTACTATTTTCCTTGATAACTTCATTTTTGGTTTCCTAGCTTTGACATTGGTTTGTTGTAGTCTATAGGTTCAAGGAGAGAAGTTGTTATGCCCCTAATAGTACCTTATTGGAAGTATCATTTCTTGGACATGTCTTGTTACATATCTTTGTTGATGTCTGAATGTTACTACTATTATTACTACATATTTAATTGTTTGTTCTATCACTAGTTATCAATGATGCATGCATTCCAAATGATAAAGTTATGAACGATGTTATTCTTGATGAGGAGGATGTCTATTCTATGTTTGGTATTGATGTTGGTTGTTGGATTTCTAGAGTTACTTGGTGACACCTGGAGGCATTACATACTTGGTCCATTTTGATGATGTTTGAAATATTGATGCTACATTGCTTTATTTTACATATCTTCTTGATGATGTTCATGTTGCTTCTATGTTGCTGTGATCTGATGTTCATATTACAAGCTCCTATGGTGTTTGGTGATGCTTGGAAACATTTCATATTTAGCGACATTTTTATTATGTTGAAGAGATTGATGTTACATTTCCTTATCTTATCACTAGTAAAAAAATGACTAATTAGCTACTAAAAAAACGACTAAAATTTTCATATAAATGACTATTTTTCGGTCGGTGAACAATAGTAGCTAATTTACAGTATCTTATCACGCAACCAAATTTTTGTCATTTTTAGCTTAGTCATTAATTGGTTGTCTCAATTTTTTTGTCTAGTAGTATATTTGGCCATTAATTTAGTGATTGATTTGGTCATTGATTTAGTCATTGATTTAATCATTGATGTGGTTATTAATTGTCACAGTTAATGACCAAATATACAATAAAATATATTACTAAATGATCACCCCAGAAAACCAATTAATGACTAAAAAAATATGACCAAAATGTTGGTCGTGTTATAAGATACTATAAATTAGATACTAATAGTAATATATATGCAAATTTTGGTCGTGTTATAAGATGTTGTAAATTAGCTACTAATAGTCGTATATATGAAAAATTTAGTCACTATTTGCAATCACAAATTTATCATTTATAGTGCTCATTTATCTTTTTTTGGTAGTTTCATATTTATTATATAAATGACTACTTTATTAGTTTGTATTCGTTTCATTTACTTTCATTAACAATCGTAATAAGCTACTAATGTAGTCATATATTCATTTTATTTGTGTTCATCATTAATAAACATAAACTACTAATTTTGTAAATTTAGATTTATTTTATGTGTTCATTATTAATCAACATAAATAAATTAGTATGAATTTGTAACTAAATTAAAAAATAATTTCATACAATGTACACGTTCATATAATATTAAAACTCAAAGTTACATTTATTAATTACAATACTAAGTAATATCAAGTGCAACTATAAATAATTTCAACCACATAAATTATATTATATAAAATGTTAAGTATTACAATATGAGTTTCCAACTTAATATTGGTTGGAGTACAAATTACACATTAAATATTGTTTCATCGCTTCAAAACATTATTATTCTGTTGCCAAGACATTGCAGGTAAATTCACCAACTCTAAAAGCTTGTCCATCAGTCTCTATGTGTGTGTCTTGTGTGGGATATTGGCTCTATAGGTATCGCTAGACCAATTTTCTTCTTCTCTCTCTCTCTTTAATTTACATTTTTTAAGTCTAGTGTTATTGTTCTCTTCTTTCTTCAATTCCTGCTTCTTACCATCAATACTGAGTTCCTTTTCTAGAAAAAAAATATATAATGCAAAGTATAAGAAATGAAATTCGATGAACATTGGAATATAAAATAATGTATACTATAAAGGATTTATATGATACATACCTTAACATCAGAAAAAATTTTAATGTCAATTTTCCCCATAAAGACAAGAAACTTGAACAAGTTTTTTTCAGTTGGGAAATAGTGGCCACTATCTAGCCAAATGACCTATATAAAAAAAGCAAATAAAATGTCACCATAGAATAAATTTTGTACCTACTGTGTTATTAGTGTACAACGTTTTTTGATGAAATGTTATCTTCATCTAAAGTAATAAATGCAAATATAAGCACACATTTCTATTCCAATATTTTGAATTCTCATGCTTATGGAACATTGCAATTTTTATTTTATTCAACATAATCAAACACAATAGAGCTAAAAATTTATACTAAGAATATCTCATGCTCTAATTTTATAATTGTATCGTTTCCTCTAGTTATATTTAAGAAGAAGTGACACTCCAACAATAAAATTGGTCAGTAGAAATCTAATCAGCGGAGCAAAGTATTAGTGACACAAGATTACAACAAGAAACTAAAAACGAATACTACAAGACTTTGTAAATTCGATAATAACTGGAAAATAAATCCAATTCCTAGATGTTGGGGTTATGTGATTTGGCTGATTGGAAAACCAAATGACAAGGCAACATTCAAACCAAGCTTTAGAGCTCTAGGATCTAGCCCTCCTAGTCTCAGAGAGGGATCTCTCAATATGTTTGTAAGGATATAGCTTGATGCTTTTAAGAGGTTGATTTTAGGCTAGTTATGAAGTGCAAATTTTTTTGTTTGTTGGTTGGACATAGATGATTCAGGAAGCATAGATAGAGTGTGGAAATCTACAAGCCATTGGGTAGTGGAGTCATCTAGAAGTCTAAATAGTTCCGATTTATGAATTTTTGGAGTCAAAGGGAAAATCTAACTTAGTAAATGGATCTGTGGGATCATATAGGTGGGATGAGATGAACATCAAGGATTTGGAAGGAAAAGTAAAGCTTTAAGGGCTGTTAAGACTCCTTAATCATGTAAACCTTTCAACTAAGGGACTTGCAACACTATATAAACATAAATAAATATTCAATAGCCAGGGCTAACCATGAATTCTACCAACATGCTTTATGCAGATAACGTAAACAAGACAAACTTTCAAGTAAGACAAAGAAGAAGAGGAACACTCTATTTCTTCTAATTGTTTCACTTAAAGGAGTTAGAAAACATATAAGAAACACAACTAATTGCATTCATAAAAGGGGGAACACCTAGGCATCTAAGACCACAATTATAAAGACCTTCAAATATGACTATCTTAGCAAGAAACAGAGGGTAAGATCAGAACAAATCCTCTCTGCCAATCTGCAGACAATAACGTTTGAAGGATGTTTTCAGAAATAGCTTTCAAGAGGCAGCAAGTAGGAAGGGAAAACTGTAATTCAACCTTGACACCAACTATTTGAACTATTCTAAAATGAACAAGCTTAAGGGTTTAAAAGCAGTCAAACTACTCAATAAAACCTTCAATAGATGAAAACATAAAGGCAATGAAGAGTAAACAGGGCTAAGGTGCTTCTAGGAGACATTTCTTAGCCTAATATTTTTACTCTACTGCAAGAAAAGCATAATGGAATAAAGCAAAAAACAGGAAATAAAATTAACAAATAGAGAGTACTTCACCAAAACCAGGCTCAGGGATCCAATGATCTAGCCTCCTTCATCAACAGAAAAGCAAAGACATCCACACTTCCTCAAAACATCAATCCTTATTCAAAGTAGTAGTCTATGTATTACTTCAAAATTCATCAAATGTCGATCCTTACAATGAGAGTTCGAATAGGATTTATAGGTGAATGGGGAGGAGAGGTGACAGAGATGGTCTTAATGGTTAATTAAAATAGAGGAGAAAAACATTCAAATGCACATTCTGTGTCATAAATATTACATTAGTTTCTTGCCCATTCTAGTAGTTCTTGTAGACTTTGAGGCCTAGTTGTCAGGCTGGTAATAACTCCAAAGAGTGTCTTTGTGGAGAAGTCTTCTGGCTGTTGCGGTTCTATCTTTTCTTCTGGTACAAGTAAAGTGGACAGTATGGGTTTTGAGGCCACCCATACCTTTAAAATAATTTCCTTAACAGTTTAAAGAGGTTCTGTCAACATAATAACTGATTAGGTGTCTTTTAGTCCTGGGAGGAGTAAATAGCTTCACTGATGTGTCATTCGAAGCTCTCCTTTGCTGATTTGTGTGTCTTTGTCATGTAACACTTATTTGGCTTTAACTGTGTTTTTAAGGCCAGTTTAATCATCTTCTTGCTTCACGCTACTTTATCACTGTGCTTATCCTTTAATATATGGATCAAGCTTTAAATCTTTTAAGCTTTATATATTAATAGCATTGACCCTTAAACTCTGGTACTCTTCACTGTTTCTTCATTTAATCTTCACTGTTTGCTGACAGGTAATTTCTTTGCACTGGAGGGTTTGATTTAATAGTCAATATCATGTTTTATTGACTGACGCTTGGAATTTAACTGTTCGTCCCTTTCTACATTTGAATAGGCCACAGAGGATCGTCATCCTTGACCTTTGCTATTGATAATGGCCGTGGGATGGCCTTTTTTGCTGTGAGACCTGCAGCCAACCATAAACATGTTATGAAAAACCTGCGTATAGGGTAAAAACTGCTTCAGAGAGGCTAGGAATGGGCGGAGAAGCAGTGCTGAAGAAGGTGGATGCATCGGAGTGGATTCCATGGAGGAAACCATGAAAAACAAGGCTTAAATTTGCTTGTGGCGCAAAATTATCATTGGTGGTTTGGCAGAAAACCGGAGGCGGTTTTCGCACGGGGTCGGGGAAGTAAGTGGTTTTACCCCGGGCGAATGGGATAGGGCTCAGGTGTTGAAACTTGTCCCTCTAAAACCACCCATTTCGTGTTCAAATTGCACACTGGGGAGGTTTCGTGAGTTGGGTGCGAAGAAGAACGAGGACCGTTGGATCTATGGGATCAACGATCGGGATCTTTTCGGTAGAATGATTTGGTAGAGGATGATCTGTAAGAAGGAGGGCGAAGCAAAGGAGTGTAGACCGTCTGACCTAGGGGACACAAATCGACAGTTGTGGGTGAGCACAATGGTTGAATAGATGTGTGGGGCTAAGAGTAGTGGGCCTTGACGGTGACGTCAGCAGTCCTGTCTTTTAGTGGAAAGTCTGATTAGCAGGGTGAAATGGTGGTCGTTAGATCCGAATAGATCAACGGTGGAGAATAACTACAGGGGGACTGGGGCGTATGGAGGGATCTTGGGGCTGGGTGCCTTCACAGTGACCCCTTTCCATCAGATTTTGAGGCCATCAAACGGTTGAGATCAAATCGGCGGAGATGCGGATCGGCAGCGAAATGGAAGCGAAGGGGAATGGGAATGGGAAAAAGTGAAGTACGATGGCCAATGGGGAGAATCAAAGTGTGATGGATGTCTAATATGGGAAAGATTGACAGTCAGGAGTCCATCGGTGGGGAAGAACCATCGAGGAAAAGGAGACGGGACATAACGAAATGCGATGGCCGATGGGGGAAGGCGAAGTGCAATGGCCGTCCGATCTGGGAGAGATCGACAGTTAGGAATCCATCAGCGGAGAACCATCGGTGGGTTATGGGCTAAGAATTTTGCCGATGGCCGCAGGCAGTCACAAGCCTGGGTCACATGGAGGAAAAGGGGCTAGGGCCTAAGCCGAAAGGCGCTTAAGCCCTAAAACGTAAAATGGCATTTTTAGACCAAAATAAAGGTTTTTTGATCATTTTCAAGAGTTATGATAGAGTAAATAAAGGGGTTTAAAACCTTAAAAGGGGGAATTTAAAAGGATTTAATGGGATTTTGAGGGAATGAGGATAAATGAAGGGGAGAAAAGAGGATTTTTAAGAAGGGAAAAAGAATGTTAAAGGTAAAATGAGGAGTGAATGAAATGGAGGCAAAAGGAGACTCTGAAAACAGTTCTTTTAAAACCAGTAGGGCTTCTTTGAAGGTTTTGAAGTGAAAACATCAGTGAAGTCTGGTTTCTTTGGACAGAGAGAACAACCAGGCTTCAAGAACTAACATATTAGCTTGAAATTGTTTCTTGAAGGCTGCAAATTGATTCTATCCATCATTAGGCATAACAGAAATTATATATGGCTAACAGTGGCTCCACTTGGGGAGGATAACTTGCTCTTCAGGTGTCCAGAACCTCAATTTATCAATCTCTGGCTTTCAGCAGACCAGTGTCTTAATCCATTGGGTAACATTATTTTCTTTCTTTTGTTGGCTATCTTTGGATTTGAGAACATTCCAGCAATATGCATCATATGGAATTCTTCAAAGCAGCATCACTACCTACCCAATCCTACTTGTCCTAGCATGTTTCTTCTTCTGAATGCACTTGGACTGGAAAACTCTTTGACATCAACATTCTAATCTTTTTGAAAGAAAGAACTAATCTATTTCTACTCTTATTTCTTCCATGAGTTCAGATTAAACAGTTGAACTCAAAAGCTTCTCTACCTAATCTACTATCTATCAAGATTAAGCTGTTTGACAAATCTGCATTCTCTACATTCTAAAACATAAATTTAAACACAGATAAACCAGGATTAAACAGTCTAATTTTCTATAGTGTCTTGGCATAAGAAACCAGCTGCACATAGAATTTTATCTGCAGAAAATTAAAACAAAACTATGAAGGCTTAAGATCTGAAAATAAAAGACATCCTTCTTTCTTCTTGGCTCAAGTTTTGATCTATTTAGAGCCATATTTTTCTTTCTTTTCTTTGGTTCAGATTTTGAGCATGTTTGAACCATTCTTTCTTCTACCCTAATCTATTCTACTGATAAGCCAATATTAAAAAGTTTGTAAAATCTTCTTCACTAACCTATCAGTAGTAAATTGAAATCTATCTAGTCATGATTAGGCTGTATGAGTAAATAGAATTTTTCTTTCAAGTAGTGGCATTCAGATTTGCACACTTTCAGGTTTTCTCTTTCTTCTTGGTATGGGGTAGTACCTTTCTTTTTTCAATCTAATCTGGCCTCTTTTTATTTTATTTTATTGTTTATGTAATTTTTCTTTTTCTCATGCAATGGTATGTACAATGGATGAAAAACTCTAAAACTAAGATTCTTGATAGAAATAGTGTTTGAGCATCCTTCCATTGACACCTCCAAACACCTCTTCTCCATTAAGCTCCTACAGAAAAAAACGCATTGTGGCCCCTTATGGAATAAATAATGTAGGGCCCCTTCCACAGATTTTCGAATTTACCATGTTTCCCTTTCTCTTCCCTTCCAGAATCCCATTTTAGAACTACATTTCCAACTTGGAAGTCATTTGCTTTGGTCCTTCTATCAAATAATTTCTTGATTCCTTTTTGGACTACTTGTGTCCTTTTATATACTTCCTCTCTTGACTATTGCAAATGAATGGTATAATTGATCCTCCTTTGCATATCATTTTCTTCAGTTTGGACCTCTTGAAGGAGTTTCATGACTGGAACTCCTAGAGATGTTGGGAAGACTGCATCCATGCCATAAACAAAATGATAGGGAGACATGTCGATGGAATTTTTAGTAGTCAATCTATCATCCCATAAGGCATGGACAAGCTTGCTATGCCAAGATTTCTGATTATGTTCCAACAATTTTTTGATGATATTAACAAGGTTTTTGTTGGTGGATTTAGCTAGACCGTTTCCTTGGGAGTAGTAGGCAGTAGAATGGTCTAATGTGATCTGATATTTATGGCAGAAATCTACCATCCTCTTAGAATTGAAGGCAGCAACATTGTCTGTGATTATTTTCCTAGGACAACCAAATCTGGATAGTATGTTGGTTTCAAGGAATTTGATGATGATAGAGTTAGTAGCATTCCCAGTGGGTATGGCCTCTATCCATTTGGTAAAATAATCAGTGGCTGTGAGGACCATTTGTGTTGGGCTGAGGATGATGGGTGAATTTCTCCAATGAAGTCCAAGCCCCATTATTGAAAGGGAGCCTCAACACTGATAGGCTACAAAGGTAGTGGTAAGATTTTTCTCCTGCTATCAAAGATTTGGCACTTGTGGCAAGACATGACTAACTTATGAGTGTCTGGGAAGAGGGTGGGCCAATAGTATCCAGACCTGAGGATCTTGTTTATTGTGGTCTTCCAGTTAAGATGTCCTCCACATTCTCCCTCATATAGCTCATTCATGATTTTTCCTGCATCAACCTCATGTAAACATTTAAGAAAAATTCCCACAACATTTTTCCAATACAAAACTCCATCTAATATACAATAATTTAAAGCCTTCTGTTTGAAAAATCTAGCTTTTGTTTTTGACAAAGAAGGAGGAGCATTCAGATAAAGAAACACATATATGATGTCAGCATAGCAAGGATATTTCATGAATGTTTCTTCAATGAATGGTGTTGTGCATTCTTCTATCTCTTCCAAAATATCAACCATGTTCATATCTAAAGCTTGGAAGTTTGACTCAGCCATGAGTTTTGCAAATCCTTGTCCTTTTATGAGTTTGGTGGGCATGATATCTAAGTCATATTCTAGAATAGTGGCAATTCATTTTCCCCTTTTACCATCAGGGTCCTGACTTAGAATATCTTTGACTACAGTGTGTGGCACAAAGGCAATGATATGTGAATGTAAAATGTACACTCTAAAGTCTTTTAATTCTTTTACCAGTGCTAAGGCTTGATTCTCCATTATATTATATTTGAGTGGAGCATCTCTCAAAGCCCTATTAAAGAAGGATATTGGTTGTTACTGCCCCATGCTATTCTTTTGCAATAATATTGCAGCTATGGTATGTTCAGATGCAAAAGAGAAGATATAGAAATCTTTGGTGAAATCAAGACTAATGAGAATCGGTGTTTGAGTGAGGGCTTGTTTTACCATTTCAAATGATTGTTTAGCTTGCATTGTCCATTTAACACCTACTTATTTCCTAAGAATATTAGTGATGTTTCCTAATAGCTTAGCAAGGTTGGCGATGAACCTCAAAAAATTTATCTTCCCAATGAAAGATTGCAATTCTTTGAGGTTTCTTGGGTGGCTGATATTCAATATGCCATCAATACTTTTAGGGTCTATTTTGATCCCTTCTTTAGAGATTATGTGACCAAGAAGATTTCCTTCTTGGAGGCCAAAGGGTGTCTTTTTGGGATTCAAAGACAAGCAAAACCTTCTAAATTTCTCGAAACTTTTCTTAAATGGATCAAATGTTCTTCATCAGTTTTGGAGAAAACAGTAATATCATCAAGGTAAATTATTATAAAATAGCCTATGTCTTCTGAGAAGGCTATGCCCATGGCCCTCTAGAAGCTGGCCCCTGCATTCATCAAACAAAATGGCATTTTGACATACATGAATGTCCCCCAAGGTGTAGTAAAAGCAATTTTATGTTGATCACTTGGGAGTACTAACACCTGATCGTAACCTGAGAACCCATCCAAAAATGATATTCTTTTATACCCAACCACCTTTCGGAGTATGTGATCCATCTTCGACAGGGGATAATTATCTTTCAAGGAGGCTCTATTTAGATTCCTAAAGTAAATACACAACCTAATTTCCCCTGTCTTCTTCCTAACAGATACTAGGTTGGAAACCCATTCTGAATATCTGAGAGAAACTATGATCCCAGTGTCATACATTTTCCTAATATCTTTCTCTACTGAAGGTAATAAAATGGGGTTTATCCTTCTTAGTTTCTGTTTGAAAGGCTTCTGATTTTCCTTAAGAGGGATTTTATGTTGGATGATGCTAGTATCATAAGATTTCAGATCTTTATAGTCCCATGCAAGCACATCTACGAATTATTTGAAAAGTGCTATGTACTGCTATTTGACATGAGCTGGGAGGGTGCTGGACAACTTGACCATTTTGGGTTCAGTGGGGATGCCTATGTTATGTTCCTCAACATTAGTTTCTATAGGCTCTGTTTTCGGTTCTTTGGCCACGTCGTTGAAATCGAATAGTTGTTCTAATGGTGTAAGGTATTTTGGTATAGTATCACCTTTACATTGTAAAAATTTAAGGTCCTTTTGGTCTAGGTTGTCAAATAATTCTGCTTTAAAAAGGTTCTCAAACTGATTTATATCAGCAGAAAGGGAGGGCTCTGTTTCAAGGATTTGTTCCTCATTGAAACAATCTTTTTCATGGCTCGAACTTGGTGTTGCCGTGGAAAATTCATTCCTTGATTGCAGAAAATCATTTATGTGTTTATCATTTTCAAACACTTGCTAATAATCTTCATTGTCAGGAATTGTTGGTTTTTTTTTCACCTTTATATTGAATTGTTCATTTATCTGTGGTATTTTGCAATTGCTGGCAGCAAAGGCAAGTTCATTAGCTAGATGATTTTGAGCTCTTGGTATGAAAATGAGTTCATATTTTTCAAAGGTTTTAAGGATATCAAGGGCATCATTTCTATATTCTCTGAGTCTGGGATTTTTGGTTGAATATTCCCCTTTGATTTGCCTAATGATTAACTCAGAATCCCCTTGGACTGATAACCTCTTAACCTCCAAGTCTTTGAGCAAATGTAAGCCGAGGATGAGGGATTCATATTCTGCAATGTTATTTGTGCATGGGAAATCTAGTTTATAGGAGTATCCCTTGTTTGTGTTATGTATCCATACACTAGCCCCTGAACTGGCCTTGCTACAAGAGCCATCAAAGCTCATTTTCCAAAGTGTTTCTATCTCATTCTCTTTTTCTTTTTACTGCCCAAGGCTGCTGAGATTTGGGGCATTTCGTGGTTGAGTGAAAGGCAAATTTAAATGTTCTGGTGCACTAATTTCTTGCTTATTTTCCTTTTCTTGTTGGGTGATTTCATCTTCATTGAATAAGATAAAGGAATCTAAGTCTGAATGTATGAAATATACAGGAGTGTTGTTGGGGTTTTCTTTGCTGCTCACCATGTATTTCATGAGGGATTCCCTATATAATTTTTTGGTTTGACTAAACACTGGTATGGTGGCATAGGACATATCCATTTGAAGGCTCCCCTGAATTTTGGCTCCCCATGATCTAGATAAAAGCATGCCATATTTTGGGGGAATTTCAGCTACCACTATATCCATCACTAGGCTTTTAGCAGGAATTTGTGACAGGTCAACACACAAATCTTTGATTAAGCCCAAGCATTTGACCCTTCTTGAATCAAAAGAGTATAAGTCTTTATATGGTCTAGTAATTTCTAAGCCTAGGCTTTCCATTACTACTTTGGGCATAAGGTTATGTGATGCTCCAGAGTCTAGCATGGCATTGCGTAGGATCTTATCATGTATGTTTAGACTAACATAAAAGGGAGGGACAATCCATTCTTGGTATTTTCCTTCAATTCTAGGACCAAACAACAGTTCTGGTTTGTCATCCATCAAGTTTAAATTATCAACATTGGTGTTTATATTCAGAGCTTTCAAAACTTGATTTTTGTACACTTCCTGAGTTACCAGTTCAGCTAGAGGCATGCTAATTTTGATCTTGGCAATTTCACCTTAGAGGCTGAAAGGAAGTGTTGTTTTCGACATATTCACATCCTTTTTTTCGCTTATGTTTCTTTCATCAATTTTGGTTGGCTGTGTTTTATTAGGACTGTTAATTAGGACTGTTTTGATAAGGCCACTAGCAGAAGTACTAGGGCAGCTCTTCTCAACACTTGGTTGGCTGTTTCTGTCTCTGTTTAGATCAATTTTCTTGGCCACGGTGTTGGTATTATTTGCTAATTTTTTAGGTTGATTTTTCTGAGGTTTTTCCATCAACAGTGTTAGTGTTCTTTTCATTCGAAATTTCTGGGTTCCTTTTTCTTCTGAGATCATATTGTCTGTGAACTTCCATAATTGCGTTTTTGAACCCCAACCTATAATCTTCAAACTCTTCATGATTGTGTTGATTTTTTTATGATGAGAAAAATCCCTGTTCTTGCTCAGTTAGGAAGATATCATCTCCATCTTCAGACCCTATGAAGTTCACATGATTTTTTTCTATCCTATCAGTTTCCCCGTCATCATCTTGTTCTACATAGTTTTGTTGAAAAGGAGGCCTAATTTTTTGGTCATTGTCTCTATTCCTATCTTGATTGGGATCTCTTCTGATATTTGAATTTCTGTTTCTGTTTTGAGGGTTGGTTTTTTTTTTCTCTAGGAGGGGTTCTTTCATTTAAATTGATCTTTTCTAGCATTCTTTCCATTACCCTCACTAGGTTGTCAATTTTGGCATCAGATGAAGAAGTAGATGCCATAGTTTCATCTTTATATGTGAATATTCTCTTCATTCTCAACCTAGCTATCTTCTTAATCAAATTTCCTTCCACACTAAGAGCTCCCCTCTGCATGTCTTCTAAAGTTAAGGGATCCCTTTCTCTTAGCTGATAGGCCATTTCGGGATCAAATCCTTTAGGGAATTTGGCCAAAGCTAAGCCTAGTGGAGGTTTTATATTTGGGGGTAGTGCGTTATAAACACTATTGAATCTAGTGCAATAATCTTGAACACTTTCCCCAGTGTTTCTCTTGAGGTTGTTGTAATCTAAAATTATTTGGAGAGGTTTCTTTTTAATTTCCAATTTGTTAGTGAATGTTTGAAATAAAGAAGGGAGATCATGTATGCTATGGGGACTTAGGCCTTTGAACCATTTTTTAGCTTCTCCTCCCAAAATCTGAGAAAAAATTCTCATTTTGATGGTCTCATCTTCTATTTCCATATAATCAAAGGCATCATTCATCTTGTCTACATGCTATTGAGTAGTAGTGGGTTCATTTCCAGTGAAATGGGGAATTTTGGACTGATATTCACTGGGTAAAGGAGCCAGAGGTTGGGGTAACACTAAGGGAGCATACCATGCTGCCATGGCTGGAAATAATGGAGGATTTACAAGGGGTGGATTTATAAAAGGGATAGTGGGCTGAACAGGAGTGTTTTGGGTAGCAGAAGTATGAATAGGAGTGGAAGCAACACTCGGGCCAGCAAACTGATGATGGACAGGTTTGTTATGGAAAGAGATGAAGTGGTGTAGAATCTGGGAATCAGGAGGAGTAGAAGGTGATGCTTCTGTGCTAAAGCTCTGCTGAAAATCTGTGGGTTCAAGGTCAGCCTGATTTAAATCAATCTGAGACTTTCTTCTAAATATGTTTCTAGTATGAGGTAAGTCAAAGTGAAAATATTCCAAGAGTGTGAGAGTTTCAGGGACATATTTTTCTCTTGGGATGGTCCTAACAGTAGCTAATTTTCCAGCTTTAGAAGTCTGCCACAAAATCCTTTCTGGATTGTCAACTATGTTAGGAGGATCAGGATCTGGATGGGATCTAGTGTAGATCCTATGTGAAGCCAGATTTCAGCTTCAAAACTTGGAGAGGCTTCAAACTTCAAACTCTTTCAAAGGCTTTCCTCTCACAATGCTTTCCATAACATAAGAATAGTTTTCTGAATCTCCTCAAGGTTGGTTAACCCAATCCTAAAGAAATCAGGAGTCATAGTAGAATAATAGGCCTATTGGGGCTGGTGGAGTCGCCAGGTGGAAATTTTTAGCTTTTTGAAGGTAAAATGTTTATGGTCCACCACCAATGTTTATTATGAAACCAATCTAATTTGTTTTGGGGGTTTTTCTAAGTTTCTATGTTTATTGAAGGACTTAAAAAGTCTACAAGAGCTTGCTAGCCAACTATGTACTCAGTGTCCCATCATGATCACCAAAATGTTGGGGTCTTGTGATTTGGATGATTGGAAAACCAAATGATAAGGAAACATTCAAACCAGGATTTAGAGCTCTAGGATCTCGCCCTCCTAGTATCAAAGAGGGATCTGTCAATACGTTTGTAAGGATATAGCTTGATGCTTTTAAGAGGTTGATTTTAGGCTAGTTATGAAGTGCAAATTTGTTTGTTTGTTGGTTGGAAATAGATGATTCATGCAACATAGATAGAGTGTGGAAATATACAAGCCATTGGGCAGTGGAGTTATGTAGAAGTCTAAACAGTTCTGATTTATGAATTTTTGGAATCAAAGGGAAAATCTAACTTAGTCAATGGATCTGTGGGATCATATAGGTGGGATGAGATGAACATCAATGATTTGGAAGGAAAAGTAAATCTTTAAGGGCTCTTAAGACTCCTTAATCATGTATACCTTTCAAATGAGGGACTTGCAACACTATCTAAACATAAAGAAATATTCAATAGCCAGGGATAACCATGAATTCTACCAACATTCTTTATGCAGATAACATAAACAAGACAAAATTTCAAGTAAGACAAAGAAGAAGAGGAACATTTTGTTTCTTCTAATTGTTTCACTTAAAGGAGTTAGAAAACATATAAGAAACACAACTAATTGCATTCATAAAAGGGGGAACACCCAAGCATCTAAGACTGCAATTATAAAGACCTTCAAATATGACTATCTTAGCAAGAAACAGAGGGTAAGATCAGAAAAAATCCTCTCTTCCAAGCTGAAGATAATAGCGTTTGAAGGATGTTTTCAGAAATAGCTTTCAAGAGGCAACAAGCAGGCAGGGAAAACCATAATTCAACCTTGACACCAACTATTTGAACTATTCTGAAATGAACAAGCTTAAGGGTTTAAAAGTAGTCAAATTACTCAATAAAACCTTCAGAAGATGAAAACATAAAGGCAGTGAAGAGTAAACAGGCCTGAGGTGCTTCTAGGAGACATTTCTTAGCCTAATATTTTTACTCTACTGCAAGCAAAGCATAATGGAACAAAGTGAAAAACAGGAAATAAAATTAACAAATAGAGAGTACTTCACCAAAACTAGGCTCAAGGATCCAATGATATAGCCTCCTTCATCAATAGAAAAGCAAAGACATCCACACTTCTTCAAAACATCAATCCTTCTTCAAAGCAGTAGTCTATGTATTACTTCAGAATTCATCAAATGCCAACCCTTACAATGAGAGTTCGAATAGGATTTATAGGTGAATGGGGAGGAGATTTGACAGAGATGGTCTTAATGGTTAATTAAAACAGATGAGAAAATCATTCAAATGCCCATTCTGTGTCATAAATATTACATTAATTTCTTGCCCATTATAGTAGTTCTTATAGACTTTGAGGCCTAATTTTCAAGCTGGTAATAACTCCGAAGAGTGTCTTTGTGGAGAAGTCTTCTGGCTTCTGCGGTTCTGTCTTTTCTTCTGGTACAAGTAAAGTGGACAGTATGGGTTTTGAGACCAACCATATGTTTACAATAATTGCCTTAACAGTTTAAAGAGGTTATGTCAGCATAATAACTGTCAAGGTGTCTTTTAGTGCTGGGAGGAGTAAATAGCTTCAATGATGTGTCATTCAAATCTCTCCTTTGTTGATTTTTCCATCTTTGTCATTTCACACTGATTTGGCTTTAATTGTGTTTTTAAGGCCGCTTTAATCATCTTCCCGCTTCACGCTACTTTATCACTGTGCTTATCCTTTAATCTATGGATCAAGATTTAAATATTTTAAGCTTTCTGTCTTAATAGTGTTGACCCTTAAACTCTGGTACTCTTCACGGTTTGTTGACAGGTACTTTCTTTGCACTGGAGGGTTAGATTTAATAGTCAATATCATGATTTATTGACTAACACTTGGAATTTAACCCTTTGTCCCTTTCTGCAATTGAATAGGCCACAGAGGATTGTCATCCTCAGCCTCTGCCATTGATAATGGTTGTGGGATGGCCTTTTCCGCCATGAAACCTGCAACCAACCATAAACATGTTATGAAAAACCTGCGTATAGGGTAAAAACTGCTTCAGAGAGGCTAGGAATGGGCAGAGGAGTAGTGTGGAAGGTCGATGTGGCAGAGTGGATTCCATGGAGGAAACCATGAAAAACAAGGTTTAAATTTTCTTGCGGCGTGAAATGAGAATCAGTGGTTTGGCGGAAAACTGGAGGCGGTTTTTGCACGGGGCCAGGGAAGTAAGCGGTTTTACCCCAGGCGAATGTGATAGAGCTTAGGTGTTGACACCTGTCTCTCTAAAACCACCCATTTCGCATTCAAATTACATGCCGGGGAGGTTTCATGAGTTGGGTGCAAAGAAGAACGAGGACCGTCGGATTTGTGGGATCAACGGTCGGGATCTTTTCAGCGAAATGCTTTGGTAGAGGATGATCAGTAGGAAGGAGGGTGAAGTGAAGAAGCACAGACTGTCCGATCTGGGGGAGCCAAATCGACGGCTTTGGTGAGTGCGATGGTTGAATATATGCGTGGGGGTAAGAGCGGTGGGCCCTGACGGTGACGTCAGCAGTCCTGTCTTTTAGCAGAAAGTCTGATCAGCGGGGTGAAATGATCGTCGTTAGATCCAAATAGATCAACAGTGGAGATTAACTACAGGGGGGCTAGGGGGTACAGAGGGATTTCGGGACCGGGTGCCTCTGCAGTGACCCCTTGCCGTCAGATTTTGAGGCCATCGGATGGTTGAGATCAAATCGGCGAAGATGCGGATCGTCGGCGAAATGGAAGTGAAGGGGAATGGGAATGGGAAAAAGCGAAGTGCGATGGTTGATGGGGAGAAGCAAAGTGCGATGGCTATCTAATCTGGGAGAGATCGATGGTCAGGATTCCATCGGCGGGGAAGAACCATCATGGAGAAGGAGAAGGGAAGTAATGAAATGCGATGGCCGATGGGGGGAGGTGAAGTGCGATGGGCGTCTGATCTGGGAGAGATCGACGGTTAGGAATCCATCGGTGGAGAACCATCGGTGGGTTATGGGCTAAGACTTTTGCCAATGGCCGCAGGTAGTCACAGGCCTGGGTCGCATGGAGGAAAAGGGGCTAGGGCCTAAGCCGAAAGGCGTTTAAGCCCTAAAATGTAAAAAGGCGTTTTTAGACCAAAATAAATGTTTTTTGATCATTTTCGAGAGTTTCGATAGAGTAAATAAAGGGGTTTAAAACATTAAAAGGGGGAATTTAAAAGTCTTTAAGGGGATTTTGAGAGAATGAGGATAAATGAAGGGGAGAAAAGAGGCTTTTTGAGAGGGGAAAAAGACTGTTAAAGGTAGAATGAGGAGTGAATGAAATGGAGGCAAAAGGAGACTCTGAAAACAATTCTTTTAAAACCAACAGGGCTTCTTTGAAGGTTTTGAAGTGAAAACATCAGTGAAGCTAGGTTTCTTTGGACAGAGAAAACAACCAGGTTTTAAGAACTAACATATTAACTTGAAATTGTTTCTTAAAGGCTGCAAAATTATTCTAGCCATCATTAGGTATAACAGCAATTATAGAGCTTCTTAGAAGCCAAAATTATATCCGAGATAAAAACTAAACATGTTGCTCCAAATTCAAAGGTAAAGTAGTGGACTAGCTATATCGGATACTTTTTAAGTGCGAAGAGGTAACTACTAACACCATAAATAATAATTTTAAAATATATCGCATACCTCTGTGGGCAATATGATGAAGAGTGTTTTATGATGGCAACCTACTTGATGATTGTCCTTGATGGAAACTGACTTGTCTTATTTGTTAATTATGTAAATCTGATGTATCTATAGAGCATTTCAGATGTAATAGAGAAAAGCAAAGTTGCAAAGAACAAAGGTAAAGATAGGAGCAGCACCTAAACTATCAATTGGCAAAATAAAAAGAGAACAGATTGTTGATGGGCCGCAGCCAAATATTGCAGAGGAGAATTAATTTTTGTTATGGGCGAAGTCTTTTTGCAGAAGAAATTTGAATAAAACAACCAAAGACTTTAAATTTCTGAAAAGGGAGGACAAGTGGTCCCCATCACTTTAGCGCAAATCGCAAGATCGCAAGTTTTGTGTTTAAATGTCTTGTTGATGTGGATATTTGCGATATGCGATCATCGCGCCATCGCACCATCGCACCATCGCATATTACAAAGTGCTCCGCCATATGTTTGATCGCAAATTTGCGATGTGATCCCATCGAAAATCACAAATGTTAACTGTGCGCACTTTTGTTTGATCGTGCCATTGCATATCGCACATCGCAAATGGCCGACTGCGATGTGGGTCCAGGGTCAAAAAATTTTCATAAGATTATTTGTTTGAAAAGCGTTGATGAGAAGGGTTAACCTTAATCCCAAAGTTAAGCCCAAAAGTATTAAATTTATTATTTAATTACCAAGATCAATAGAACAATGTGAGTTACTCAAGATATGGAGACCCTGCTAGATTATCTATTTTAACCCTATCCAAGAATACCATTAGAGATTCGTGGTTTTGACCCAAGGTTTTAGTAAAAGTGAAAACTATATAAGGTGATGAGAATCATGAAGAAGTGTGTGTGTGAAAAAGGGTCGATAATAAATGAATCTCTTTTAGAGATATCTGTATGGATAAACTCTGATATATCTGAATCTATGGCGCACCTATGAATATGATGATTGATCAAGATCTTTAGATCAGATGACGATTAATTCCTGGTTCAATCATGAAGAACGTATAAGGGTTGTGAATGAATACTTCACTCTGAAGTATATCTGTTTGGAATGGGTAACAGAATACTGAATTAAGGATGCACCTCTGAAGAAAATAAATAAATCTGGTGGCCTGCAAGGTATGTTGTGTGGAAGCTATTGGATCCGGTTTGAATATTGATGAAACGTGGTCCGCAGTAGTGCTGAGAGTCGAAGCCTTCAGTGAGGGGGTTGTAGCTCCCTTCCAGGAGAGGCTGGTAAACGAGAGCAGGGGGTCGTAACTCCCTTCCAGGAGAGGTTGGTAAATGAGAGAAGGTTGAAGCCTTCTGCAGATGGGCGCCTGCGTGCTGGTATAAGTCTGCACCAGCATATATTGTAAGACGTTTTCTCTATAATAAATATTGAAGACTGAGATTACAGCAGCGGTGGTTTTCTCCCGAATTAGGTTTCCACCTTAAATCCTAGTGTTCATATCTGTTGTTTATGTGTGTTATGTTATTTCTGTTCATGCTTAATGCTTATCTGATGCAATGCTCTAAGTAAAGACATAATAAGATATCTGGACATACATGATGGATGCAGTACTGTAATATATGGTTTTAAGATAAAAAAAAGAAAAATTGTTCAGCCCTAAATACTGATTCACCCCCCCCCGCTCAGTATTTTTCATGATTGGTATCGAGGCGGGTCCTTCTAAAAGCTTGGTAAGCTAGGAGGATCAAGCAAGATGAGAAATCAAGATGGAATAGCATCTATCAAGCCTCTGCTCTTTAATGGAAACAATTTAATCTTACGGAAAACAAGGGATGGTCTATCTTGATCTACGGGAGCGGAGAGTATAGGAAATTTTTGAACAAGGATATCAATATCCGAGCTATACTTGATACCAGCCAGATATGAAAAGAAAGAGTCCTGGAAGTCCTGGAAACAAATGCAAAGATGGAGTCAAAACTATTGGTCTATTGGAAGTCTATTTGAATGTAAAGAATTTGTCAAAGTCATGCGGCCGAATACGACCAAAGTAATATGGGACAAATCATTCTAAGTTATGAAGGTGATCTGAGTAAAAAGTGCTAAATCAAACTCTTAGAATTCAATATGAGAATCTAAAAATGGATAATGAGGAGAGCATTGCCAATTTCTTTTTACGTCTTTATGATATTGTAAATCGTATGAGAAATCTAGGAGAAACAATAACCTAATCTACCTTGGTTGAGAAAGTCTTAAGATCACTAACAACAAAATTTGAGTCAAAAGTCTTTGCTCTTGAATAAATGTAGGATCTTCAAAATCTTACTGTGGTGCAACTTCATGGCATACTAACTGCATATGAAATGAGAAGAGGAGGACCATCAGAAGTCAAAGAAGCAGTCTTTAGAACCTCTACAAAAGGGAAGGAAGTAAAAAAACCAGAAGGATCAGGATATATCTCAGAAGAAGATGAGATAAAATTTGTAAAGAAACTTCAACTTGGCACAGGACAATTCAGAGGTAAGATTCCTTTCAAATGTTTTGATTGTGGAAGAGTTGGTCATTATGCTGCTAAGTGTCCTCATAAAGAAACACATAAAAAGGGGAAGGAAGTAGCAAGAAGGAATAAGAATCGTTTTAGCACTAAAAAAAGTTACTATACTCATGAAGACAGTGATGGGTTATCTGATAGTGAGGAATAATGTGAACAATATCTTAGACTTCTCATGGCATTTGAAAAAGAATCTAGAGAAGAAAAGGATACTTTTGTGGATTCTCTAGAAGACAATGATTTTCTTGATGAAAACAATAAACTCAAAATTTTCTTAGAAGAGAGTAAAATAATGTAGAAACTACGAAAAATACGGCTTGAAGATAAAGAGAAACACAATGAGAAATTAGAGTGTGAGACGATAGATTTAAGAAAAGAACACAGAAAGTAAAGACTCTAAATCTTAGATTTGCTAAAGAAGGTGAAACCTTAGATGAGATTATCAAGGGTACAACGTTCTCCTCTTATAAAGACAGGTCTTGGATATATTGGAGAATCTTCTTAGGCTTCAACACCAAATTATCTGAAATTAGTTACAGTTGGTTTACAATATGCTGCCACTCAGCAAGGGAATAAAGAGTCTTTACAGGTAAAGCATGATAATTTCAATTCAAGGAACACTAACAAGAATGTCTTTCAAAGAAACACCAATCAACGGATAAATTCATATAGAAGATCTTATGATCGCAGAAATTTCTTCTTCAATGGAAAATGTTTCTCATGTCATAATTTTGGTCATAAAGTTGTTCAATGTGTAGCATATAAAACTATTATGACAAGAGAAGCAAGAAATAAAAGGTTTGATATTGAAGCAAATAAGAATACTTATAACAACTTTTCTCCTCTTCAAAATGAAGTTGAATGCACTTATTGCAATAACTTTGGCCATAAAGAATCTGAATGCAGGAGAAAATTTCAGCCAAAAGAACTTGTTCCTTCAAGCTCCAAAGTATGGAAAAAGAAGGAGTTACAGGTTGAAAATTGTGGCATAGCGTTATTTGCAGAAGATGAAGAAAACCAATGGTATATTGATAGTGGATGCTCAAGACACATGACAGTTGATAAAGACAAACTTCTTGCATATAGTGCTCTAGAAAAGGAGAAGAATGTTACATTTGGAAATGATACTCCTGCGGTCATTAAAGGAAAAGGGTATGTTTTCCTAAAAGATAAGGTGAAAGCTAATGAAGTTATGTATGTGGATGGATTAAAGCATAACCTGTTAAGTGTAAGCCAAATGTGTGATCAAGGAACTGAAGTTGTATTTAGTTCAAAAGAATGTGTGGTACGTGATCTTGATACGGGTAAAGCAATTATAAATGGAAAAAGAACTCCAAGCAACCTGTATGTATTGAAGAACTGCAAAGAACAATGTTACTTGAGTAAATATTCAGCTAATTAACTATGGCATAGAAGGTTGGGGCATTTGAGCTTCTCTCAAATCAACAAATCAAGCAGACTTAAAGCTGTTCGTGATCTTCCCAATATTACTCCACTTGAGCATATCATATGCAAATCTTGCCAATTTGGTAAGCAAACCAGAGTACAATTTAATTCCAAGGAAGGATCATCAAGTAAGACTCTTGAACTTATTCATACTGACATATGTGGACCTGTGAGGAAAAATTCACCACGTGGTGAACAATACTATATCTTATTTATTGATGATTTCTCTAGAATGTGTTGGATTGGGCTGCTTAAACACAAAGATGAAGCATTTGAGAAATTTCAGATCTTCAAAGCACTAATTGAGAATGAATTAGATCTAAAAATTAAGTGCCTCAGATCTGATCGAGGAGGAGAATATACATTAGATGAATTCCTTGAATTTTGTGAACAACATGGCATAAAAAGACGGAGTTCTACGTAGTGGCACTCCACAACGGGAATGGTGTTGTAGAAGAATGGCTGGGATGATTCAACAAATGGCTAGAGCTATGCTTGATGATTCTGGAACAACTGACACATTTTGGGGAGAAGTAGCACATACCGCAGCAAAAATTCTCAACAAAGCACATGTTCATGTAAATAGTGATAAAACTCGATATGAACTCTGGTATGGTAATCCTCCCACTATAAAGCATTTTAGAATTTTTGGGAGCAAATGCTTTATCAAGAATAATGATGAAAAACTTGGCAAGTTTGAACCCAGAGCTGATGGGGGAATATTTCTTGGTTACTCCTCTAGGAGTAAGGCATATCAATGTTACAATAAAAGACTTCGAAATATTGTTGAATGTATTGATGTTGTTATTGATGAGTCTCCTGCGGCCCCAAAAGAAGAAAAGCAAACAACAGATGAAGATGATGAGGACACATATCCTTCTACATCAAACAGTAATGATACAAACAGTGCACCCAATGAAGAACCTGAAGAGGAGCTGTCTGAAAAGGCTCCATCTAGATATGTTCAAAAGAATCATCCAGAATCTCAAATTTTGGGAGAAAAGGAATCAGGTGTACAAACAAGAAGGACTCTTGTGGGATCTTCTAGCAATCAGCATTTACGATCGCTGTTGAACCTCACGGTGTCGATCAAGCTAGCAAAGATGAATGTTGGTTCAGCCATGAATAGAGCTGAATCAAATTGAAAATCACTTGGGAGTTAGTGAGGCCTCATGACAAAAATGTTATTGGAAGAAAATGGATATTCAAAAACAAGTTAAATGAAAATGGAGATGTTATTAGAAACAAAGCTAGACTTGTGTGTAAAGGGTATGCTCAACAAGAAGGTATAGAATTTCAACAAACATTTTCTCCTGTAGCCAGACTTGAAGCCATAAGAATGTTTCTTTATTTTTCAAGCTTTCAACAATTCAAAGTTTATCAAATGGATGTAAAATCTACTTTCCTCAATGGTGATCTAGAAGAAGAATTTTATATAGAACAGCGAAGGATTCATTTTGGGCAATGATGAAAAACTTGTTTGTAAACTTAAAAAGGCCTTATATGGTCTCAAACAAGCTCCAAGGGCATGGTATTATCGTCTTGACAAATATCTTCATCAACAAGGTTTTTCAAAGGGTTCTGTTGATAGCAACTTATACACAAAAACTGAAAATGATAAACTATTGATTGTGGTTGTATATGTTGATGATATCATTTTTGGAAGTAATAAAGAGTCTATGAGTCAGAAATTTTCTTCTGATATGCAGTAAGAATTTGAAATGTCTTTGCTTGGGGAACTAACATTCTTTCTTTGCTTACAAGTGAAACAAGTAACAGATGGCATATTCTTGTCACAAGCAAAATATCTCAAGCAAATCCTGAAGAAGTATGGCATGGAAGATTGCAAACCTGTAAGTACACCAATGATAACCGTATGTAATCTCAGTTCTAATAATGATTCCCCCACGGTGAATCAACCTGAATACAGATCTATGATAGGAAGCCTACTTTACCTCACTGGGACCAGACCAGGCATCATGCATGCAGTTGGGATTGTTGGACGATTCCAAGCTAATCCAAAAGAGTCTCATCTTCAGGCCGTAAAAAGAATATTCAAATATCTACAAAGTATTGGAAATATGATGCAAAGTGTTTTCCTTGATGGCAACCCACTTGATGAAGATGATGGCAACCTACTTAATGAAGTTGTCTTTGATAACAACCTGTTTGATGATGATGTAAATCTGATGTGAAGATTGTTGGCATGCGTTGTCTTTGATGGTAATCTACTTGATGAGATGAGAATTGTCTATATGATGTGATGAAGTTGTCTTTGGATAACAACCTGTTTGATGAAGTTGTTCTTGATGGAAACTAACTTGATGAGTTGCAATCTATGTGTCAAATATGTACAGATGATGTATCTACAGATCAGCTAAGCAGTATAGAAGAAAGGAACTTCAGAAAGGGCGAGAGAAATGATGAATTAGACATGTCACTATGCATACGCGAGTTTTTTTAGGTGAAGTAGCGTATGTACGCGGAAAAGTACGTGCTAAGTCGCGTATGCCTAATTCCACTCTAAAGTTATAAATCCAGGGGTTCTTACCATGGTATTGACCCATTGTATTGAGCGCTTGAATATCTAATTGATCTCATCCAGGAATACCATTAGAAGTTGTGTGGTTTTCGCTCATGCTATTGACAAAAGCCAAATATATATAAGGAGAAGAAAATCATTGTGTAAAGTGGGTTCATGAGTCTGGGTTTGAATGAATACTTCACTCTGAAGTATGTCTGAATCGAAAGAGTAACAGTTTGATGATAGATCTGATTCTATGACGCACCTATGAAGAAAATTATGAAGAGGGATCTCTAGATCTGAAATGTATATGTATTTTCTAGATCTGTTTATGGAATGATTAGATCTCTGATCTGGCGAATCTGAGCTGAAGTAAAGAATGAAGATCTGAGCTGTTTACCTATTTTGGAGAGCTGCACTACCCTAAAATTTCTGAAGATCTATACGCTTGTTTGAAACAGAGAAAGCGTGTATATACGCGGGTCGTCTTCAGAGAAAGCGCGCATGGGTTGTGAAATTAGATCTGTAATATGTGAAGATGTATATGCGGGTTGATATGCATGAAAGCGTGTATATACGTAGGATCATTGAAAGGAAAGCACGTATGAAAAATAGGGTTTTCTGAAGTATGTGGTATGAAATGTCTGATCTATTCTGCTGTATTACTGCTATTTGTCTATGATGTATTCATACAGATCTGGGCTTTCTGAATATTTATTATGTTGCTGACTATGTTGAGAAAAGATAAAGATGTTGATTGATTGGTTGATGATTCATTGAATGAATTGATAAGAGTATAAGTTTTAGTTTGATGTGTGATTGAGCTTAAATGTGTGGAGTGGGTCTAATCTGAAAATATGATGAAAAGTGGCCTACAAGGTATGTTGTGTGGAAGCTGTTGGATCCAGTATGAAAATTGATGAAACGTGGTCCACAGAGGTGCTGAAGGTCGAAGCCTTCAGTCAGGGGGTTGTAGCTCCCTTCCAGGAGAGGCTGGTAAACGAGAGCAGGGGGTCGTAGCTCCCTTCCAGGAGAGGCTAGTAAACGAGAGCAAGGGGTCATAGCTCCATTCCAGGAGAGGCTGGTAAATGAGAGAAGGTTGTAGCCTTCTACAGGTGGGTGCCTGCGTGCTGGTATGAGTCTGCGCCAGTACATGGTGGTAACATGTTTTCTTTATATAATAAATATTGAAGACTGAGACGACGGCAGTGGTGGTTTTCTCCCGACTTGGGTTTCCACCTTAAATCCTGGTGTTCAAGTGTGATGCTCATCTGTGATGGTTTATTCTGTTATTACTGCACATGCTTACTGTTAACTATTCATTAGAAGAATGAATGTTTCATAGATCTAAGTAAAGATTTAATTTCATAATAAGATCTCTGTATATACGCAAGTTTTATGAAGGATATCCGCGTGTATACACTAGTTGGCTTCAGAAAAGTAGCGTATGGGTTTTAGAGAATGAAAAAGTAAAAAGTGTTGAGTAAGTCCTAAATACTGATTCACCCCCCCCTCTCAGTATTTTTCCCAACAATTGGTATCAAAGCAGGTCCTTCTGCAGAAGCTTGATCGCTTGAAGGAGATCCGTCGAAATGGGAAGTCATGAAGGGGTAATGTCTATAAGGCCACCTCTATTCAATGGAAATAATCTGTTATTCTGGAAGATACGAACAAAATCATATCTGCAAAGTCTTGGTGCAGAAGTATGGGAAATCGTGGAAGGAGGTTATCAGTATCCGGCAAGTATTCCTACTGATGCAGCAGAAAGGAAGAAATATGAAATCAATGCCAAAGCTATCAATGTCTTATTAGGAAGCATGTCTGAACCAGAATTTGCTAAAGTGATGCAGCTAAATTCAGCAAAAGAAATATGGGACAAAATCATTCTGAGCTATGAAGGAGATACAAAGGTAAAAAGTGCAAAACTCCAAACTCTCAGAATTGAATATGAAAATTTAAGGATGCATAGTGATGAGAGTATTGCCAATTTATTTTTACGTCTAGATGATATTGTAAATCGTATGAGAAATTTGGGTGAAACCATAACCGATACTACTCTGGTGGAAAAAGTCTTAAGATCTTTAACTTCAAAATTTGAGTCAAAAGTATCAGTTATTGAAGAAAGGCAAGATCTGCAAACTCTTACTATTGTTCAACTACATGGTATTCTGACTGCTTATGAAATGAGACAAGGAGTTCCCTCTCAAATCAAAGAAGTTGTTTTTAAGGCATGTGCAAAAGGAAAAGAAAAGGAAGTTGTCAAGGAATCAAATTATATATCAGAAGAAGAAGAAGCAAATTTTGTAAGAAGACTCCAACCAGGTACTGGAAGATTCAAAGGTAAGCTTCCCTTCAAATGTTTTGATTGTGGAAGAGTTGGTCATTATGTTGCGAAATGTCCTTATAGAGAAAATCATGATAAAGGGAAACAATTTGTAAAGGGAAAGAGTTATTATGCAAATGAAGATAATAATGAAATGTCAAGTGAAGATGAAGAAGATTCTGACCAAGATCTGCTAGTGCTCATGGCAAAGAAGCAAAAGAACAAGGCTACTCAAAAGGAGATACCTCAGAAAAAATGTGCAGCAGAAAATGAAGAAGAGGAAACAGGTATTGATTGTTGTTCTTGTGACTCACCTTCTTGTGCATGCAATGGTGAAGATAGTGAAAGTAACAGTATAAGTCTAGAAGAAAATCTCAAGATCAATGATGAAAGAAATGATTGGAATCAATTTCATAAGAGAGAATCTATCTACAAAGATATGATCTCTAGAATGAATGAACAGAAAGAAATACTGAATGGATAGATAGAAAAGTATCAAAAGTTGTATGTTTGTGCAACCAATCGAAGTGAAAGACTTGAAGAAGAAATCATCTCTCTCAAAGAAGATCTGGAAAAATCAAATAAGAAGAATGAAGAACCCCTATCATTTGAAAAGGAAGGACTTGAAGCAGAAATTATCTCTCTCAAAGAAGATCTGGAAAAATCAAATAAGAAGAATGAAGAGCTGTTACAAACATGTGAAGAACAAGAAAATTGGTTGAAGGAAGAAATTTTAAAATTGAATGATCAAGTAGAAGAAGGAAAAAGGGTCGAAGAAATCATGAAGAAGCAATGCCAAAAATTGGAGGTTGAGGTAAACATTCTCAAAGGTAAATTAGAAGAAAAGGATAAACTCTTGAGGTTTCAAGATAGTACTAAGATTCTGGATAATATTCTTAGTAATCAAAGGTCTCCTGCTATTAAACTTGGTCTTGGTTTTCATGAAATTGTTAAAGGAGAATCTAGTTCACAAGGAAGTGCTAAAGACTCAAAGGATGTCAATGCAAAACCTGAAGAGTTGAAAGAAACAAGAAGTAAACCGACAATCATGAACACTCAAAGGAAATCATTCAATAATGTTGAATGCTTTAAATGTCACATTTATGGGCATGTTGCAGCAAATTGCAGAATCAGATTGTTTCAGTCACATACAAACAGATTCTACACAGAAAGGTACTCTGGTTTCTTTAAGGGATATTGTTTTTCGTGCAGCAAGTATGGTCATAAAGCAGCTGATTGCAATAAAAGAAAGAACAGAAAAACACATGATCCATATGCTTATTTTTCTGGTCATGTAAGATGTTATGCTTGTAACAAGTATGGACATGTGGAAAAGGAGTGCAGGATGAACAGATTTGAGAAATTGGATAATTTCCAGCACACAATAAGAAGATTCAAGCAAAGCTGGAAAAAGAAGGAGGACCGGTCAGAAACGTAGGGAATATTGACCCTACTGCAGTCATCAGCTTCTAAAGCTTACTTCTATTAATGAATGCAGGAGTAATGTGAGATACATTATAGGGATTAGTAATGTATCATCACAGGGGGAGCAATGTATGATGATTCTCATGGTTGATTTGGTAATTCTGGTTATGTTTATTTCTAACAGTACATCTGTTGTGAAGAAGACAGGTACATGTGGTACAAATTCAGGGGGAGAAGAAGGAGTGTGAAATTTTCAGTATTTCACTTTCCATATGCGGGTTTAATGAAGTAAAGTCGCGTATACACGTGAGTTCCAGTGGACACAGACGCGTATGCATTTATGATAAGAAAATTAGTATGACAGTTGAAGATCAGGAGTACAGGTTCAGGGGGAGCGTCAGTCTGACTATTAATGATAGTATCATTGGCACTGTATCTGTTTATTTCTCAATTCTAAATGATGATGACATGTTACATGGTTTCTTATGATGAGATTGTGGATGAGCCCTATTTGCTTTTTGCTGAAAAGTATTCTTTGCTTTCACTCATGGATGAGATGGAAGTCTTATAATTTAAAGATAAGGACAGATCTTGCAGAGATTGTTGTTGATGACTTGTTTTTGAAGGTATTCAGGTTGCACAAGCTAAGGAGGAAACTTGGTCATATGGAAAGGATGCATGGATGCACAGTTTCAAGGGGAGCATTAGCCTTGCTGAGAGTAATGCATTGTTGGAATTATGATGACTCTGATATATAATCTCTCTCTTGAGGTCTTTTTGGTATTTGTTACAAAAGGTCATTTGATGAAAAAGGTCATGTTGAGACCTATGATGTAAAATTGTAATATTTAGTCATGTAAGGACTTGTTCAAATTTATAAACCCACTTGGTTGGGTAGCTGAGTCAAATGTGTAAACCCACTTGGTTGGGTACTTGTGTCACATATGTAAATCCACCTGGTTGGATCATTGATGTAAGTATGAGTCCTTGGTGATAGGAAAGGTCATAGAGTCATGTACTTCATTGAAAAATATGTTTGAACATTCAGCATGAACTCAGGGGGAGCATGGTAACTTCAGTGCACATCAGATCTACAACGCTCTTCTTTCTACATGAGGAGAAAAACCTTGTGTTGGTTTTTGATCTGCCCTTTTCCCTTGATGTCAAAGGGGGAGAGTGACATGGTGTTTGAATAAGGAAATAATATCATTATGCTTAATGTATCTATCTATTGTGGTGATCAAACACCATCGTGGTTGCCATCAAGTCCAAAGGGGGAGATTGTTGGCAATATGATGCAAAGTGTTGTCCTTGATGGAAACCCACTTGATGAAGATGATGGCAACCTACTTGATGAAGTTGTTCTTGATGCTTGATGAGTTTATTAATGATGTAAATCTGATGTGAAGATTGTTGGCATGTGTTGTCTTTGATGGTAATCTACTTGATGAGATGAGAATTGGCTATATGATGTGACAAAGTTGTCTTTGGATAGCAACCTGTTTGATGAAGTTGTTCTTGAAGGAAACTGACTTGATGAGTTGCAACCTATGTGTCAAATATGTACAGATGATATATCTATAGATCAGCTAAGAAGTACCAGAGAAAGAAACTTCAGAAAGGGCCAGAGCAATGATGAATAAGACATGTCACTATGAATACGCGGGTTTGTTTAGGCGAAGTAGCGTATGTACGCGGAAAAGTACGTGCTAAGTCGCGTATGCCTAATTGCGCTCTAAAGTTATAAATCCAGGGGTTCTTACCATGGTATTGACCCATTATATTGAGCGCTTGAATATCTAATTGATCCCGTCCAGGAATACCATTAGAAGTTGTGTGGTTTTAGCTCATGGTATTGACAAAGGCTAAACCTATATAAGGAGAAGAAATTCATAGTGCAAGGGTGTGCATGAGTCTGGGTGTGAATGAATACTTCACTCTGAAGTATGTCTGAATGGAAAGGGTAACAGTTTGATGATAGATCTAATTCTATGATGCACCTATGAACAAAATGATGAAGAGGGATCTCTAGATCTGAAATGTATATGTATTTTCTAGATCTGTTTATGGAATGATTAGGTCTCTGATCTAGCGAATCTGAGCTGAAGTAAATAATGAAGATCTGAGCTGTTTTACCTATTTTGGAGAGCTGCACTGCCCTAAAATGTTTGAAGATTCATACGTAGGTACGTCAAGGAGAAAGCGCGTATATACGCGGCTTGTATTCAGCAAAAACGCGTATGGGAATTGAAGTCATCTCTGAAATGTGTGCAGATGTATACGCAGGTTGGTATTTTCGAAAGCGCGTATATACACAGGTTCAGTGAAGTAAAAGTGCGTATGAAATCTAGGGTTTGCTGAAACATGTGGAATGAAATATCTGATCTGTTCTGCTGTATTACTGTTATCTGTCTATGATGTATTCATACAGATCTGGGTTTTCTGTATATTGATTATGCTGCTGACTATGTTGAGAAAAGATCAAGTTGTTGATTGATTGGTTGATGATTCATTGAATGAATTGATAAGGGTATAAGTTTCAGTTTGATGTGTGATTGAGCTTAAACGTGTGGAGTGGGTCCAGTCTGAAAATATGATGAAAAGTGGCCTGCAAGTTGTGAATCTATTGAAGCTATTGGATCCAATTTTAAAATTGATGAAACGTGGTCCATGGTGGTGCTGAGGGTTGTAGCCTTCAGTCAGGGGGTTGTAGCTCCCTTCCAAGAGAGGCTGGTAAACAAGAGCAGGGGGTCGTAGCTCCCTTCCAGGAGAGGCTGGTAAACGAGAGCAGGGGGTCGTAGCTCCCTTCCAGGAGAGGCTGGTAAACGAGAGAAGGTTGTAGCCTTCTGCAGGTGGGTGCCTGCGTGCTGGTATGAGTCTGTGCCAGTACATGGTAGTAACATGTTTTCTTTATATAATAAATATTGAAGACTGAGACGATGACAGCGGTGGTTTTCTCCCGACTTGGGTTTCCACCTTAAATCCTGGTGTTCAAGTGTGACGCTTATGTGTGATGGTTTATTCTGTTATTACTGCAAATGCTTACTGTTAACTAATCATCATAAGAATGAATGTTGCATAGATCTAAGTAAATATTTAATTGCATAATAAGATCTTTGTATATATGCGAGTTTTATGAAGGATATCCGCGTGTATATGCTAGTTGGCTTCATCAAAGTAGCATATGGGTTTTAGAGAATGAAAAAGTAAAAAGTGTTGAGTAAGTCCTAAATACTGATTCACCCCCCCCCCCCCCCTCTCAGTATTTTTCCCAACACAAGGAACTCAAGACTTTGGACTATGGTATCCAAAGAATGCTGATCTTACTCTTCATGCATACACTGATGCAGATTGGGCTGGAAGTGTTGATGATTGGAAAAGCACTAGTGGTGGTGCATTCTATATGGGGCCCTGGTTAGTATCTTGGTTTAGCAAGAAGCAAAGCTCTATTGCCTTATCTACAGCAGAAGCAGAATATGTGGCTGCCGCATCATGTTGCACTCAACTCCTCTGGATGATGCAAACCTTACAAGACTTTCAAATCAAATGTTCACCTCCTATCTCCATTATGTGTGACAATACAAGTGCCATCAGTATCTTAAATAATCCTATTATGCATTCCAAGACCAAGCACATTCCCATCAAATATCACTTCTTACGTGAACAAGTGCTTGAACAAAAGGTAAAATTGGAGTATGTTCCCTCCAAAGAACAAGTTGCTGATATATTTACCAAACCTCTACCCAGGGAAGCTTTCGAATATCTCAGACAGAAACTGGGAGTAGTCTCTGCCATGCAGAGGATCAGATCTACTTAAATACAGAAGAATAAATTGGTTGTGAGGTGTTGTTAGGCATCTCTGAATGTACAGGCTAAGGGGGAGCATTGGTCATATGAAAAGGATGCATTGTTGGCATTTCTACAGTCATGTTGGTCATATTATGTTTGAAGATGCAACATGATCTCAAGGGGAGCATGGTAACTTCAGTTCACATCAGATATAACCTTGTTTTGGTCTGCCCTTTGCCCTTGATGTCAAAGGGGGAGAGTATCATGGTGTTTGAATAATGGTTATAATAAATTTATCTATCTGATGTGATGATCAAACACCATCATGGTTGCCATCAAGTTCAAAGGGGGAGATTTTTGGCAATATGATGCAGAGTGTTGTCCTTGATGGCAACCTACTTGATGAAGCTGTCCTTGATGGAAACTGAATTGTCCTATTTGTTAATGATGTAAATCTGATGTATCTACAGAGTAGTTCAGATGTAATATAGAAAAGAAAAGTTGCAGAAAACAAAGGTAAAGACAGGAGCAACACCTAAACTATCAATTGGAAAAATAGACAGAGAATAGATTATTGATGGGCCGCAGCCAAATATTGCAGAGGAGAATTAATTTTTGTTATGGGCGAAGTCTTTTTGTAGAAGAAAATTGAATAAAACATCCAAAGACTTTAAATTTCTGAAAAGGGAGGACAAGTGGTCCCCATCACTTTAGCGCAAATCGCAAGATCGCAAGTTTTGTGTTTAAATGTCTTGTTGATGTGGATATTTGCGATATGCAATCATCGCGACATCGCACGATCGCACCATCGCATATTACAAAGTGTTCCGCCATATGTTTGATTGCCAATTTGCGATGCGATCCCATCACAAATCGCAAATATTAAATTTGCACACTTTTGTTTGATCGCGCCATTGCATATCACACATCGCAAATGGCCGACTGCGATGTAGGCCCGGGGTCAAGGATTGAAGTCCGGGTTAAAAGTTCATTGGAATTTGATTGATTTTTTAACCATATAGGTGGTGGCCGGAGCTAAGTTTTTAAATATTATGACCACGCCGATCCATTGTAAATGATTTATTAATCATAAAATTATATGACAGAGATAAAGTTCCTTTTTGGGTCGTTTCGTGTTGTAAAAGAAATTTTGTATGTTTTGGGGAGGTCATGACTATAGTAGATTGTTGGAACCAATTATCTATTTTTACCCCGTCCAGGAATACCATTAGCGGTTCGTGGTTTTGACTCATGGTTTTACTAAAGGCAAAACTATATAAGGAGAAGAGAAATAGAGAACGAGGTGTGCGTGCGAAAGGGTCAATAATAAATGAATCTCTTTTAGAGATATCTCTATGAATAAACTCTGATATATCTGAATCTATGGCGCACCTGTGAATATGATGATTGATCAAGATTTTTAGATCAGATGATGATTAATTCCTGGTTCAATCATGAAGAACATATAAGGGTTGTGAATGAATACTTCACTCTGAAGTATATTTGTTTGGAATGGGTAACATATTACTGAATTAAGGATGCACCTCTGAAGAAAATAAATAAATCTGGTGGCCTGCAAGGTATGTTGTGTGGGATCTATTAGATCCGATTTGAATATTGATGAAATGTGGTCTGCAGTAGTGTTGAGGGTTGAAGCCTTCAATGAGGGGGTTGTAGCTCCCTTCCATAAGAAGCTAGTAAACGAGAGCAGGGGGTCGTAGCTCCCTTCCAGGAGAGGCTGGTAAATGAGAGAAGGTTGTAGCATTCTGCAGGTGGGTGCCTGCATGCTGGTATAAGTCTGCACCAGCATATATTGTAAGATGTTTTATCGATAATAAATATTGAAGACTCAGATTACAGCAGCGGTGGTTTTCTCCTGAATTGGGTTTCCACCTTAAATCCTGGTGTTCATATGTGTTGTTTATGATTGTTCTGTTATTTCTGTTCATGCTTAATTCTTATCTGATGCAATGCTCTAATTAAAGACATAATAAGATATCTAGACATACATGATGGATGCAATATTGTAATGTATGTTTTTAAGAGAAAGAAAAGGAAAATTGTTCAGCCCTAAATACTGATTCACCCCCCCCTCTCAGTATTTTTCCCAACACATACAACCTTAATTGTGGTAAAACATTTTTAATATGCACAACTTGTATACATGTCAAAATGCATTGCAATGTTATAAGAGTATCAAAAGAAACTGCACATAATTACATATTCACTACCCACTTTTATTCCAAAACAACATTCAAATAACTGTTATGACTTACCCTAAAAAATATGCCAAAATTTCAATTCATTGTGATGCATTAGAGGAAATTTCAGCCTAAAAGTGGCCTCCTAAGGAAAAATAACAAAATAATAGTTAAAATAATAAAATAAGAGTTATGAATTTTGGAGGGAAAACAACAAAACTACTTTTTTTACTTGTATTTTTTGCTTATCTCCTTATTGATTTATCCAAATTTCAAGTGTAAACACTCATTGGATGTGGAATTAAATTTCCCATCCAACGAGTACCAATTATGCATAATTTTGAGAAGACCCACATTGATAAAAATTTAAGATACATTTCGAGTTCAACACACGTTTTTAATGTATCTTCATTTTTTTTCACTGTGGGTCTTCTCAAAAGTGCATAATGGGTACTTGTTGGATGTGGAATTTAATTCTATATCTAATGTGTATCTACAATTGAAATTTGGTTTACTTATTATGACATAAAAATTATGTGAAAATTTCATAGGCACTTTTAGTATGAAATTTTCTCTAATTAATATATGTTAGATTCCTATAATGCTAGTGTATCGCCTTATTGTTATTGTTGTACCCTTGTAGCACCGATATTTTTATTATTGTGCCCTTGTAGCCATGATATTTTTATTATTGTGCCTTTACATTACTATTTTTAGGTCGGGTAAGATTATATTGTGACCCCATGGACTCCTATATATAGAAAGGAGGTTTTATGATTTGTAGCATCCAATAAATGTTCATTTATGTAAGGAAAAGGAGGTTTCCCCCTCGAAGTGACTTATTTCTAAGGTTTTTATCTCTATTTTCTTCTATTTTTGGAGCTGTTTTAATAACAATTGGTATCAGAGCTTTGGATTCTAGGGTTTCGCTGCTCCAAACAGGACATCGTGGAATTTTCGCTATAACATTTTTTTCTACGAAGGTTAAAAAGCTGAAATATCTATCACGTGAAGCCGAAATCTTGAGGAACTTTTTTTAAACATTTCAGATCTTCGTTTGGAACATTTTTGGAGATATGATATGTGGAAGTTAGGGTTTTTTTAAGCTCCCGAATTTCATCTCAAAGAGGTGACTGTGGAAAAATCATCATAACTCTCACTCTAAGCATCGGATTGGAATTCTATAAAAAGTGGTGGCACATACACAGACTTTGGTTTCCAGTGTATCAATGTCAGATCCAAAGGAGGAAACAGTGACACGTGGCATGCCATACAAGTTTTCTCTACTGAACCAATCCATAATTAGGTCATTGTGGGAGATTGGGCATAACTTTGCCTTGAATAATCCAAATCAAGTTAAACCTATGGCATTCAAAAGAATATTCATAGGGCTACTACAGAACCAAATTTTAGATATTAAGGATCCGAAATCATAGAGAAAATTCAGTTTCAATATCGAGCTCCTTGAAATAAAGAAAAATGTGTGTATTTGTTTTTTTAAATCGCATAACGTTTGTTTGAAAAAGCAGTTTCAAGTGATTCTAAGGGAATATTGAAGAATTTTATCAGTATTGGGTTCTATAATTCCTCCCAAGTATAATCCCATACCCATTAAGCCCCTAGAAAGCTCTAATATGACACATGAAGAGGAAGAATTGCAGTATGAGATATGAAAATTACAGTACCAAGTGCAACAAATTTAGATCTTACAAAGAGAAATCAAAGATGACATAGATGGTTTAAAATAAAAAATGGAGGCTAATTTGGATAGTTTAAAGGATAAAATTAAAGCTAATATGGATGATAAAGTAGTGTAATATCACATCGAGTACCAACAACAAGTTCTTCAACTCTCAGAGTATAACCTAACTTTGGTACAGAATCGAAGGAAACAACAAGAAGATCAACATCACAGTGAAAGAATTTTTGAAGCAGTGATAGAAACAAGAACTCAATGAATACCAAATTGATTGATTTCAGAGTATCTCAGCAAGTGGAAGAACTTACTCATTGAATATTGCACATGGGAGGATGAGAAGTTTATACAAAAGCATCTAGAAATAATCAAGCATTGAGGGAAACACTTGTTTGAAGAAGAGGGGCATGTTATATCCCTATAATACTAGTGTATCACCTTATTGTTATTGTTGTACCCCTGTAGCCCCCATATTGTTATTATTTTTCCCTTATATTATTATTGTTAGGCCAGCTAGGATTATATTGTGACCCCATGGACTCCTATATATAGAAAGGAGGTTTGTGATTTGTAGCATCCAATAATTGTTCATTTATGTAACGAAAAGGAGGTTGCCCCCTCGAAGTGGATTATTTCTAAGGCATTGATCTCTCTTTTCTAGTATTTTTGGATCTATTTTCATAAAAATATCCCTGGCTATCAGTTCTTGGGAAGGTGGTTTCTGAGTAAAATCCTGCCCAAAACAAACAAAACATAATAGGAGACAAATATGACAAATACCATTACCTTTTTCTCCTTCAAATAATGTAGTCTTCTCTTAAAAAATTTCCAAAATTCTAAGCACTTATTTATTAAATCACAAACAAAACAAAAAATATGGGAAAGAACTACGCAAGTGGAGGACAAGCTTTTTTCGCAGCGTGGTGTGGCACATAAAACCTATCATCGGTGCTAGTGTTCCTTGCAATCAACATTTTACAAAAGTAATTATTCGGTTTCTTGCTTGGTGTGTCAAGGTCAGAACCAAAATAAATTTTTTTTTTCTCTTGTTGCACAACATCATCAATTTTTAGTTCCATGCGCAAATGGAACTAGTACAAAATAATTTCTCACCAAAATTGGTAATTACAACAAAGCACATATAATGAAATTGAAAATGTATTACAAAATTAAGAGGTTGCAATGTCATTTGAGCATGTACTTCATCCGTTTCCACATCTTCCTCACATTCAATAAGGTGTTTATTAAATTTTAAATATTGTATATATAGTGATATGAATAAAAGTGTTCACAACCAAAGCAAGGAGGAAATGCAGAGAACCCACATGCATTGTAACATTGTGAAGTTAGAAGATTAATTGAGTTGGAAAATTCGGATAATTGGATATATGAGCATCAAAGTCCCTGTTTTTTGAAGCAATTGCCTAAAATCACATTGATTATGATCAGTTTCTTTACGTAAAATTAAAAGTTCAAAGTACTGGGGTCACATTTTATGATGAAAAGAAGATAAGAATTCATTATTTTCAATCATTTCTATCCAAAAGAAGATTGCAAATTAAAAATTAGTGAGAAACCACCTCACTTGCTCATTGTGACCCTGTGGAAAATAAACAACCTTGCTCCCAACAACAGGTAAGGACACAAGCAGCCTGACACAGGCATGCCAAAGCTCTGAATTAAGGCATCTCCTTTCCCCTGCTTAATGTGACATGAACAGACAAATTGTCAATTGGATATTCCTTTAGAAACCTCTCGAAATTAAAATAGTAAATGTGTAAAGTAATATGATATTAGGAATGTAAAATTTTCAGTATAAAGAACATTAAATTGATAAATATTCCAGATGATAATATTTTCCATATACATTCATTCTCTCTCTTTCTTTAGTTGTTAAATTCTTTGTCCTGTTAGATTGGAATTCCAGAATCATGGTTTTATAGGCTGCATACTCTTGCATTTTCCTCATCCAAGGAATTATCAACTCTTCAAACTTGGAAATATTCCAAAGAATGTATATGAGATCCTATAATCAACATGTTTCATTGGTGAGAAAATAATCCAAAAATGTAGATAGAAATTTATTTTCATTTTGTTATTAACTCTTATATCTAGCCCATGGCATCAGATGGACAAAAAAATCGTTAACCTTCCAACAACTTCTTCAAGGCTACCTGCGTATAAAGATGATGCTTTTTGGATTCCTTCTTTTAAAAGAAATTGGAATTTTGCATTTTCCAAAGAAAAATGTGTGGTTTCTATCGTGATTTGAATTGAAATTATGTTTTTATGTGCATTAGTGACTTGCATGTAAAAGGGACTATGTTTCTAACCTTTTCTTCTAAAAATAAAATTAGCCCAAAATTACATGTCTTTTAAGTCCTTACATATTCCGATAAAGGTCACCCAGTTACCACGATCTATATAAGAAAAACAAACTTACGAAAAAACACTTTAGCAAGACCTACATATGATTCACAATGGAAAAAAAATGGCGTGCATAATGACCTTAACCAGAATCAAAAATAAAATAAATTGAAGGCTAAGGTGACTGTAAAGGTGGAAACTATGCCTCCTATAACCTCTTACAAAATCATACAACCTTCTGCCAGTTGTACATGTTCTATTGACAAGGCATCTGCCTCCACGTTCATCTTGCATTAATAATGTGTGGATTATGACTCTGAATGCATCCTATGGAATTATGATTTGTTTAAACAAGTATGGAATATGAATTACTAGAGTGGATGACATTAGTATTTTCCATAGGATAAAAATATTGTTATGCTATATAATAACATCGAAAACCGTCCTTCCTAGGTATCCCAGATAAGGATGTTGTAATACGAGCATACATTTTTATAAAATTTTGGTAATATCCCATTAACTCTTGGAATACTCACAATTAAAGATGCTTTTGGGTTTGGGTATACCTTTACACGACCTTTTGATATTATATGGTCAATGTACTAAGTCACTTTCTTTTTGCCAAAAGTGCATTTGGTACTTTTTGCATAAAAATGTTTTTAGTTTAACATAGACAATACCTAATTTATGTGCTTGAGGTCATCCTTCAAGGTTTTACTGCAGTGTACATGTGTATATCATCAAAGTTAACAAGAAAAAACTTGTTAATAATCTTTCACCCAAGTTTTGGTCAAGGCGAAGGTTTCCCTCCACCTTCACTATTTGTTGGTGAAGGTGGTGACTTGACCTTTCAAAGATAGCTCAAGAAAGTTGGCAATGACATTCCAAGTGTGCTAATTCATGTCCAAAATGTTTCTTCTTTTTTGTCAAAAAGTGCTTTCAAGGTACATAATGCAGGTGTAAAACTTTGAGATAAGCACCACCTAATCAACCCATATGGAGTCTAAACTAGTTTGACATGAAATTGATAGGATTTGGTGATAAATGTGTGAGAAAATGGAATTGGTATGTTTTCCTAGGACGTTATACATCAGGTTGTAGTGAATGTTAAGATTTCCTCTCCCTCTAACCTCTGAAGGTAACCAAGTAAGGATGACATTTATTCCATTTTGTTGATGTATTGTAAAAAGAATTATTGGATACCTATTAGAAAAGGCTAATGGGATTTTGTTACCAAATGTGTGGTCTTCAACTCCCATTTTTTCGAACACCTTGCCACTTTGATCCATCAAGAGGAAGAGGAGATGTAAAAAATTATTTATGGCCTTTGGATCAATGTTCGATGAACACATGAGTATCTATATAGTTATCAAATAGAGATCCCTCCTACATACATTAATAAAAAACAGAAAATAATCAATGTAGGGAACATAAATAGGCACCTGAGGTTTCCCTTTCATCAAACTGTATTACTTAAGAATGTTTGCTAATGGTTTCTTCTTATATTACCATATATTTTGATAATACACTACCACATGAGATTCAAGGGAACACGTTTTAAAATATCCCAGGGACCATTTGGAATTAAGAAAGATAGTTATCTACCTATAGTAGAAAGGTTCAAGGTCACCCTGTTATTTTTCAGGTTATGCCCCAACCCACTTTATGTACTCCTCATTCATTCTCTCTCTTTCTTTGGGTATTAAATTCTTTGTCCAGACAAATTTGAATTATGGAATCATGGTTTGATAGGTTGCATACTCTTTCATCTTCCTCATCTGAGGAATTCTAAACTCTTCAAACCCAGAAATATTCCAAAGAAAGTATATGAGATTCATAATCCTTTAGTTGACATGTTTCATTGGTGAGAAAACAATCAAAAAATGTAGATAGAAATTTATTTTCATTCTGCTAGTAACTCTTATATGTAGCCCATGGCATTAGATGGATAAGAACATTGTTAACCTTCCAACATCTTCTTCAATGCTATATGTGGATAAAGATGATGCATTTGGGATTCACGCTTTTAAAAGCTATTGGAATTCTTTATTTTCCCATGAAAAATGTGTGATTTATATCCTACTTTGAATTGAAATTACATTTTTTATGTGCATTCTACACTTGCATGTACAAGGGACCATGTTTCTTCCATTTTATTCAAACAAGAAAACTAGCCCAAAAATTACATGTCTTTTAAGTCCTTACATCTTCCCATGAAGGTCACGTAGTTACCATATTCTATATAAGGCTTGAAGTACTTTACAAATGCAAAGGCTTTGAGAGAACATGTGAAACATAAATACATGTGAATTTTGTGAGTCAACAATTGAAGAAATAGATCAAAAGGTACATGTGATTCATGAAAGCCAAACATGTGTGGAGATGATAAAGAGTCACTTCAACAAATTTCAAAGATTTACTAAAGATTTTATTGATCATTTTCACAATTTTTGGTTTGTAATATGTCTATTAATTGCAAATGTTTCTTGTATGCAACAATAACATATGTATAGGTTGTTTGTTGTGAGCCTAGATATTTGAAGTACTTTAAAAATGAAAAGGCTTTGAGAGAACATGTTGTTACACTTAAAATTGTCACCTTGACATTCTGCTAACTGTATGAGCTCATTATCACTCATACTTCTCCCTTTGCAAGTCTAAACATATTAGTTCCTCATGTCAAGCCTTGAAAATTAGAAAAAGTTCCTAAAAGTCTCCTAAACTTTGGTGTCGCACTTTCTGGCTATCTTGCTTGCGGTCCCACACCCAATGTTCAGCTTTCCTGCGTTCCTGAATGCACTTTATCTTTGTTATAGGTGCGGACCCCTGTAAGATTAAAAAGGTGCAAGTAAATCCCAAAAAGCTCAATAAAAGTGAATTCTGGAAGCTTCTAGAATGGATTTTGCAGTGGCAGAACCGCTCTTGTAAGGTGCATGAATCCCTTACCTTATGGAGCTAACCCCTTGATGTGAGGAGCTTATCCCTTTGAAGGAGGATTCTATCCCTTCATACTTGGAACAGAAAACCTCCTCTTTTCCACTATAAAAAGAGGCATTGGGTAGCCTCAAAGGGAGTTCAAGCTTAAGAATATTTGAGGTTAAGTGTTGTTGAGATTTAGACTCAGTTAACTAAGACTTTTGTGAGGAGAGATTACATACCTCTATTTGTCTTGGTTGGAGGAGTGCAGAGCTTATCAAAGTAAAGGAGACTCCTGCTTCGGACCCCGGAAAGTCCTATGCAACATCAAGGCTCAGGTTGTAAGGATTTTCTTCTTTTGAAATTAATACAAATATACTCATTTTTCTCAATAAGCTTTCAATCAATGGTTTATTTCATAGATTCCTAGATCACTATGATAAGCATGGTTTATGATGATTTCTATACAGGTGCTATGTAATATTTTTCTTGTTTGTGACTGCAGGTTTACGAGGAAAACTCCTTCAAGCGCGCGAGGGATAACGATGACTTCAAACAAGCACTGGACAAACGGTAAGTCCTTAACACCTCTATAGAGCTTTTCATAGATCGTATATGCTTAGAGAAAGATTAGTCTATTTGGCTGTTTGTTGCTAGATACTTTTAGTACTAGGGAGATCGGTCTTGTCCGCAAGACGGATTAATCCTCCAACAAATTGGCGACTCCACTGGGGAAAGAAACTTGTTGTTTTTGGTTCTCTTTTATTTTGATTTGAGGAAAAGTTTTTCCTGGTTTTTGATTGATGGATATCTGCCTGGGTAGCTTAGTTTTTCTCTGTTTTTGAAAATTTTGAAATCTTTTATGTTTTTCTTGAAGTTTTCAGGGGACCGCACTTTGTCTTCACACACAGTGCGGGCATCTCCGCACTTTCCTTAAGTAACCAGTGCGGGACCGCACCTGTTACTTCTAGGAGCCTGCGGACCCTGTTAAAATTTTGGAAAAACTCTAGATTTCTTTTTTCAGTTTAGTTTAGATTTAATTTAGGATTCTTAGCATCTACCCAGATCTGTATTTTTCTGTCAAAAATCTCTTGTTTCTGAATTTCTTTCAGCAATTCTTCATCTCATCAATCTCCATTAAGTTAATTGGGTGTTTTGAGTCTCTTTTTTGAGAAATTCTTAATTTGATTTCCTTTGTTCATTACTTGGAGGTTTGTCTCAATCTTTTCACAATTTTCCATCTTTTTGCTTTTGTTTTTGCTAAATTGTGTATGAGTGTTAATCGCCTTTGAGTGTTTTTTGATCTTTGGAACTCTCACCTGATTTTCTTGACTTGCACTTGATTGGTTCTTAGATTACATTAGAATCGTCTTGTGTTTGAGAATTCTCTTGCATAGATCACATTTGCATAATTAGAATTCTCATTTTCAGAATATGAATGAAAATGTGCATAGATTACATTTGCATACTTTAAAAGTGAATTGTGCATAGATTACAACTGCATAGTTTACATTCTGAAAAATCAATCATAAATTTAGATCAGTTTTCTTTGATTTGAATTTAGATGTTTTTATGCTTGTTTTAAAAACGCAAAAATATAAAAATTGTTTTGGGATTGATTTGCATTAGTTTTTCTTGATAAAATTAGTGCATTAGAGAATTTGTTATATTTTCTCTTAGTGATCAATTTTTGCATTGTTGGAAGTGAATGGAAACTCTTTCCTTACTTTAGTTAGGATTCATCGAATTGAAAAGATTACATTATCATATTCGATTGCATTCAGTTTTGGGTCGGGTCATAACACCATTGGTTTCATATCCATTTACCCTTTTGAGTAATAACATCCTAAATAACACAACGCTTAATTAAAATTCATCTAGTAATTTTTACATTTTTAGGGCTCTTTCCACCAATCTAGCTCAGGATTAGTGCTTTGGAATAGGTTGTAGTTAACTTTCCAAAGCAACAAAAACAAACAAGTAGATAAATCTTGCGGTAGGAAATAAACCCAATCGTAATTTGTATAATCTGGGAAGCTTCTCTTAAAGAAGTCAATCACGAGATCATGTCCGAACCTTTGAGACAATCAATTCTGTTTCATTGGGGAAGATAGAAGATTTTGCGCGCATTACAAATGGTAAACCTCGGATTAACCATTGTCGAGGAGCCTGGGGTCACTTGTCGGTAAACCTCGGATTAACCATGTCGAGGAACCTTCAAGGGGATTGAGCTTTGTTACTCTGCCCTTGCGCGTGGGATCGGATCGTAGACTGTTCCCCCAGTTATATTTGTTACTATTGGTAACCTTAGTGTCCATTATCTTAAGATTATTTCCTAAGGTGACGGTGAAGGAAAGATCTCACTGTACCTGGAGCAGACGTCGACTAGACTCACTTGGACTCTCTAGGGGGTTCTCTTCACTTGAGATGGTTTTGTGAAGAAACTTGTGCCAGTCTGTTTCATTAAGCAGGTTGTCGGGGTAACTGTTCCAACCGCCATTTCTGCATTAAAATTCTACGATGTTGGATTTCATCACCAACTAGTGTTTTTAGTACGGGAAGTTACTGTTTGTGTGTGGTTTGACTCCTAGATTTGATAGCGTGTGTTAATTTTTTTGTTTTTACTTTTAGAGACCATAGGTGTGAATTGTGAATTTTAATTGTTAGGTGTGAATTGTGAAGTGTTAATTTTAGTTTTAAATTGTTAATAAAATTTACTGAAGTTGAATATAATGGCAACTGTTCCGGAATTTACCAACCAAGGAACCCCTCTTAACGAGAATCCTAGTACTTTTCCTTTCTTTGGAAATGTTGGTCCTCCTTATATGGCTACTTTTTCATTACCTAGATTTACAATAGGTTTACCGATATGGTTATTTTCAACTTCGTTGGCCCCAAACACTCCAATTGTTCCACCTCAACCGAATGCTTCACCTCAACAGAGTTCACCATCTCAACATCACCAACCTTCTGTTGACCCTTTACCTTCTTCGCCTAATATTTCTTCCTTCATTTCTTCCTCTTCACTTGGTAAAAGCCTTGATGCTAGTAACCAAGTGGCTAAGAAGAAGAAGAAAGGGAAGAAGAAGAAGAAGAAGAAGCAAGATAAGAAAGAATTCAACCAACCAACCATGGATGTAAGTGTTAGTTGTGTTGAGGAAACCTCCAACATGCATCGTAAACCCAAATAGCCTTGCAGGATTTGTAAGGGTGACCACTTCCTTATCAATTGTCCCGATATTCCAAAGGTCTTGGAAGTATGGTGAGAAAAATCTCATCAAATTTCTGTTGATCCATCAACCAGTGATAGTCAGGTTTCTGGGAAAAAGGGTAAAGTTAGGTTTCCTTGTAAGTTATGCAAAGGGAGTCATCAAACTCACATTTTCCCTCACATGGATGAAGCCTCAAAATTGTTGGAAAACCTTACTGTTCCACAGCAATAATTTCCAATTGGTTACGGTAAACTTTCTCCCAACCTACCGTCAACTGATGGAGTGATTGATCTAATTTCAAGTACAGTCGATCCCACTCTTCCATTGGAGAGTGAAACTAATATCACTCAGGTTGATGATCCATTAGTTGATCAAGTGGTCGATTCGATTTCACACTCGGTCAATCCCATTCTCCCCGTAGAGAGTGAACTTCATACCGCTCAGGTTCTTCTTGTTACATCAGATTCTTCTACGCCGGGGGGCATTTTTCCTGTTTTTACAGAACCCCCTCCAAGTACTGAGGTCTTTTCCTTTGATTGGAATAGACTGACAGAACCTCATCTTCCTTCCTCCATCCCTTTCCAAATCATTGTGAATTTGGGTGGTAGAGACATACATCGCACACAGGTAGATGAAGGTGCTTCTGTTAGTATTTTATCCTCAACTGCTTGGAAAGCTTTGGGTTCTCCTCAGCTTGTGCCTATTACGCAGAATCTGAAAGATTTTAACAGAACCATTAGTGAACCTTTAGGGATCCTTCCTAAGTTTTCTATTACTTTGGAAGGTAAAACTGTCTGTATTGATCTTATGGTAGTTTGAGGTCCCTTGGATTTAAATTTACTCCTTGGGCGAGACTATGTTTATGAAATGAAAGCTGTCGTATCGACACTCTTTCGCGTGATGTCTTTCCCTCACAATGGTAATATTGTGACTGTAGACCAGCTTTCGTTCCCTAGTCTTGTTTCGACTACCAATGATCTGACATCCATGAATGTTCCTCATACACAAGTGGTATCTACCCCGCCACGGGTTAATTATGTGGCAACTAGTCCCATGTTTTCAGTTACCGATGTAAGCGAGCCTCTCACTATTTCCTCGTCTTCCTTTGACTTAAATCCAGTAATTGACATGGAAAACTATATGGGATTATTTGAACGCGATGTTCTTATCCCTTTTGAGTCCCTTGACATGTGTTCCTTCCAGAGAACTATTCTTCCTTCTGATGAAGACCTCTTGGAAGCCATGATCAAGGTGTGTCCATTGACATGTGTTTCTTCCAGTTGGAAGCCATGATCAGTGAGAGTGAGGATAGTTCCTTTTACTGTGTCAACCTCGTTAAAAAATGAATCAGTGGCTAGTGAGGAGAGTTCCTTTTATTGTGTCAACCTCGTTAAAAAAAAATGAATCAGTCAGCGATGAGGGCAGTTCTTTTCCTGTGTCAACCTCATTAAAAAATGAATCAGTAGATAGATTGTAGAGAGTAGATTAATAGATTAGAATTTAGTAGTTTACGAGGATGGTTCCTGTTGCTGATTCAACCTTGTTAAAAAATGAATCAGGTACGAGGACAGTTATTTTCCTGTGTCAACCTTGTTAAAAAATGAATCAGTTAGTCGAGAGCATAGTTCCTTTTCTTGTGTCAAGCTCGTTTAAAAAATGAAACAAGCTTCCATGAGGATGGTTCTTTTCCTGTGTCAACCTCATTAAAAAATGAATCAGTAGGTTATATAGATAGATTAGAAATAAGTAGTTTCAGAGGATGGTTCCCGTTACTGAGTCAACCTCGTTAAAAAATGAATCAGGTATGAGGATAGTTCTTTTTCTGTGTCAACCTCGTTAAAAAATGAATCAGTTGGTCAGAGGATAGTTCCTGTTACTAAGTCAACCTCGTTAAAAAATGAATCAAGTATGAGGACAGTTATTTTCCTGTGTCAACCTCATTAAAAAATGAATCAGTAGGTTATATAGGTAGATTTTAGAAAGTAGATACGAGGATAGTTTCTTTTATGGTGTCAACCTCGTTAAAAAATGAAACATGAAGGTGAGGATAGTTCCTGTTACTGTGTCAACCTCGTTTAAAAAATGAAACACCTTGCCATGAGCATAGTTCTTTTCCTGTGTCAATCTCATTAAAAAATGAAACAAATCCTCCCTAATTGAGTCGAGTATTTGACTAGATCTCGTAAATGTTAAGTCATATATTTAGGTTAGTTTTTGCATAATTTTCTTACAGTTTTAGGTCGGGTCTTTCATATGATCTCGTAAATGAACCTTCATTCCATCTAGCTATTAATTACCAGTAGTGTACTTAGTTGAATGAAATGAAGCTGGGGGGGCATGCACTCTAGCAGTTACGCTTAGGGGGCATCAAGCACAGTTTTCTCTCTGTTTCAAGCTTGTGTAAAAATGAAACCACTCTGAAGCATAGTTTTTCTCTATTTCAAGCTTTTCTAAAAATGAAACCTATCTTGAGTCAATTTCGGTTATTATTTTCAAGACTCGTTAAACTCATGAAAATCCAGATATTATTTTGCTATCTTTCATTCTTGTAAAACACATGAAAATTCCGAGTTCTTTCCGTCTTTTCCTGCTCGTAAATTAAATTTAAAGTCGGCCATAGGAGTACATTTTTATCCCTTTTTCGAACTCGTTAAAACTTACGAAAAAGTGAAAACCATGAGTACATTTTTATCCCTTTTTTGAACTCGTTAAAATTTATAGAAAAAGCGAAACTACTGAGTATACTTTTATCACTTTTTCGGACTCTTGAAAATTACAAAAAAGCGAAATTTGGAGATCTCTTTTAAGCCCTTTTCAGACTCTCTAAACATGAAAAGATTGCCAAGTATTTGATTATTCAAACTCGTTAAAGTAAATGAATGATCGTCCCTTCAGTATAAGTTTACCCCTTTTACGGACTGAAATGGACTATTTACGAAAAAGGTATACGTTGAATAATTACGGTCAATAGAGTTCTCTCCCGCGTTATTTTATCCTTTTTCGGGCTCGAGAGACTAAATTTACGAAAAAGTACCCCCATGGATTTTTCTTAATTTTTTTCTTCTGACTCCCTAAAATTTAAAAACACCGAGTTTCTCATATACTGGACTCGTTAAAATTTAACAGTAAAGGACCTATTCGATTTTAAATAGGAACGAACCACTCCTTAGGGTTCGAATATTAAACTAAGTTGGACTCATCCGACGGATGAGCTTATAAACAAGCAAATGTTATCCTCCTCAAGCTTGTCAAAAATAAAGAGTTACTTGCCAGAAATGGTGGGGGAAAAGAGAGAAAAATGGACTTGTTTGTTGTATTTTGATTTTTTGAAAATCCAGTTAACCACTCTTGAACACGACACTTTTCGTTCACCTGGGTTGGGAAATCCTTTGCCTAACAGTTAATCAAACCATATTGAAAGTCTTTAGCCGGTTTTTGGGTATTAGCTTTGGGTCAATTGTCACCAAGCCATCTGCAGTGTCGTTATGTGTTCAAGAGGACAGTTTAAATAAACCATTCATCTGTAAAATATCTGTCATCCATTTTGACCATCCCTGAGTCAGTCCTTGCCAATATATTTCTTCCAAACTTGATCTATGATTTCGTGTTGTGGGCTTGCCTACGATGGATCACTTTCTATCGATGACAACTCATTATCTAGGAAGTTGATCTAGAAATTGTCAGTACCTTGAAATCTGCATGCCTTAATGGTAGGTTTCTCACTTTCGCCGACGGGTTACATCATCGACCTTCGATCGAATGATTCCGTGAGATGTTCGACTTCAGCTCATTCATTCACATTTCATGGATTGTACTGGGTACTTTGAGAGCCATTGACATTACTGGTGGCTACTCTCACACTTGTTAACAGTCTACATCATTGACTGGTAATCAAGTGGTTTCTACCATGTTTGACTTCGACACATTCATTCACATGGATAGAATCGTACTAATTCGAGATGCAGAAATCAAGACCCTGGATCTAGTTTCTACCATCCAGGGTGCGAAGAATTTTGTTATCATTTATACAGTGGACTATTTATAAATAGATGGCTGCGTCCATACTGTGTTCACACATGTCTATACTGTGATGTACTCAAAATCATTCCTGTATCAGAACAGTTGAATTGGTTTTTAGTTTAATCTGAGTATGGGAATGCCTACCTCAGTGATGATATGTATACATATATATTTTTCATTTAATGTTTTTACAAGTGTTGACTGGGGTGTCCACAGGATGATTCTTGAAATGATAAAGTGCTGCACTCTTCATATATGATAGACTTCAGCATCATCTATTCCAGACTTTGCACTTTATGGGGCAATCTATTACACTGAAAATTGTCACCTTGATATTCTGCTAACTATATGAGCTCATTATCACTCATACTTATCCCTTTGCAATTCTAAACATATTAGTTCCTCATGTCAAGCCTTGAAAATCAAAAAAAGTTCCTAAAAGTCTCCTAAACTTTGGTGTCACACTTTCTAGCTATCTTGCCTGCGGTCCCGCACCCAATGTTCAGATTTCCTGCGTTCCTGAACACACTTTATCTTTGTTATAGGTTCAGACCCCTGTAAGATTAAAAAAGCACAAGTAAATCCCAAAAATCTCAATAAAAGTTAATTCTGGAAGCTTCTAGAATGGATTTTGTGGTGGCAGAACCGCTCTTGTAAGGTGCATGAATCCCTTAACTTATGGAGCTAACCCCTTGATGTGAGGATCTTATCCCTTTGAAGGAGGATTCTATCCCTTCATACTTGGAATAGAAAACCTCCTCTTTTCCACTATAAAAAGAGGCATTGGGTAGCCTCAAAGGGAGTTCAAGCTTAAGAATATTTTGAGGTTAAGTGCTGTTGAGATTTAGACTCAGTTAACTAAGACTTTTTGAGTAGAGATTACATACCTCTACTTGTCTTGGTTGGAGGAGTGCAGAACTTGTCAAAGTAAAGGAGACTCCTGCTTCGGACCCCAGAAAGTCCTGTGCAACATCAAGGATCAGGTTGTAAGGATTTTCTTCTTTTGAAATTAATACAAATATACTCGTTTTTCTCAATAAGCTTTCAATCAATGGTTTATTTCATAGATTCCTTGATCACTATGATAAGCATGGTTTATGATTATTTCTATACGGGTGCTATGTAATATTTTTCTTGTTTGTGACTGCAGGTTTACAAGGAAAACTCCTTCAAGCGCGCGAGGGATAACGACGACTTCAAACAAGCACTGGACAAACGGTAAGTCCTTAACACCTCTATAGAGCTTTTCATAGATCATATATTCTTAGAGAAAGATTAGTCTATTTGGCTATTTGTTGCTAGATACTTTTAGTACTAGGGAGATCGGTCTTGTCCGCAAGACGGATTAATCCATACAACACATGTGAAACAGAATTACAACCATGTTTGTTGTGAATTTTGATTGATTTTCGTAGTTCTAGCTAAAATATTTGAATCTGTTTATTAATTGCAAATGTTTTTTGTCTGCAGCTATAACATATGTACATGTTGTTTTCTTGTTGTGGCTATTTGAAGTACTTTAAAAATGTAAAGGCTTTGAGAAAACATGTGCAACAGAAATACATGTGAATTTTGTGAGTCAACAATTGAAAAAATAGATCAAAAGCTACATGTGATTCACGAAAGCCAAACATGTGTGGAGAGGATAAAGCATCACTTCAACCACTTTAAAATATTTATTAAAGTATTTTATTGATAATTTTAAAAATTTTGTGGTTTGGAATATGTTTATTAATTGAAAATTTTTCTTGTATGTTGCTAGAACATATGTATAGGTTTTTTGCTGTGAGCCTGGTTTTTTGAAGTACTTTAAAAATGTAAATACTTTGAGAGAATACGTGCAAAAAAATTACAACCATGTTTATTGTGAAGTTTGATTGATTTTTGTAGTCCTTAGTTGCATAATTTCCTGATCTGTCTTATGCTCAAGGATGGAATTTGGTGTTTATATCCATCGATGAAATTTTTTTTCTTTCTAAAGAAAGAAGATTGTAATATATGCCCTCCATCAAGGATAGTCTGATACAAACACAAATGGTTGTTTTTTTTCTAGATGGTGCGTTAACAGGCATAGGAATTGTATTCAACAGTGCACTGTACAACTAAGACAATGTGCACACTCTTAAAAAGAAGATGCAGATGGCCTTGAAGCTTGAATGTACCCACTAAAGAAATTTCTCACATTTGGAGACACTTTTGAAGAATGATTTGAGTACCATAGTGAATATCCAATCCCTATTTGATGTGGCCTGTGTGGGGCTTACTGTTTTAGAAATTATAGAGGTGGAAGTGTTGCTATCATAAAAGCGACATATGAGGATCCCTTTGTTCCCAAAAATCCAAAAGCCTTTTTTGGAAAAGTTCTGGGGCACCCTGGTTTAAAGATATGGGTTAGAGTTTGAGAAAAAGGTATTAGAGAAGTTGCAACATCTTCAAGATCATGATCATTTTCCAATTTCCCCCCCTATTTTCCTTGTCAAAATAACACATTCAATTTTTAATATAAAGTGACTCCAAGTACGAAAGGAAATAATAGATGAAATATCAGTAATATTGTGTATTTTTAGCAGTTTGTCCCACATGATTGTGATACCAATGACCATGGAACATCTAGTTTCCCAGTGGTTGTTGTACATAGGATTGGAATAGTTTCTGAGTGGTTATTGTACATAGGATTGAAATATGTGATAATAGGATACTTAATACTGATAGACATGAAAAAAATTCTTGTGATGAATAGGATGATACCCCTGAGTTGGAGGAGAATCAATTGATAATACACATATATCATGGTCTTTGCCTCCTAGAAAATTTGGAAGATCCTTACTTTCGACTGACAACATTGGCCTCAGGCTTCTATACCCTTCTCAGAGGATGAATTGGAATATATATATATATATATATATATATATATATATATATATATATATATATATATATATATATATATATATATATATATATATATATATATCTTTGATGCCATCAAGGATGAAAATTTTTGAGATGAGAGTTACTAAGGGATGAATTGGAATATACATTTAGAAATATTTAATTCCTTGGAATTATCATTTTTGACCATAAATTAGCCATTTTTATCTCCAAATGTGGTCTTCCTTTATGCAGTTCATATCCAGTTTTATCTCCAAATGCCTTTCACAACCCAAGATGTTTCTACCATTCTTGGACAAGGGAATACTACTATTATTTTTCTCATTAATAAGAGGATAAAATTACAATCGTGATGTACGATATATAAATGGAACCACATTAGTTTGATAGATTCCCTTCATAATGACGAAGGGAAATGTTGTACTCTCATGGTATTTTTTTTATCTATATTTGATTCTTCATAGCATGGCCATGTTTTTTGCATGGCCTTCTCATTTCGTTTGTGATATGGGAGTATTTTTGAAAAAGCTATTATGTTAATATGGTTGCTTTTCCTTTTTTCCATTTTCTTTTGCCCCAAATTTTAACCAACTCCTTTTTCTCAAAAATTACACTATCATATACAAGAAGGGAATTTATTTTTAATTGGTTAGGACTCAGTATCATATGATCTGAGAGGAATTTATTTTTAATTGGACATGACTCAGTATCATATGATCTTAGGGGAATTTATTTTTAATTGTCCAGGACTTAGTATCGTATTGGCGGAAAGTCTTTCTAGTTTTATCCATATTGATTTATCTGTTACACCGTTGAAATTACAAAAATATATGTCAACTAAAGGAAAAAAATCCATGGTATGACAGGCTTAAGGGTTTTGATGTTGTGCACTATTTTCCTAGAAAAGGCTGGTGAAGCCAGTATTTGTCTTGCAGAAATCAATGCAATGACGAGTCATGAGTTTCATAGAGTAGAGAAGGAATCCAGTTAGCTTGAAGATATTTACATGATTGTTGTTAGACAAATAAAGTTGGAGGTCGATTAAGAAATGTGCCATTATTTCATTAAATCCGAGGAAGATGATGATCGTTCAGAACCTCTTTCAGAAGAGGAACATTTTCCTGAACAATTTAAATTTGATATGGATTATGAATATGATGAGTATTTCAATTACATGAAATATGTTCAGTGGTTGGGTAAAGGAATTGTGTGGTAGTTTTAACAATAGCCCGACTTCCATGGGAGGAAATGGTTTTAAAAAATTTATAAATGTGCGTGACTTCAATGGAGTTCCAGCATCGTTTCCTCATTTTTTTTTAACAAATTCTGAAAGAAACAAATTCTACAAATTCCTCATGTTTCATATGGGACACATAGAAATTCTCAAATTCGCAGTGGGCCTCCATGGCTACTGCATCAATTCAACCTAAATTGAAATGTGTTTTCATAATTTATGTGTGGTCATAATTTCCCTGCCGCCCACTCCCCACCCCCGGAGAAAACAAATAAAGGAAAAAGTTTTCATGCATCTTTCATGGTTAGAGGAGGAGGTTCATTTGGGCAGTAGTAGTAGATACCCAATCCAAATTCCATAGGGTGGGAAACCCAAATGAGGGAAAAAATTATAAGCAAGAAAAAAAACTCAAGAAAAGGAATTTAGCAAGCCCTACATCTGATTCACAATGGAATAAAAAATGCGTGCATAGTGCCCTTAACTAGAATTAAAAAGAAAATAAATTTGTGGGTAAGGTGACTGTAAAGGTGGCAACTATGCCTCCTCTAAACTCTTCCAAAATTGTACAACCTTCTGCCAGCTGTACATGTTCCATTGATAAGGCATCTGCCTCCATGTTCATCTTGCATTAGTACTGTGTTGACTCTGAATCAGAATGCATCCTATGCAATTATGATTTGTTTAAACAAGTATGGAATTGGTAGTACTAGAGTGGAGGACGTTACATTTTTCCATAGGATGAAAATATTGTTATGCTTTCTAATTCCATAGAAGAGAGTCCTTCCTAGGTATCTCAGATAAAGGTGTTGTAATACGAGCATACATTTTTATAAAATTTTGGTAATATCCCATTAAATTTTGGAATCCTCGCAATTAGAGATGTTTTAGGGTATGGGTCTATCTTTACATGGCCTTTTTATATTATATGGCTGATGTACTAAGTCACTTTCTTTTTGTGAAAAATGCATTTGGTACTTTTTTCATACAAATGTTTTTATTTTAACATAGGCAATACCTAATTTATGTGCTTGAGGTGGTCCTTTAAGTTTTTACTGCAGTGTACATGTGTATATCATCAAATATAACAAGAAAAAACTTGTTAAGAATATTTTACCCATGTTTTGGTCAAGGCAAAAGTTTCCCTCCACCTTCACTATTTGATGGTGAAGGTGGCGACTTGACCTTTCAAACATAGCACAAGAAAGTTGGCAATGACCTTCCAAGTGTGCTAATTCTTTCATATCAAAAAGTATTTTCAAGGTACATAATGCTATTGTAAAACTATGAGATAAGGACCACCTGATGGATCCATATGGGGTCCAAACCAATTTCACATAAGGATTTGGTGATAAGTGTGCGAGAAAATGGAATTGGTATGTTTTCCTTGGATGTTATATGTCCAGTTGTAGTGAATGGTAAGATGTCCTCTCCATCTAGCCTCCAAAGGTAAAAAATTAAGGTTGTCCATTATTCAATTTTTTTTATGTACTGTAAAACAATTTATTGGATACCTATTAGAAAAGGATAATGTGATTTTGTTACTAAATGTGTGGTCTTCAACTCCCATTTCTCCGAAAAGTTTTCCACTCTGATCCAGCAAGAGGAATAGGAGCTATAAAAAATTGTTCATGGCCTTTGGATCAATGTTCGATGAACACATGAGTAGCAATATGGTTATCAAATAGAGATCCCTCCTACATCCACGAATAAAAAAATATATAAAATAATCAACGTAGGGAGCATAACTAGGCACCTGAGGGTTCCCTTTCATCGAACTGCATTCCTTAAGAAGATCTACTAATGGTTTCTTCTTATATTACCATATATTTTTACAATACACTACCACATGAGATTCAAGGGAACCTATTTTAAAATATCTTAAGGACCATTGGAATTAAGAAACATAGCTATCTACCTATAGTAGAAAGATTCAAGATCACCTTGTTGTTTATCAGGGTATGCCCCAACCCTCTTTATGTACTCTTGATTCATTCTCTCTCTTTCTTCGGTTGTTAAATTCTTTTTTCAATCAGGTTGGAATTCTGGAATCATGGTTTGATAGGCTGCATACTCTTGCATCTTCCTCAACCGAGGAATTCTCAAATTTTCAAACCTAGAAATATTCTAAAGCAAGTATATGAGATTCATAATCCTTTTATCAACATGTTTCGTTGGTGAGAAAACAATCAAAAAATGTAGATAGAAATTTATTTTCATTTTGTTAGTAACTCTTATTTCTAGCCCATGGCATCAAATGGACAACAACATTGCTAACCTTCCAACAGACTCTTCAATTCTATATGTGGATAAATATGATGCATTTGGGATTCCTTCTTTTAAAAGAAATTTGAGTTCTTTATTTTCCGATGAGAAATGTGTGATTTCTATCCTACTTTGAATTGAAATTACATTTTTGTTGTGCATTTTGGACTTGCATGTAAAAGGGACTTTGTGTCTTCTCTTTTATTTAAAAAAGAAAACTAGCCCAAAATTCCATGTCTTTTAAGTCCTTACATCTTCCCATAAAGGTCACCTACTTACCATATTCTACATAAGCAAAAAAAACTCAAGAAAAAAAAAATTAGCAAGCCCTACATCTAATTCACAATGGGATAAACAATTTGTGTATAGTGACCTTAACCAAAATGAAAAAGAAAATAAATTGAAGGCTAAGGTGACTATAAAGGTGGCAACTATGCCTCCTCTAACCTCTTCCAAAATCCTACAACCTTCTGCCAGTTGTACATGTTACATTGACAAGGCATCTACCTCCACGCTCATCTTGCATTGGTACTATACTGATTCTGAATCAGAATGCATCCTATGCAATTATGATTTGTTTAAAGAAGTATGGAATAGGAAGTACTAGAGAGGAGGACATTACTTTTTTCCCTAGGATGAAAATATTGTTATGTTTTCTAATTCCATCGAAGGGAGTCCTTCCTAGGTATCTCAGATAAAGGTGTTGTAATATGAGCATACCTTTCTATAAAATTTTGGCAATATCCCATTAAATCTTGGAATCCTTGCAATTAGATATGTTTTTTGGTTTGGATGTACCTTTACACTGCCTTTTGATATTATATGGTCGATGTACTAAGTCAGTTCGTTTTTTCCAAAAATGCATTTGGTACTTTTTGCATAGAATGTTTTTCTTTTAACATAGACAATACCTATTTTATGTGTTTTAGGTGGTCCTTCAAGGTTTTAATACAATGTACATGTGTATATCATCAAATATAACAAGAAAAAACTTGCTAAGAATCTTCCACCCAAGGATTTTTTTAGGCGAATTTTTCCCTCCACCTTCACAATTTGATGGTGAAGGTGGCGAATTGACCTTTCAAAAATAGCTCAAGAAATTTGGCAATGACCTTCCAAGTGTGCTAATGCATGTCCAAAATGATTCTTATTTCCTTTCAAAAAGTGTTTTCAAGGTACATAATGTTGTTGTAAAACTATGAGATAAGAACCACCTAATGGGCTCATACGGGGTCCAAACCAGTTTGACATGAAATTGATAGTATTTTGTGATAAATGTGTGATAAAATGGAATTGGTATGTTTTCCTAGGATGTTATATGTCAGGTTTTAGTGAATGGTAAGATGTCCTCCCCCTTTAGCCTCCAAAGGTAACCAAGTAAGGCTAACCTTTATTACATTTTGTTGATGTACAGTAAACAAATTTATTGGATACCTATTAGAAAAGGATAATGGGATTTTGTTAACAAATGTGTGGTATTCAACTCCCATTTTGCTGAAAACATTGCCACTCCAATCCGTCAAGAGGAAGAGGAGTTTTTTCAATGAAATCAGTCCATTGTGGAAGATAATGCAAGGTTGAGGAAACATGCTTTACTAATAATCGAGGAGAAACAACTTCTACAATAGAAGCTACAAGAGAAACTTAGGTGTCTAGACAAAGCCTTGGGAGCCTAATCAATAGTTATCATTGTTTCTTCAAATCTTGGGTTTATGTAGATTGTATATCATGAGAGAAATTTTGACAAATGATGTACAGTTGTGAAATTTATTTTTTTAGATTATGATGTTAGATGGGTAAATATTGAAATATTTCCTGGGATATTCATAATTATAGGAAATTAAATTTCCCTCATATTAAGTGGTATTCTAATTTTTTGAATTGTGTGAGAACTTATAAAATCAAATATGTTCTCAAGTTTCTCATCTTCTTGTGATTGCATGGTGCATTTACTAGGTTATGTTTAGCCTATATCACTTATTGGTTTTTGTTTATATGAGCCTATATTGAATGACACACATTTTGGTTTTTTGTAACTGGACCTTGAAATTGAATTTTATCCTTATGTATTTCCCATGTCTTTGCTACTGTAAAATATAATGCAGTAATGTAATATCCCAAAATGGAATAATGCATGGATACACAAACACAATATTTGTATCACAGAAAATGTACATGTAAACATTGAACAATCATATAATATATACAGAATAGGTGATCCTTTTATTATCATTTTAGATGGATAAAATGTACAAGGGTGCTCATATAGATGCACTCAATCCAAATACGTAGGCTAGAATGACCCTGAAAACATGCCAAAGCAGGCACTGCATAACTGGAGAGTTGTTGGAAGCAAATACTGCGATGTCACTCCAACAGATGATGTACATATGACTGCTGGCTGAATAGGGAAATTAAGATATATGGAAATATGGAGCTCTGATGATGCCGAGATTCTAGATTTGGGCTCTATGATGGCAACCCAATATAACCCAGAAAGGAAATTTCAGATCCATGAGATTGGAAATTTACCCTCTTGGGGTTTGATCCCTGGTCTGCTGGGTTATGAAGATATGAAATTAGATCTGATCATATGATGGTTGCAATATTACCTACAACCAGATCTAATCTTTGAGGGCCAATCCCTCCTCCAGATCTCCAAGTTAGAAGCTTGAGATCTTGTCTCTTCTTCCTCCTCCTCAAGATGCAGCAACTGAGTATGCAACTGCTGGGAAAACTACGTTGTACAAGAGGGAGAGTCTAAATCTTGATGTAAAATGTAGCAAATAATCTCCAGGCTGATGGAAATGGTGATTTCAAGGTGAGGGGGTGATCCCTCACAAGATTCCTAGCTGAAATGCCAGAAAATTCCTTCCTCCTCTAGATCTAAAATGATGGACTGTGTAATCCTTGATGGGACTGCTGTTTATGGGAGGTCAATAAATTTTGGCCTAATTCCAGATCCGAAATCAGGCTTTGGGATTTCTGATATTGAAGTCCAAGGTTATAGGAATAATCCTTCACTGGTTCTCCAGCTGGAACACTGAAGACAACCTTCTCCTCCCAAACTGATCTTCAGAAATAACACAATTCCGGAATGTAGATGTTCTGCAGATAGTAGAAAAAATATGGCACCAATTCCTGATGATGAAATAGCAGCTCGTAATACCTTCCTAGAGTAGGCACACAAGTCCCCCATGGGTAAGGGTGGGATTCCCGCTCAGGAACACCCTGTGCTAAATAACACTGCAGACTTAGCTAAAAAACATAAGAGTGCATGGAATGTCAAAAGACAACTCTAGATCTAAATAGATCATCAAATCATAAACTAAAATCCTCTTCCAATGTTTCCTTCATCTTCTTTATATACAAATTGAGCCTTCCCAAGCCCTAACCCACCTCTAACCACGTTGTTCATGTGGACATGATCCTCCATTTTTGACTGCACTGTCTCTCCAAATCCTCCATCATGTCTACATGCAATGTGCACCCTCTCCATCATGTGTGAATTAAATGCACTACTTCCTCCATCACTTCATCATGACTTCTCTATGATCTTACATTGTATTCCCTCCATGATCTCAGTTGAATCCTTCAACCTCCATGATCTATCTCATTAATGAGACATGATCTCCACTCCATTCACATTAGTAGCTTCTCAACTACTCCATTATGTAGATCTATGTTTAATTAATCCACATTCACACACCAAAAGAGCATCTTTATTCATCTTTGAGGATTATGGGTCCCTCCACCCTTTTATTTACTTAATTAATTAAGTTTATTAAGAACTCTAATATTCCAAATATCATGTGAAAATTTAGGAATATTACAATCCTCCCTAGAAAAATGTTGCTTGTCCTCAAGAAACTGCAAAAGTAGATGCAAATTCATCTATTTCTCTCCAAATGGCATCCACATAAGGAAGGCCTCCCCCATCTGTTGCAATTTGTTATGCATGTTTGGTTCCAAAGTTTTCTCTAAAGAATTCATAGAATGACCTCCAACTTTGTAGTTAGATGTCCTTCTTTCTCCAAGAAGTACCAAGTGACAATCATAATTTTTCCAACATCATCATCAATACATGAGATACATAAAATAAAATGGTTCTTCTCACAAAGTAAAAGTCCATCTCACAAAACACCTCTTCATCCCATGCTTTATGAAGTAGATTGAGCATTGACATGTCCTCATCCTTAGCCATGTTGGCCTTGTTAGATCCAAGAATCATTACAACATTATGCGAAAGAAGAAATAGATACATATGGGTAGTGTTGTACTGTACAACAACCCTCCCTTTTTTCAAAATTTTAGAATAAAATTCATTTAGAAATAGGGTCCCTTTTTCTTTTAATATAGGAATAAAAGACTTAGAAATAAATATTCATTGTTTGAAAAACTCATTGCATATCTTTATTACCAAGCATGGACAAACAAAATACAACATTCAAAACTTCCGATCCGATCAAATATAAAAGACTTTATCATATAAAACAAGTCCATTATAAAAAGTCCCATGAACAATAATCGCAATCAGAAATCAGAGAAATATTTAAAGAAAATTTTTACATAGAAGCTCAAAATCTCCGATGCGATTAGTTAAATAGAAAATTGCCAATCGCAAAGGATTTATGTTATACATGGTTTTTAAATATTTTTTATGCGATTCGATCAATCACAATTGCATAATCGAAGCACTTTCTAATAAATTCTTTGTGGTCAAATTCCCCGATGCGATATACTATAATCACAATCGGAAATCAGAGAAGTTTGTATTGTGATATTTATGTACCATTTGAATATTTCCGACGCGATTGATATTCATACACTATACACTTGTCACATCGGAAGAATTCGAAAATAGGTAAATTTATATTATTTCACAAGCGCCAAATCTCCAATAGTACGTTCAACATTGAATAGCAAATCAAAACAAATATTGGTTTATGATTCTGTTTTTACGTGAGTGTGACCCAAGGAAAACATTTAAGTGTTATACGAAATCAATAAATAATGAATCGTGAGTTCATAATTTTTATAATTGTTCTTTTCACTTGCTTGTTTATCACGACTGATAGCTTATTGCCTTGCAGAATCAAAGAACACTAAACCCTTTCATTCGCAGACCGAGGGAAACAAAACCAGATACCGAAATGTCAAAGAGAACAAGAAGAATGAAGGCTGCTGGTGCCGCTAAGTTTGTTGAGATTCCTACAGTCTCAAAGGAAAGGCCAGTAAAGCTGAAGCTAGTTACAGATACATCATGTCAAGGGCTGGGAAAAATGACATGGGAAGGAGTTTATAATTTGATTGAGAGTGAAAACCCTGAAGTCACATTAGCAAAGGTATTAGTTTCGGATGAAGATAATTTAGATTCTGACTCTGAGATTACTGAAAGAACACTTGCGAGTTCATTCCTACATCGAATTGCAGCCAGAGCAAACATCATTCATTATTATGATGTGATTCGATGGGTCATCGATAATGTAGAAATTAAGAACAGAATGTTTATTTCAGCTTCTGGAGCATCTTTTGGATCATTCAAAGCACAAGACATTAACGCAATGTATCATCTCCCTCATCCGCAGAAGGTTTATAACAAAGAATTTTTCAAAGTGTTTGCTGACAGTAATAAATTTCAATCTGAACCTATCAAAGAATGGAGGAAAAATCCTAAAAAGCACAAAAATGAATCATCCGGTATGTATTCAGTAGATTCTCTTTTATCCCCATACTGCTATGCCGCCGCCATGATGTGTAGATTATTTGGTAATGAAAATTTTGCTAGGTTTTCTATACAAATGGTTCCTTTAATCCTTGCTGTTGTCAATTCCGACATTATGGATTGGGCTGTCATTATTTCTGATAGGATAGCTAATAGGATACTCGAATATAGACAAGATAAAAATGTTGGAAATGCTACTCCCTTTTTCTTCTGTTCTTATATTCTAGACGCCCTTTGTTTCAATTATAAGTTTCCCTTGTTAGGATGGAAATGGACTTCTAAAGATCCTACTCTGATTCATATATATCATAAACTCCTTTGGAAAGTTCATTTCAACGATCATGTTTATAGAATATGTCATGGTTTCCTTATCCCAGTCTTTCAAACCATTTTCAATCGCTTCCCTCCTAGATTCTCCGACAAAGCTAAAACTGACTTATCCTCAATAGGAGATTGGTTTGGAGAAGAAAAATTCACGTATGTCAGGATTTTCGGGAGTATTGTGGAACTCCATGTTCTCCCTCTTTTTGTTCCAAATAAACTTCTAGCCCAGGAAATATCCTATCAATTGACAGTTGAAGGAATGTCCAGATCTCTGAGCAACAATAAGAAAATAATGTGGCCTTCTTTTCCATTCAATTGTGGACATTTTACTTTTAATGAATTCAAACATGCAGAAAAGGAAGTCGTCAAAATAAAGGACTTAAAATTCGCAACAATCCTGCGGAGACAGTATGACCCACAAAAGATAGCTTTTAATGTTACCTCTTCAGTTTCGATTGCTCGATTTGAGCATGAACTGGATGAATTTGATGATTTGTTTGTTTCATTAGATAAATTTTCTTAAGTTTATGATTTGCCCAAATCCAAATTCTAGAAAGAAGAGATGAATAAATTTATGTTATTCAGAAAACAAAGATTGTTGAAATTTCCTTTAGATCAATTAAGAGTTCCTATGCAAAAGTCAAAAATAGGGGATGCATCTGGAAAAAACAACAGGAGAAACATCTACCAGTAAGATCACTACACAATTATCTACTGGCCAGCCCATTGTGCATGTACATACTGAAAAGGTGAGCACTGATGGCAAACCCGATGTAAATACTGATCAGCAGTCCACAGCTCAAACAGAGAAAGAATGCACAAGTACTGATACTAATGTGCATAGTCAGAAATAAGGATCAGACAGCAAAACTAATGAACAAGGAACAAATACAGAAAATCAGATACACAACTTGGAGGAAACAAAACTACTGAGAAAATAGTAGACTCTGTTGATCTTAATGTTTCCTCACAATTGTTGAAACAATATAATCAATTTTCTCATCAATTAGGACTGCAGGATGATCCCAAAGAGAAAGAGCCAGAAGATCAAGATGTTGAAATCATTCTTGAACATACTATAGGGAAAATTATATTGAAGATTGAGGAAATTCCTCCCCTGGATATATTCTATAGTCCTAAACATAAAGTTGTTGTAAAAGAAACAGAGAAAAGGGAGGAGAATTGATCAAGACACATTTTCTGCTTCACAGGAAGAATTCATGAACATTGTTTATAAGAATGCTGAAGTGAATCCATCTGAGGATCTCACTAAGTTGTCCCAATATGCAGGAGCATACAGTGTTGCAACAATAGATAAAGCTGCAGAAGTTTCTCAGTTAATGACCCAGATATATCTACATATAGCTTTACTTGAAGAACAAGCTAATAAAAATCAGCAGAAGATTGCTCAATTAGAGAAGAAATTACAAGATCAAGAACTCAGGTCTAAAGAGCTAGAAGAGCAGCTTGCCACAGAAAAGAAGAAAGTTGATGAAAAGGCTTTGAGCAAACAGCAACATTTGAATTAAGAAATTTCAAAGCTACAAATTTGTTACAAGATGAGAAGAATACAAAGATTGTGCAAGAAAAATAATTTCAAGCAGCTTTAGATAAGTTCAAGGATTTCCCCAAATTAAATGAATTCAAATCAGAGGCTCTTAAAGCCAATAAACTGTTGTCTCAGCAGTTAAATAATTTTTGTACAAAATTGACACAAGTAGAACCATTGTTTGATATCACATCATCTTTGATCCAGGACATAATTACTCTCAGGCAAGAAATTGATAACGCCGATGAAAATATTTCTGAATTTCTTACTTGGAAAGACATAGAAAAAGGCAGAAAAGCTAATCTTCCTAGGATAGAAGAAAGACATAAATAAATCCTGTTTACAGAGTGGGAACAATAGTTAATGAAAGCCGAGAGAGCTATATCAAGAGCTAGAAGCATGACGGGTAATATAACACAATTTATCAATGGCAGCTTGTATGCAATTAATTTAATTTCAGATTGTGTTCCAGCCAGTTTACTTAAAGTTAAAGAAGCCAATTGCAGATGGAAAGAAGAAATAATGAATAAAAATCAATAAATCAACAAACTTCAAACAATATCTTGGGATAATATGTGGACTTATCTAATTAAGCCACACAATCAACAATTAGCTATTAAATTCCTATCAAATGTTGTTGATTGATTGATTCTTGAATTCTCCGATGCCACATACGCTCGACAGTTACATTCCAACATGAGTGATCCATCGGAGGTCCAAGAAATGCTGAAAATTTGCCACCTGGCTACATTGAACGAGAAGCAAAAGCAATGAATCAGTTCCACAAAAGATGGCATTTCTGTTTTTTAAAGTTAATAGATTGTAGCAGTAGTAGTAGGATTATGTTTTCATGTAATGTCATATTTAAACCCCTCTCATGCATTGGAGAAGGGGTCCGGAGTTGTAATATTTTTGGACTTGGAGATTACATTTCTGCACTCCATTAACTCTTATATTTTATAAAGGATCACATCTGGTGATTTTTGTGCGGAATTATTTTTAAAGAGTTGCATTTCTGTACCTTGGATTTGATTTTGCATTGGAATTACTGGATCAGAGTATCAGATTTCATTTGAAACTTTCAATATGGATAAGGTATTTTTATCTATTCACTGTTAATTTCTTTTGTTATATGATATTCTCTTTTAAATTTTCTATCATTTATATATATTTCGTTTTCACAGTATTTTTTTATATATCATTTTTTATTATAATAGAAATATTCACCTTTCATAAATGTATGTAAACTGATATACAATGATGAATACAATATGCTAATATAACTTTGTTTAAATTATTAAATAGAGTTATCTTTATTTGTCGCTGCACATTTCAATTAAACTTTAATACATTTTTATGGTTATTGTTAAATTGGAATAATTTTAAGTTGTATTCACATATGATACCCGAGTTAGTCTTAGAATTTCCTTATCAGTACTTAAACTAGATTAGATAGTTTGATTTCAGTCGCTTAGTCCCATTTTCATTCATCCAAATCAATCCATCATCAAATCATTAGTTATAAGGAAACCGGTCCTTTCAATCCAGTCAGAGCCACCATACCAAACGGATAAGGAGCTGTCCTAAGGTCCTGACCGGGTGGTTTTCCCCAATGTTTGAAGCAGATATTTTCTAGGCTTCAACATTTTTGGCACTAGAAGGAGGGCCTAAGCTATGAATGGCAAGTAAATCTTCATCCAAAGGCCATTCTGAGAGCAAAACTCCCTCATTAACTTCTTCAATTTCTTCTGAATTACAAAATCCTAGAGAAGGAACTGAGAAGAATATTCAGACACCCACTACCAAAATCTCAAAACAATAAGACAATCAACCTCCTGAGTCTCCTGAAGTACAAGATTTAATCCATAAATTGAAAGGATTCTCATTATCTCTAGATGATTCTGAAATATCTGAAGGTAGTGTAAGCTCAAAATTTGTTTCTTCAAAACCTCTTACTAGGCTACAAAGTGAAAAACTTGGTATTCCTCTGAAAGAATTCCCTTTACCTAGTAGAGTCAAGACAAGAAGAACTCAATCAGAATCAGAAAGTGATATAAGTTCTTCATCTCATATTCAATCACCTGTTTCCCAAACCCCAACTCAACAAAGTGCAGTTGTTTCCACATCATCTGCTCAATCATCATTAATCCCAACATCATCTATTACAACAACTTCTGTTCAAACACCACCAGTCTCTACTAATCCTTCAAAATTTGTTACAATAATGGCACAGAGACCATGGGTTAGTCCAAGGGCTGTTAACATGCCTGCACCTTTACATGATTTACCTGAAAATCCTGGAAAATGGCTTCCAAAGTTCAGTCCAGAGCTTAAAATTCAAGCTGAAGAACACATCAATAACTTTATGTTGGCTGTAAATTTGAATGGATTCAAAGAAGAAGATGTTGTAGTCAAACTATTCCCTTATACTCTTCAAGGGGCAGCAGGATCCTGGTACTTTTCATTACCTTCTGGATCCATAACAATTTGGGATATCTTCACAGATCATTTTTTAACAAAATTTGGAGATGACAGATCAATAGCCACTTTAATCAACGATCTCTCAAATTTGAAGACAAAACCCAAGGATCTCATTAAAGATTTCAACTCTAGATTCAATAAACTTTTGAACAAAATCCCTACAGATTCAAAGCCTAGTGAACAAGTCAGAAGTGAATGGTACATAACTTCTTTTCCCTCAAACATAGCACTTTTTGTAGATAGAGCTGCAAAACCTACTTTAGCTGAGAATATGAAAGAAGCTATCGCAGTAGAGAAACGAATTATTTCTCTAGATAAGAAAAATGCTATTGAGGAAAGAAAATCCAAGAAAGTCAGCTTTAAAGATGATTCAAGAAAAAAGACAGCCAAAGACCCATATGACATGGAAGGTTTACAGAAATTTCTTAAAACCATATCTAATGAAATGGTTGAAATTAAAAAGAAAGTGGCAGAGACCTCTACCAAAAAACCATTCCGAAATTTTAAAAGAACTCAAGTTGAATCTAAACCTCCCAATTCAATCTCTAATGCAGAATCAGAAGAGGAAGAAGAAGAAGATACTCCTCCAGTATCAGAGGAGGAAGATGAGAATGAAGAAATAGCTGAATTTCATGGAATGTGGGATTTTATTCTCCCTAATTCTGATAGTGAGGTAGAACAAGAAGCTATGCCTGTAAGTACTAGGAGTAAATCTACATCAGAACCTATACAAATAGTTCCTAAGAAGAAAACTACGACTCCAAGTACCAAAGACAAATCCCCTGCAAAGAAAACTTCTCCATTACCCACTCAAAATCAACCATCTTCTTCTAATCCTCCTACATCGCCATCAAAGACTTTAGTGATATCAGATCCCATGGATTATAACAATGTTGAAGACATGAAAAATATTAAAGCAAACATTTCCTTACATGAACTCAGCAAACTTAAACACCAGCAGAAGTTGCTATTAAAAGACTTAAATGCTACACCAATTTCTCCTTTACCAAGTGGTGTAGTTGCAAAAGCAGCTAAAGGGATTGGTAAGCCACCAGACAAAGTAGATGCTACTCATACTGTGCTCATTGGAGAAAGATCAAATTCTCAGACTCCTCCTTTTCTTTTGACTTATGAAATGTACAATAAGAATCTTCATAATTGCTTAATCGATTCTGGAGCATCCTCTAATATAATGCCTACTTCAGTTTGTGCCAAATTGAATATTGAACCACAAAAATCGGCAATTCACATAGTTCAATTGGATCGCTCTAAAGTTCAAGTTGTAGGGGAAATCAATTCAGTTACTATCAGACTAGCTTCTGATCCTAGGATTGTCCAAAGAATTGATATTTTGATTGCAGATATTCCTGAATTCTATGGATTAGTATTAAGCAGAGACAGGTCTGCAAAAATTAATGGTTATATCGCAACTGATTATTCACATATGTGGCTTCCCTACAAAGGGAAACCAAATCCAATCGAAGTTGAACGAGAAAAACATATGATGCACACCGTTACTAAATTTGAACAATAAAATGAACATGTATCTTTCAACAACAATATTCTTGGAGGTTATTCTGCTGAGTCATTCCTTGGGAACTTCAAAGCATCAAAATCACCCTTTTCTGTAAATACTTTTGTTTCTCAAATAGAAAATTTTTCACAGTCTGATTCTTCTAGAATTGTAAATATTTCTGATACAATTGTAGATAAACCAATAGATAAATCTTTATTTTGGTCATTATATTTTGACAGATCAAAATCTAGTGATGGGGCTGGAGCAGGATGCATCTTAAGTGATCCAGAGGGAGATAAAACCATGCTATCATGTAGGTTAGAATTTGAGTGTACAAACAATACTGCAGAATATGAAGCCTTGATTCAAGGGCTTTATAAAGCTATAGGGTTAAATGTTAAATAATTGAAAGTCTATGGTGATTCCGAAATTGTCATAAAACAAGTTAGAAATACCATACATTGCCTTTTAGGACATCTCAAACACTATCAAACCCTAGTACAAGATCTTACCACTCATTTTTTAGCATTCAATATTTCTTCTATTCCTAGGAATCGAAATACATCAGCTGATTTGTTAGCTAATGTTGCATCCAAATTCCTTCCTGCTGAAGATTGCAGTCCTGATATATTTTCAGTAGAATTGATTTTTCGCCCATCTATTCTAGATAATATCACAAATTGGAGAGTATTCTACCATGATCAAGATATTTTGAATTTCGTGACTTCAGAGAAATCATATGATGAACAAATTATTGATGAAGATGATCATGATCTGCAAATTTCCTCAAAAGGTAATAAAAATCCCATTCTGAAATCTGTTGTTAAATTGGAGGACTTATATGATATTAAGGACAGATTCAAGAAAGTCACTAATGCTAAACTTCAAAGTTCCACTTTGAAGTTTGAATTAGTAAACCTTGGCTCTGATTCTAATCCTCAAAATGTTAATTTAGGACTCAATTTAACTCCAAAGGAAAGAAATGCTTTCATTAAACTTCTGAATAGATATAAAAATATATTTGCTTGGAATTATGAAGATTTAAAAACCTATGATACTTTTGTTATTCAACACACAATTCCAATGCTTCCTAGTATTAAACCTGTTCAACAGAAGTTAAGAAAGATTCATCCAAATCTCGAAAGTCAAATCAAATCAGAACTTAATAAACTTTTGAAAGCCAAAATCATTTTTCCTGTAAGGCATTCCAATTGGGTTTCCAATATGGTACCTGTAAGGAAGAAAAATGGTGATATAAGAATATGTATTGATTTTAGAAATTTAAACAAGGCATGTTTAAAAGATAATTTCCCATTGCCAACCATGGAACGTATACTTCAAAAAGTAGCTGGTTCTGAACTCATGTCCTTCCTTGATGGTTTCTCAGGCTATAATCAAATCTTATTTCATCTAGAGGACAGGTTGAAAACCACTTTCAGAACCAGATGGGGAACATATGCTTATTAGAAAATGTCTTTTGGTCTAATAAATGTAGGAGCAACTTTCCAAAGAGCCATGGACATAGCATTTAAAGGTCTGATCAATAGATCAGTTGTTATTTATCTTGATGACATAATAGTATTTTCAAAAAAGAGAGCCAATCATCTACATGATTTAAAGAAAATATTTGAAAGATGTAGAAGGTTTGGTATTTCCTTGAATCCAAAGAAATATTTCTTTGCTCTTGATGAAGGAAAACTCTTAGGATTTGTTGTGTCAAAAGATGGTATATATATTGATCCAGATAGAGTGAAAGAAATTTCTGATATTTCTTTACCTCATAATAAAAAATCCATGCAATCATTTATTGGGAAAATCAATTTTGTAAAAAGATTCATTCCCGATTTCTCTCAAATTGTTTTACCTATGCAAAATATGATCAAGAAAAATTCATCATTCAAATGGGGGCATAAAGAGAAACAAGCCTTTGAGGAAATCAAACAAGCGATCATTAATGCACCAGCATTGAATACCCCTGATTTTTATAAAGATTTTACTTTGTATACTTTGGCCACCGAAACATCCTATGCTGTTGTTTTAACACAGCTCAATGATCAGAAAATTGAAGCACCAATTTCTTTCTTTAGCTCAAATCTGCAAGGAGCTGAGCTTAATTATTTCGATGTTGAAAAACAAGCCTTTGCCATGTTTAAATCAATCAAACATTTCAGACCTTTTCTCTTAAAAACACATACAAAAATCATTGTCCCATTCTCTGCAGTGAGACAATTATTAGTTCAAAAGGAAGTAGGAGAAAAGAGAGCTAACTAGGTAACAACTTTGCAAGAATATGATATTGATATTAAGCCAGCTAAGATTGTTAGAGGACAAAGTTTTTGCAGATTATTGGCAGGAGCTCATAACATACCAGAAAGTCAAGATCCAAACAATGATATTCAAGTTAGTCAGATAAGTCTTACAGATTCTAAATTTTAGTATGTTGATCTCATCTATTACTTGAAAAATGGGTATGCTCCTTCTAATCTCAGTTATAAGAACAAACGTGCTTTAAGATTGAAAGCTATTAAATATGAAATCATTGATAATGTGTTATTCAGAAATAATTATGACTCAATCCTATTAAGATGTCTTGAAAAGACTGAAGCTGAAAAGGTGTTGCAGGAATTGCATGATGGACTAGCAGGAGGTCATTTTGGAGGTCATACTACAACTCACAAAATAATCCATGCTGGTTATTATTGGCCTACCCTTTTCAAAGATACACATGATTATGTGAGGAAGTGAAAAATTTGTCAAACTACTAGTGGAAGACAAAGGAAACCTGCTTTTCCTTTGCAGCCAGTAAATATTGAGCAACCATTTGAGCAATGGGGGCTTGATATTATTGGTGAGATAGTACCTCATTCTTCCAAATAGCACAAATACATCCTTACAGCAAAAGATTACTTTACGAAATGGGTAGAAGCAATCCGTTTGAAGGTAGCCAATTCTGATGCAATTATTGATTTCATAGATCAATTCATCATAACCAGGTTTGGTGTACCTAACGCTATTGTCTTTGATAATGCATCTTATTTTTCTGGAAATAGTATAATCGAATTTGCAATCAAAAGAGGTTTTAAATTTAAATATTCAGCAAATTATTATCCACAAGGTAATGGTTTAGCTGAATCCACTAATAAAAATCTTATCAAAATTATTAAAAGGATCATTGATCAAAATCAAAATAATTGGCACAAGTCTTTAATCTTTTCACTATGGGCTGATCGTATTAATGAAAAAGCTTCAATAGGAATTTCACCTTTCAATTTGGTTTATGAAAAAGAAGCTGTAATACCATCAAGTCTTACTCTCCCATCATTAGCCCTAGTGCAATTCATTGAAGAAAATCCTTCTTCATCCATTCAATTGAGATACGATCAAATCCTTAAATTAGAAGAAGATAGAAATAAAGAAAAAATCATTCATGAAAAACATCAACAACTTGTAATATCTTCTTTTGATGCAAGTTCTATCGGCTCAAATATTTTTTCAAATGGTGATCTTGTTCTGAAGTGGGATAACACACATGAAGAAAAGGGTAAGCATACCAAATTTCAGAAAATGTGGCTTGGACCATTTCAGATTATTGAAAAGATAGGCTCAAATACATTCATACTTCAAGATTTAACAGGAAAGAGGGAGTCTCTTCCTGTAAATGGGCTTGTCTTAAAGAAATTATTTTCATAAGAAGGTAACCCCTTCTTACTTGTACATATTCCTTTCTGTAGATTTTTAATTATTTTGTTAATAAAGGTTGTTAATAAGTCTCTAATTGATTGTTTACTATTAGAAAATTTCTTAGGAAGAATATTATAAATATTTATTTTGTGTAAATAAGAATTTTTAAAGAGATGATCACAGTTTTTAGATAGTTTAAAATAAGATGTTAAAACTTTGAAAGAATATTCAAATCATTTGCATGATCTTTTGAAAACTTGAGGAAAATGTAAATCATTATAATTTTATTGAGCAGAGAAATGTTATCTATAAAAGTAAAGATTTTTTCAAAGTCTTGGTACTCAAGAAGCTTTGAAAATTCTCATCCATTGATTCTTAAGGATAAAAATATTTCACCCCATCCATTTAAGTTGTGATTTTTTAGAATGTAATTCTAAGAAATTATATGAAAATTTTAAGAGATAAGAGGTCTCATCACGAGCCTGCTTACCATGTTCATAAGAAGTAATAAAACTGACATTACCAATACTACATATCAAAACAGGGTAATGACTTATAAATATAAGACAAGGAGTCTCATCACGAGCCAGCTTGTTCAGTTTAATTACAACTAGTGAATGGAATTGTTATTAACTGGCTACCAAACCAGAACAATGGCTTCTAAAACTAAAAAAAAAGAATTAAAAGACAAAAACATGAGATAATATGTCTTATGAATTTATCTTTTAAAAAGTCATAATCTTAGTTGGATGGGATAATGAATAAGTTAATGGTTAAAAGGTAACCCTGTCGAGACTATGGATGTTTGCAGGCAACAGAGGCAATGCCTATGACAATAGAGTATATTATAAAACCAAACTTGGAGAAATCCACTTACTTCATTATTAACAACCAATCAAAGCTTGAGATAACCCAAAAATGTTTTTATTCTTAAGAAATTAGAAAGAAATTGTAAGCAATTTTTATTCTTTTTCATAGTTAGATTTTATTTTGATTATCCTAAGATAGTTTTCATTATCTTTAAAAATCTTTACTTACTAGAAATATAGTATTCATTTTATTTTTTCAGAGATAACTGTTTCTTTTAGTGAATCGCTAATTGTTGTACTGTACAACAACCCTCCCTTTTTTCAAAATTTTAGAATAAAATTCATTTAGAAATAGGGTCCCTTTTTCTTTTAATATAGGAATAAAAGACTTAGAAATAAAGATTCATTGTTTGAAAAACTCATTGCATATCTTTATTACCAATCATGGACAAACAAAATACAACATTCAAAACTTTCGATCCGATCAAATATAAAAGACTTTATCATATAAAACAAGTCAATTATAAAAATTCCCATGAACAGTAATCGCAATCGGAAATCGGAGAAATATTTAAAGAAAAGTTTTACATAGAAGCTCAAAATCTCCGATGCAATTAGTTCAATCGCAAATCGCCAATCACAAAGGATTTATGTTATACATTGTTTTTACATATTTTTGATGCGATGCGATCAATCGCAATCGCATAATCGGAGCACTTTCTAATAAATTCTTTGTGGTCAAATTCCCCGATGCGATATACTATAATCACAATCGAAAATCAGAGAAGTTTGTATTGTGATATTTATGTACCATTTGAATATTTCCGATGCAATTGATATTCATACACTATACACTTGTCACATCGGAAGAATTCGAAAATAGGTAAATTTATATTATTTCACAAGCGCCAAATCTCCAATAGTACGTTCAACATTGAATAGAAAATCAAAACAAATATTGGTTTATGATTCTGTTTTTACGTGAGTGTGACCCAAGGAAAACATTTAAGTGTTATACAGAATCAATAAATAATGAATCGTGAGTTCATAATTTTTATAATTGTTCTTTTCACTTGCTTGTTTATGACGACTGATAGCTTATTTCCTTGCAGAATTAAAGAACACTAAACCCTTTCATTCGCAGAATGAGGGAAACAATACCAGATACCGAAATGTCAAAGAGAACAAGAAGAATGAAGGCTGCCCGTGCCGCTAAGTTTGTTGAGATTCCTACAGTCTCAAAGGAAAGGCCAGTAAAGCTGAAGCTAGTTACGGATACATCATGTCAAGGGCCGGGAAAAATGACATGGGAAGGAGTTTATAATCTGATTGAGAGTGAAAACCCTAAAGTCACATTAGCAAAGGTATCAGTTCCGAATGAAGATAACTCAGATTCTGACTCTGAGATTATTGAAAGAACACTTGCGAATTCATTCCTACATCGAATTGCAGCCAGAGAAAACATCATTCCTTATTATGATGTGATTCGATGGGTCATCGATAATGTAGAAATTAAGAACAAAATGTTTATTTCAGCTTCTGGAGCATCTTTTGGATCATTTAAAGCACAATACATTAAGGAAATGTATCATCTCCCTGATCCGCAGAAGGTTTATAACAAAGAATTTGTCAAAGAGTTTGCTAACAGTAATAAGGTTCAATCTGAACCTATCAAAGAATGGAGGAAAAATCCTGAAAAGCACAAAAATGAATCATCCGGTATGTATTCAGTAGATTCTCTTTTACCCCCATACTGCCATGCTGCTGCCATGATGTGTAGATTATTTGGTAATGATAATTCTGCTAGGTTTTCTATACAAATGGTTCCTTTAAACCTTGCTGCTGTCAATTCCGAAATTATGGACTGGGCTGTCATTCTTTCTGATAGGATAGCTAATAGGATACTCAAATATAAACAAGATAAAAAAGTTGTAAATGCCACTCCCTTTTTCTTCTGTGCTTATATTCTAGACGCCCTTTATTTCAATTCTGAGTTTCCTTTGTTAGGATGGAAATGGACTTCTAAATATCCTACTCCGATTCATATATATCATAAACTCCTTTGGAAAGTTCATTTCAAAGATCATGTTTATAGAATATATCATGGTTTCCTTATCCCAGTCTTTCAAACCATTTTCAATCGCTTCCCTCCTAAATTCTCTGACAAAGCGAAAACTGACTTATCCTCAATAGGAGATTGGTTTGGAGAAGAAAAATTCACATATGTCAGGATTTTCGGGAGTATTGTGGAACCCCATGTTCTCCCTCTTTTTGTTCCAGATAAACTTCTAGCCCAGGAAATATCTTATCAATTAACAGTTGAAGGAATCTCCAGATCTCTGAGCAACAATAAGAAAAGAATGTGGCCTTCTTTTCCATTCAATTGTGGACATTTTACTTTGAATGACTTCAAACATGCAGAAAAGGAAGTCGTCAAAATAAAAGACTTAAAATTTGCAACAATCCTGGGGAGACAGTATGATCCACGAAAGATATCTTTTAATGTTACTTATTTAGTTTCGATTGCTCGATTCGAGCATGAACCAGATGAATTTGATGATTTGTTTGTTTCATTAGAGAACTTTTCTCAAGTTTATAATTTGGCCAAGTCCAAATTCCAGAAAGAAGAGATGAATAAATTTATGTTATTTAGAAGACAAAGATTGTTGAAAGTTCCTCTAGATCAATTAAGAGTTCCTATGCAAGAGTCAGAAACAGAGGATGCATCTGGAAAAATAGCAGGAGAAGCATCTACCAGTAAGGTCACTACACAATCATCTACTGGCCAACCCATTGTGCATGTACATACTAAAAAGGTGAGCATTGATGGAAAACCCAATGTTCAGAAAGAAAATACTGATGGCAAACCCGATGTAAATATTGATCAGTAGTCCACAGCTCAAACAGAGAAAGAAGGCACAAGTACTGATACTAATGTGCATAGTCAAAAAGAAGGATCAGATAGAAAAACTAATGAACAAGAAATAAATACAGAGAAATTAGATACACAACTTGGAGGAAACAAAACTACTGAGAAAATAGTAGACTCTGTTGATCCTAATGTTTCCTCACAATTGTTGAAACAATATAATCAATTTTCTCATCAATTAGGACTGCAGGATGATCCCAAAGAGAAAGAGCCAGAAGATCAGGATGTTGAAATCATTCCTGAACATCCTACAGGACAAATTATATTGAAAATTGAGGAAATTCCTCCTATGGATATATTATACAGCCCTAAACATAAGGCTGTTGTGAAAAAACAGAGAAAAAGGAGAAGAATTGACCAAGACACATTTTCTGCTTCATAGGAGGAATTCATGAACATTGTTTATAAGAATGCTGAAGTGAATCCATCTGAGGATCTCACTAAGCTGTCCCAATATGCAGGAGCATACAGTGCTGCAACAATAGATAAATCTCTAGAAGTCTCTCAGTTAATGACCCAGAAAGATCTACATATAGCTTTACTTGAAGAACAAGCTAATAAAAATTAGCAGAAGATTTCTCAATTAGAAAAGCAATTACAAGATCAGGAACTCAGGTCTAAAGAGCTAGAAGAGCAGCTTGCCATAGAAAAGAAGAAAGTTGATGAAAAGGCTTTGAGCAAACAACAACATTTGAATCAAGAAATTTCAAAGCTACAAAATTTGTTACAAGATGAGAAGAATACAAAGATTATGCAAGAAAACGAATTTCAAGCAGCTTTAGATAAGTTCAAGGATTTCCCCAAATTAAATTAATTCAAATCAGAGGCTCTTGAAGCCAATTAACTACTGTCTCAGCAGTTAAATAATTTTTGTACAAAATTGACACAAGCAGAACCATTGTTTCATATCACATCATCTTTGATCCAGGACATAATTACTCTCAGGCAAGAAATTGATAACGCCGATGAAAAGATTTCTGAATTTCTTACTTGGCAAGACACAAAAAAAGGCAGAAAAGCTAATCTTCCTATGATAGAAGAAAGACATAAAGAAATCCTGTTTACAGAGTGGGAACAACAGTTAATGAAAGCCGAGAGAGCTATATCAAGAGCTAGAAGCATGATGGGTAATATAACACAATTTATCAATGACAGCTTGTATGCAATTAATTTAATTTCAGATTGTGTTCCAGGCAGTTTACTCAAAGTTAAATAAGCCGATTGCAGATGGAAAGAAGAAATAATGAATAAAAATCAACATATCAACAAACTTCAAACAATATCTTGGGATAATATGTGGACTTATCTAATTAAGCCACACAATCAACAATTAGCTATTAAATTCCTATCAAATGTTGTTGATTGTTTGATTCCTGAATTCTTCGATGCCACATACACTTGACAGTTACATTCCAAGATGAGTGATCCATCGAAGGTCCAGGAAATGCTGAAAATTTGCCACCTGGCTATATTGAACGAGAAGCAAAAGCAAATGAATTAGTTCCACAAAATATAACATTTCTGTTTTTTAAAGTTAATAGATTGTAGCAGTAGTAGTAGGATTCTGTTTTCATATAATGTCATATTTAAACCCCTCTCATGCATTAGAGAAGGGGTCCGGAGTTGTAATATTTTTGGACTTGGAGATTACATTTCTGTACCCCATTGACTCTTATATTTTATAAAGGATCACATCTGGTGATTTTTGTGCGGAATTATTTTTAAAGAGTGGCATTTCTGTACCTTGGATTTGATTTTGCATTGGAATTACTGGATCAGAGTATCGGATTTCATTTGAAACTTTCAAGATGGATAAGGTATTTTTATCTATTCACTTTTAATTTATTTTGTTATATGATATTCTATTTTAAATTTGCTATCATTTATATATATTTCATTTTCACAATATTTCTTTATATATCATTTTTTATTATAATAGAAATATTCACCTTTCATAAATGTATGTAAACTGATATACAATGATGAATACAATATGCTAATATAGCTCTGTTTAAATTCTTAAACAGAGTTATCTTTATTTGTCACTACACATTTCAATTAAACTTTAATACATTTTTATGGTTATTGTTAAATTGGAATAATTTTAAGTTATATTCACATATGATACCCGGGTTAGTCTTAGAATTTCCTTATCAGTACTTAAACTAGATTAGATAGTTTTATTTCAGTCGTTTAGTCCCATTTTCATTCATCCAAATCAATCCATCATCAACTCATTAGTTATAAGGAAAATGGTCCTTTCAATCCAGTCGGAGCCACCATACCAAACGGATAAGGAGCTGTCCTAAGGTCCCGACCGGGTGGTTTTCCCCAATGTTTGAAGTAGAGATTTTCTAGGCTTCAACAGGTAGACAAATATTTCAAGCCATGTTCTCCCAATAGTAACCACCGAAGTAGGGCCTCTTGCTGCCATCCTCCATCTCCACCATGAAATATGGACAAGCCAAACTCCTCAAAAAACAACCAAAGAAACAAGAGATCTTGCCGCCTTTTCACCTCCTCATGTGCATCATGGAGTAAAAACATACTGATAGACATGTGGAATGTCACATCAACCCCATACAAGTAAACACCATCAATACACATCATGAGAGTACCATGCCAAGTTTTACACAGTACAAACACGTAGACATAGGAGATGTCATGTGCTGGCCAAACTCTCTCAAGGACAAAAAAAAAGAACATTCCTTCTTTTGATGAATTATATAATTGATAAAAAATGCATGAGTTAAAGAAATATGAGCTATTGGGTGGTAACCATACTCACCCAAGAGCAGCCAACACAGCCATGCCTTCCTCTTTATTATATGAGTGTTATTCAAGGCACGGATCAAAGAAATAGGGGCCTTTGGATAGTAACCAAACTCACCCAAGAGCAACCAACATAACCAAGCTTCTTGTTGGCCCATGTCATATTGTCATATATATGAAAGTGGTCATGCATCCCCTTGCTTATCATCCTCACCCACTCATCCCAATGTGGATGATGAATGATGTTATGCATAAACATGGTATCCTCCCATTGTAGAATACCATCCACCTCAAAATGATGAAGAAATTTTCACTCCATGATATGTTGAAGTGCACCTCCAATGAGACCTCTCCATGAGATCTTTCTCTCATCAATGGCCCTAAAAAAAAAAAGGTTATGGATCTACTACAGGTAGAATTTTCTCTTTTAGCCATGAGATGCTCATTGAGAAAGAGTCATATTGAAAGGGGAAAATATTTCCCATCTCAAGATATCTACCATATATCATCTTCTTCTCCATTGCTTCATGAATGAAGCTACCATTCAATTTCTCCCATTAGGAATGGGTCCTCTTCTTCTCACTGCTGCTCATTAATAGTGTTGTAGATCTGCAAGGTGATACATGTGTTGTCTCAAAGCAAGGCACAATGATGAACTCAAAGCCAGCCATTGTAAATAGGATCATACTCATCCCATATTCTGAAACTCTACACTTCAACTCAAAGGGTTGAATGTATTCTATCAATGAAAAACTAGGATGGTTCTTCATCTCTTCCTTGGTTAGATCAAGGGTCCTCCGCAGTGATATGATGTTGCTCCAAATCAGCATGTTGTTCTAACCCTTGGTCATGCCATACACCTAATGGCATTTCCCCATAAGTTTAAATAATAGGTACTGAAAAAATATGAGATGAAAGTGGTTTCATACCTTGGATAAAATGATCTGTGGGAACCTCTTGCAAGACCACAAGAGCTCCCCCAACTAGAACAATAGTCCCTCCAACTGTTGGTAAGAGTGATGGATACACTTCTACAAGTGTACCAAGACTAGTATTTGTCTCCTCCTCATCATGCATCTCATCTATAATTCATGGGAATCCAAATTTTAATAACTAAATACCATCTTGCAAAGATGCAAGTGATCATCCTCTTGATGTAAGCACATTTGCAGCCAGTGGTGGTAGAGGCTCCTCCTCCTAAGTGGTAATGAGGACATCTTCTTTCAGATTTTCATGTACTATCTCCTTGATGATGGGAGATGTCACTATGTGAGATGTATCTAGTTTCTTTCTACCATATGTCTTCTTTAACCTTTGAATAAAATCTGCATAAGCAGACACTTTCATGTGTGACAAGTGACTGATCCACCAATCTCTTGCTTCAACTTCTAGGTGGAGTCATGCAAAATCCACAACCTCTCTTTTTGACATAGGATATTTCAGAAACAAGGAAAATAATTCTTCCCTACAAGCCCTCAATGTGCTTGTGGAAGATCCATAAAATGTAGGCAAGCTGAATCTATGCCTCGTTCTTCTATTGGTGCTTCTGGATCTCCTCTCCTCTTTGAGTTGAAGAAATTGTTGGAGAGAAAGATTATCCTTCAATGTTCTAGGTTGTGACTTGTATTCAGACAGATATTCACTAAGGGTCTCATGCCCCAAGCCTTCATCATATTCATACCAGTCCTCTTTCTAAAATAAAGTGGATCTAGTGGAATAATGTGAAGCTTTTTACTTCTCCAGTCTTCTTTGTTGTCGAAAAGAAGTATTGAGACCTTCTTCATCTTGAAACCTTCTTGAGGCTTCTCTTTTCCTTTCTCTTCTTTTTTCATTGATCTCTTTGGAGATATCCTTCATATATCTAAAGAAATATGAGGCAAAACTTAATCCATCCATACTAGATCTCTAACATCTATTTTTCTTATGTTGTCAATAATTTCCACAAGCTGAGCCAAAGATCATTCTCTGATACCACTGTAATATCCCAAAATGGAATAATGCATGGATACATAAACAAAAAATTTGTATCACAGAAAATGTACATGTAAATATTGAACAATCATAAAATATACATAATAGGTGAGCCTTTTATTATCATTGGAGATGGATAAACAACACAATAGTGCTCATATAGATGCACTCAAGACAAATACATAGGCTAGAATGACCTTGAAAACATGCCAAAGCAGGCACTACGTAATTGGAGAGCTGCTAGAAGCAAATACTACATTGTCCCTTCAGCATATGATGTACATATGACTAATGGGTGAATATGGAAATGAAGATATATGGAAATATGGAGCTCTGATGATGCCAAGATTGTAGATTCGGGCTCTATGATGGCAACCCAAGATAACCCAGAAAGGGAATTCCAGATCTATGAGATTGGAAATTTACACTCTTGGGGTTTGATCTCTCGTCTGTTGGGTTATGCATATCTGAAGCTAGATCTGATCATATGATGGTTTCAATATTATCTACAACCATATCTAAGCTTTGAGGGCTGATCCCTCCTTCAGATCTCCAAGCTAGAAGCTTTAGATCTTGTCTCTTCTTCCTTCTCCTCAAGTTGTAGCAACTGAATATGCAGCTGCTAGGAAAACTGTGTTGTACAAGAGGGAGAGACTCAATCCTATAGGTTTTAACCCTGTACAGAAATTATCTACAAACAAATCTTTAAAACAGAAAATAAACAACATCGAGAGCATAAAACATAAAACAGATAAACACAGATATTTTCCCCTGGATCCCAAATCGAGACGACCAACATGATTTTTCATTATATTCCTTTTAGTGTTACAACACATATATATACATGCCGAAGCATAAATAAACCCTATTCCACTAACCCTGGATTAGAACATAATCGTAGTTCCCTTGACTGTATCTACAAAATTTGAAGGGCCAAAAACCATCATGCCCCAAAACCATGTGCAAACCCATGCACAAAACCATGGGCGGGTCTGCCCACCGAAAAATAAGGTCCAAATTTTTTTTCCCAAGACGCTGCCTCGGACCCCGAATAGGGAGGGCTACTGCCCCCCTATGACCCCCCTGCTGCACCCTACGCAACGTACAGGAAGAGCTATCGCCCCCCTTCTGACCCCCCCATGCGTGACTAGTCGTGGAAAGAATATAACACATACCCAAAATTATCCCACTTGTTGTTTTCTTTCCGTAGGGGGCCACAGGAGTGCTTAACCATTAGCCCAGCTCTGCAACACCCATTTTTTCTCTACACCAAGAGAACTTCTAAGTGCTCATAGAATTTTTCAATGCATCTACAACATTCTTCAAGGTGTCCACCTTTACCAGCAACACTCTTTTAGCTTCAACCATATCTCTCACAAAGTGATATTGAAAATCAATGTGCTTTGTCTTTGAATGATAAGCAGGGTTCTTAGCCAAGAAAATTTCACTTTGGCTATCATAGTCTATCCTTATAGATTGTTGCACCAACCCCATACTTTAACATAATCTCTACAACCAAACTGCTTCCTTGTTTGCATGAGTGACTGCTATGTTTTCTGCCTATGTAGTTGAAAGAGCCAATACATAATGTATTTTACTCATTTAATTGACTGCACCTCCAAATAGGATAAACACATACCCACTTGTAGATCTTCTTTGGTTCAGATCTCTAACCCAGTCTGAATCAACAAAACCACGAATTTCCAACACTCTTTCCAATACTGGTCTTTGCTGGTAGCACAAGCCATAATCACTAGTGCCATGCAAACATATGAAAACCCGCTTCACTACTATCCAATGCTCCTTCCCTGGGTTTGACATAAACCTGCTCAATACTCCCACTGCATGTGCAATGTCTGGTCTAGTACATACCATTGCATACATCAGGCTACCCACTTCACTTGCATATGGAACATGGGACATATCCTCCTCTTCTTCTTGTGTCTTGGGACACTGTTCAGCAGATAGCTTTACACCTACAGGAATCAGAACATTCACTGGTTTAATATCCTGCATATTGAACCTCTACAATATAGTCTCTGTTAGCCCCCTATAAATTCCCTCACAAGCAAGTAGGGGGCTAAAATTATTTTTGAGCCTTCAAGGAATGCATTTTTCCTGAAAAACACATCATCCTTGAAAGCCTCTCCATACCCTCTGCCCTTTGGTAAAATTCCACTATTGTTTTGAATCCTCACTGATTATAAAAATTGTGCTCCAAAAGGCCTTCTTTTTCCCTTTGTACCCCTGCAGAATTCCCCATTTTAACCTTTTTTTCCCTTTTGTCAAAATTCCCCTATTTACCCCAAAAATCCCTCCCCTAGTCCTTCTAAACCACGCACTATCCCTTTAAATCCTACGCACACCCCTTGTTTGGTCTAATTCCCCCTTTTTCCTCTATCATTACCCTTTCCTAGCCTCAAATTACATAAAAGGGCTGAAATCCCACATTTTAAAATATTTAAGGCCTAGCCCTTGTCAGCCAGCCCCCAAAACCGTTTTCCCACGTGACCTAGGTGTTAGAACTTGGCTCCAGCCCGAAAGGCACTTATCAAAAACATGTATCGAGAGCGTTTGAGCTGTCGATCTATACGGATCGGATCATCGTCGCAGGCTCCATAGCATCCGTGGCCCACCCCTTTCACCGCCCGATTGCATACCCACCGTCCGATTAAGCTGAAAATCAACGATTAGTAGTTCATCCGCCCCGGGGGTCCCTACGCCAAAACACTGTGCAGAAAACCGCTGGTTCCTATCGCACCACCTTTGGAAGGTGGGTGGTATTTTTTCATTTCAGAGCGATGCCATTCACCGCATGACACGTGGCTCCGCGCACTATTTAAAAACCGCCCCCCATCACGCATTAACGTTTGGCTGTGGACCTGACACGATATGCACGTACACCGTCCGATCTAAAGTTTTCCATCCACCAGTCATCGTGCTATGAAGATGCTCGGGAATTAGCTCAAGGCAAAGGGACCCCTAGCCCACCGTCCGTCGCCCTCCGACGCGTTCTCAACTGTCGATCTCCTCCAGAGATCGGACGGTCTGGATTAACTACATGTCCCGCCATTCATCGGGTCCCTCCACGTCACCATTCCATGTATTCTGTCACATTTTCCTCCGTCCTCCTTATATTTCATTCAAAGGTCGAATTTCAAATGTTTGCATTTAAAATTTTTCCGCAGTCTGCCAACTTTCACCAGACCATCCTCCATTGTTTCACTGCGTTTTTCGCCGTCACCCTGCACTGTCCCATCAATTCACTAGACTGCACGGCCATGCTCATCGCCCTCGCTGCATCCACCCTCCCCATGCATTATTTCTTAATGCGTTTTCATGTTTTGCAGGGTTACAGGCCAAGCGGAAAACCGCCATGGCTCATGACCACTATTACAGTGGCAAAGAATGCAGATAATGTCATGTGCAGAGATCGAAAATACGAAAAAGGCCAGGGAAAGTGTTATGACACGACCTTCATTAAAGGAACAGGGTTAAACTCCGTAAAATCTTTCCAGAGCCATTAAAGTGCGGATTTCACAGACGGAGACATTAATGGAGCGACAGAGGAGTATCAGTAAAATATCAGGGAATTCAATGTTCAGTATTGAGGATTTTTCCAGGGTTTAGAAGGCAAAGGTACCAGATTGAAGGCATCATGGATCACACAGAAGGTACAACATGCAGAAAATAATATATATCAGTGTCACCATCAGCAAAATGTTCCTACCCGCGAAAGGACAGAGTGCCCATACAGTTTTCATTCTATGCCGTGTTCTAGAGATATTTTCTGACCTGACAGCAGTCCTGATGCTATCAGAGTATTTGTTTCATAGAATGGAAAAACCTAACATCATTATTATACCTTTCTATTTAATTCACCAGAGTATTTCAGAGGTATTACAGCAAGTACATCAAAGACATACCTGGATTAAATTGCAGCCTGACGAAGACCACTCTTTCATTCAAAGAGTAGTGAAGATAAATGCCCAGAATTTAAAACGGAATGGGTTTCGACCCACTTTCATTTAGTTTTCCATCTACCTATTCTGCCTCCGTTCAGCTATAAAACTTATGAAGAAACTCATTGTAAAGGTTGTTGATTAGATATCTGTGAATTGCAAGCTGTTTCTCTTGAGACATGTTCTCTGTGTAAAGTTGTAAGATAGGCTGAGGGAGATGTTTTCTGACTGAATATCAAGCTATTGGTAATGTTGTAATTGACTGGTGTTGCTCTTTAATGTGACAAGCACATTTCTTTGGATCTTGATTTAAAGCAGCGGTGATGTTTTTTGTCTTTGTCTATGTTTTTTATTTTTAGTTCATTACATTTCATTTCTTCTGGCACACATCATAAATCTGGCATAGGATTTACCCTTGTTAGGTACCCTATGTTTCTGCTCTCCCCGCCTTTAATGTTCTCTACTGGATGTGTTATCTGAGGATTGATTTCAAGCTAATTTAACTAGTGTAGTGGTTCCATATGATGCTAGCTGATGTATGAATTAATGAATCTGTTCTTAGATGTTCTTGGCAGGTTTTAATTGAATGAATTGGGATACTGGGAGTTTAGAACTTTGTCTATGTCTCACTTGGATCCTCTTCAATTAATTGAAACTTCCTAAGATCCCTTAAGCTGGAGGCCAAATCATTGAGAGTTCATAGTCTCTCTTTGATCTCAGGTTTTCACCTTTGTGTCCAAATCTTTGATGTTTCCTTATATGAAGAATTAACCTTTAGGTTCTATATCACAGGTTGTGCAATGGCATGTCCTGTCCCTAGATCTAATTTCTGAAGGTCACCTTGGAGGTTTCCTTGCTTTCACCTCCTCTCTTACTATTTCATGCCACACTACCATCTTTAAGATCCAATGCTTTAGATGACTAGCCCAACTGAAAGCCTGCATATTGAATAGCAAGTAAACCCTTTCCTAACTCCATTGCCCAATGGTCTTGATGTTCCCTTAGCCATCCCTCCTTTGCCTAAAATCCTCTTTGCTCATCCTTGTCTTATATTGAACCTTTCTTTCCTGATTCCCAACAACCAAACACACATCAAACAAACAAACCCTGTGCCTATAACTAGCCTAATATCTTAACTTTTGAGCTTCAAAGACATAAAACCTTTTCTTATATGGAGAGATCCCTCTCTGGACCTAGGAGGGCTAGATCCTGAGGTCTGAAAGTAATTCTAATGTTGTCTCATCTTTTGGTCTTGCCAATTTGGCCAAAACATGGGAACCCCAACATAATGGCGACTCCGCTGGGGAACTTCTGAGTATTTTCCATCTCACTACATCACAAGAGCCTCAGAAACCTACAATCTCTGGTTAGGTTGGAATTTAAACACTCCTATTCACAAATCAACCTCTATAACACTTGTTGTGTTTTCTCCCATACTCTTAGACAGAGTCTGGAAAGGGCCAGACAACCTCCAGATCTCATCCTCTTTCAGAGGTTAAATATCTGGTAAATGCCCTCCCAGTCCATCTCTGGTTAGAGTTTGCTGTATTTTAAGGATTTCCCTAAAAGGACATTATAGAAACATTGTGGTGGACAGTATACCCTCTTGAAACATCCTAAACCCTCCACCTGGTGACTCCATAGCTCATAAATGATTTAAAGACTCCACTGGTGATCAATAGGCCTATTGATTATCTTGGTTCACATAAGACTCCACTGGGAGACCAGAGCCCATTACAACATCAACCTCAATAGAAGTAATTGTTGAATCCTTAGTTAAACTGAGAGGGGGGGGGGGGGGGGGGGGTGAATCATTTTAACACATTCGTGGACTTTTAAAACTTTTCATTAAACCTTATTTACACCTTCATTTCATGTCCAACTTAATATGTGAGTAATATTAGAATGTGAGCAACAAGTATTAATATAATATAACAGTAGCCTTAATATGAGAGCAGCAGGTATTAAGCATATGATATAAATCAAATCAACACATAAACATCATGCACAGAGACACCATATATAAGTCAAAACCCGTAAAGGGAGAAAACCACATCTTATTATTTTTGTGATGCAAAGGAAAGCTCCAACTCCATCTCACCACTGTTTTTCTGTAGGCACCAACCTACAGGAGGCTCCAACCTCAATTCTGCAAGCTACAACTTGCAAGGAAGCACCAACTCCCTTCAATTTTCTGTAGGCACCAACCTACAGAAGGCTCCAACCTCAGTTAGCTACAACTGACGGCTATCAAGCTGCAACTTGATAGGGAAGCTCCAACTTCCTCAATTTGTCAAACTGAATGTTTGTTGATTTACCTCAGATATCAGCTCTGTTCTGTAGCATCTCTTTCTGCTCTTCTTTTCTTAATATTATCTACCTCAGTCTTATATACTCTACATTCTCTATATTTTCTCTCTCTAACCTCTTTTATGCATATCCAGTTGATATTATTTATAGAGTTCCTCACATGACTGTTTGTATTTTCTGAGAATTTTTGAGTGAGCAGTCATGACTCTTTGGCTTCTGTCTTCTCATTCCTTCTATCTGCTCATTCAATAAATATAATTGTAAGTCTCAATTTAACATTATAGTGGGATATTTGTTCTCTTCCGAAGTCTTTCCAATTCATCACAACAATATAAATCAATTAAAATATTACATTTAATTACAATGAGAGTTCCGGCTCACTCATACAACCTTTTGGATCGTTGTGCATTTGTATTTTCTTTGACTGTGTTTGTCCCTTTATCTCCCTGTATGCCTTTCTGTTTATGGCTACTGCGTAACTCCTGTATTTATGTAACTGTACTTTTTAAATCATGCGACTCTGTAACAACGCCTTTTAAATATATAATAGTGCCTTATATATATATATATATATATATATATATATATATATATATATATATATATATATATATATATATATATATATATATAAGCAACTGCTGACTTTAAATCTGGGAAAATTCCAACCCTTTTCACAACAAGTATCTTGTTGATGTGGTGAGTTCCGCAAGCGGAACATACATACACCATGGCCTTTGTTTTATGGCCCGATACGATTCCACACATCGCAATTGTATTATATTAATAATCGCCCTCTCTTCAATGTATTATGATAATTAAACTCCTTTCTTCGCACTTTAATGTATATGAACCCTTTCTTATGTAACTTTCGGCGATATAATAATAGACCCATTTAACATAGGAAACAACCTTTCGGGCCCACTTGCCGATCTTTGTCTATCCACCGATGCAATGAGCTGCCTCCAATTTGATGTGATTTGATGACTCCTCCGATGTGATGAAACTCCTTGCAAATATTTCCGATTGTGATTAATCACAATCACGACTTCCATTGAGTTGCTCCGATGTGATGTATCACTCTTTGATTACTTCCGATTGCGATTAATCGCAATCACAAATTGCATTGTCATGCTCTGCTGCCACACTTTCAATCCAGTGAGATTGACCAGTGCCGATGCGATAAGACCGTAACTCAAACATATAAGGTCATAACTTATAGACCCATCAAGTCTGGAACTTCAATCGCAATCGCAACATGTATTTGCATGTTCCGATACTCCACCCTTTTCCGATGCGATTAATCACTGTTCATTGGAACTCAAGTATATATGTATTGTAGTTTATATGCCCATCAGGTCCGGGCTTTCAATCGCAATCACAATTTTATGTTGTTTACATATTCTGCTGCACATTTTTTCTCCGATGCGATTGGGAAAGGGTCCCAACATATAAAACTTTGTATTATGCGCTCCATATAACTTAATAAATATGCTTTCGACCTTTGATTCTTTTAAATTCGGGCTCAATAATATGAAACTTGTATATGTATTGTAGTTTATATGCCCATCGGGTCCGGGCTTTCAATCGCAATAGCAATTTTTTGTTGTTTACATATTCCACTGCACAATTTTTCTCCGATGCGATTGGGAAAGGGTCCCACCATATAAAACTTTGTATTACGGGCTCCATATAACTTAACAAATATGCTTTGGACCTTTGTGCATAAGGCGCTGCATATATATATATATATATATATATATATATATATATAGGTTTTATGTTTCATCTTTAGAGTATCCTCCAGCGGGTTAAGCGATTCTCGGAAATATATATATGTATCCTTCCGCCTGGGTTACGGTTCTCGAAATTGTGTTTATGTCATATGTGACGCCCGGTTGGATAATGATTCTCGGAATAAGGTTTGTATATATATATACTTGCCGTTTGGGGTTAAGATTCCCAAAATATTGTTTATGTATATATACTTTGCTGCTTGGGTTAAGCGATTCCCGGAATTGGGTTTATGTATCCTCCAGATGGGGTAGTGATTCTTGGAATTTTCTGCTCTGCCTCTACTTGTGATAATGACTTTGCCTCTGCCTCTGCCTCTGATAACCTGCTGTGATAACAACTCTGCCTCTGATAATGGTTCTGCCTCTATATTCGCTGCCTCTGCCTCTGCCTTCGTTGTACATATTACCTGCTGTTGTTCTTTGCCTATCTTTGCATCTGCTGCCTTCTTTGTCTATCTTTGTCTTTGCTGCCTCCATTGTCATCAATGACAATATTTCCAATAGTCTCCCCCTTTGGCATTGAGGGCAATACACTTCCTCTGTGGCAATACACTCTCTGTTTGCCTGCTCTTCCTCCTGTTGCTTGCTCTTCCTCCCCCTTTGACATCAATGGCAAGGGGTTCGAATTCTTATTGTAGCTTCTATTCTTTGATCCTATGATTTTATTCTTTTTCAATATTTCGTGCATTTTCTCTCTCTAGAATTTTATGATTTTGCACGCTGCTGCTTCAACTGTTGGACTAGATTCACATCAGGTTCACTACTTTTCCGTGTTCGGTTTACGTCAGGTTCATCACTCTTCCGCTGCACCACTGATCCTTTTTCCTTTTTATTGATTCCTTTTTGCTGAATGTATTATTGCCATAATCCTTCTGAGGACTTGTTTTCATGCTTCCCTTACTGGTTGATCTCCCCCTTGGAATGATATTCTCATTTCTGTTCTCCCCCTGAAACTGTACATTCTCTTCATATTAGATAATAGCATCTACATATACTACCCCTAATCTATGTCTCAAATATTCAAATGGTTCTCTGGCAAGCAGTTTGGTAAATATATCTGTTGTCTGTTCTTTTGTTGGTACATACTCCAGTTTAACTATCTTCTGAGCCACTTGTTCTCGAAGAAAATGATACTTGATTGGGATATGTTTAGTTTTTGAGTGAAGCACAGGATTTTTAGATATACTTATAGCACTTGTATTTTCACATTTGATTGATATAGGTTCATCAATTCTTACCTTCATGTCTTGGAGGGTTTGCTTCATCCACATGACTTGTGTACAACATGCTGCTGCTGCTATATATTCTGCTTCTACTGTAGACGGAGAGATAGATGTTTGTTTCTTGCTTAACCATGCCACCAGACTTTCTCCTAGATAGAAAGCACCTCCACTTGTGCTTTTCCTGTCATCCACAAAGCTAGCCCAATCTGCATCTATGTATGCTGTCAAAGTGAAGCTTTTACCTTTAGGATACCAAAGTCCATACTGTGTCATTCCTTGTAGATATCTAAATATTCTTTTTATTGCCAGAAGATGGTTTTGTTTAGGTGCTGCTTGGTAGCTAGCCACTAGTCCTACTGTTAGCATGATGTCTGGTCTTGATGCTGTCAGATACAATAGACTTCCTATCATGGATCTGTAGAGTTTTTGATCTATATCTGCAGACCCATCATCAACACACAGCTTGCATCCCGTGATCATGGGAGTTGACATAGGTTTGTAGTCCTCCATTTTGAACTTTTTCAACATTTCTTTTAAGTATTTTTCCTGTGAGATGAATGTACCTATGTTCTTTTGCTGAATTTGAAGTCCTAAGTAGAAACTGAGCTCTCCAATCATAGACATCTCAAACTCTGTTTTCATCTCATCAGCAAACCCTTTTGCTAGTTCTTCTCTGTTGCTTCCAAACATAATGTCATCAACATATACTACAACAATCAGGAGTTCATTTTCAAGGGATTTTATGTATAGATTTTTGTCTACTCCACCTCTCTTAAAGCCTTGTTTTTGCAAATATTTATCCAGTCTTGAGTACCAAGCACGAGGAGCCTGTTTCAGTCCACATAAATCCTTCTTCAGTCTGTACACATAGTCTTCTTTGTCTGTTAAAGAGAAACCTTTTGGTTGTTCCATGTAGACTTCTTCTTCTATATCTCCATTCAGAAATGCAGATTTCACATCCATTTGATATACTTTGAAGTTTTGGTAGCAAGAAAAGGCCAAAAACATTCTGATGGCTTCCATTCTGGCTACAGGGACAAATGTTTCATCATAATCAAGTCCTTCGATTTGTGAATATCCTTTGCAGACTAGTTTGGATTTATTCCTCATTACTTGTCCTTGCTCATTCATTTTGTTTTTGAATACCCATTTTGAACTAATGATATTTTTCTCAATTGGTCTAGGAACTAGTTCCCAAGTATTGTTCTTCTCAATTTGGTCCAATTCTTCATTCATTGCCTTTACCCAATACTTGTCCTTGCTGGCTTCTTCAAATTTCTTTGGCTCTATTTGTGACAACATGGCTATGTATACCTCTTCAGTTTGTTCTGTTAGCTTCCTTCTTGTTTGGACCCCTAATCTCTTGTCTCCAATGATCTAATCTTTAGGATGGTTCTTATAAGTATATATTGAGGGATCTTTAGAACTCAGCTCTGTATCTTCTGTTGTCCTACTTGTTTCCTCATCATCTTGGTTTTCTTCTTCACGGTTGTATGATGAACTGCAGCAGTCAGTATCTCTTGTATTGTTTGGAAGTTATTCATCAAATCTCACATTAATGCTTTCTACTATTTTCCGAAGAGTCTTGTTGTAGCACCTGTACCCTTTACTTTTGGATGCATATCCTAGAAATATCCCTTCATCTACTCTTGCATCAAATTTTCCAAGATTTTCATCATTATTCTTTATGTAACACTTGCTTCCAAAGATTCTGAAATGTTTGATTGAAGCTGGCTTTCCATGCCATAGTTCATAGGGAGTCTTGTCACTGCTTGGCCTTAAGTGAGCTTTATTAAGGATATGCACTGTTGTGTGTACCGCTTCTGCCCAAAATGTTTGTGGAGTATTACTCTCTTGCATCATGGCTCTGGTAATTTGTTGAACAGATCTGTTGTGTCTCTCTGCTACTCCATTCTGCTGAGGTGTCCCTGCAATAGTAAATTGTTGTTTTATGCCATGTTCATTGCATAGATCAGCAAAGTCATAATTTGTGAATTCACCTCCTCTGTCTGATCTGATGCATTTCAGCTTGCATCCTGTCTGATTTTCTACTAAAGCTTTGAATATTTTGAATTTTTCCAGAGCTTCTAATTTATTCTTGAGAAATGCAACCCATGTCATTCTGGAGAAATCATCTGTTATCAGCATGAAGTAGGATTCTCCACTTGGTGTTTTAGTTCTTGTAGGTCCGCACATGTCCATGTGCACAAGTTGTAGAGGTCTTCTTGTTGATAACTCATCTTTGGCCTTGAAGGATGTGTGAGTCTGTTTTCCTAATTGACATGATTCTCATATGGTATTAGAAGGCCTCTTTATTTCTAGCATGTCTCTGACAACTTTCTTCTTGCTTAGTCTGATTATGTGATCGAAGCTGAGATGTCCCAACCTTTTATGCCATAACCATGACTCTTCTAGTTTGCTAAGATGACATGCTTCATCTTCCTCTTTCACAATGTAAACATTACTCTTTGTTCGAACTCCTTTGAGCAGAGTCTTACCTGTGGTGCTTGATCTGACTTCACAATATTGTGCTCTAAAAAGAACTTCACAGCCTTTGTCACACATCTGACTGACACTTAGTAAATTTGCTTTCATCCCATCTACAAATAGTACATCTTGGGCCTTTCCTCTACCATTGTCTATGCTGACTGAGCCTTTTCCCTTGATTTTACCTGATTTATCATTGCCAAAAGTAACATTGCCAGATTTCTTTTCATCAAGAGTTATAAACTTTCTTCTGTCTCCAGTCATGTGTTTTGAGTAGCCACTATCCAAATACCACTAGCTTTTCAGATCTTGAGCAGTTAGAGCCAAGTCACATTTATTCACCTTCTTTATCCACTGGAGGCACCCTTTTGTTTGGTATCTTTTGTGAGGTGATGAATTACATCTTCTTAGAGGACATTTGGAAGGTATATGTCCAACTTGATTGCATACACAAAATTTCATCATAATTTTTGTAGAATTATGAGTATGAACAGAATTTATTTGATTCATAAACTTCCTTAAGGTGTTAAAAATCAATCTTTGTCCATAATTTCTACACTCAATGATTTTATGACCAATATCATTACAATAAAAATAGTAACCATAGAAACTATTTTCATACCTGATGTAAGGTTGTCTCTTCCATTTGTTTGCTTGAGGCAGTCTCTTCAATGTTTGCATCTTTTGCTGGTTTGAATTACTCCTCCTTGCATGACAATATGCAGCAATGTGTCCCAGCTTGTGGCAAGCATAACAGGTGGCATTCTTCATAGTAGGGAAGAATCTCCTTTGATGGTTTCCAAATTTTACATACTCAGGGGTCTTAGTATTTATTACATTCTTTGCTACTAGTGGTTTCTTCTGATCTTTGTCTTCCTTATTACAGGTTTCTTCTTTTGTAAGAATTGTTTGAGCTACTTCATCATTCTTCTTTTCTTTTACAAAAATAATCTCTCTATCAATATTTTCTTTGCCTTTACTTGATTCTCCTTCATAGCCTATTCCAGTCTTTATCATAAGGGATCTTTGAGCAATCAGAATTTCATTCAACTTACTAGAGCTTGTTGTTTGAGAAGAGTTTATAACCACTTTCCTTTGAGCATTTTCTAATTTCTTCTTGAGACATACTACTTCTTATTCCAACTTTTCTTGTTCCTGAGTTTTTTCCTTGATTTTCTTAAGTAACATGTCCTCTATCTTCTTGGCTTCTTAAAGCTCTATCTTTAACTGCATAAGGACTTCTAAATTCTGTTCTTCTCGTACATACTTGAGGAGAATGTCCTTTTGTTTTCTAAATTTTAGCTTGAGTCTATCAATCTCTTCTAGAGCACTTCTTAGCTCCCCCTCAAGGTCGACTTCACCTTGTTCTTCTTCATCTTCTAGCAGGAGACCTTCAAGTTCTTCTATAGCCATCAATAAAAATTCAGAGGTTCCATCTTCACTTGAGAGTTCATCTAGATATTCAGATGTACTGCTATCTTGTTGAGCATAGAAGGATTTTCTGCTAAACTTATTTCCTTTCTGCTAGTTCTTTGATGTGTTTTTCTCTGACTCTTGAGCCCGATTCCTTACTTTCTTGTGAGGACATTTAGCAGCATAGTGTCCAACTCTTCCACAGTTAAAGCATTTGAGAGGAAGTTTACCTTTTTATTTACCTGAGCCTCTATCCAATTTCTTAACAAAATTTTCCTCTTCTTCGTCCGAGCAAGAGCATATGTCTTCCTCTTCTTCTTTATTCTTTTCTGTTTTAAAGGTTGCCTCCCTTGAACTTGGCTTCTTCTGTGGGAGCCTCATCTCATATGTTGTTAAATTTCCAAGTAGCTGGTTCATGGTCAAGGTCTCCCAATCAGATGTTTCTTCTATTGCAGACACCTTGGGATTAAATCTGGATGGAAGAGATCTAAGAATCTTCTACACAATTATACATTCTGGCATGGTTTCTCCAAGAGCTTTCATATTGTTAACAATTTCTGCAACTTTTAGGAAGAAATTGGCAATGTCTTCATCATCATTCATTCTTAAGTTCTCAAACTGGGCTCTATAGATTTGAATTTTGGCAGTCTTTAATTTCTTGTCTCCCTTATGGATGTTTTCCAGAGTATCCCACATTTCTTTAGCAGTGTCTTTGTTCATTACTTTAATAAAATCTGCTTCACACAATCCATTCAAGATGGCATTCATGGATTTTGCGTTAGCTACAAAATCTTGTTTGGTTTCTTTCTCTGAGTCAATTGCCTTTGGGGCATATCCATATTCCACAGCAGCCCAGACTTCTATTCCTAGAGACATTATGTATGTCCTCATTCTGATTTTCTAGAAAGCATAATTTTCACAGTGAAAAAAGAGGCTTTATTGGTTGAACATCCTTCTTTACTAGCCATCTTGAGAACCTAGGATCTCCTTTCAGTTGTTAAACTTGTACAAAGGAACCCATAAAGGGAGAAAACCCATAAAGGGAGAAAAACACATCTTATTATTGTTGTGATGCAAAGGCAAGCTCCAACTCCCTCTCACCACTATTGTTCTGCAGGCACCAACCTACAGGAGGCTCCAACCTCAGTCAGCTACAACTGACAGCTATCAATCTACAACTTGATAGGGAAGCTCCAACTTCCTCAATTTATCAAATTGAGTGTTTGCTAATTTACCTCAGGTATCATCTCTGTTCTGTAGCATCTCTTTCTGCTCTTCTTTTCTTAATCTTCTCTGCCTCACTCTTCTATACTCTGCATTCTCTATATTTGCTCTCTCTAACCTCCTTTATGCATATCCAGTTGATATTATATGTAGAGTTCCTCACATGACTGTTTGTATTTCACAAAGAATTTGGAGTGAACATTCATGACTCTTTGGCTTCTGTCTTCTCATTCCTTTTATCTGCTCATTCAATAAATATAACTGTAGGTCTCAATTTAACATTACAGTGGGATATTTTTTCTCTTCCGGAGTCTTGCAAATGCATCACAACAACATAAATCAATTAAAATATTACATTTAATTACAATGAGAGTTCCAACTCACTCATACAGCCTTTTGAATCACTACGCATTTGTCTTTTCTTTGACTGTGTTTGTCCCTTTCTCTCCTCTGTATGCCTCTCTGTTTATGGCTGCTGCGTAACTCCTGTATTTATGTAACTGTACTTTTTAAATCATGCAACTCTGTAACAATGCCTTTTAAATATATAACAGTGCCTTATATATATATAAGCAACTACTGAATTTAAATCTGGGAAAATTCCAACCCCTTTCACAGCAAGTGTCTTGTTGATGTGGTGAGTTCCACAAGCGGAACATACATACACCGCGGCATTTGTTTTATGGCCCGATGCGATTCCACACATCGAAATCATATTATATTAATAATCGCCCTCTCTTCAATGTATTATGATAATTAAATTCCTTTCTTCGCACTTTAATGTATATGAACCCTTTATTATGTAACTTCCGGCGATATAATAATAGACCCATTTAACATAGGAAACAACCTTTCGGGCCCACTTGCCGATATTTGTCTATCCGCTGATGCGATGAGCTGCCTCCAATTTTATACGATGCGATGACTCCTTCTCCGATGCGATGAAACTCCTTGTAAATATTTTCGATTGCGATTAATCGCAATCGTGACTTCCATTGAGTTGCTCTGATGCGATGTATCACTCTTTTATTTCTTCCGATTGCGATTAATCGCAATCGCAAATTGCATTGTCATGCTCCGCTGCCACACTTTCACTCCGATGCGATTGACCAGTGTCGATGGAATTAGACTGTAACTCAAACATATAAGGTCATAACTTATAGACCCATCGGGTCCGGAACTTCAATCGCAATCGCAACATGTATTTGCATGTTCCGATACTCCACCCTTTTCCGATGTGATTAATCACTGTTCACCGGAACTCAAGTATATATGTATTGTAGTTTATATGCCCATTGGGTCCGGGCTTCCAATCGCAATCGCAATTTTCTATTGTTTACATATTCCGCTGCACATTTTTTCTCCGATGCGAGTGGGAAAGGGTCCTACCATATAAAACTTTGTATTATGCGCTCCATATAACTTAATAAATATGCTTTGGACCTTTGATTCTTTTAAATTCGGGCTCAATAATATGAAACTTATATATGTATTGTAGTTTATATGCCCATCGGATCTGGGCTTTCAATTACAATCACAATTTTATGTTTTTTACATATTCCGCTGCACAGTTTTTCTCCGATGCGATTGGGAAAGGGTCCCACCATATAAAACTTTGTATTATGCGCTCCATATAACTTAATAAATATGCTTTGGACCTTTATGCATAAGGCGCTGCATATATATATAAGTTTTATGTTTCATCTTTAGAGTATCCTCCAGCGGGTTAAGAGATTCTCGGAATTTATTTATATATATGCATTCATTGTCGCTTGGGTTATGATTCCCAGAAATATATATATGTATCCTTCCGCCTGGGTTATGGTTCCTGGAATTGTGTTTATGTTATATGTGATGCCTAGCTGGATAATGATTCTCAGAATAAGGTTTGTATATATATATATATATACTTGCCGCTTGGGGTTAAGATTCCCGGAATATTTTTTATGTATATATACTTTGCCGCTTGGGTTAAGCGATTCCCAGAATTGGGTTTATGTATCCTCCAGCTGGGGTAGATATTCTCGAAATTTTCTACTCTGCCTCTGCTTGTGATAAAAATTTTGCCTCTGCCTCTGCCTCTGATAACCTGCTATGATAATGGCTCTGCCTCTGATAACAGTTCTGCCTCTATATTCGCTGCCTCTGCCTCTGCCTTAGCTGCTTCTGCTGCTCGACCTCTGCCTCTGCCTTCGCTGTACATATTACCTACTATTTTTCTTTGCCTATCTTTGCATCTACTGCCTTATTTGTTTGTCTCTGTCTTTGTTGCCTCCATTGCCATCAATGACAATATTTCCAACAGTAAAAAGTAGGATTAAGCTGCTTTTTTGGAAAACAACATTCTGGCTTCAAGAACCATTCATACAAGAGCTTATCCCAACCCAAATCCACCTGAAATAGTTGACAACCCTGAGAGCATCCTCAAGAAGTCTCCTACACCTACAAGACCAGCTATTTCCAGCCACGTCCATAGAGCCAACTCTGCACCAGAAGACTTTACAGCTCTATCAGACCCACTTTTTGATCTAGACTCTCAAAAATGTGTACCTAGAAATAGGTCATTCAGTGTCCTAGACGAGCCAGACCTTGAGCTTCCTGGTTCACCATCTCAAAGTGGTAAACACATTAGGGACAGAGAGACCCCTCCATCTACACCTCCTGATATTCACTTCATCCAAAACTTGGGGCTCTGCCACCCTAGATCTACCCAATAGACTTCTGCTGGCCCTAGTATCCCTGTCATCCAAATAACAGCTGCTCAAACCAACCCCTTGCCACCACAAAACATCATCATGGCAGCCTGGTATGCATATCTGGTATTACCTAAGCCTCTAGTGCCCTTGCCCAACGATTATCAGTCAAATATCCCACACTTCACTGCAGAAGAGTCTACCATAGCCCAACACCATGTAGATAGGATGGAATATTATTTTGACTACATGGAGATAGATGATGATACAGTCAAAATGAGAATATTTTCCCAAAGCTTAGGAGGTGATGTGAAAAAATGGTTTAAGGGCCTACCTCCTAATAGTATTCAAGACCTTCTTGCTTTGTATCAAACCTTCATAAACAAATGGGAAGTTAAGGCCAACCCTCTCCAAATCCTAGCAGAATACAATAATCCTAAGAGAAACGTAGGAGAGAGTCTCCATGACTACTCTACAAGGTTTAACAGTGTTTACAATGCTCTTCCTCCACATATGAAACCTCCCCAAGGTATGGCTCTAGCGAAATATATGAAAGGCTTTGATGCTGACATGGCCTACCAGCTTAGGGAGAGGGATTACAACACACTAAAAGACATGCAGAAGGGAGCAGTAAGTGTAGAGGCTAACCTGATTGAGAAAAAAACAAGATTGAGAGCTGAGAAGAGGGTAACATACAAAGATGACAATGTAGCTTCCACATCTGATCCCAATTATGACCGCCTATCTAAAAATATGGAAAAGCTACAGAAAATGATGGAAAAAATCGTTGTCACAGTCAGTAACCAAAACAAAAATCAAAATCATAACCAGAACCAGAACTTTAGAAGAAACAACGCCACTCCCAACAGACAAAGAGAATCAGATCAACAATTTATTCCCCCATTTCAAGAGAACTTTCTTGATGAAGATGGGGGAATCATGGAAGAGTCTGAGGGAAACACATTAAATATGTTTGAAATAGAAAACTCAATCCACAACTGTTCCATAGAGGAATATCAACCCTTATCCTCATACTGGGATGAGGAAAGATTAGAATCTGAGGAGTACAGACTAGGATTTGAAAATTCCATCATGCAGGTCAAGGAACAGTACGAACTTAGAAGTAAAAAGAGTTTAGACACTGTTGAGTCTCAAATCTGCATCTTTCTTATACATATTCCTAGACCTTTTTCACTCACCTGAACCTTCCAAGTTGTCAATATCATTGTATAATAATTTCAAAAGAGCATCTAAAATGGTTTTTAACTATATTTTGTGTCTGCTGTTTGATTTAGATTTTTGCTCATTTAGCTGCGGAATCTTGCCACTTTCCATAGCTGCTGCAACTTTCCGCAGCCATTTTGTGAAAGTCTATGTTACAGGTGTCTTCTGGAAAAACGAGCCACATGGGCAAGTCAGAAATGACGTGGACATGGACCGTGTCCTATTGGCTCGAGCAAAATCACCTAAGGAGGCTGCAGTCAAAGGTGGCCAAGTGGAAGTCAACCATAGAGTCCCACGGTGACAGGACTCTGTTTCTCATCACGTGAGGATTTTCATGACCGTTTCTAACTTACAGGAGACACATCAACACCTATACACAGCTCCATAAGCTGAATCAAACATCCACTCTTCATAGATTTACTCCTCAACGTGGCCATGATCCTAGATCTCTGGACGTAATGGTTTACGTGTTTTCTATCAGCATAAACTTTAGGGAATTAGTTATATTTCCTTTGTTATAAATAATGTGTTTGCATACGCATATTAGTTAGTTCTATTATCCTCCAGATAGCTTTGTAATCTAATTACGTTGCCACTATGCCGTAATATCACCTCTCTGTTATGACTGCATTTTAATATATAAGAAGACTCTGTTTCCAAGCGTAATTCGTATTTGAAGGCTGTTGCCAAGGCTGGTGCAGAGGGCCCCTACACACACTGAGGTTTTGTGCATTATTGTATAGTACTTGTTTTATTTCTTTAAGCTCATTGTGCCATAAGTCATTCATGTGTTTATACATTGCATCTTTCATGGTATTTATGCTTCATCTTTGTTTATAATCTTTCATGCTTTACACTTTACTTCTGTCCATAATCTTTCATGTTTTATGTTAACTGATCAGTGTTCTTGTTTCAAATTTCAAATAGGAAGCCCGGGCATTTGCATATCTTTTGACTAATGACATGGAATCAATATTGTTCTGCTGCTAATTTATTTTTCTCAGTTGATGTTCAATTTCAGTACTACTTTGTTTATTTCAGTCTTGCACATTTGCTTCAGTATTTAGATTTAGATATATTAAATTGCTCATGACATTTTCAGTTACCTCCGAAAGCCATAGCTGGAATGATGGCGAGGGATTGAAGTATGAATGTGTAGTTTGATATTAGTTTACTTTTTGCAAGATTAGATATATTAAATTGCTCATGTCATTTTCAGTTACCTCCGAAAGCCACAACTGGACTGATGGTGAGGGATTGAAGTATGAATGTGTAGTTTGATATTAATTTACTTTCTGTAAGATTAGATATATTAAATTTCTCATGTCATTTTCAGTTACCTCCGAAAGCCACAGCTGGACTGATGGTGAGGGATTGAAGTATGAATGTGTAGTTTGATATTAGTTTACTTTCTGCAAGTTAGATATATTAAATTGCTCATGTCATTTTCAGTTACCTCCGAAAGCCACAGTTGGAATGATGGTGAGGGATTGAAGTATGAGTGTGTAGTTTGATATTAGTTTCTTTTTCTGCAAATTAGATATCAGATTGCTCAAATTGTTTATGGTTACCTCCAAAAGCCATAGCTGGACTAATGGCGAGGGATCAGAATATAAGTTGATGTAATTTGATTTAGATTTACTTTGTTGCAATTCTTGGATTTCTTTAAGCATAGTTTCTTTTGTGTTTAGACAGCATCAAGGATAGTTTGGTTTTCATGCTCAATAGTTCACTGTTTTGATTTACTAGGTTAGCAGCACATTTTCATTTCCTTTCAAGTTTTGTCATTGTATGTTTCAAATTCCTTTTGAAGTTTCAAGTTGGTAAATAATTATAAAGGATACCATTGCCTTGAACAATCATAACCATACTTGTTTTTATTTTAGAATTTCCATCTCACATTAGAAAACTAAAAACGACAAAAAGATAAGAAATAGGTTATCTTGCACATATAGTGCGCCACACTTCATCAGCTTACGAATCCCAAATTGATAAATTAATGTAGCAATTTAGGACACACTAAATTGACCAAACATTTTGGCGCCGTTGCCGGGGAAGTGTAACTAGGTAGCCAATTTCTTAAAAAAAAAAACAAAAACAAAATAATAAAAGAAGGGAAAACTTGATAACTTCTTGAATTATTCTCTCCTCTTGCACCTAGTGTGATCTGGAGGATCAGAAAAGAGAGTTATTGGTTTAGTAATTTCTTAAGTATGCTTTGTTCTTGCACCTAGTGTGACCTGGAAGATCAGAAAGAGAATTATTAGCCCAACTTTTAAAAATAAAAATAAAAATAAAAAATGACATGCATAGAGCAAGAGATTCTAGGGGAAGGTTTATAGCTAAAGCCAAGAGTTCGATTTTTACAACTCCATCTTCTTCAAGGCATAGACAAGAATCACCACCATCTACCCCTAGCCTTAATATTTTTGGAATTCAAGGAACAACTGAATTAGAGGATTCTCCTATACCACCTACTAAATCCCATTTAGAAAACAAAGAGACTCTCTCTCATCCTCCCTTGATAGAATAACCAGAGGACTTTAAGGACTCTAAAGAAACTATCATGGCAGAGGAAATAATAGATGGATTTGGAGGTAGAGGTAGAGGTAGAGGTAGAGGAGGAGGAAACAATGGAGACAACAATGGTGAAGATAATAATGGAAGAAATAGGGAAGGAGATAACTTTTTTGGATTCCCTATAGTTGATGAGGAAACTCATACAACAATGAAAAATATCTCACCAGCTGTCCTCCCCAACTTTTATGGATTGTGAAGTGAGGATCCTAAAACATTTCTGTTTTAGTTTGAAGTCGGGTGCCGAACCTATGACTATATGGAAGACTCTCAAAAACTCAAACTGTTTCCTTCAACTTTGAAGGGAGCTGCTTTGAAATGGTTCATGGGATTAGCTACTCAATCTATTAGGAATTGGAATGATATGAAACAAAATTTTTTGGATAGATACTTGGACTATTGTATGCCCACCAATCACAAGGATGAGGTATTCAAAATGATGCAAAAAGAAGATGAAAATTTGGAAGACTTACTTGAAAGATTTGAATACAACTTGAAAAGAGCAAAGATGAGCAACCTAGATGATGAAACATTGAAAGCCCTCATATTAAAAGCCATTAGAGATGAATGGATAGATATTTTAAACATGATGGGGAAAGGAGACATTTCTCAACTTCCACTTCGTGACATAACAGAACTATGTGTCCATCTCTCAAGAGGAAAATCTAAAACAGGAAAAGGGCCTAGGAATCCTTCTCTTATTAGGGCTAACAAATCTGCAACTGGATCAGTAAGTAGGGTAGAGATTGGTAACATGCTTGATGAATTCAAAATTGATATCTTAGGGAGCCTTAGTGAACAACTAGACACCCTTAAAATCCAAAACAAGCAGAAAGCAGAAACAGATGCTTTAGCCATCTTTTGTCCGAAATGTAGAAAGAAACATGCTTTAAGGAAATGTCCCTTGGATGCAAAAGTTGTAGAAACATGTATGATTTGCTCAGAAAATCATGAGATCAAGGATTGTCCTTCAATCCCTGGACTCAAAGCTGTTTTTCAAGAAGATCCAAATTCAAGAGAATCTCTCTGTTTTGTCGCAAGGAGACCTTGGCAGGGACAACAATCTCAAGGGTTTAATAACCCTATGAATCTTCAAACCCCACCAAATTGGACTCCTTGGCAACAATCTTGGCCCCAACATCAAAATACATATCAGCCATGGGTACAAGGGATGCAAAATCCTTATGGGAGATTTGCTCAATTTTATCAATATCCTCCATCTTTTCAAAATCAACAAGCTCCACAACTTCCAAACCCAAATCCACAACTTTCATTGCCATTTCCACAACAACAACCTTCTCAAAAAAATCCAAATCCTCAACTCATGCTTCCATTCCAACAAAAGACAAATCAACTTCCAGCTCAGCCATTGCCAAATCCTAACAACAAAAATCCTCAGAATACTTACATGATAGAAGGACAACAATTTCCTACCTATATGATTGTTCCTCTCAATGATGTACAACTCAGATCTGGTAGAGTTTTAGAAAAACCTTCTATAGATATTCAAGAACAAGATACCTCTGAGGAGGACTCTCTTAAAGTCAATGAGGGGTCTGAGGAAGCATCTCTTCAAAATTCAAACATTCAAAAAGAAAAAGAAAAGTTAACACCCACAACTCCTATAGTTGAGCAACCTGCATCTTTATCTACACCTTCTTTTCCTGAAAGACTAAAAATTGACAAGGGGGTGGAACAACAAATATTTTTGCCTAACTATGATTTTCTAGATGAATTGAAGAATGTTTGTATCAATATTCCCTTGCTACAAGCCATTCGAGAGATTCCTATTCTAGCAAAAACAATAAAGGAGCTGAGTTTCAAAAGACCAGGAAGGAAACTAAAAGACATAAGAAGAATCCACCTGGTAGGAAAAATTGCAGATATTATGATGGGAAAAATTACCATGCAGAAGTATGTAGATCCAAGAAGTCCAATTGTCAAAACACATATAAATGGGATAGAAAGTCCAAACACATTGATTGACTTAGGGGCTGCTATCAACATTATGAGTAGACAGACTATGGACTAGCTAAAACATCCTAACCTTCTTTTTACACCTACTTTACTGCAACTTTCAGATCGATCAATTATTAAACCAGATGGTGTATTAGAAGATATTTCAGTCTCCTTAGATTCTTGGGAATATCTGGTAGATTTTATGATTTTGACTCCCAAAAGTAATCTAGGAGGGCACCCACTTATCTTAGGAAGACCTTGGCTAGCCACAGCTAATGCTTTTATTAGTTGTAGATCTAGGGATATGTACATTTCTAATGGTAATTCGATAAAGAAATTCAATTTGTATCCTCCAGCAAAAGAAATTACAGAAGTAGGAGATAATGAATGGGTTGATGATGAGGACACTATACAACATGTCTTTACCATTTCTGAAATCAGTGAGGATAGTCAAATTCTGAACACATTAGAAAATTTTGAGACATCTTCAGAATATGACCCCACACAATTTCAGTTGGAATCCGACATAGAATATTTATCATCAAGACAAATGTCTCTTTACTCTATGGAAGAGTTTGGTAGTTCTACTACTGAGATTTTTCCAGGAAAAACATTGAATATCAACAAACATTTGGAAAAGTCACAACAAGAAGAACTAACCAAAATCTTGCAAAAACATTCTACTGCATTTGCATGGGAGTATACTGACATGAAAGGTATTGATCCTAAGACTTGCATCCATCATATCTATATTGAGGAAAACAATAGACCAATCAGACAACCTCAAAGAAGGATGAATCCAAATCTTAGGGAGATAGTGAAAGAAGAGCTCAAAAACTACTCAATGTAAAATTCATTTATCCAATTTCAGATAGCCGATGGGTTTCTCCTTTGGTTATAGTACCTAAAAAGAATGGTAAATGGAGGGTATGCATTGATTATAGGGAATTGAACAAAGCAACTTTGAAGGATCACTTTCTTTTGCCTTTTATCGATCAGGTATTAGACACATTAGCAGGTAAAAAGTACTTTTCATTTTTGGATGGTTTTAGTGGCTATAATCAAATTTAGGTAGCATCTGAAGATCAAGATAAGACCACATTTACTTGTCCATGGGGAAAATTTTCCTACTGAGTACTTCCTTTTGGGTTATGTAATGCACCTGCAACATTCCAAAGCGCAGTACTAGGAATTTTTTCTGATCTAATCCATGATTGTGTAGAGGTTTATATGGATGATTTTACAGTTTATGGTAATTCATTTGAAGAGGCATTAGAAAATTTGGAAAAAAGTTCTTATAAGATGTAAAGAAACAAACCTTTCATTAAGCCATGAAAAATGCTTTATGATGTTTACTGAAGGGATTGTTTTGGGGCATCATATTTCGGGAGATGGGATTAAGGTTGATAGATCAAAAGTTGAAGTCATCTCCAAGTTACCTATTCCAAATTGTCAAAGAGATGTTAGAAGTTTTCTAGGATTTACTGGTTGCTATAGAAGATTTATAGAAAACTTCACTAAAATAGCATCTCCACTCTTCAAATTGCTTACAAAAGACTGTGAATTTAAATGGGATCCTGATTGTCAATCAACCTTTGAAACTTTGAAAACAAGAATATCTGAAGCACCTATCTTGAGAGGACCAAATTGGAAACTCCCTTTCCATATTTCTATGGATGCTTCAGATACAGCTCTAGGAGCTGTGTTGGGTCAAAAATATTTAGTTCCTTATGCCATTTATTATACCGGTAAAAATTTGACTCCCACAGAGTTGAACTATACTGTGACTGAAAAAGAGTTTTTAGCTGTTGTTCATGCAATTAATAAGTTTAGACATTACATAACAGGCTATGAAAATTTTATTCATACTGACCATTATGCAATTAGATATTTAATGAACAAACCTGCTACTAATGGCAGAGTGACAAGATGGCTCTTACTTTTGCAAGAATTCAATATTACTGTGTTGGATAGACCAGGAAAACAAAATACAGTAGCTGATTTCTTGTCTAGGATTCAGAATACTAAAGAAGATTCTCTTGTAGAGGATAAGTTTCCTGATGAATACTTGTTTGCAGTAACTATTAAGACTCCTTGGTATGTAGATATTGCTAACTATTTGGTTACAGGGAAACTGCTTTCACATTTATTTCCAAGTGAAAAACGAAAAATTATTCAGAAGAGTTCAAAATATTCATGGATTTCTAACGAATTGTTTAAAACAGGGCCAGATCTTGTGATCAGAAGATGTGTCAGGGAAGATGAAATGCCTGATATTCTTAAGGCATGTCATGATGAACCATGCGGCGGACACTTTGTGGACAAAAGGACGGCCTATAAAATCCTTTCTTTGGGATATTATTGGCCTTCCCTCTTCAAAGATGCAAAACAATATGTCAAAAGGTGTGACAGCTGCCAAAGAGTAGGGAAACCTACCCTTTCAAATGAAATTCCATTGCAACCACAGGTACTCATTGAACCCTTTGAAAAATGGGCTTTAGATTTTATTGGACCTATTAATCCACCATCTAAGCAAAAGAAGTATATATTGGTTTGTACTGATTATGTTACTAAATGGGTAGAAGCCAAAGCATTAGTATCTGCTATTGAAAATTCAGTTGTTCATTTTCTTTATGAGGATATTTTTACTCGCTTTGGTGTTCCAAGAGAAATTGTGACAGATCAGGGAAGCCAATTCACATCCAACTTGGTGGAGAAGCTGATGGAAGAATACAAAATCAAGCACATAAGATCTACTCCTTACCATCCGCAAGCAGATGGTCAAGTGGAGTCTACAAACAAAATTCTTGAAAGTATCATCACCAAAACTGTTCATCTACATAGAAGAGATTGGGAAGAAAGGCTTCCTGAAGCCTTGTGGGCCTACAGAACTACATGGAGAAATAAAACAGGACATTCTCCCTATGAACTTGTTTATGGGAAAGAAGTCCTGCTCCCCATTGAGTTCCAAGTCAAGACCTTCAAGATAGCAGTTCAGTTGGGGATGGACTTATCAGAAGCCCAAAAGCATAGAATGGAGCAATTGAACGAGCTAGATGAGATCAGACAAGAGGCAATTCTAAGAACTGATCTAGTTCAATATCAAAGAGCTAAATGGCATGACAAGTATATCAAAGAGAAGAAGTTTCAAGAAGGAGATTGGGCATTGTTATTTGATTCCAAGTTTAAAGATTTTCAAGGAAAATTTCTGACTCATTGGCTTGGGCCATATGAGATTGACAAGATCTTTAGCAATGGAGCGGTAAGACTCAAGACCATTGATGAGTTTCAAAATCCTCTTATTGTGAATGGCCACAGATTGAAAATTTATCATAAGCCACTCTCAAAAGAGGAATTTGTCAAAATGTTTCAAGAAAATTCTGCAATCAGGTTGGTACAAAAGAATTCTTCTTCTCCACCAGCCTAGCTTTTGTTCTTTTCAATTAAAAAATAATAATAATAAAAAATAAAATAAATAAAATAAATAAAATAAAATTGTATAAGCCTGAAAACCAATCACTGATTGGCAGTCTTATACAGAAAATATTGGGTGAAAATCAGGAACACCTAACACCCTATATTTTCCAAAAAAAAAAAATCTCTCTCTTTCATTTCACAAGTCTTGTGACCACCCACTCCATTCCATTCCACCTCATTCCACTTCATTTCACTCCACTTCATTCCATTTCACTTCATTTTTCATTCCATTTTACCAATAAAATTCTCTTTCATGACCATTTCCATTTAGTCATTTGTCATCCGTTCATTTCCATTCACCCAAATAATAGTTGTGTCAGTTTTCGCAGCTGACATCTGTTTCCGCAGCTGACACCAGTTTCCGCAGCCAGAAGCAGATTCCGCAGCTACCACTCTGTTTCCAAAAGAATGTACAGCCAAATTTTATTTCCATAAACATGAAATAAAATGCAGGTATGAGGACCAAAAATGAAGACATGGAGCATTCAAGATATCAATGAGGAGCAACTAATTGAAGACCAAGGAAAAAGGCAAAGATTCCAAGGTATGAGTAAAAATTCATTTCAAATGGCATTTAAAACACATTTTTATATAGTTCTAAACCATAAGCTCCATCCATTATGTGCAATGATTATATTGACAAACTCCGTAACCCTTTCACGATCTCCATATGATCTTCTCGCATTCATTCTCAAACGGTCCCATAATTAAACCCCCGATCTTCACTCATACTCCGATATTCCACTGGTGACAATGAGACGTATTTGATTTGACTACGGCTTCTTTCAGCCACATAAAATCCATAGCCGTTGTTTAAACGTGCTTACATTTATTTTGCAGCCACCAAATTTCAAACACTACCGGATGTGTTATACTCTTCCTATTGTTCTATTAATCTCACAGCTGTATCTCTGCCATGCTCATGAAACCCTTCTCTGTTCCGCTTCTCTCCATTTCATTCTTTGTTACGCTACAGTCTGTATACCCACTCTCTGATATCTACCTATAGTCATCCTGCTCATTTCTGTTCATTCAGCTGTCCTACTTCCATTGAACCCTCCTCACACAGGCAAGTTTTTAAAGAGCAGAAAGAAAGATGGGTAAATTGTTGAGAGCAGAACCAGAAGGACCTAAATTCATGGAAGGATATCCGCAAGTCAGGGATATATTGAAGAAGGCAAAGTGGCTGCGGTTTATCCAAAAGTTTAGAGGCTACCATAAATAAGTGACAAAAGCATTTGCAAGGTCGTTTAATGGCCTGGAGGTAGATATTGGAGACCTTAAGTATACGGTGAATGAGGCATCTATAGCATCTGCCACAGAACTTCTTCAATAGGGTGAACGATGGTTTAAGAACAAAAGCATTAGTGATGAAGCTTGGAGAGTAATTCTACATAACCCAGGTATGGACATAGCTATTTTTAAAAGAGGAATTCATGTTCATGCTTTGAAAGAGGAATGGACTACTTCGCTGCTAGTTGTTCAAAAATTCATCACCTGTGAAGGCCGTTTTGGGTCCATGTATATGTACCATACCAGATTGCTGATAAATTTTCTAGATAATCAAACTCTCAATCTCCCATATTTTCTATTAAATAGTTTGAAGAAGATGTTTGTGACTGTTCAGAAACATTTAGGGGATGTAGAACCACATCTATATCACCATGGTCTTGTAAAAATTTTGATTGAAAAAGAGTTAAAGGATAAGAAGGACACATGGGAACAATTTTTGATTAGAAATTTCTTTGAGGAACCTCAAGAAATTCCTGAAGGTAGCACATCAAGAAGGAGTAGGAGAAAAAGAAAAAATGATGAAACTCAAAGTACTCATACTACTACAATTGAAAGAACTAGTAGGGAAGAGAGACTGTCAAAAAGGAAGAAGAAAGAAACCAAGGGTAAAAATCCAATAACATCAAAAGAGAGAAAAAGTATTGAGGCTATACATCAAACTCCTTCTTCCGAAGAAGAAGATCATCAAGTGTTATCTGAGAGATTGGTTCATCTTCAAGAACAATTATCTATAGCCAAGAAGAAAGAGAAAGGGAAACAAAAGCAAAAAGATAGTGGTCCACAGCGTGTGAGAAGAAGTTCCAGGCTTAAGGGGAAGTTGAGGAAAACGCAAATGAAGGGACCTCATTTTATCGATTTGGGAGAAGAAACATCTGAACAATCCCCAGCTGACCATAGTCCATCTCACTCCCAGTCAGTTAGTGAACCTGGTTCATTTCATTCTCAGTCAGACATTGAACATAGTCCATCCCATTCTCAGCTAGATGTTGATGTGAGCCCTTCTCAGCCAGATTTTGAAGACAACTCTCCTTCACGGCATTTTGGGGACAGCCCAATAAAAATGACACCTGATATAGACCCCAAGCAGCAATAAGTATATGATTATATAGAATATTTAGAAAAAGCGGCTACAGGTCCCAGTACTTCGTCCATTCAGCCTCACACAGTACAAAATGATCTAGTCCAATCACTGAAACAGGAAGTCTTTGAGCTAGAGCTTTTAAATAAACACATTAAAAATGAAAATGAGGCATTGAAGGAACAAAGTAAATTGGACAAAATCATTCATGATAATACCATGCTACATCTGGGAATATGGCAGAAGAAGAACAAGAAATTGAAAAAGAAATGCCAGAAGTTAAGCAGAGCACTGGTTAATATCAAATTTAGATGTTTAATGAAGAAGCCCAGGATGTTAGCGGCACCAAGGAAGAAGAGGAGAGGATTGGATGTACTGGCTGAAGTGTCAAGGCATATGAACTGAAGAAGGATTATCAAAATTTTGGTTGCATGAGGACATGCAACACCTTCACAGTGGGGGTATGTTGAGTCTCAAATATGCATCTTTTCCATACACCTTTCTATACCTTTTTCATTCACCTGAACCTTCCCAGTTGTCAATATCATTGTATATTAATTGAAAAAGAGCATCTAAAATGGTTTTTAACTATATTTTGTGTCTGTTGTTTGATTTAGATTTTTTCTCATTTAGCTGCGGAATCTTGCCACTTTCCACAGCTGCTGCAACTTTCCGCAGCCATTTTGTGAAAGTATATGTTACAGGTGTCTTCAGGAAAAACGAGCCACATGGGTAAGTCAGAAATGATGTGGACATGGATCGTGTCCTATTGGCTCGAGCAAATTCACCTAAGGAGGCTGCGGTCAAAGGTGGCCAAGTGGAAGTCAACCGTAGAGTCCCATGGTGACAGGACTCTGTTTCTCATCACGTGAGGATTTGCATGACCGTTTCTAACTTACGGGAGACACATCAACACCTGTACACGAATCCATAAGCCGAATCAAACATCCACTCTTCATAGATTTACTCCTCAACGCGGCCATGATCCTAGATCTCTGGACGTAATGGTTTACGTGTTTTCTATCAGCATAAACTTTAGGGAATTAGTTATATTTCCTTTGTTATAAATAATGCGTTTGCATACGCATATTAGTTAGTTCTATTATCCTCCAGATAGCTCTGTAATGTAATTACGTTGCCACTGTGCCGTAATATCACCTCTCTGTTATGACTGCATTTTAATATATAAGAAGACTCTGTTTCCAAGTGTAATTCATATTTGAAGGTTGTTGCCAAGGCTGGTGCAGAGGGCCCCTGCACACGCTGAGGTTTTGTGCATTATTGTATAGTACTTGTTTTATTTCTTTAAGCTCATTGTCCCATAAGTCATTCATGTGTTTATACATTGCATCTTTCATGGTATTTATGCTTCATCTCTGTTTATAATCTTTCATGCTTTACACTTTACTTCTGTCCATAATCTTTCATGTTTTATGTTAACTGATCAGTGTTCTTGTTTCAGATTTCAAATAGTAAGCCCGGGCATTTGCATATCTTTTGACTAATGACATGGAATCAATATTGTTCTGATGCTTATTTATTTTTCTCAGTTTATGTTTAATTTCAGTACTGCTTTGTGTATTTCAGTCTTGCACATTTTCTTCAGTAGTTAGATTTAGATATATTAAATTGCTCATGAAATTTTCAGTTACCTCCGAAAGCCACAGCTGGACTGATGGTGAGGGATTGAAGTATGAATGTGTAGTTTGATATTAGTTTACTTTCTGAAAGATTAGATATATTAAATTGCTCATGTCATTTTCAGTTACCTCCGAAAGCCACAGCTGGACTGATGGTGAAGGATTGAAGTATGAATGTGTAGTTTGATATTAGTTTACTTTCTGAAAGATTAGATATATTAAATTGCTCATGTCATTTTTAGTTACCTCCGAAAGCCACAGCTGGACTGATGGTGATGGATTGAAGTATGAATGTGTATTTTGATATTAGTTTACTTTCTGCAAGTTAGATATATTAAATTGCTCATGTCATTTTCAGTTACCTCCGAAAGCCACAGCTGGACTGATGGTGAGGGATTGAAGTATGAGTGTGTAGTTTGATATTAGTTTCTTTTTCTGCAAATTAGATATCAGATTGCTCAAATTGTTTATGGTTACCTCCGAAAGCCATAGCTGGACTAATGGCGAGGGATCAGAATATAAGTTGATGTAATTTGATTTAGATTTACTTTGTTGCAATTCTTGGATTTCTTTAAGCATAGTTTCTTTTGTGTTTAGACAGCAGCAAGGATAGTTTGGTTTTCATGCTCAATAGTTCATTGTTTTGATCTACTAGGTTAGCAGCACATTTTCATTTCCTTTCAAGTTTTGTCATTGTATGTTTCAAATTCCTTTTGAAGTTTCAAGTTGGTAAATCATTATAAAGGATATCATTGCCTTGAACAATCATAACCATACTTGTTTTTATTTTACAATTTCCATCTCACATTAGAAAACTAAAAACGAAAAAAAGATAAGAAATAGGTTATCTTGCACATATAGTGCGCCACACTTCATCAGCTTACGAATCCCAGATTGATAAATTAATGTAGCAATTTAGGACACACTAAATTGACCAAACAGACACCTCCAAAACAAAGGTTTCTGAGATTACCATCAAGAAAAGGCCTGAGAAAACTTCTAAAGTAACTGCTCAAAGTAACAAATCAGCGGCTGAGAGTTCTGAGAAGAACAAAGAAAAAGACAACCAAAACACTAATAAACAAAGTCAACCAACTAGCAGCACTAGCACTGTAGTTAGTGCTCCTGATAAAACAATTCCCAATCCTGTACATAGTGAGAATCAGCTCACTAATTCAGCCACTAAGGTGGTGGCTAACAAAATAGAGTTGAACATTCCAAAGAGTCAGTCCACTTTCAATTTGGAGAGTGGGATTGCAAAAATTAAAATCTCTGTCCCACTATCTGAGCTGGCCACTCAAGATGTATATAAAGGCCAAGTTTTGAGAGCATTAAACCTAGGGGAAAACAGTGACACTGTCAATCTGAGTGATGATCAACCAGCCCTTCTGTTTGGTCCAAAGATAGAAGGAAAGTTTCAGGAAGGGGTAGTGCCACCTTTTTATATCAGTCTCAATATCCATGACAAGATCCTTCACAATGCAATGCATGACTCTGGGGCATCACACAACCTAATGCCTAAGGTAGTTATGGAAAAGCTAGGCATGGAGATAACTTGCCCTTATAAAGATATATATTCATTTGATTCTAGCAGGGTAAAGTGTCTTAGCCTGATCAAAGATTTATGTGTGAGCCTTACCTAGATTCCATCCAAGTGTATAGTCATGGATGTTGTAGTGGAAAATGTGCCACCCAAGTATGGCATGTTATTATCAAGATCGTGGGGAGCTAAGCTGCAAGGTACAATGCAGATGGATGGGGCCTATGCCACAATCCCAGTCTTTAGCCAACTTAGAAGACTATATAGAGAGGCACAAATGAAATCCCTGGTCAGCAGCCTCAAAAAGCCTGAAAATTCACCTTTATACTCTGTACATACAGATCTTGACTCCTTCATCCTTTCTAATGATGAATCCTTAGAGGAGTCAGAATTCAAAAACAGAGATACAAATAAGGAAAGAGATCCCATGGACTTTAACATAATGGCTACTCTAGACTCGGAGGAGAATGATGTAGGAAACTTTGGATAGTGCACTGAAATAGAAACTCAGAGTGAACAAGAAACAAAATGCAGTCTACTGATTAGCCACCCTCTGCAAGCCCATGCACCACACCAAGAACGAAACGATGTCAAGCTAGAGAGTGAACCTTTATGTGAAATGAATTTCAATGGGTCATGCACCCAAAGAACCGCAGCAGCAGGAGTGTGGGTACATAACACCGAGAGTGACTACGCAGAGAGTCATGCCTATAACCTGCATTTCAAGTGTACAAACAATATCAGAGAGTATGAAGCTCTCATCCTAGGCTTGAATCTGTTGAGAAAATTAGGAGCCTGTAGGATAACTGTGCACAGAGACTCTGAGTTGATCATTAAACAAGTGAATGGTGAATACACAATGAAACATCCTAGGTTGAGAGCGTACAGGAATGACGCCATGGATCTATTGAAAACCTTTGTAGAATACAAACTGGTGTTTGTCCCTAGGAGTCAGAACGCAATTGCAAATGGATTAGCCTGCATGGCTAGTGCGTATCACAAGCCTCCCAGTGACCAAAAAATCATCGTTCAGACAAAATTCAGACATGCAGTGCTGGACAATGAAAAATATTGGCAGGACTTTGAGGGCGATGAACAGATTGAGGATTTCCTGATAGGAAGAAACGAGTTTTAATTTTTCGATTCAGACTCTAAATCTGATGATAGCAGCCTAAGTGAAGAGTCCTCAGATGAGGAAGAACCACCTTGTAACATAGAAATAAACACTTTAAATGAACAGATTGGAAATCCAGCTAAAGAATGTGAAAACGCAGATAGTGAAGAAGTAGAGGTGCTGCATTCCAAAGATAAGAACATACCTCGAGGTCTGGCACCTTTAGAAGACCTTTTTTATTTCAATGATGTAGCAAAAAGGCCCACTTTAGAACATGCAGAAGATGATGTCGAGGAATGCAACATAGGCACTAAAGATAAGCCCAAGATGATTAAATTGGAAAAGTCCCTGCCTGCAAACATGAAAAAGAAATACATTGACCTATTCAAGGAATTCATTGATGTGTTTTCCTGGAGCTATGAGGACTTAAAGGCCTATGACATAAACATTATATAGCACAAAATACCTCTAAAAGAAAATCAGAATCCCTTTAGACAGAAACTTCACAGAATAAACCCAAAACAATTGCCTGCAGTGGAAAAGGAAATAAAGAAGATGTATGAGGCAGGCATAATAGTTCTTGTGAGGTTTTATGATTGGGTCTCAAACCTTGTAGCTGTGAGAAAGAAAACAGGTGAGATCAGATTGTGCATATATTTTAGGAACCTTAATAAAGCCTCACTCAAAGACAATTATCCTTTGCCAAAAATGGAACACATTCTCCAGAGGGTAGTAGGCTCAAGAAGGATCTCCCTGTTAGATGGTTTTTCAGGTTATAACCAAGTTTTAGTACTCCCAAAAGACCAACTCAGGACAAATTTTACCACTCCATGGGGCAATTTTATGTATGTAAAAATGCCCTTTGGACTGATGAACGCTTGTGCAACCTTTCAACGAGAAATGGACATAACCTTTTCAGATGAAATAGGGCACTTCATTGTCATCTATCTGGATGACATAACAGTCTATTCCAAGACTGATGAAGAAAACCTAAGACATCTGAGGAGAGTGTTTGAAAAATGTAGAAGGTTTGGTCTGTCATTGAATCCTAAAAAGACTATATTTGGGCTGCAGGAAGGTAAGCTTCTCGGCCACATTATATCTGAGAAGGGAATTAGGATAGACCCACAAAGAGTTGAGGGAATACTACAAATCACACACCGGAGGAACATCAAAGAGTTATAGTCCTTCATTGGGAAAATCAAATTCCTCGGGAGGTTTATTCCAAACTTAGCTGAACGCCTTAGGAATATGAAAAACATGTTAAAGAAAGGTGTAGGAGTTAAGTGAACTGTTGAAGCTAAGAAATATTTTGAATCAGTTAAACTTGCACTCACTTGGACTCCTGTCCTTATCATTCCTAATTTCTCAAAGGATTTCCTGGTCTTTTCATTTGCCTCCGAGCATACAGTAGCTGCAGTTCTGCTGCAGAAAAATCTAGAGGGAATGGAACAAACCATATATTTCTTCAGTAAAGCTCTAAGGGATGCACCCTTGAAATACAACATAATGGGAAAACAGGCCTATGCCTTGGTTAACGCCTTGAAAGACTTTAGGGTGTACATACTGCATTCCCACACCATAGCCTACGTACCACATATAGTGGTTAAAGACATCTTGTCCCAAGACCCAGATGGGAAGAGGAGCAAATGGATTGTTGTGATCTTAGAATATGACCTTGATATAAAACCCAAAAAAATGATCAAAGGTCAGGGCCTAGCTCAACTAATGGCTGAAACAAATTTACAATGCCTTGACATAAACATGGTCAATGCCTTGGATGAGTAGGAAGGATTGCCTGATCCCACTGTCAAGGAGAAGTTTCAGAACTCTCCATGGTATTCTGACATTCTGTATGTGCTCACACACCTTAATTCCCCCCCTGAATTGTCAAAGACCAAGGCCAGATTCCTAAAACTAAAAGCCAGAAGCTATTGCATACTAAATAACTGCTTATACTGGAAAAATACAAATGGCATATTGCTTAAATGTTTGCCTGAAGCTGAAGCAGAGAGGATTAAACAAAAATTCCATGTAGGAGAATGTGGAGGCCACCTGAATTGGAAAGCCAATGCTAAAAAAATACTCAGAGCTGGCTATTATTTGCCTACACTCTTCAATGACATCCATAAGATGATAATTTCATCCCACAAATGCCAAATTTTCGAAGGCAAAAGAAAGCTCCTCCCCCTACCTTTACAACCCATCAATGTTGAGGGTCCCTTTATGCAATGGGGCCTAGATTTCATAGGAGAAATACACCCTGCTTCTTCTACACAACACAAATGGATCTTAACAGCCACAGACTACTTCAATAAGTGGATAGAGGCCATACCTTCTAGGAATGCCACAGATTCTGTCATCATTAGGTTCCTAGAAGACCACATCCTCTCTCGGTTTGGCTGTCCAAGGAAAATAATCACTGACAATGCTGCCGCTTTTGGATCCAAGAAGATGGTTGATTTTTGTCACAGGTATCAAATAGAACTCGTTCATTCAACTGCCTATTACCCACAAGGTAATGGGTTAGCAGAATCATCAAAAAAGAGCCTGGTTACCATCATCAAAAAGCTGTTGGAAGAGAACAAGAAATCGTGGCACAACAAGTTAGTACATGCTTTATGGGCTAACATGCTTACAACAAAGAAATCCATTGGCATGTCACCATATCAGCTTGTCTATGGAACAGAAGCAGTGTTTCCTACCAGCCTTGGAGTACCAGTGATTAAACTTGTCCAAGAAATTCAGACAGAAGAAGACAATATGGTGAGGAAGATAAACCAAACAATTCATCTCCAGCAAACAAGGGAAGAAGTCTATGACAAAGCCATGAAATTTCAGGAAAGTATAAAGAAGTTGTTTGACAAAAGAACCAAAGCTTCTGACTTCAAAATTGGAGATAAAGTTCTGAAGTGGGACTCAAGGAGAGAGGACAAAGGAAAGCACGACAATTTTGACAGTTTGTGGCAAGGTCCATACATCATCCAGGCCACTGTGGGTCCAAATTCCTTTTTTCTACAAGAACTAGATGGTACAGAGCTATTTGGGGGTCCTGTCAATGGCAGGATGATCAAACACTACTTCTGCTGATTTCCAATTTCCAGTTTCCATTTCCATTGTAAATACCATTTGTTGTGTTTGTTTTAAAAAAAAAAAGAGAAAATGTTCCAAAAAACAAAGAGAAAGGAGAGGTTCAGACATGCTCAAAACATGAACCTCTAAGGTGAAAAATATTGGCTCTAACATGATCAAATCCTGAGCCAGCAAAGAAGAAAAATAATCATCTCTAACATGCCCAAAACCAGAGCTGAAATGAAGAAGAGAAAGTGACTCTAACAAGCTCAAAACTTGAGTCACAAAGAAAAGAAGGATGCTTCAAAACTTCGGATGTAAAGCCTTCAAGATTTTTTTTTTTAATTTTTCTACAAGTTTCTATCCATGTGCAATAGTCTTTATGCCTTGGATCCACAACAAACTAGACTATCTAATCCTAGTTTGATTGTTTTTAAATTTCTGTTGTAGAATGTAGAGAAGAAATCTGCTGGACAATCTAATCCTAGCAAATATTAGATTAAGTAGAGAAACATATGAGACCAACAGTTTAATCTTGTCTCATGGAGCAATAAGAGTAGAAAGAGAATAGTTTTACTTTCTTGTTTGTAAAAAATAAATGATTTGAAGGGTCCGCTACTCCAAATGCACCTTGGAAGAGAAAATGATAGGACTATAGTCTGGGTAGGTAGATTGTTTGGGAATGTTTCTGCTTATCTATCATGTTTGTGGCAGATGAGAATCAAAGAGGGAATATGGCTCAAAGATCAGGCATCTGGCCTACCTCAAATATCATTTATGGATTCTTGACTCCTTCAAGAAGAAGCCATCCCCATGTGGAGCCATGGTTAGCCCCCTATAAATTCCTTGACAAGAAAGCAGGGGGATAAAATTGTTTTTGAGCCTTCAAGGAATGCATTTTTCTTGAAAACACATCATCCTTGAAATCCTCTCCATACCCTCTGCCCTTTGGTAAAATTATACTGTTTTTTCTAAGCCTCACTGATTATAAAAATTGTGCTCCAAAAGGCCTTCTTTTGCCCTTTGTACCCTAGCAGAATTCCCCATTTTAACCTTTTTTCCCTTTTGTCAAAATTCCCCTATTTACCCCAGAAATCCCTCCCCTAGTCCTTCTAAACCACCCACTATCCCTTTAAATCCTACGCACACCCCTTGTTTGGTCTAATTCCCCCTTTTTCCTCTATCGTTACCCTTTCCTAGCCTCAAATTTCATAAAAGGGCCGAAATCCCACATTTTAAAATATTTAAGGCCTAGCCCTTGTCGGCCAGCCCCCAAAATCGTTTTCCCACGTGACCTAGGCACTAGAACCTGGCGCCAGCCTGAAAGGCGCTTATCGCAAACATGTATCGGGAGCGTTTGAGCTGTCAATCTATACGGATCGGACGGTCGTCGCAGGCTCCATAGCATCCGTGGCCCACCCCTTTCACCGCTCGATCGCATAGCCACCGTCCATTTAAGCTGAAAATCAATGGTCAATAGTTCATTTGCCTCGTGGTCCCCACACCAAAACACTATGCAGAAAACTGTCGGTTCCTATCGCACCGCCTTTGGAAGGTGGGTCGTATTTTTTCGTTTCGGAGCAATGCCATTCACCGCATGACACGTGGCTCCGCGCACTATTTAAAAACCGCCCCCCATTGTGCATTAACGTTCGGCTGTGGACTCAGCACGATATGCGCATACACCATCTGATCCGAAGCTGTCCATCCAACGGTCATCGCGCTATGAAGATGCTCGAGAATTAGCTCAAGGAAAAAGGACCCCTAGCCCACCATTCGTCTCCCTTCGATGTGTTCTCAACCATCGATCTCCTCCAGAGATTGGACGGTCTGGATTAACTGCATGTCCCACCATTGACCAGGTCCTGCCACGTCACCATTCCACATATTTTGTCGCATTTTCCTCTGTCCTCCTTATATTTCATTCAAAGGTCAAATTTCAAATGTTTGCATTTAAACTTTTGCCGCAGTCCGCCAACTTTCACTAGACCATCCTCCATTATTTCACTGTGTTTTTATCCGTCACCCTGCACTGTCCCATCAATTCACCAGACTGCATGGCCATGCTCATCGCCCCCGCTACATCCACCCTCCCCATGCATGATTTCTTAACGTGTTTTCATGTTTTTTAGGGTTACAGGCCAGGCGGAAAACCGCCATGGTTCACAGCCACTATTACAGTGGCAAAGAACACAAAGCATATCATGTGCAGAGATTGAAAATATGAAAAAGGCCTCGGAAAGTGTTATGACATGACCTTCATTAAAGGAACAGGGTTAAACTCTGTAAAATATTTCCAGAGCCATTAAAGCGCAGGTTTCGCAGACGGAGACATTAATGGAGCGGCAAAGGAGTATTAGTAAAAGATCAGGGAATTCAATGTTCAGTATTGAGGATTTTTCCAGGGTTTAGAAGGAAAAGGTACTATATTGAAGACATCATGGATCACACAGAAGGTACAATGCACAGAAAATAATATATATCAGTGTCACCATCAATAGAGTGTTCCTACAAGCGAAAGGACGAAGTGTCCATACAGTTTTCATTCTATGCCATGTTCTAGAGAGATTTTCTGACCTGACAGCAGTCCTGATGCTATCAGAGTATTTGTTTCACAGAATGGCAGAACCTAACATCATTATTCTACCTTTCTGTTTAATTCACTAGAGTATTGTAGAGGTATTATAGCAAGTACATCAAAGACATACCTAGAGTAAATTGCAGCCTGACGAAGACCACTCTTTCATTCAAAGAGTACTGAAGATAAATGCCCAGAATTTAAAATAGAATGGGTTTCGACCCAATTCATCTACTCTGCGTTCAATTTTTCATTTATTTTTCCGTCTACCTCTTCTGCCTTCTTTCATCTATAAAACTCATGAAGAAACTCATTGTAAAGGTTGTTGATCGGCTATCTGTGAATTGCAAGTTGTTTCTCTTGAGACATGTTCTCTGTGTAAAGTTGTAAGATAGGCTGAGGGAGATGTTTTCTAACTAAATATCAAGCTATTGGTAATGTTGTACTTGACTGTTGTTGCTCTTTAATGTGACAAGCACATTTCTTTGGATCCTGATTTAAAGCAGCGGTGATGTTTTTTGTCTTTGTCTATCTTTTTCCTTTTTAGTTCATTACATTTCATTTCTTCTGGCACGCATAAGAAATCTGGCATAGGATTTTCCCTTGTTAGGTACCCTATGTTTCTGCTCTCCCTGCCTTCAATGTTTTCTACTGGATATGTTATCTGAGGATTGATTTCAAGCTAATTTAACCAGTGTAGTGGTTCCATATGCTGCTAGCTGATGTATGAATTAATGAATCTGTTCTTAACTACTCTTGGCAAGTTTTAATTGAATGAATTGGGATATTGGGAGTTTAGAACTCTGTCTCTGTCTCACTTGGATCCTCTTCAATTAATTGAACCTTCCTAAGATCCCTTAAGCTAGAGGCCGAAGCATTGAGAGTTCAAAGTCTCTCTCCGATCTCAGGTTTTCACCTTTGTGTCCAAATCTTTGATGTTTCCTTGTCTGAAGAGTTAACCTTTAGGTTCTAGATCATAGGTTGTCCAATGGAATTTCCTATCCCTGGATATGATTTTTGAAGGTCACCTTGGAGGTTTCCTTGCTTTCACCTTCTCTCTTACTATTTCATGCCACACTACCATCTTTAAGATCCAATGCTTTAGATTACTAGCCCAACTGAAAGCCTGCATATTGAATAGCAAGTAAACCCTTTCCTGACTTCATTTCCCAATGGTCTTGATGTTCCCTGAACCATCCCTCCTTTGCCTAAAATCCTCTTTGCTCATCCTTGTCTTATATTGAACCCTTCTTTCCTGATTCCCAACAAACAAACACACATCAACCAAGAAAACCCTATGCCTATAAGTAGCCTAATATCTTAAATTTTGAGCTTCAAAGACATAAAACCTTTGCTTATATAGAGAGATCCCTCTCTGGACCCCGGAGTGCAAGATCCTGAGGTCTGAAAGTGGTTCTGATGTTGTCTCATCTTTTGGTCTTGCCAATCTGGCAAAAACATGGGAACCCGAATAGTCTCGACATACTTCCTTTGGTTTAACTAGAGCTTCCTATTTTCCCAATCTCTCTTAATTTCCATGCCCAAACTATAGCTTGCAGCACCAATATCCTTCATGTCGAATTTGGAGAATAGTTGGGTCTTCAAATCTAGGATAATTTATTTTTCATTTCCAATCAACAACATATCATCCACATAAAATACCAAATAAATAACACAGTCACCAATTAATTTAAAATTAAAAAAGTGATCCTCCTTGCTTCTGGTGAAGCTAAGTCCTAGTATATAGGCATCAAATCTCTGATACCGCATCCTTGGTGACTATTTTAACCCATACAAAGACTTATTTAACCTTCATACCAATTCTTTCTTACCCTTCACCATAAAGCCTTCAGGTTGTTTCATGTAGATCTCCTCTTCCGGATCCCTATGAAGAAATGTTGTCTTCACATCCATCTGTTCTACGGTCTCAAAATAAAACGCAGCAGCAACATATACAATTAATCTAATAGAAGTAACTTTGGTAATAGGAGAAAAAATATCACCAAAGTCAATTCTCGACACATGGGAATAACCTTTTGCTACCAACCGAGCTTTGTATTTCTCCACCTTTCCTTCTACATTCATCTTCTTCTTAAACACCCATTTTCTCCAGATGGAATTCCTTCCAGCCAGCAACTCCACCATATCCCATGCCTCATTTTTATGCAAGGATGCCATTTTATCAACAATGGCCTCCTTCTAGATTTTTCCATCCTCTGAATCTACTGCCTCCCTGATGGTTCTGGGATCATCATCAATTATAGTTAAAGAAACATTTGAACATAAAGAAAATGTACTATACCTTTCTGGTTGCCTTCTTTCTCGAACTGATCTTCGAATAGCTGGAGTTTTTGGCTCTTCATCTTCTGAGTCTTCTTCTATTGTAGAGTCTAATTCATCCTCCTTTAGCTCAGACTATATCTTCTCAGGTTCCTTTGGTAGGACTTCATGTTTAACAACATATTTCACTTCTCTAAACACCACATCTCAGTTGTACACAACCTTCCTTGTTTCTGGGTTCCAAAGCTTTTAACCCTTTAAACCATCCTTATACCCAATAAAGATGCACCTTTCAGATTTATTATCCAGCTTGGTCCTTTTCTGCTTTGGAACATGTACATATGCATCACATCCAAATACCCTTATATGTGAAAGAGAGGGTTTCTTACTAGTCCATACCTCATGTGGATTCTTATCCTCCAACACTAATGAAGGTGATATGTTAACCAAGTAACATGCAGTCTCCACTGCCTCTGCCCAGAATTCTTTTCCTAACCCGGTACCACTGAGCATGCTTCTTGCCTTTTCCATTAGCACTCTATTCATTCTTTCTACAACTCTATTTTGTTGAGGTATGTATGGAGTAATATTCTGCCGTGCTATACCACACTTCTTACAAAAATATTGAAATTCCTTCTTGCAGAAATCCCCACCATTATCTATCCTCATCACCTTTATCTTCTTCTCTGTCCGGTTTTCCACCAGAGCCTTAAATTCTTTAAATTTGTCAAAGAATTCAGATTTTTTCCTTAAGAAATATATCCATGTATTGCTTGAGAATTCATATATGAATGAAACATAGTACACAGACTTACCCAGTGATGGAACCAACACATGTCCAAACACATCACTGTGCACAAGCTCTAATATCTTGTTCGCCCTCATAGCACCAGAAGGAAAACTCGCCTGATTATGCTTCCCATATACGCAATGTTCATATAAATCTAAATCGAGAGAGCTATTAGACATACCTTCTACCATATCATTTCCATGTAGTATCCGAAGGTCCTTCTCTCCAATATGTCCAAGCCTTTGATGCCATAGCATGGTCTTTTCTCCAGAGACCGCTAGGATTTCTGCTTCACTTTCGGGTACCACAGAACTGTTGCACCCATCAATAATAGTGCTGCCCTTAAGCTTGTACAGAGTTCCAATGCGAACTCCCCACATTAATAACAGTGCTCCCCGAACCATCTTATAGGTATCTTTCTTGAACACTAATTTTACACCTGCATCATCCACCTTGGTTACAGAAATCAGATTTCTGGCCAATGCAGGAATATGCAGAACACCAGGAAGTGTTCTAATCCTTCCACCTTGCAGCTTCAGCTTGACCTTTCCACGTCCGATGATTCTGGCCCTCCTATCATCCCCTAGGAAGACATCACCACCATCATATTTCTCATACTCGCAAAACCACTCCCTATGGGGAGTGAAGTGAAAGGATGCACCTGAGTCAATCAACCATGACTCATGATCTACATGTGTATTTGAAGAAGAAGCCAAACACACATCCCCACCTTCATCCGAGGTGGTTTTTGCCTCTGCAGAAGGAGCATCATCAGATCCCTTTCCTTTCTCAGGAGCTTTAGATCTGCAGTCCTTTTTGTAGTGCCCTTCCTTTCCACATTTCCAGCACACCTTTACAAATTTTCCAGGAGATTTAGATCTCCCTCTAGATTTGGATCTCCCACTCGAAACCTTATTCTTGTTTCTGTTCTGGGACCTTCCTCGTACAGATAAGGCATCTCCATTCTGACCCTCCATATTTCTCCGTCTCATTTCCTCCGAAAGCAAGGCTGAGACAATGTCATCAAAATTCAAGGTAGTTGTATTGCTACCTATTGCAATAACCAGACTGTCCCACGAGTCTGGTAGAGAGCACAAAAAACTGATGCACTTATCTTCATCTGAGATTTTAATATCAACAGATGACAGCTGACTTACCACAGTATTGAAGGCGTTCAGATGCTCTGTCACCGAGTCTCCATCCTTCATCCTCAGGTTATATAGCTTTTTCCGCAGGAACAACTTATTCACTAGAGACTTAGATTGGTACAAAGTCCCAAGTTTTTCCCACAAATTATTCGTCGTAGCTTCCCCAGATACATTCAACAATACTGAATCTGAGACACACAACCGTATTGTGCTCTTAGCCTTCCGATCCAGTTTCTTCCAGTCTTCATCTGACATTGCCGTTGGTTTAGTACCTGGATCTACCGCGATCCACTGATCTTTATCCACCAGCAGATCCTCCATCTCGAGCTTCCACAACTCAAAACTCTGACCATTAAATTTCTCGATCTCTATCTTTCCACCGCTCGCCATATTCTTTCACCACAAGAATCGATCCCTTATCTCCCATCGAATATATTTAGCAAAGCAGAGAAAAAAAACCCCCGCAATAAAGGTGTCCCCCTCATGAAGTCGAAACAACTCGATACCAAATGTAGGTTTAACCCTGAACAGAAATTATCTACACACGAATCTTATAACAGAAAATAAACAATAGCGAGAGCATAAAACATAAAACAGATAAACACAGAGATTTTCCCCTGGATCCCAAATCGGGACGACCAGCTTGATTTTTCATTATATTCCTTTTAGTATTACAACACATATATATACATGCCGAAGCATACATAAACCCCAATCCATTAACCCTGGATTAGAACATAACCGTAGTTCCCTTGACCGGATCTACAAAATACCAGGGTTTGAAAACTATCATGCCCCAAAACCATGCAAAAAACCATGGGCAGGTCGACCCACCGAAAAATAAGGTCCAAAAAAATTTCTTGGGGCGCTGCCCCGCACCCCGAACAAGGGGGGCTGCTGCCCCCCCTGTGACCCCCCTACTGCACCGGACGTAACATACAAGGAAGACTTTCACCCCCCCCGCACGTGACTAGTCCTGGAAAGTATATAACACATACCCAACAAATCCTAATTTAAAATGTATAAAATAAGCTCCAGGATGATAGAAATCATGATGGAATTGTGAGGGGGTGATCCCTCATAGGATTCCTAGCTGGAATGCTAGAATCTTCCTTCCTCCTCTAGATCTACAATGATGGAATGCATAATCACTAATGGAATGCTACTGATAGGAGGTCAATAAATTTTTCCTTGATTCAAAATCTAAAATGAGGCTCCAAGAATTCTGATGTTGAAGTCCAAGGTGATAGGAATAATCCTTCACCAGTTCTGCAGCTGAAACACTGAAGACAACCTTCTCCTCCCAAACTGATCTTCAAAAATAACACAATTCTTGAATGTAGATTTTCTGCAGAGAGTAGAAACAATATGGCACCAATGCTTGATGATGAAATAGAAGCTCAGAATACCTTCCCAGAGTATGCACACATGTTCCCCGTGGGTAAGGGTGGGATTCCCACTTGGGAACACCCTGTGCAAAACAGCACTGTAGACTTAGCTAAAAAACATAAGAGTGCATGGAATGTCAAAAGAAAAATCTAGATCTAAACAAATCATCAAATCATAAACTAAAATCCTCTTCCAATGTTGCCTTGATCTTCTTTATATACAAAGTGAGCCTTCCCAAGCCCTGTCCCACCTCTAAACTGCATTGCTCATGTAGACATGATCCTCCATTATTGACTACACTATCTCTCCAAGTCCTCCATCATGTATACATGCAATGTGCACCCTCTCCATCATGTTTTCATTAAATGCACTACTTCCTCCATCACTTCATCATGAATTCTCTATGATCTTACATTAGATTCCCTCCATGATCTTAGTTGACTACTTCAACCTCCATGATCTATCTTATTAATGAGACATGATCTCCACTCCATTCACATTATTAGGTTCTCCACTACTCCATTATGTATATATATGTTTAATTAATCCGCATTCACACACCAAAAGTGGATCTTTATTCATCTTTTAGGATTATGGGTCCCTCCACCCTCTTATTTACTTAATCAATTAAGTTTATTAAGAAATCTAATATTCAAAATATCATGTGAAAATTTAGTAATATTACAGGTAATTCATGTAATTTATATGATTTTGTTTTGATTTTGGATCTTTCACTTAAACTTGGCTTATTTACTCGAACCGTTGTTTTTTAGCTCAATTTTTCTCTCACCCTATTCTAGTCAAATGGTCATCAAGTTCATGACCATTGGAGAGCAATAAAATTTGCATAAATTATGATGTTGAAGCAGTACCCAAACAAGCCAAAAAAGGGGAAGGATTTAACACAACTTTATTGCAGAGAAAAAGAGACAATTCAGGAGAAAACTCCTCAGTACTCTTCCACCTACTACTTAGGTCAGCAATCCTAGTGCTGCTCTAAGGTGAGAGTATTTAAATGAAAATTTTCATCAAATCATTTTGAACTAACTCCCTAGAAATTCTACAGATGTTGAATTTGGATTAGTAATATATCTTTATAGTTGATATAGGCATATTAAAACTCTATAGTTTGAAATACTTTTCCTAGACTTCAATCTATTCATTGGCACTATTCTTGTTTTACATGCGCAAGATTTAGTAGTGCTACATTCATACATCATTGTGTCTAGATTAACAGGCCCAAGATTTAGTATTACTACATTCATGCATCATTTTGACCGTGCAAAGCATCTGATCCATTGCAATTTATATGTTAACTTAAATAACATAGTGGTCTCTACTACCAGTTGTCATGTACTGCATGTTAGCACTATTGTATATTTCTTCGTTAGAATCAGTTTTCTTAACTATGTGTTTCAAATTAAAGTTCTTGAATGAATCTCAAATTAATTTTTTTTAGGATAACCTCTTATTTCTAACATAATTATACAAAAATTCAAAGTGAGTAGATTTTTATATTTGGAATTAAGAAACATAGTTATCTACCTGTAGTAGAAAGATTCAGGATCACCCTGTTGTTTATTAGGTTATGCCCCAACCCACTTTATATACTCTTGATTGATTCTCTCTCTTTCTTTGGTTGTTAAATTCTTTGTCCAGTCACTTTGGAATTCCAGAATCATGGTTTGATAGGCTGCATACTCTTGCATCTTCCTCATCCGAGCAATTATCAACTCTTCAAACTTGAGAATATTCCAAAGCAAGTATAAGTATATGAGATTCATAATCCTTTAATCAACATGTTTCATTGGTGAGAAAAAAATACAAAAATGTAAATAGAAATTTATTTTCATTTTTTTAGTAACTGTTATATCTAGCCCATGGCATTAGATGGAAAACAACATTGTTAACCTTCCAAAACAACATTGTTAACCTTCCAACAACATCTTCAATGCCATCTGTGGATAAAGATGATGCATTTGGCATTCCTTCTTTTAAAAGAAATTTGAATTCCTTATTTTCCCATGAAAAATGTGTGATTTATATCCTACTTTGAATTGAAATCACATTTTTTTGTACATTCTGCACTTGCATGTAAAAGGGACTCTGTTTCTTCCCTTTTCTTCAAAAAATAAAACTATCCCAAACTCACATGCCTTTTAAGTCCTGACATCTTCCCATAAAGGTCACCTAGTTACCATATTCTATATAAGAAGAAAAAACTCAAGAAAAATCACTTTAGAAATCCCTAGATCTGATCCATAATGGAATAAAAAAGGTGTGTATAGTGACCTTAACCAGAATGAACAAGAAAAGTAATTGAAGGCTAAGGTGACTATAAAGGTGGCAACTATGCCTCGTCTAACATCTTCCAAAATCATACAACCTTCTGCCAGTTGTACATGTTCCATTAACAAGGCATCTGCCTCCACATTCATCTTGCATTTTTTCTATGTTGATTCTCAATCAAAATGCATCCTATGCAATTATGATTTGTTTAAAGAAGTATGGAATATGCAGTGCTAGAGTGGATGATGTTACTTTTTTCAATAGGATGAAAATATTGTTATGCTTTCTAATTCCATTGAAGAGAGTCCTTCCTAGGTATCTCAGATAAGGGTGTTGTAATATGGGAATACCTTCTGATAAAATTTTGGTAATATCCCATTAACTCTTGGAATCCTCATCATTAGAGATGTTTTGGGGTTTGGGTCTACCTTTACATGGCCTTTTGATATTATATGGTCGATGTAATAAGTCACTTTCTTCTCACCAAAAATGCATTTGTTAATTTTTTCATAAAAATATTTTTATTTTAACATAGACAATACCTAATTTATGTGGTTAAGGTGGTAATTCAATGCTTTACTGCAATGTACATGTGTATATCATCAAAGATAACATGCACAAACTTGTTATGAATCTTTCACCCAATTTTTTGTCTAGGCAAAGTTTTCCCTCCACCTTCACTATTTGATGGTGAAGGTGGCGACTTGATAATTGAAATATAACTTAAGGAAGTTGGCAGTGGCCTTCCAAGTGTGCTAATGCATGTACAAAATGTTTTTTCTTTCCTTTCAAAATGTGCTTTCAAGGTACATAATGCTGGTGTAAAACTATGAGATAAGCACCACCTAATGGGACCATACGGGGTCCAAACCAGTTTGACATGAAATTGATAGGATTCTGTGATAAATGTGTGAGAAAATGGAATTGGTATGTTTTCCTATGATGTTATATGCAATGTTGTAGTGAATGGTAAGATTTCCTCTCCATCTAGCTTCCAAAGGTAACCAAGTAAGTCTGACCTTCATTTCATTTTGTTGATGTACTGTAAACAAATTTATTGGATACCTGTTAGAAAAGGATAATGGGATTTTGTTACCAAATGTGTGGTCTTCAACTCCCATTTTGCTGGAAAATTTTCCACTCTGATCCATCAAGACGAAGAGGAAAATTTTCAACGGAATCAGTCCACTGTGGAAGAAAATGAAAGGTTGAGGAAACATGCTTTACTACTAACCGAGGAGAATCAACTTCTACAATAGAAGTTGCAAGAGAAACTTAGGTGTCTAGAAAAATTCTTGGGAGCCTCATCAATAGTTATCATTGTTTCTTGGATTCTTTGGCTTATGTACATTGTGTATCAAGAGAGAAACGTGGACAAATGATGCACAATCGTGAAATCAAGTTTGTTATATTATGGTGTTATATGGGTAAATATTTAAATATTTTCAAGGATATTCGTAATTATAAGCATTTAAATTTCCCTCATATTAAGTGGTATTGTAATTTTTTGAATTGTGTCATAAATTTATAAAATCAAATATGTTCTCAAGTTTCTCATCTTCTTGTGATTGCATGGTACATTTACTAGGTTCATTTTAGCCTATATCATTTATTTGTTTTTCTTTATATGTGCCTAGATTGCATAACACACATTTTGGTTTTTTATAACTGGACCTGGAAATTGAATTTTATCCTTATGTATTTCCCATGTATTTACTACTATAAAATATAATGGAGTAATTCATGTAATTGATATGATTTGGTTTTGATTTTGGATCTTTCACTTAAACTTGGCTTATTTACTCGAATAGTTGTTTTTGAGCTCAATTTTTCTGTCACCCCATCCCGACCAAATGGTCATCAAGTTCATGACTGTTGGAGGGAAATAAAATTTGCATAAATCGTGATGTTGAAGCAGTATGCAAACAAGGTAGAAAAGGGGAGGGATTTAACATAACTTTATTGTGGAGAAAAAGAGACATTTCAGGAGAAAACTCCTTGGTATTGTTCCAAAGAACAATCCTACTACTTAGGTTAGCAATCCTAGTGCTACTCTAAGGTGAGAGTGTTTGAATGCAAAGTTTCATCAAAACATTTAGAACTAACTCCCTATAAATTCTACAAATGTTTCATTTGGATTAGTAATATATCATTATAGTTGATACAATGGAGATTACAATTCTACAGTTTGACATAATTGTCCTAGATTTCAATCTACTCATCAGCACTAGTCTTGATTAACACACCCAAGCTTTAGTAGTGCTACGTTCATATGTCATTGTGTCTTGATTAACAGGCCCAAGATTTAGTCGTACTACGTTCATACATCATTGTTACCTTTCAAAGCATCTGACCCATTTCAAACCTCTTATTTTTAAGATAATAATACAACCATGGAGAGTGAATAAATTTTTATATTTGGAATTAAGCAAGATAGTTATCTACCTATAGTATAAAGATTCAGGATCATGTCCTTGTTGTTTATCAGGGTATTCCCCAACCTAGTTTATGTACTCTTGATAGTTTCTCTCTCTTTCTTCAGTTGTTAAATTTTTTGTCCAGCCAGGTTGGAATTCTAGAATCATGGCTTGATAGGCTGCATACTCTTGCATCTTCCTCATCCAACGAATTCTCATCTCTTCAAACCTGGGAATATTCCAAAGAAAGTATAAGTATATGAGATTCATAATCCTTTAATCAGCATGTTTCATTAGTGAGAAAATAATCAACAAGTGTAGATAGTAATTTATTTTCATTTTGTTTGTAACTATTATATCTAGCCCATGGCATCAGATGGACAACAACATTATCAACCTTCCAACAACTTCTGCAATGCTATATGTGGATAAAGATGATGCTTTTGGGATTAATTCTTTTAAAACAAATTGGAATTCTTTATTTTTCAAAGAAAATTGGGTGATTTCTGTTGGGGTCCTGTGATTTAGGAGATTGGCATACTAAATGACAAGGCAACATCAGAACCTCTTTGGAATCCTAGGATCTAGCCCTCCTGGATTCAGAGAGGGATCTCTCTATATGTGTTTTCAAAGGATATATCTTTGAATCTTAGGATATAATATTAGACTAGTTATGAAGTACAAAGGAGTTTGTTTGTTGCTGGTTGGGAATCATTAAAAGAGAAGGTCATGTGAAGTGAAGAAAGAAATCAGTGGAAGGATGTTTCAGCATGGGAAGATAGGTCAAAAAACAATGTTAAACCATTGGGCTATGGAGTCATAAAAGGGTTTACTTGCACAAAAAATTATACAAGGGTTTCCAAAGGGAAAGTCATCTATATCAGAAGATCATTTAAGTTAAGTTGATCATATGGAACATTAAGGAATGAGGTGAAAGAAGCAACATGTAAGAAAACAAAGGGCAACCTAAGATCAGGTAAGGAATTTTAACCTATCCTGCTTTTGACATACTCTTAGGAACAAAAAACATATAATAAAACAAAGGGCAATCTGCGATCAGGTAAAGGCTTTTAACCTAGCCTGCTATTGAAATGCACTCAAGGGAAAAAAACATGTAAGATAAACATAAAAATCAACCTAAGATCAGGTAAGGACTTTTAACCAAACCTGATTTTGGCACACTTTTAAGGGAAATATTTAGAATGGATGTTTAAGACCAAACAAGGGACAGGGCTAACCATAAAATTCCTTGATCAGGGCTCTACTTAGCATGCAATGAAAATATCATTCAAGAACAACATCTCAAGTTTTACTCAGCAAGATATGGGCTCACCAACATTCATTTATTGGTTATACTCTATTGAAATCATTCCAAAACACACAACTAGCATAAAACATAAAGATAAAGATTTTCAGTGAGAGCTAGGGTACTTTGTAGTATATCCTACTCTATATTTGTTGTTCTTTATCAAAGAATTTGAACATAGTGGAAACATAAAGAAAATGACAATTACAGTGAGAATAACATCACCAATGACTTAGATTAGGATCCAGTGAATCTGCTTGTCTATTGACGTGTAAAACCAGTTACAAAATTTTAGTCCAATATCTTTTACAGTCCAATGCTTTTCTTCCCAGCCTACTATATTACAACTACTCAGAAACTCTTACTCAATAACAGTTCAGACAATTAACAATTTTCCAACCCTTTACAATGGATTTTCTGTGAATACTTATAGGTGAAAGAGGAAGAGTGTTGTAGAAATGGTAATAAATTGAATTAAGACAGAATGGGAGAAGTGTTGGAATGCCCATTCTACTCAATAAACATAACATTGACTGCTTGTAACATTTGGTAGTTTTTCCTGTTTTTATGCATATCTGGTAGGTATGGTAATAACTCTGAAATGTTTCTTTGAAGGTAACTGTGGCTGAAGTACTCTATTTAACTTCTAAAGCAAGTAACTATCATATTTTGGGTTCTGTAGCCCCACGTCTTCTTAATAACTGTTCTAACAATTTCTAATGTAGTTTCTGTCATGAGGATGGCTATCATAGTGTCTTTGAAAAGTAAAGCATACCACATGTGTCCTTTCGGTGGAGTAATATTTGTTGTAGATGTGGAATTCGAGGCCTTCTTATGCAGATCTGTCTTGTTTCCTTTGTGTACAGGTGGCCCAACTTCCTTCTACGCTGGAGGGTTTTATGTGTAATCATGTCCATAAAACATTGCTTAAGCTTGGAATTTCGACCCCTAAACCCCTTTAAACACTGATTCTTTGGTTGTGGGAGACTTGTGGATAAATCCACCATTAAACCTGCACACGATGACAAACTGGTTAAGAAATCCTGCGTTTCTTGGTTTAACTGCAATAGAGGGCTCGGGCGTGGGCAAAGGAGTAGTGCAGAGGAGGTGAATGCAGTGGGGTGAGCTTCCATGGTGGAAACCAGACAGAGGAGGTTTTAAACAGGATTTATGGTGCGAAATATAAAAATGTGGTTTTGGAAAACTGAGAGTGGTTTTCGCGTGAGGTTTGGGCAGTAAGTGGTATTGCCGCGGGGGAACACGATATGTGTTAATGGCTGACTCGTATCCCCGTGAAAACTACCCATTTCACGTTCAAAATGGTTGATTATATTTATTCGTGAAATGAACGCGAAAAAGGTTCGAGACTGTCCGATTTGGGGAGCCTAGATCTACGGTTGTAAGCGAGCATGAAAAATGAACAAGATGTGTGGGAAAATCAAATGGTGGGGCCGAGGTGACGTAAGCTACTTTGTCACGTAGCAGGGAAGCTTGAGGCCGGGTAAATCACATGCACCATGGGTTATATTTTTAAAGTGTTTGTAGACCATATATGGGCACATATATAAAAGGGAATCAAAGGTGAAGTGGGAGGGTGTGAGGGAGATTCTGGGCCGTTAGATCTAGGGGGAAGAATAGATCAACGGTGGAGATTACAGGAAAACACAATGGGAAGGCCCCACGTGGAGAAAAATGGAAAACAACGTGGGCCGTTGGATCCATGAGATAGACGACGGAGGATCCATCACAAGATTGGCAATCGGAGGAGCGGAGGGTTCGGGGACAAGGGAATTTGGATTGCTGAGGTGCGGTGAGTGATGCGATGATGGTTTTCCAATGCGATGATAGGTTGCTGATGCGATGATATCGGAGCGATGGTTTAGCACTCAGTTACGGGGTGTGGTCGTATGAGAGCAGGGTGGAAGATTTAAGCCCTTGGAATATTGCATTAGCGGGAAAAAGGGGAAAGGGACGCAGGCATTTGGAAACGTCGAAGGCTAATAGCAATGGGGGCTTAAGAGACCTGAGCCAATGGTTGCGGATCCGGTCTTATGGTGAAAAGGGGTTGGGGCTTTCGTGAAAGGCGCTTAAGGCCTAAAGGAGCAGAAAGAGCTTTTTTGAAGGTTTTTTTATGGATTTTTAGTGTTTTTTGATGTTCCGATAGGAATAAAAGAGGGTTTTTTTAACCAAGTAAAGGGGATTTTCAAGGTTTAAAGGGGATTTTGAGGAAAATAAGGGGTAAAACAGGGAAGAATGGGTGAAATGAAGGGGTTCTTTAGAGAGATTTTCCAAAGGAGAAAATTATGGAAAATGGATCTGAAAACAATTCTTCTTCATAATAACAACAGGGCTTTGTGAAGATGGATCCCCTGGACAAATGGGCATAGCAAGGCTTCAAGAAGTCACAAATTTTGCATCAAAATTTGTTTCTTGAAGATTAAAAGATCTTTTTTTTTTTAGCCATCTTTGCATATGTCAAAATTGTGGATGGCTAAAAATTTCTATTCTACTTTGAATTGAAATACTTGAATTTATATTTATTTAAGCATGACTTGAAGTAAAGAGTATACCAAATTTCAATCAGCTAGCACAATCTGTAGATACCGGTTATGGCCTAAACCTTTCATCAGAAACTCTCTTATGAGACACTGTATATCACAAGCAATTATGAGACACTGTATATCACAAGCACACACATAATTGCTTCAATCAATATAAATTTATATCACATCCCCCTTGCCATTTCATTTCACTCTAACCTCCCCGCATTCCTCTTCCTCCTCCTCCTCGTCTCTCCAAGTGACCAAATTAAACATGTGAGAGGGAGTTTGATCCATCTCTATGCACACAACGTTGGTAGCCTCATCATCTACAATATTACTAAAGTTCCATAGTCTGAAACTCATCCCAGCATCATCTCGCCTTAATCCTCCCACAACCAAAGCCTTGTTGGTGCTGCCCGACACTAGGACCAATTCCCCCTCCTCATCCATAGAAGAAGATGAAGGAGGGGGCCTAAGCTTCCCCACACATTCCAAACACTTCCTTTGCAAGTCAAAATAACAAAAATCTCCAACATACCTTTCCAACAAGTAAAATCTATCATAAAAAACAACAGAAGAGATCCATGTGGAGGAGATTCCCCTTTTGAATTGGTATGGTAGCGGATCCAAGGATTCCCACATACCCGAATTTAGATCAAGCATCTCTGCGCATAATGGATTGATTTATTCTCCTTCAAAATCAGAGACCCCTCCAACAACGAAGATGTGATTATAAGTAGGACCTCCAAGGTAGTAGACCAGGGGATGCTGATGTCTCCAACAGGTCATGGGAGGACTCTCATCCCATCTACATTTTGGATTTAGAAAGTTCAACTGTACTTAATATGGCTCCCTGTAGGATATAATAAGATCACATTACCTCTCTATGTTTTCCTTCCTGTTTTTTCCTTCTTGCGGCACCATATTCACAATAGGATCTGCTTGAATTGGACCACCCATTGCATAACCATTGTTAGGAGCATCACCAACTGCACCACTATAGGGAGGGGAATTGTACGAAGCCCCATAACCTGAACCACCATACATATCCCCTCCAACTCCTAGATATACAACACTAACACCAGTGCCAGCAGGAGCCACATAAGCACTAGTACCAGAGACAACATAGCCACCACCATACCCAGCATCATCACCGCTTTCGTAGCCATATCCAACATTAACTGCAGTAGATTTTCCACCCTGAATAAAATATCCCCATGGACCACCTACTCTTCCTTCTGCTGTTGCACCATAGTTACCACCCATCATAGCACTCGCATAAGGTGTTGAATCTCCACCACCATATGTAGGATTTCCATAGCCACCTCCATAAGATCCTCTAGCATAACCTCCAAGGGCACCCCCATATGTAGGAGGCGTTGCAGTCACTGGAGCAAGAGCTCCATGCCCCCCTCCATTTACACCAATGACATATCCACCATGGGTAAAGTATCCCTAAACAATCCCATATGGAGGGTACAAACCTCTACCTATAGGGGCTTGGGGTGCCTCATACCTTCTATTTTGAGGGTGTTGATAAGGACCAACAGGTTTGGATCTAACCCTCGCACTACCTAGATACATTTACTTGGGGAGTGCCCTATTCACTTCCATCATCTTGTCATGGAGCTCATGGAAATTATTCATAAACACCTTATCCACTGAATCGTTAGAGTCATATGTGATGAATCCAAAACCCCCTGGCCTCTGCGAAATGTGATCATACATCACCATGACATCTGTAATAGTTCGAAACTACTTGAAATATCTCCTAAAGTCATCCTTTGTTACAGTAGCAACTAAACCCCCCATGAAGATCTTCTTGGTCCTAGGCCCAAATCCTACATTATTGTTTCCCTTTTGTGCATTATTTTGGTGTTCTTCCCTTGGCATGGCCCTTTTCAATTCAACATGTCTACCATCTATTGTATGTTTCTCCTACAAAAGTTGATATACAACGGTTGGTTCTGAAAATCCTATGAACCTAAAACATTTGGCTCATCTTGTCATCCTATTTCTCATGATAACAGTCTCCACCACATCCCCACAGGCCTTGAAATACTCTTTCAGGGTTTCTTCCTAGGTCTCCCATGATATACCTCCAATGAAGACCTTTCCTTGCTCTATATCCATGGCTTCCTTTTCAATGCCCCAAATTTATTAAAAAAGGAAAAAAAATAATGGAAGAAAAGCTTGAAAGCGTTAATCAAAGGACAGAGAATGAGGCCTAAACGAAAGATGTCAATATGAGACATATGGCGATTATGTGATATACAAGGTCCTAAGAGGACCCACTACCCACTTCCAATCAAAAAATGCAAGACATGCCTCAAGTATAATCCCTAACATCTCCTTCAGACTACCTACAACATCGAAAAGGGCCAAGCCAAGCATATCCTACAATGAGTTTTTGGTTCTTCTTCTTTCTAAAACTAGGCCAGGCCTCTTATCAACAATAAAAAAATGCTTCAAAATGTGTTTGGGGAATTATTTTTACGTGTGAATACCTGCATATGGGGAATTATTTTTACGTGTGAATACCCGCATATGGGGAATTTGTTAACCCGCTAATTTTGAAATTGTTTTTTTGAAATTGCTTGTTTTTTCAGTAGTGATTGATTGATACATAATTTTTTTAAAGAAATTATTGATTTAGGTGGGGGGAAATGATATATATTTTTTTCCTGAAAATTAAAAATAAACATTATTTTTAAATTAATATTAATGTAAAGTTGAAATTTAAGTCATTTAACTTATACTAAATGTAATTTACATCTATTAAATAATATTTTAATATGTGTAATATCGTATATTCAAAGAATATTAAAATTCTCATAAGATTTAAAACAATTTCATAAGAATCTAGTACTACTATGTTCATAATGTAAGTTCATACTAGATAAACAATTTGATATCCAAGTTAAAAACTATTATCCTAAGTTCAATGGATATTACCTTGATAATAAAAAATATAGATAGGAATGAAAAGTTATGTCTTTAACTAAAAGAAATGTGTCATCTACTAATTAACTAACACTTCTCCTTCTAGTTATTTTTCATAATGTATTTGAACCAGCTGTAAGCGCACTCCCATTTTGGATAATTTGTTAGCCTTTCAATTGAATTCCCTATGGATGTGATCAAAGGATATAACCATGAATATTCTAATTAAATCCATAGCTCTAATCATCCACTAATCCAATAAAGAAGTGTTTAAGGAAGTATAACTTTTCAGTCAATCTACAACAGCCTTTGAATCCCCTTTCACTTGTAATCTTAAATTGCCAAAGTGACACAATTAAAATGACTACCATAAATGAAAATTTTTATTATTAGAGTACCTGTTATATAGTTGTATTTTTGTTCCTAGACTAAATTAGTCATTTATGTTAGTTATTTTTAATTGTATTACTTATTTTCTAGTTGTATATTTTAACTCAGGACTAAATTAGGCATTTATGTTAATCGTTTTTAGTTTAGTCACTTATGATTGCTCATTTTTGGTAGTATTTCACTAGGAAAATCTATGTCGACTAACTTTATTAGTCACCTAGTCACTAATTTCATCATTTTATACTATGTATATAGCTTCTTCATGATGAGGATGTTCATGTTACTTCTATGTTTCTATGACCATATGTTCATATTGTATGTTTATATATGGTGTATGGTGGTTTCTATTGACTATCATGATCTTTCTACCTCATTGTTGAGGTTCTTGTTTTAATTATAATTGTCGTATGTCTCTTGATGTAAAATTCATTAAAAGACCCATGTTGTAAATCATTGTTAAATTTAGTCATGTATGGGCTATTAGGATCAAGTCATGTCATGTATGTAATCCCATTATGTTGGGATGTTGATGTAAAATTTTTGGTTCAATATGTAAATCCTACAAGTTGGGTAATTGATGTAATCATAGGAGAATAGAGTCCTTGGTCATAAGAAAGGTCATATTTAGTTGATTCATCAAGTCCTATTATCTATTGAATATATTGAACATATGCTCAGGGGGAGCATGATCAGTATACAATTTTCATATTCAACAGATAATACCTTCAACAATCCTCTCTATAAAGGGAGAGAGAAGCCTTCATTCAACAATTTTCAATCATTTTCCCTTGATATCAAAGGGGAAGAGAAGCTTGGTGTATGGAGAAGAATGCTTGGAGAGAACCTTGGTGTATACTTGGTGTTTCAAGGTGTATTTGTAGGTGGTTTCCAAGCACCCAAAGTGGTTTCTATGAAGTCCAAAGGGGGATAATTTTGGCATTATGGAAAATGTGTTGTTGTTAATGGAAACCTAATTAATGAATACATACTTGATATAAAAATTGTGACAATAAAATCTAATGAAGTTTGGTATAGATGTTATAGATGTTGTGGAAAAAGGAATGAAAACTCAGTGACGGTTGGATGACAAAAGTAGAAGGTTTAGAAAGTAAAGATGGTTCATGTAAAGAAGGGTCACATACATACGTAGATCTTGTTAGTAAAATTCATGTACATAATATGAAGGATGGTATTTCGGGTATCAGGGGTAATCACCATGGTATTTTACCATAGTAACTAGTGCGATGACGGTTAATTGATCCCATCAAATAATAATAATGAAATTACCAAGAGATTTTCCCATGGTATTGGATAAGGATAAAACTATATAAGGATATGGAGATCAAGGTGTTTTGTGCGCAAGTGATGAATTATTTATGAATTATTAGATCTGAAACATGTGTGCACCAGGGAGCATGGAGATGACTCAACTCTGATAGATCTAAAATGAATACATATTGCTTGTTATATTTTTTTTATGTAAGTAATAATGATATATCTATGACGATGTTATGAATCTTCATATAATGATGTATGAATGTGATGGTGTGTGGGCCAAGATTTGGGTTTGACAGATATTAAGAAGGTATGATTACGTGATTTTAGATATTTATATTGGTTTTCAATTGAATGGTCACATACATATGTGAATATGTCTCTATAGGGTCATGTATATATTCTGCAGCTTTTTGAGATATGTATGTTGGCCTTGTGCATAATAGTCATGTACATATGTTGATTTATATTATGGTAGTTGTGTATATGTTAGGGCTTGAAATGCGCTTTGATGATGACACCTGATGAGTTCTTCTTTATTTTTTGTTGTCTGTCATTTATGTCTCTATCTTGATGATGCATATATGATTATGATTATTGGGTTGATTGATTGGAAATGAAGCTACAATTTGGAGATCTATGATTGGTTCAGTATTTTTTTATGGTACTATATATGGTATAATGATTGATTTATAAATACAATTATTCATGATTCAGTTTGCAGCAGTTTGAGAACTATACATAGGTGTTATGCAGAGGAGGCACATACATAAGTGAGCCTTATTAGGTACAGTTGTCTACATAATTTTATTATGGTTGAGTTATATATTTAGTGAATTTATGCTTCAGAAAATCAATTAATTTCTAGTGTTACAATGTCTCAGATTCAAAGCTTCATTGTGTTGTATTTGTTTGGGTTTATTGTTGATATGGGTCCAGTCTGAAAATGTGATGAAAGGTGGCCTATAGTTTGTTTGATGATTATGTGATTGGTGGATCTTGTTTAAAACATTCTAAAAAGTGGTCCACAAGGACTAAGGGTTTCAACCTTCAGAAAGGGGGTAGGAGCTTCCTTGCAGCAGAATCTAGTAAACAAAATTAGGGGTTTTTATCTCCTTTCCAGTAGGAGCTGAAGAATGAGTGGAGGTTGTAGACTCCTATAGGTGGGTGTATTCATATTGATAAGACTCTGCATTAGTAAAAATGTAATAAAATATTTTCTTTATGTCATAAGAAAGAAGACAGGGACAACAACAGTAGTGGTTTTCTCACGCTTAGGGTTTCCACCTAAAATCCTGGTGTTATATGTGTGTTTCTCATTCGATGTGATTATTTTATGTTCTTTACTACATAATGGAAAGTAATTAATCTAATTTTTCAATGATTAAAAGTATTCATCAGATAGAACACATGAAAAATTAGTAAGATATATGTTGGTTTCTTTCTCTGAAGTAGCGTACATACACAGGCTACTTTAATAAAAATAGTGTACATATTTCATAATATAAAATTTGAAAGTTAGATTTTAAAATAATAATTAACCCCCCCACTCTCCTCGCCCCCCCTATGCCTCAGAATTTTTTTTTCCAACAATGGTTTTTGTTTCTAGTGAATCCATTTTCTTGCACGATTATAACTAGGGATTGAATAGTGTTTTTAGAAACTTGAAGGCGTGAGTTATTTGGGAAAATTAGGGTTTTGGTTTTGTAGGCCCCTGAAGTATTTCCCAAGCATTTCCAGTGATGCGTCTCAAAGTATATAGAACAAAAATTGAGATTAAATGTTGGTACATTAATATACCATATATTACGACCAACTTTTTGGCACCTTTTTCAGGGAGGTGCTTTGGGGATTTGCCTTGGTGAACTGTTGCAATTTGATTTTATTCTTTACCTAGTTTTTATTGCAATTTGATCCTTTAAGTATATTTTCTTTTTCGCATATTTTATATATCCTTTTCGACGTATTTTACTTACATGATGTTGTAAGAGCACCCCCATATATACTTATATATGTTCTGACAAAGGTATATAAACTTGTTGAAGAAGCTTGTTGAGAATGAAAAATTGTATTTTGAGAAATATTTCAATGAGGATTTCTAGGATAATATGAAATGTTTTGCAAAAGTGAAAAAAACATCCAATTGTGAACTTTTGAGTGCAGAAATAAAGATTTTTTTTGAAGATATTAAAAATCGTTTTATTGCCTCTTTCATTTCATAGTTGGATGATTTGAAAGAAACATAGAAGTAGGTTAAAATTCAATAACCACTCTTGATACATTTTTTTGACTATAGGAAGAAGCCCTCCCTCAGAGAGTGTTTGCTTAGCAGACTAGAAGTTTGTGGTATTTGAGAGGAGAATCACTCAACAAGTAATTTCCCATCATTGTCAAGATTATTAGAAGCATTGAGGGAATCAAGTAAGGAACCAAAGACCACCAAGTATAACTTGAAACCTATCATGATTTAATACTTGGAATAATGTTTATTTTCCTTAGTAAGTACCCCAAATGATTTATAATTCTACATTTCCATGGAAAAATTATAGGCCTGCCTCGATTCAATGCCTTACTTTATGGACACAGTGAACCTCTCCCTCGGGTTAGATATTCATGTGGCCCTAAGGATGATTTTAATCCACCTCTCTAGGGAAATTCCCCATGAAAACTCAATTTCCTAAGAAACAAAAATTGAAATTCCCACCTAATGCGTCAACAAGTACTCCTCTTATATGGTTTCATTCACCTAAGCAACTAAACCCCAATCTGAACCCTGATCCAAACCCTAAACGTAACCCTAATCCAAACCCTAAACCTAACCTTAATCAAAACCCTAAACCAAACAAGAAGGTTGGACAACTATTTAAACACATGTTCTTCCTACTTATTCCCATATTGAATTGAATTTCATATCTTCTATATCAAGAAGGGAATTCAGTTTGGAAACTTCCCCTATCACCATGGAAAATTTACCCCGAGAAGAAGCTCAAATCCAAAGACCATTAGAGGAACAATGTGTGATTGGAATTTGTTGTAAAACTATTTTTGAAGCTAATGAAAAATATAAAAAATCTAGAATTTCCCTTAACCTTTCCAATCTGAAAACTAGACATTGGTTCCTAAGATCAAGACGGTTTGTCTCTTTGAAGCTAATGAACAATATCAAAAACCTATAATTTCCCTTAACCTTTTCAATCTGAAAACCAGACATTGGTTCCTAAGATCAAGACGGTTTCTCTCTTTCCTCTCATCAAATCCTTTATGCTTCTAAGAGATTTTACATCAAACTATGGAAAACCTTCATAACATACGGAAGGAGAAAATTACAATAGTATTTAGTGAGGGGGAGAACAATGAATATGTAGACTACATCGAATCCTAGTTCCAAACAATCATCAACATGCAACCCTCCTCCTTCATTCAACATCTCTTGATACCATGCTAGTTAAACAAGTCAGTTTATCATACTATTGTATGTAGCAAAGATTGCTTTTTAAATTTTAGTGAGCTTATTTAGCATTATGTTATGCATATGGTTTCACTAGAATTACTCCCACACTTGAAGGATAACTTCGTCTCTCCAAAATAGGGTTGGGTAGTATAGAAGAAGTCAATAAAATTTTCATATGAAATAAAATGGTTACAACAACACTCTTGAAACTACAACTCCCTAAGCCACAACTATTAAAACTTCTGTTAAAGTTCTCATGTGGTAAGCCTTGTTAGGTGAAATTCACTTATAATGCCTCATTATTTCGTAAAGTGACTACAATTTATTATTTTTTCCCTTTTCATATTTTTTAGCCTAGATAATCCGTTGAGTTATTCAGGGGATTTTTTTTTTTTGCTTGATACATTCCATTCATAAGCCCACCCTACTTGTGGCCTAGTCACTCAAACAAACCGCCATCCAAGAAATAGTTTCATGTTCTCTAAGAAGGTAATTCTGAAAAGCCTCCGATGGTGGATCACTCCTATAGAACATCAATGGTATTTCATGGGAACCATGACATGATTAACTACAGGGACCTTTAAGTTTTTATCCAAGATTCTTTATTATACATTAATTGGTGATATTTAAGGCTAGTGTGGATGATGTCCCCCTCAGATAAATATAAATATTAGTTATGTGCTTGGAAACTCTAAAAACCTCTTCTACCACCTGAATTCCTTACACTCTAAGAGATATCAATGAAGAATATGCACTATCTTAAATATTTTGAGTAATATATAATAATAAAAGGAAGAATCGGGAAGTACAACTAAACTTGTTGTGGTACTGAGCAGGCCTGGTGGTAGCAAGGATGTGCTTGTATGGTACCAAGGAAAACCCATTGGGGTACTAAAAATGACGTCTAGAAGGGGGGTTACACCAGGTAAGAGAGATGGAAATCACACATTGTCACACTTGAAACTCAAAAACACTAAGTCACATCCTCAAAAAATTATTATTAAAATTGAAGCTAGGAAATGAACTTTATACCTTATGGGTAATGGCATTAAGATCATTCTAGTGTCATCTTTCAGAGTTCTACCTTTTCGAAATAAGAATATTTTCATGGAAGTGGGACCCTTAGTGCAAGTGATTCACTTTTCTTGAATGAGAGGATATTTAGCTATATGCTTGGATAATGGTAAGATTGTCATCCTAGGAATGTATGAATTTTTTTCCCTTGTTTTTTTCCCATTTCCATTCATATTTAATGCCATGGTAAATCATGACTATGAAAATTTTATGATGAAGAGATTGAGGTGAAAAAATATTGAGTAAGGCTTCTCCTGAGATGCTTTGTGGAAATTTTGATGGTTGGCTATTTCATTCCATGATAACATCTTTCATGTAGTAACAAAATTGTTATCATTCATATGGAAGCAATGGCACCCTATTTTATTTTGGAAAAATAATGGGAATCATTCTTAATGAATGAAGGATCCAGTACAAAAAGAAACCAACATGTATTTATATTTCAGAATAACCAAATCTAGCAAAGGAATTTTTGTTTGCATAGAGTTTTAGGTGTTAGCTCCCTGTAATTTCAGCAGATTGGCAAGACTAAAATTGCAAAAAGGACATTGGAACCACTTTGGGATTCTAGGATCTAGCCCTCCTGAATCCAGAGAGGGATCTCTCTTATAAGTGCAAAGATTGATTTATCTTTAAGGCTTTTAGGTTTGATATTAGGCTAGTTATTAAGAACAAGGGTTTTTGTTTGGTTTTGGATGGTTGAGCATGATTTTTAGTTGAGTGGAAAGTCCTAAAATGAAAGAGTTTCAAAAGGGGTGAAGATGTAAACAATCAAAACAATATTTGGCTGATAGGATAAATATGAAACTAGTTTTAGTCCATTGTGATATGAAGTCATAAAAGGGTTTAATTGTGCAACAATTTCAAGAGTGGTCCAAGGGGAAAGCCATCTATATCAAAAGATCCTTTAGATTAAATGGTGAAATGGAACATTAAAAGTGTTGAAAAGGTGGAAAAAGTCAATAATTTCAACAAGGATTTATCAACTTTCCAAACAAGAAAAGCCTTTTAATCAATTGTTTTAAACCAACCAAAGGATAGGGCTAACCATAAACTTCTTTCGACAAGCTTGTATTAAAGCTAACTTATCAGAAAAAAAATATAGAAATCCCCATGATTACCTTCAGAAAGGATGAAAACAGATAAGAAAACAAAGTGTAGCCTAAGATAAAGCAAGATGCTTTTAAATCTAAACCTGCTTCAGCATACTCTTAGGGAAACCTTCAGAACAACCTTTGGAGAAAGAAACTAGAAGACAAGGCAAACCATAAACTTTCCTAGTCTAAATATATTGAGTATATAATGAAAATATCATTCAAGAACTTCCTTTCAAGCTTTGCACATCAAGACAGGGACAAACCAACATTCCTTGATAATGTTTACACTTAACTTAAGTCATTCTGAAACACACAATTTGGAGGAAAACATAAAGATAAAGATTATCAGTGAGAGTAGGGTACTTTTGACAGTAAATCCTAGCTCTATATTGTTGTTCTTTATCAGAGAATAAGTGAAAAAAATGGCATACATGAAAGGAAAACAATAACACAGTAAGAAGTACTTCACCAATGATATAGACTAGGATCCCAAGAATCAGCTTGTATATTGATGTCAATCCAGTTACATACTTCAAGTCCAATGTTTCAGTACAACAATCATCTTCTTGTTACAGCAATCATTGACATTCCTAAAACACTGTCATGACTCTAATCTCACTCCATCCTTCGCTCTCATAAAACACAAACTCAACAACCAGCATAACCATAGAGCTTTCGACCAGGTCAGTAGATCCCTAATACGCCATGAAATCCATAAAAATAGATTATGTCTGGATCATCTGTCTACTAAAACTTTTAAATTACATCTCAAACTGTCACAAGTCATCCATCAAGATTTGTGGTCCATCATTGATGCCAAAAAAGCACTCAAGGCTCAGAAAGAAGGCAAGCAAGCGCGGGCAAAACAAAACAGAAAGATAGATAAATTGAGAGACAATTCTGGATGTTGGCACCCACAGAGCAGCCTAACATCTGATTACTCCACTCTATGGACACGGTCGAACCTTAACCTCGATGACCAGTGGACTGAGCAGAAGCAGACTTTAGCTTGCAACGTGAAGGAGCTGCTCTAGCAAAAATCATTGGATCTAAGCTCCAAAAGTGACAATTTGGCACAAACCTACCATAACATAGATGAACCGGCTGTGAACGCAGACCCGTACGCAGACTACAGAATGGAGTCAATGAAATTGACTGAATGCTCTGTAATGCAGAATCCTGATAAAACAACGTTTACCAACCTAGCATAGAAAGGAAGGGAGACGAGTCTATTCTCCACGTCACAAATAGAGAACGAAAAATTTGAGCTAGGGTGCCAAAGTACCAAAGAAACATGATATGTAGACCAAGCAGAAAAAGTCTGCAGCTCGCAACGAACAGGAGCCACATAAGCATTACGCAATGGATCTGAGAGTCGAACGTGACAACACGGCACGTAATATAACAACTGTAAATATAAAACTGTACGCAAATCCCAGAGCCAAGTTCATAGGTTTGACGGAATTGACATGCTCTAAAAAACATACAAACCTCAACGCTGGAAACATAATGATGACCATTGTCCCTATGCAGAACCAAACAGACCATGGAACGGATTTGATGGGTGTGAAAACAATGATAGCCACTGTCACTGTGCAGAACCAAACATACCACAGAATCGACTCTATGGATGTAGAAGAAACCGTTGTTTTGTGTGCAAACAATGATGGTCAAAGTACGTTTGACAAAGATGGAATGGTTAAACCAGTATCAAATTTTTTAAGAAGGCGTTCCAGCGCAGCATCTTGTTTTTCGAAAAATCATGGCACCAATTGTAAAAAAAAGAAAATTAACATATTAACTCATAGCAAAAATAATGAAAGGGTTATAGGTAATGAAAGGGTTATAAACAACAACTCCAACAACACTAAGAAAGTTGTCAACATTTCCACTTATGAATTAATGAAAGACGAAATAGAAGTTTTAAGTAAAGGACTCAAATTCGTTGTAGCCCCTAATTGTATATCAAAGGAGGAAATCATTTCTGATATTGAATATGGCATAAAGGCTCTTAATGATCAGGACAAGGACAAGGTGAGGCAAGAATGCGCCATTATACTGGATAAAGCTAAGCTTCCAAAGAAAAACTTAATCAATGAACAATTAAAAGCCTTAAAAAACCTAAGATGCAATGACAATATTGTCATTCTAAAGGCGGACAAAGGAGGGGCTATAGTAGTGATGGAAAGAGAGGAGTACAACAAAAAGATGAGGGATCACCTACACAACAGAAATAGTTATAAAAAACTGAATGAAAAACCCATATCCAAAGTCATAAAAAATGTTGAAAAAGCCATTAAGGAGTCCAATTTGGATGATAATGTGAAGAAGCGCTTATACCCAGAAGGCGAAATCATACCCCGTATTTATGGTGCCCCTAAAATCCATAAGGTCGGTGTTCCTTTAAGGCATATTGTCAACACTATAGGTGCACCAACATATGAATTAGCCAAACATGTGGCTCGCACCCTCGCCCCTATGGTGGGTAATACTAGCTCTTTCATCAAAGACTCCAACCAATACATTGATTTCATTAAAAAAGCTAAATTGGATCATGGTGACAAAATTGTTAGCTTTGATGTTGTCCAAATTTTCACTAAAATCCCACTTGATGAAGTTGTGCAAGTAGTAAAAGAGGTAGCAGACCTGAAAACTACAAAACTCGTCGAAATATGTCTTCGCTCGACCTTTTTCACCTTCCAAGGGGAAATATTTGAACAAACATCAGGAGTTGCTATGGGATCTCCTTTATCCCCTATAGTGGTAAACCTCTTCATGGAAAAAATTGAAAATAAGGCTTTGGACTCCTACCCATTAAAACCCAAGTTTTGGATAAGGTTCGTAGACGACACCAATGTCAATTGGCCCCATGGAGATGAGAAATTAAAGAACTTCCTAGACCACGTCAACAACATATCCAAAGTTATCCAATTTACAATGGAAGGCGAAGAAAACAACTGCATCCCTTTCCTTGACGTACTCCTCTCAAGAAATGAAGACGGATTCCTTGGACACAAAGTGTTCAGAAGGAAATCATACACAGATAATTATATTCACGCCAACTCACACCACTACCCAGCCTAGAAGACAGGGGTGCCACTGACTCTCTTTAGACGATCTTTTAGAATATCAGAAAAAACTCATGTGGAAGAAGAAATTGAATATCTGAGGAAATCCATCATAAACTTGGGTTATAGAAATAAGGACATTAACAAAGCTATTCAAAAATCCAAATCCGGAAACAAAATAATGATCACTGACAAAACCTCCACTACAAAAGCTTACCTCCCTTATATTCAATTGGTCACAGACAAGATAGCCAAATTTCTAGCCAAAAAGGACATCAGGGCAACCTTCAAACCTCTAGTAACCATCATACAAAGAATGAAATCGGTTAAGGACAACCCTGACCACCTCCAACAAAAAGGTGTTTACAAAATCAATTGTTCATGTGGAGATTGGGGAAATAGGCAGAACCTTTAAAATAAGATTTAAAGAACATGGAGTAGACATTAGGCTTCGAAGAATTAAAACCTCAGCTTTGGCAGAACAATTGAGCAAAACATGTCACCACATATGCCTTGAATAAGCAGTGATCATTGCCAAAGAAAAACATCATTTCAAACGCAAAATACGTGAAGCCTTGGAAATCTTAAAACACCCTCACAACCTAAATAGAGATGGAGGCTTAGAAGTTAGCAGAAACTAGGTCCACGTGCTATCCTGTTAAAACATCTCTCACTCTTGAATCTTTGGTCTCCTTGTACCCCTTCCCTTCCTTCATCCCTTTATGACCTTTAATTTGACTTTCTCTTTCTCTACCTGGCACCCCTCCCCCTTCCCTCTACCTGCCTGTTCGCATCTAACCCTTACCCTACTCCTTGCCCTTACTATACTACCCTTCTTTAAACTTAATATGTGTAATTATTCAATAAGCTCCCTTATAAGTCTCCTCATTTCCTTGAACCTTAATTATATCCCTACCTTCTGCAATCTTAGTTTATATGACCAATTGGTTATAAGCCATATCTATGGGTTATAATCAGTTGACATTTTCCAAACCTATTTTAATAACTCCTCCATCATCATTATTAAGTACATAGGACCGTATAATCATAAATTTAGTATAAGGGGACAATAAAACTCTAAATTATCTCTTATACATAGCTACACAACTTTAAACAAAAACAATTAATCTAAATCATTAACTAAAATATGATAAAAACTTAGGACTTTTAAACAATGATCTATTATCAATGAATTAGTAGACATTATAATCTCCATAGGATCTTATAATTTTAATAAAATAAAATCCTTAAATCTATTAGTATTATCTACTTAGGCCTTTTTACATAATATTAGGATAACAAATAAAATACTATACTTTGATAATTTAAAATAAAAAACTATTAGTATTATTCATAAGCTAAAATTGTATAAAAACTTATAACTTTTTAAGGTTAAATAACTAAACAAGTAGACATTATAATCTACATGTGGTATTTAATAATAATCTAACCATTAAATCATTCTACTAGGACCCCTCTTCAGAAAATTAGAATATGAAAGAAAATACTACACTTTGATTTTATTAAAAACATTGCTTTATGACTATTAAAACTAATAAACAAAATAAAATAATTAGATAAACAAAAGACTTTATAAATAGGGTAATAAGAAAATATTAAAACATTATTAACACTATACCTTAAAAGTATCATTATAATGATTATGATATTTTTTAAAAACATAATAACTAAAACTCAAAAATAAATTAAAAATAAATAAATAAAAATAAATTAGAAATTAAAGGATTAAGTTGATATCTAGTCGGCTCTCTTTCTTGTCATTTTTCCACTATTTATTTAACGCAAATTGTCTCTTTTTTGTAGATTTGTCCTGATGATGGGTTTTTCTTTAGACTCGAAGCGTAGACTGAAAAATGAGAACTATGGAGATTCCGAGCTCTGATTGTAAAAATCATCTTCTCTTCTCAGCCTAACTTATTTGATCACAAACAGAGCTTCAAGAGCCTCTGAACACTATTTACATGTAGAAAGTTTCTAGCACAAGTATTATATCAAAGTTCAACAACCAGCCCTTTACAATGTGCTCCTCAAGAAGATTTTATAGGAAAAATGAGGAGGTGGAAGAGTATCTAGGGTTCAAGAATCATAAATTCTACAGTTAATGCAATTCCTAGCCTTGAAAACCATGCAAGGCATAAGGCAGGAATACATTTGATCTATATCTCTATTTCATAACTCTGTTTCTTCTTTCGAGGCTTAGTGGATTAAAAGTTTTGACTTCAAGGCTATTTCTTATCCTTGTAATAACTCTGCTGACAGTTGTAATAACTTTCTTTGATTTGAAATAACTATTCAGCTATCTTTATGATAATATCTTCTATTTTGGCAATAACTAGGCCTTCTTTGATTGCTGTCAGGCTGCAGGTGTCTTTCTAGCAGCTGGAGAGGATTCAATTAGCCTCTGATGTGTCAGTGGAGGCTTCTTGGACCGATAAATCTGATTGTTCTTCCTTAAAACACTGTTAATTTGCTTTAATTCTATGTGTTAGGATTAATTAGGCATAATTTCTATCTTTTGTTTTTCATACTGTCTTCAATTGAGTGGATTAGGATTCAGATAGTCGATTTTAGGTCTTGATCCCTCAAAATTGAGTTAAAAATATTTTATTCTTCATCTCTACTGCGACTAAATCCTTAAACACTGATACTCTTTGTTTGATTAATGTTTGTTGTGTTTTGTTACTGCGCAAGCATACAGAGGTTTTATAATGTCACCAGTGTTCATGAGGCACCAGTAAATCACGATGTGAAACCCTGCAGAATGATCCTCCTTATTAATAATGGCCTGAGGGATCGTCATCCCCGGCCTTTGATTTTCTTTTTAAAATAATGGAAAAACCATTAAAACCTGCACAAACAAAGAAAAATTAAGAAAATCCTGCGGGGATAGGTTTAACTGCTCTGGAGGCTCAGATTTAATTGCGACCGTTGGATGAAATCATCCAACGGAGAGGATTGCTTGCTGGGGTTAGATTGGGAGGCAGTTGGGTAAACGGTGAGGAGATTAAGTCCGAGCCATCAAATCGAATTGATCAACGGCTGAGATTAATCAGGTTTTTATAATGCAGAGTGGGAAACATAATAATGAAAATGGAGGAAAATATAATGAAAAGGGATTAAAAAACCTTTGGCAGAGGCGAAATGGGTTTAATGAAATTTGGGGTTGCGGAAAGATTCTGGGCCGTTGGATTAAACTAACCAACAAAGATCGATGGCGAAGATTTGTTGATGTAGTTCTTTGGAATAATGGTGGAGGGCGATGGTCTAAATGGTGAGATTAAATTGGGATTGTTAGATCTCAGAAATCAATGGCAGAGATTTAACATAAGAAAAGTAATGAAAATGGGAAAATTGGTTTCGGCTATAAAAACCATTGGTGTCACGCTGCTCAAAGGCGGTTTCAAAATTTCTCCAAAAAAACGCGATATGGGTCTATGGCCGACACGTGTCCTTTAGAAACCGCCCATGTCGCGTAATTTTTAGGAATTATTGTTCGGGCTTAAAATCACGTGATATGGAGTCTTAGCTGTTGGATCAAAGGCAAAGAGATCCGACAGTGGAGATGAGAGCGCGATAAGACAAGTTGCGCTGGCGGAAGTAGATGGGCGGGGTCAAGGCAGTTTTGATCTGGACCGTCAGATCTGAGGAATGAATGGTCAGGATTCATCGATGGGGGAGGTAGGTCCCAAATGATTTGGGCCTACTGGGTTTAATATGGACCATCAGATGTTTAGAATGAACGGCCCAGATTGAAGGATGGAGCATCGAAAGGAATATGAGGCAAAGGTTTCAGGCGGAGATTGGGTAAATGTGAACCGTTGATTTACTGAGATCAACGGTGGATCTTGACTGTTGGATTTATGAAACAGATGGCCTAGATCTGATCGCAAGCTCACGAATCGGCAGAGGAGAGAGGAAGGCACAAAGAAAATGGGCTGATGCAATTAAGCGCAGGCCGTTAGATCTTAGAGAGATCAAAGGTTAGGATGAATCGGTGGTTTTTAATGTCGGAGGGTCATGGCGAGGAAAAATTGATCTGGGCCGTCGATTCCTGTGGATTCGACGTGCTAGATTGAATTGCAATATTGCAATCGGAGGAGGGAAAGGGAAACACCATATAGAAATGTTGCGATGCGATTGAGTAAGAGCCATCGATTTTAGAACTAAATCGATGGTGGAGATTAAGTCATGAAGGCCAAAGGTTGAGATGTGGGCTTTGGAATGGATTGATTGGGACCGTCAGATCTAGGCATGGTAGAGAAGATCAACGGTCGAGAAACAATCACAGGGTCGCAATCGGAGGGAGGTAATAAACCATAAAAATGCGTCCAATGAACAATTGCGATGCGATGTGCCGACGATCATTGATCCTTTTTTAGATCAACGCTAATATTTTTCCAAAACAACGAATTTTCAAGTTTTATTAAAACATAGGAAAGTCGTGTTTTTAATAAAATACAAAGGAAATTTATGTTTCGGGAAGGGTTTTTATGGTGTTTTAGCGCCCAATTGCAGGGCTAAGGTCCTGTGAAAAGGATGAATAGATCGGGGTTTAAAAGAGAAGGCTTAATCGCAATCGTAGTTTTCAAAGTAAATAGGTAACAAGGAAAAAAGGAAAGCCTGATTGCGATTGCACAATTAGGCCTCATCGTCTGGTCTCAGTGCTGGTTTTATGCTGATAAAGGGGCCGGGGCTTAAAAGGCCTTAGTGCAAAAATACTATTTTTGTGATTTTTGAAGCATTTTCTGAGGATTTTGAGAGTTCTGATAAGGTTTAAAAAAGGAGTTTTAGACCCTATAAAGGGGAATTTATGAAGGAAAGGAAGGAAAATGAGGGAAATGGAGGAATTTCATGAGGAAAAATGGGATAAAAATGGAGGTTAGTTATGAGTGAAAGGATGGGTAAAATGAAAGGGAAAATGGGTTTTTAGAGCAGTCTTTCTTCTTGTGAATAACATATTTTTCAGGTTTATGAGGGAAACAGCAGTGAAGGTTAACTCAAGGATAAGTTATCTTTACAAGACTTTAAGAAATAACAATTTGGCAATAAAAATTTTTCTTGAAGGCTTAAAAAATGATTTAGCCACCATTTGATATAACAAATTTTTATAGGTGGCTAACAGTGGTTCCACATGGGGATGGCACCTTCTTGAAGGTGTCAAGAACTTCAAACTTGTATTCTCTAGGAGCTGATCAATGCCTCATCTATTGGGCTACAACTTTCTTTACCTTGTTGATCTTCTTTTGCTCTAATAATGTTAGCACCCATGAAAACAATGGAATTTTTATCATAACAAGTTTTCTACCTACCCAATCCTAATGATCTAACATTTTTTATTCTTTCAAAGTGAATTTGGATTGGAAAAATCTTTTTACAAAAATTTTATTCTTTTGAAAGCATAAAACTATCTAAGTCTACCCTTATTTCTCGATGAACTCAGATTAAGCAGTTGAGTTCATAAGCTTCTCTACCTATCTACTATCTGTTAGGATTAGACTATCTAACAGATTTTTATTCTCTAATTTCTAAAACAAGAAATTTAAAAGAAGACAAGTCAGGATTGAACAGTCCAACTTGTTGCTGATCTATGGCATAAAAAACAAGCTGCACATAGATTATTATTTGCAGAAAATTAAATCAAAATGGTGAAGGCTTAAGATCTAAAAGTAAAAAAACCTCCTTCTCTTTTCTTCAGCTCTGTTTTTAGGCTTGTTTGAGCTGTTTTTTCTTGGTTATCTAGTTCAAATTTTGAGCATATCAGAACCAGTTTACTTCTATCCTTGGCTCAAGATTTGATCTAGTTAGAGCCATTCTTTCCTTTGGAATCTATAGGTTCAGATTTTTAGCTTGTTTGAAGCTTTTAATTTTCTATCCTAATCTACCTAACTGATAAGCCAAGATTAAGCTATTTGGAAAATCTATTTCACTAACATATTAGCAGTAAATTTAAAACTAATTAGTCATGATTAGGTTGTATGAATAACTAGGAGTGTGTTTCTCAGGAGTGGCATTTGAGTTTACACACTTTTAGATTTTGTTTCTCTTTTTGGTATGGGGCTGTACCTTTCTAATTTTTACAATCTGCCCTCTTTTCTCTTTCTATTGTTTTTGTATTTTTTCATTTTCTAACTTTGAATGTGATGATGGATATGATATTTACAATGAGAAAAATAAAAAAGGCTTTCAAACTGATATGGTCAAGAGAAATAATGTTTGAACATCCTGCCATTGACAGGACCCCCAAACAGTTCAGCTCCATTCAATTCCTGCAAGAAATAAGCATTGTTACCAACAGTAGAATGGATGAGATAAGGGCCAAGCCATAAGTTATCAAATTTCCCATGCTTGCCCTTATCTTATCTCCTTGAATCCCACTTTAAAACCTTGTCACCAATGTTAAAATTATTGGATTTTGTCCTTCTATCAAAAAGATTCTTGATGCTCTCTTGCTTTTGTAATGCTCTGTTGTAGACCTCCTCTCTGGTTTGTTGAAGATGTATAGTCTGATTAATCCTTATGATCATGTCATTGTCTTCAGACTGTACTTCTTGGATCAGCTTCATAACTGGCACTCATAGGCTAGTTGGAAAAATTTCATCTACTCCATAAACAAGCTAGTAGGGTGACATTCCAATTGATTTTTTAAGTGTTAATCTGTCAGCCCAAAGTGCATGCACCAACTTAGTGTGCCAAGACTTCTTGTTGTCCTCCAGCAACTCCTTAATTATGTTTACCAAACTCTTATTTGAGGATTCTGCCAGCCCATTACCTTGAGGGTAATAAGCAGTATAATGGCCCAATGTAATCTGATATTTGTGACAGAATTCAACCATCTTTTTGGATCCAAATGCAGCAGCATTATCAGTGATGATCTTCCTAGGACAGCCAAATCTAAAGAGGATATGAGTTTCAATGAATTTTATGATGAAAGAGTCATTCGCTTGCCTAGAAGGGATGGCTTCTATCCATTTGGTAAAGTAGTCTGTTGCCGTGAGAATCCATCTATGTTGGGCAGATGAAGGTGGATGGATTTCTCCTATGAAGTCTAGACCCCACTGTTGAAAAGGACCTTCAACAGTGATTGGATGCAAAGGTAAGGGAAGCAATTTTATTTTGCCTTTAAAGAGTTGACATTTATGACAAGCAATAATCATTTTATGGACATCTTGAAAGAGGGTGGGCCAAAAGTAACCAGATCTAAGGATTTTGTTGGTTGTTGTCTTCCAATAGAGGTGGCCTCCACATTCCCCTTCATGGAACTCATGCTTGACCTTATCTTCATCATTCTCAGGAAAATATTTAAGCAATAACCCACTAACATTTTTCCAATATAGACATTTATCTACAATGCAGTAGTTTACAGCTTTTAACTTTAAAAATATTGCCTTTGTTTTGGATAAACCAGGAGGTGTATTCAAATTGAGTAAAACATATAAAATATCAGCATAACAAAAGGAATTCATAAAATGGTCTTCAACCATGGGAGTTGACAATTCCTCTTGTTCATCTAATGCATTTATCATGTTTATATCAAGAGTGTTGAACCCTTAGTTAAACTGAGAGGGGAGGTGAATCAGTTTAACACATTCATGGACTTTTAAAACTGTTTCATTAAAACTTATTCACACCTTCATTTCATGTTTAACTTAATGTGTGAGTAATCTTAGAATGTGAGCAGCAAGTATTAGTATAATGTAACAACAGACTTAATATGAGAGCAACAAGTATTAAGAAAATGAGATAAACAATATCAACACATAAACGTCATGCAGAGAGACAACGGATATAAGTGGAAACCCATAAAGGGATAAAACCACATCTTATTATTTTTGTGATGCAAAGCCAAGCTCCAACTCCCTCTCACCACTGATTTTCTATAGGCTCCAACCCACAGGAGGCTCCTACCTCAATTCTGCAAGCTACAACTTGTGAGGAAGCTCCAACTCCCATCAATTTTCTGCATGCACTAACCTATAGGAGGCTCCAACCTCAGTCAACTACAACTAAAATTTATCAAGCTACAACTTGATGTGGAAGCACCAACTCCCATCTATTTTCTGCAGGCACCAACCTACAGGAGGCTCCTACCTCAGTCAACTACAACTGACATCTATTAAGCTACAACTTGATAGGGAAGCTCCAACTTCCTTACTCTCTCAAAAGAAAACACTTGCTGATTTACCTTAGATATCAGATTTTTTCTTTTACTTATTTTCTGCTATCCATCAGTCCTCATATCTGCCCTGTATCATCTCTACATCTTCTCAGCTCTCTATCAGCTCCTCCTTCTTCTTTGCTCAGCTCCTCCTTCTTCTCTGCCTCACTGCTTCATTTTTGCATTCTCTAACCTCTTTTTGCATATCAATGTGATATACTTTGTACAGTTTGCCTCATAAATGCTCGTATTCCACAGGGAATTCGAAGTGAATAGACCTGGCTCTTCGCCTTCTGCCTCGTCATTTCTTTTTCCAGCTCATTCAGAAAAACTACAACAATTTGTACAAATTTCAGTTTTACAATGGAGTTTTGTTTCCTACGGATACTTTCTAGTGCATAAAAAACAATATAAACCAATTAAAAACATTTAAATTCAGTTACAATATGGATTACAAATCAACCCATTCATTTTTGGATCACCATGTGTTTGTCTTTTCTGTGATTGTCTCTATCTTTTTCGTCTCTGCTTGATCTAATATTCACAGCAATTGCGTAACTTCTATATATATCTATATAACTACCCTTTTTATATAACGCAAATGCCTCTCAATGATATAATCATAATAGACCCTTTTAATACATAAAATTCCCTTTTAGGCCCACTCACCAAACTTGGTCTATTCTCCGATGCGATGAATAACCTCTTGAATACTTCCGATTGTGATTAATTGCAGTCGCAACTTCTAGTTGCATGTTGCGATACTCTGCTTTCACTCCGATGCGATGATTCACTGTTCACAAGTGTAAATATATATATACTATTTCACATAAATATTTACCGCTTTGTTTCCTTTTAACTCTTCAGCTTTGGTCAAAAAATCAGAGTAAACATATATTAATTTTCCTTTTGTATGGAGCCCACATTAAATATACACTCCGCCAGTTTTATCTTTTCAATCGCAATCGCAACTTATAATTCCTTATTCACTTATACCTTCATTGCACCAATGTGATTGGCAATCTCTGATGCAATCACTCACTGTGAATCCAACGGTTGCCATTGATTGGGATTGGACAGTTGTGATTAAATCGCACCATCGCAATTGCATGGTTCAATGTTCTCATTATGTGTTTATTCTCATTCTTATTGTCTAATCGTCTACATATATATATATATATATATATATATATATATATATATATATATATATATATATATATATATATATATATACATTCGTTGTTTCATATATATACTTTGCCGCTTTACCTTTTATCTATCCTTTAGCTTTGGTTAAAATTCTCGGAATAAACATGCATTGAACTTTTCTTTTTACATGGGGGCCCACACTACAAATATACTCCAACTCTTTTATATTTCCATTCATAAGGTCCGCATTCAAATATCATAAGTTCTTCGACCTTGTTTTAATCCATAACTCGGACTCAAACCCCAACAGATAACATATATAGATATATATCTTCTGTCAACATTATATCAATTCTTTGACTCAGACTTAAACCCAACACTAACATATATATTTATATAACCTTTCAGACCCCATAGTTTATTTAACGCTTCTAATCACAACATATATTAAGCCATGCAACATATTAAAATTTGGCTATCAAACAACCATCGCATCACATACAATTTCCTATCTTTCTCTTGGGCCCACATCTCTATTCACCCGCATATCAAATTATTATCAAAACCATTACATAATGTCCACAGCATATCAATTCACATAACATATGTCAACAAATGTTAAATACCATTATAAAAACCTTTGGATTTGGATTTATATCCCAACACTAATACATATGAACTCATGCGGCCAAAGTATTTTAACGTTTGATTTCAGAACATGCTAAAATGACTATCTCGGGCCCACTGACCAAATTACCTCGGTTCTCTTCCCCGCAACTTCACTTCTGATTGGACGGTCAATCCATTTCCGCGCTCCAACTAAAATTTGGGCACACATCCGACAGATGATGCGCAATATCGCGCAAATTATATGCACAACACATAATTCTCAAAAGTTATGCGATAGAAATGGTTTTGGAAAACCACTGTTGAGCTAATTTATGTACCTAAACTAACACCATTATTTATTATCAATCCGGGTTGTTTATGCTTTGAGGCAAGTTCACTATATGCGAAGATCAGATATAATCAAACCTTGAAAGATAAGCTATTCAAAAGCTGAAAGTAATACATTCTATAACTCTAACTCAATTAGTTTAAAAAGAGGAATAATATTGAAAGGGTTCTTGACTCAAGAAATCCATTTTCACCTCAAATACCACTTAATGAATCAGAGATTAAAACCAAGAACTTAAGATGGATAAATTATTAATGAAAGAAGCTCTTAACTTAAGAGACATATAAAGTATTCCATTATAATTCATTCATCTTAATATCAAAAATCTCAACAAGAAACTACTTGCACACAAACAAAAGAAACCAATTTTAATTCATCATTTTCATAGAAGGGATGCTCAACTTGATACATCTGTTTTTCCAACTTGATAAAGTGATGAATATGCTATAAACTAATGACATCAATCATTATGCATGAACCATGAAGCAATCTGAAATAAAGCATTGAAAAACCAGTTCTACAATCATCGAATTACAAGGAAATAAAACTAGTTAACAAGAAAGTGTACTTAGCTTGGAATGGGGGCCCTTCCACCCTTGCCTTGCACACTTGATAAATGATCTCAGAAGCTTAACTTCAGTCACACATCCATAACATTGAACAGCAAAATGATAACAGCACAAGTCTTCAAATTAACTCCTCAATTCAAAATTGTCACAATATAAAAGTATATAAGTCAATAATAATCCCTAATACATAAGCCATCAAAGCTTTGGCTTTAAATAAGAAGTCTCATGAACAAACTGATCTATTTTTACTCAAACAAACCCATCTACTTCTCATCCACCTATCTAAGTCGAATTCATTATTCTTATCCCAAGAAATATGGCCAATCCCATAGAATCTCAAAACTGCCCTATTTCTATGGGATTTATGAATGACTAGTCATGATTGACTAGAACTAAATGGGCCTAATAAAACTTGTTCTGTTCGAACTAAGCATAGGTGGCTTAGTCATAGTTGCCAATCTGTCCATCCATGCATTCAATTCGTGCCCAAGTGTCCTGCAACCACATCAACCATAGAGCTATTACGGGAATTTCTGAATCTGCCAATTTTGCACTAAAACCCAAACTTTCATAAAAACTTTAGAATTTGAAAAATTAAAATTAAATACCTGAATAGATATCAAATATATGTCAAAATGGAATAAATGAATGGAAAATGGATGGAAAATAGATGGATTAGTAAGTTTCTTTGAGCAAAATAAGACCAAAACTAAAGCCCAACATCTCTCCCTTGCTTATCATCAAGCATGTCCCCATGCTTGCCTATTTCTCTTTGACCTTCTTCTTTCTGAAGTAGATGTTGTACCTGTAGATGCTTCCTGTTGTGCTGCCCTTGCCAAACAATCCAAACCTGTGTCATGTCTTTCCTTGAACAAAGCTTCTTTAACCTTCTGTTTTTCATACTTGGCCTGCCACATATTCTTTTCCTTCAACCACTTAAATGCTTGTTTAGAAATTAGATCATTTTTCCTTTTCAATCTCCCCAAATCTTCTTTCAATTTTTCATTTGTTTTGACCAATTTAGCATTATCTTTCCTGCTTGCTTTGTTCTCTTCTTTTAATTGTTTTTCCACAATTTTGCTAATTTCTAATTGGTCAGTTAAATCCCTGATTTTTCCATCATTGATTTCTTTTTCAAAATCTTGAGTTGTTTTCATTAATGATGCTGCTGCTTCATCATCATATGAGGAATCCCTCTCAAATTCTTCTTGTGGAATGTTATTTTCTTCTTGTGGTCTTGGAAAATATGTTTCTTCTTCCCTGTCTAAATTAATGGGACTTTTATTTGTAAATCTTTTGGGAATAGACATCACATATATTTCATTTTCCATGGCCATGTTATTTTGCTGTTTGGCTCTTGTTCTAGGATATAAGGGTGAATTCATCAATCCTTTACTTTCCTGCTCTGTTTTATCTTGTACCTCTTTAATCTGTTCAGTAAAATGATTTTTAACCATGAATTCTCTCCACACTATGCCCTGCAATCTCACTTGATACTCAACTAGGATTTTAATCAATCCTTGATGATACATCTGTCCTGCCTTAAGCCTATTTTCATGTCTTGTTGTTTCAATCATTCTTAAGAGGCTTTTATATAGGAAATAAGGTAAATTAATCCTATCTTCTCCCTTAATGTGCTGTAGAAGTTTAACATGATATAAATGGGCAACACTATATCCTCGGTCACAAGTCAAAAACTTTTGGATGATCAAGACCAATTCTCCCCATGGCTCATTAAACCATTCCCTGGGTATACCTTTTGTCCTATCAAATGTCCCCTTCCGGTTTTTCTCAAGGAAGAAAGTCCATGCTTTCTCCTTGAAGTGTAGCCCTTTGTAATACTTCTCCCCTAACATTGGAAAATCTAAGGCTTTGGACAAGTATTCTTGGGTTACCGGAACAATGATTTCTCCTACTCGAGTCTGGTCTTGATTGAAATTCTTTATAAAATCTTTGGTTATCTCCTCAGAATGGCCATTAAATTTCTGTAAGAAGCCTATCATCGCTGCCTGATAAAGTTTTTCTATAGTCTCTTTTCCCCAGCTTTCTATTTGAAATTTTGGCTCTACCCTGTTTGCCATTGTTTCTGTAAACCAATCAATGTAGGCCTCTGCTGTTACTAACTTCATTTTAATAAAAATTATGACTATCGTTTTTTAAAATGAAATTCAGTAAGCAAAGAAGCTTACCTTCCTCTTCTGACTCAACTCAACTCTGCACTTTTTAACCTCTGATATATTCCCTTGCAATAGCACTCTCTGAATTCCCTGTTTAATGCAAACAACACCTGTATACTTCTGTTAATACACTGGTCTTTGTTTTTTTAAATTAAATACACACGCAGCATCACAAATCACACAAACATGATTTACTGTGTATATATAAAATAAAAAACTAAAGAGTGCTCTCGGCCTCGTCAAAATTTCCACAATGTTTTCGGCTTAAGCAAAGGTGTTTGCAAAAATTATTTCTTGCAGGCTCAGCATAAAAATCATAAATATGCAAAAAGGCTCTCGGCCTCAACCAAATATAAACACGGCTTCAGCAACCCGACTCCCTTTGGCAACCACAGTTCAATGTGACAATCAGGCATTCGATCCCCTGTTTTATTCAAAAACAAAAACAAAACGCAGTGGCAGCAAGTGTTTATGGCATTTTTTCGTTTTCATGTTAACTGTTTGTCAAAATATTAATGCGCACAATTCACTCAGCAGAACACGGTTTAGCGCGCAATTAGTCAACAACCACTGCCATGCCACTTCAATCACAGCATTCCGTTAAAACTCTTAACGTGTTACTCATGCAATGAGTTTCCATCAAAATGTTGCGCATCAAAATCTATCAACAATCTGTAAGTGCTGTCAATCTGGAGATAATCACGGATTTGTAGTTACCTGACTGTCAACGAGCGCGTGGAGTGTAACCGGGCGCTCCAAATCCCTATTACTTCGGTTAATTGAGCTGGTGGCAAAGCAAAGGATCTAAAAGTTAATGACAAGAAATATCCCATAATCGCTGAGTGTAAATGAACTTCACTGTTACCTGACTTAATCCTGAAAATCTGCTATCTCTGATCATTGAACCCGGAGCGATTTCCTTTCTTAAATCCGCCTTCTTGCTTTTCCGGAGTGATTTTCACTATTTTGCTGCTTCAAACGCCTTCTCTTCTCTCCGGAATGATGTTTTGTTTCAAAACTCCTTCCTTCTGAGCTCTGGCAATGAGGAATGAGGTCTAAACGGTCATGAATTGACCGAGTTCATGGTTGTACCGTGCCTATTGGTGTTATGATGCGCAGTTGGTATGGCCGTCCTCTTTGACCAGTCGCCCAACTGTGTCATGAGGATGCCACCGCCTTGTGCTATGTTTAAATGATATACACGTATTACCACCACCGGCGTATGCTATGTTTGAATGATATGCCCGTATTGTCACCACCGTGTGCTATGCACGTATGATTTCCATTGTCGTGTGCTATTTTTTTTTTTTGAATGATATGCACATATCATTGCCACCATCGTGTTTTATTTTGAATGATATACCCGTATCATTGCCACCGTCATGTGTTATTTTAAATGATATGCATGAACTATTACCACCGTCGTGTGTCCATGCGTGCAATGATACTCCTGCATTGTATATGCAATTATCATTTCACCATACCCTGTCAATCATACAAGCCTGCCAGATCATAACAATCGTGCCCGTCCTTCATTTTGTATGCGCCATATACCTTCGCTTATCCTTATACCATATGCGCGTTGATCTTATATACCATTAACCTTATATATTTTGCGTATTAACCTTATGTATTAACCTTATATCCTTTGCGCTGAATTTTTATATAGATGGTTTTAACGCATTCCTTATTTACACTATGGTATATAGTTTAATATAGCGCATTATTTGTTTTGCCTTCTATGCACATCTTTATGATTTTAAAATGACCATCTTAGGTCATGTTTAAAATCATCACCATACTAATGCTTGATTTGTATATGCAGGTGGAAAAGGTTGTCCTAGCTTGGTCTTTTGCTCTTAAAGAAAAATACTTAGGATTATAGGGAATATGTATGGGAAATGTGTATGAATGAAATGGAATATGTATAGGGGTATTATGAATATAGGATATGTATAAGGAATAATGAATATCCTCATGTACTAACTTTAACTTAACAAAAACTAAAAATTCCTAAGAAAAATTTGAATTTCAAGCACAAAATGACTATACATATACTTCCCTGGATGATGTTTGTACAGGTGGAATGAAATCAGATGTTGTAGATGAATCAAAAAGTAAATTTTATTGCTGCCCCTTGTTCTTCATGCTCTGGTTCTTGAATTGAAAAATCAGGTCCCTTTGTAATGATTCTTTGTTTCAGGTCCCTCTGCACTGCTTACATAATATGCACATGTTGTTTTGACTTTGGCAGGTCTCTCAGGTCCCTCTGTATTGATTTCTTCTTTCAGGTCCCTCTGTTGACAATACAAGTTCCTTCTATACTTCAGCTTTCCAGCTAAAGATCTAATACAAGTCTCCCCCTTGTTTAAGATATGACTTGTCCTCAAGTCAATTGTTGATGGAGAGTACCTGTATTGAAATTATGTGAGAATAGTAGAACAAGAAAAGGAATTCATAGAGTCCAAGTTGCCTTGATTTTCCCCTATGAATTCGTGTTTGCATAGTGCCAGTTGCCTGGTTTTCACTAGCAAACAAATTATTATTTTTTTTATGTTTTTTTTTTTTTATATTTTTTATATATTTTTTTATTTTTTTTATTTTTTTTATGTTTTTTTATTATTTTTTATTCAACTACAGGACTGGAAGATGGCTGAGCCTGGTGTGCCATGACTTCCAGTTCTGTATCTTCTGTCAGTTGTTTCATAAATGCTTCTTTACTGATAGGCCTATTATAAACTTTGATCCTATGTCCATTTACTATAAAGGAGGTGGAATCCTGGTCAATTGTCTTGATTTTGACTGCTCCATTATCGAAGATTTCATCAATTTCATATGGGCCTAGCCAGTGTGTTGTGAACTTTGCTTTGAAATCTTTGAACTTGGAATCAAAAAGTAATGCCCAATCTCCCTTGCGAAATGTCTTTGTTTTGATATATCTGTCGTGCCATTTCATTCTTTGTTGTTGCACCAATGTAGTATGTTCTATGGCTTGTTGACGATGCTCATCCAACTGATTCAGTTCCATGATCCGCTGTTGTTGTGCTTCTGTCATGTCTAGTCCTAATTCAGCTGCTAGTCTGTATGTTTGTATTTGAAACTCTATAGGCAATAAGGCCTCTTTTCCATATACTAACTGGTATGGACTAAAACCAGTTGTATTCTTCCATGTAATTCTATAGGCCCATAGTGCATCTTGTAATTTTTCAGACCAATCTTTTATGTTCAGCTTTACTGTTTTTGTCATGATATTCTCTAGGACTTTATTTGTTGATTCAACCTGCCCATTTGCTTGAGGATGATATGGTGTAGATGTTCTATGTTTGATCTTGTACTTCTCTGTTAGATCTCGTACCAGTTTTGATGTAAATTGTGTTCCTTGATCTGTTACAATTTGTCTAGGTACTCCATATCTGACAAAGATTTCTTCAAAAAGAAAGGTGACCACTGTATCTTCTGTTGCTCTGTTCACTGCTTTAGCCTCTGCCCACTTGGTTACATAATCTGTACATACTAAGATGTACTTCTTTCCATTTGATGGTGGATTGATGGGTCCAACAAAGTCAAGTGCCCATTGCTCAAATGGTTCTATGAGGACTTGTGGCTTCAGCGGCATCTCATCTCTTGTAATTGGTCTCCCTGTTCTCTGGCAACTGTCACATTGCTTGACATATTTCTTAGAGTCTTTGAAGATGGATGGCCAGTAATAGCCCAGTTGCAGCACCTTATATGCTGTTCGTTTATCTGAAAAATGGCCACCACATGGTTCATCGTGACATGCCCTTAGAATATCTAATATTTCATCTTCTCGCACACATTTTCTAATTATCAAATCTGAACCAGTATAAAATAAATCACCATTTACCCAACTATACCTAGAACTCTCTCTAACAATTTTGTGTCTTTGCTTTTTAGTGAATTGGGTTGGTAACTTTCCAGAAGATAAATAGTTTGCCATGTCTGCAAACCATGGTGTTTTTACTGTGATAGCAAACAGATGTTCATCAGGAAAGTTATCTGCAACCGGATTTGGATCATTGGGTGAATGTATGCGGGACAGAAAGTCAGCCACTTGATTTTCCTTGCCTGGCCAGTCTTGTATTGTGATATTAAATTCTTGCAATAACAGTAACCATCTTGTTATTCTTCCATTGGTTATAGGTTTATTCATCAAATATTTGATTGCTGAATGATCTGTATGAATGAAAACTTGATATCCTGTTATATAATGTCTGAATTTGTTTACTGCATGTATAACGGCTAACATTTCTTTCTCGGTGACTGTATAGTTCAATTCTGCAGGTGTTAGATTCTTGCTTATAAAGTATATTGCATAATTGAACAAGTTCTCTTTCTGTCCAAGGGAGGCACCTATTGCGGTATCAGATGCATCGGTTGATATATGAAATGGCAAAGACCAATTTGGTCCACGGAGAATGGGTGCAACTGATAATTTTTCTTTTAGAATTTGAAATGCATTTTGACAGTCATTTGTCCAGTGAAATTCAATATCTTTTGCTAATAATTTAAACAGAGGTTGGGCTATTTTACTGAAGTTTTCAATGAATCGTCTATAATAGCCTGCATAGCCTAAGAAACTTCTTACCTCTTTTTGTGTTGTAGGAGGCATTAAGTTTACTAGGACTTGGATTTTTGTTGGATCCACTTTAATTCCTGAAGCAGAAATATGGTGTCCCAGAACTATTCCTTCTGTCAACATCATATAGCATTTCTCATTGCTTAATGACAAATTTGTTTCAATGCATCGTTTCAGAACTTTCTCAAGATTATTTAGGCAATCATTATATGTGTTTCCATAAACTGTAAAGTCATCCATATAAACCTCTACACATTCATGAATTAGATCATCAAAGATTGCAAGCACTGCTCGTTGAAAAGTTGCAGGTGCATTACATAAACCAAATGGCAAAACATTATATGCATAGGTTCCCCATGGGCAAGTGAATGTTGTCTTGTCTTGGTCTTCTGTTGCTATTCTAATCTGGTTGTACCCGCTAAACCCATCTAAGAAAGAGAAGAATTTCTTTCCAGCCAATGAGTCTAATACTTGATCAATAAATGGTAGAGGAAAATGATCCTTGAGTGTAGCTTTGTTTAATTCTCGATAATCCACACATACCCTCCACTTTCCATTTTTCTTTGGAACAATAACCAGTGGAGAAACCCATTGACTATCTGAAGTAGGATAGATGAATCCAACATTTAACAATTTTTGCAATTCTTCTTTCACTATTTCTTTCATCATGGGATTCATTCGTCTTTGAGGTTGTCTTACAGGTTTGAGTTGATCATCTGTATAGATGTGGTGGACACATGTGTTAGGATGGATTCCTTGCATGTCAGTATAATCCCAGGCAAAAGCTTTTGAATATTTCTGTAATAATATAATTACCTCTTGCTCTTGTTCTGATTGCAACTGGTTTCCAATGTTTAAATATTTTCCAGGACTTACCTCAATTGTTTTTATTGTTAGATTGGACATTGTGTTTACAGGAAAGATGTCTATAAAAGAATTTCGCAAAGTTTGAATAGTACAGGTTTCCTGAAAACATTGATTCAAAAGGTTATTTGCAGCTTCATATTGCACTTCTCTAAGCTGCTCTGAAATACTTGGTTATGAAATGAAAAGATCCATTAAGTCTTCATTCTCTTCTTCTTCTCTTAAATCAAAGAATTTATTTATACTTAAAACTGATTTAGTTTGCTGTTTTTCTTGAGCTTCAAGTACTGATTCTAAAGAAGTTGATTGTGCAGGTGAATAAAGAGCAATATGTTTCCTTTCATCTCCATGTGAAATAATCATGCTTCCTGATCTGCATCCTATAAAGGCATCAGCGGTAGCTAACCATGGTCTGCCTAAGATTAGAGGATGTCCTCCCAAATTTGTTTTTGGTTGCAGAATAAGGAAGTCAACAGGATGCTCCCATGAATCCAAAGAGACTATAATATCTTCCAATATTCCTTCAGGAACAACTTTAGATCTGTCTGCTAATTCTAAGATTGTAGAGGTTGATCTAATGTTGTTCAATTGCAAAGTTTTCATTGTCTCCATTGTCATTACATTTATAGCTGCTCCCAAGTCTATTAATGTGTTTGGTACTGAGAAATTATTTATTGATATAGTAACCATAGGGATACCGGGATCAATATATTTTTCTACCATGGTTTGTGTAGACATGAGACTTGCTAATTTACCAATGACTTGGATTGTAGTAGGATCCTTCTTTTTTCTCTGTGATTTCTTAATGCACAATTCCTTTATTGTTTTAGCATATATTGGTATTTCTTTAATTGCCTTCAACAAAGGAATTTTTACATAAGCATTTTTTAACTCATCTAAAATATCAAATTCGGGAAGGGTTATTTCTTTTTGTTGTTCCACTAACCTTTCAGGATAAGGTGGTGTTTGTGTTGTAATGTTTGTTCCTTTCTGAATTTGTATTTTAGTTTGTGATGTTTCAGGTGATTCTCCTTGTTCAGTTGGTTCTTCTATAATTGGAGGAGAATCCTTTTTAAGCACTTTTCCAGACCTTAGATGGACTTCATTAAGAGGAAGAATTGAATATGTGGGAAAACATGTTGCTTCCTCTATAGTGTATGTAGCTTTGTCCACCTTATTATTCGGATTTGCAATTGGTTGGGCTGGTAATTGAGTTGGTCTGGGTTGATTTGTGGGTAGCTGTAACTGTTGTGGTTGGGTCAACAACAGTGGAGGATTCTGCTGTGGAAACGGGATGGTTTGTGGATATGCAGAATGTTGTTGTTGAAATGGTATGGATTGAGGATATTGTAGATATGTAAATGGCTGTTGATATTGTTGCTGGTATTGTTGTTGATATTGTTGAGGTGGCTGGTTTCCATAACCATATCCTCTCCAACCTTGTGCAGGTTGTTGTGGATATTGTTGTGGAGGCCAAGCTTGCCATGGCATTGGAGGGGTCCAAGGATTTTGAGGTGGATAAAGGTAATTTTGTTGAGGGTATTGTTGTTGATTTTGTTGAGGCATCCTAGGTTGCCATGGTCTTCGTGGTGCTACATAATAAAAACCTTCTATTCCTGGCACTTCTTCCATTGAATTCATTTGTAATTCTTTCAATTTTAGACAATTTTCTGTGGAATGATTTTCTGTACAAAGACCACAAACCTGAACACTCTGAACACTATCCAAAGGACATTCTCTTAATGGATGTTTGTTTCTACATTTGGGACAAAAGATTGCTAGAGCTTGTTCTTGTTCTTCTTTCCTCTTGTTTGCTTTTAGCACATCTACTTGTGTCCCTAATGTACTCAAAAGATCTGTTTTGAAATTCTCCAATAAACTTCCTATTTCAGCTCTTGTTATCCCTCCTGCAGCTGACTTTGCTGCTTTTGAACTTGCTTCTCTTCTTCCTGTTTTTTCTCTTCCTCTAGAATATTTTTGACATAAATCAACAATTTCATCGAATGGTAGGTTTGAGATGTCTCCTTTACCCATCACATTCAAAATGTCAAGGTATTCATCCCTTATACCCTTTAGAAAGATTGTTCGAATGGTTTCTTGATTTAGAGAGTGTTGTTTAGATTTCTGTAGATTATATAAAAATCTTTCCAAATATTCTTCTAAACTTTCATCTTCTTGTTGTGTCATTATGAAAATATCTTCCTTTGAATCTCTAGATCTGCAATAAGCTTGATATTTTTTAAGGAAGACTGATCTCATATCATCCCAAGAAGCTATTGTATGTTCTCCTAAACCCATAAACCATTTCAAGGCTGCTGCTTTTAATGTTGCAGGAAAAAGACGAAGTTTATGAATGTCATCAGTATATCCATATGTTCTACATAGAATATCAAATTCAAACATAAATGCATCAGGATATTTTGTTGACATTCCATAAAAATTTGGCAATACAGAAGGTGGAATATTTTTCATTTTCACTTCTTCTCCTAATATTGCACTTGTGTCTATTATTGGAAAGCCAAAGGTAGTCTCATCTTCGTGTCTTTTCTGATCATTTTCTATTTTTCTATCATTTTCTGGTTTTGCATCCTCCTCTCTCTTTCTTCTCCATTCTGCTTGTTGTCTTTCATATTGAGCTCGTTGTTCGGGAGTGAGAATAACAGATCCATGTCCCTCTTCTGCCATTGGTTGATTTGTTTCAATTTTAAGTGGAGTTTCAGGTTGGTCGAAGATAGGAGGATTTATGGATGGAAATAAAGATTGTTTTCCTTTGATAATTTCTTTTTGTTTTCCAGAAGTTGAAGATTTTTTTTGCTTTGCTTCCCAAGCTAACAAAGTTTGTCTCTCAATCAAAGTTAATCTTTGTCCACTTCTTTGTTTTTCTGCCAAGTCCTCAATGATTGGATTACCAGTAACTGGGGTGTTTGATGATCCTATCTCTATTTGTGGGGGGTTTTTAATAAATCTACCATGAGGATCTCTATGTCTAGGCATAAAGAATCATAACTAAAAAGTGTAACTACTGTTTTTGTGTTTTTTTTTTTTTCTATTGACTATGCCGATATTTGCCTCCCCGGCAACGGCGCCAAAATGTTGAGCTAATTTATGTACCTAAACTAACACAATTATTTATTATCAATCCGGGTTGTTTATGCTTTGAGGCAAGTTCACTATATGTGAAAATCAGATATAATCAAACCTTGAAAGATAAGCTATTCAAAAGCTGAAAGTAATACATTCTATAACTCTAACTCAATTAGTTTAAAAAGAGGAATAATATTGAAATGGTTCTTGACTCAAGAAATCCACTTTCACCTCAATTACCACTTAATGAATCAGAGATTAAAACCAAGAACTTAAGATGGATAAATTATTAATGAAAGAAGCTCTTAACTTAAGAGACATATAAAGTATTCCATTATAATTCATTCATCTTAATATCAAAAATCTCAACAAGAAACTACTTGCACACAAACAAAAGAAATCAATTTTAATTCATCATTTTAGTAGAAGGGATGCTCAACTTGATACATCTGTTTTTCCAACTTGATAAAGTGATGAATAAGCTATAAACTAATGACATCAATCATTATGCATGAACCATGAAGCAATCTGAAATAAAGCTTTGAAAAACCAGTTCTACAATCATCAAATTACAAGGAAATAAAACTAGTTAACAACAAAGTGTACTTAGCTTGGAATGGGGGCCCTTCCACCCTTGCCTTGCACACTTGATAAATGATCTCAGAAGCTTAACTTCAGTCACACATCCATAACATTGAACAGCAAATTGATAACAGCACAAGTCTTCAAATTAACTACTCAATCCAAAATTGTCACAATATAAAAGTATATAAGTCAATAATAATCCTAATACATAAGCCATCAAAGCTTTGGCTTTAAATAAGAAGTCTCATGAAAAAACTGATCTATTTTTACTCAAACAAACCCATCTACTTCTCATCCACCTATCTAAGTTGAATTCATTATTCTTATCCCAAGAAATATGGTCAATCCCATAGAATCTCAAAACTGCCCTATTTCTATGGGATTTCTGAATGACTAGTCATGATTGACTAGAACTAAATGGGCCTAATAAAGCTTGTTCTGTTCGAACTAAGCATAGGTGGCTTAGTCCTAGTTGCCAAGCTGTCCATCCATGCATTCAATTCGTGCCCAAGTGTCTTGCAACCACATCAACCATAGAGCTATTACGGGAATTTCTGAATCTGCCAATTTTGCACTAAAAACCAAACTTTCATAAAAACTTTAGAATTTGAAAAATTAAAATTAAATACCTGAATAGATATCAAATATATGTCAAAATGGAATAAATGAATGGAAAATGGATGGAAAATAGATGGATTAGTAAGTTTCTTTGAGCAAAATAAGACCAAAACTAAGGCCCAACAACCACCTTAGGACACGCATCAAGAAGAGACTTATATCGCGTTCAAAAAGGTGAATTCTGCTTACCATTCAAGGGCAGCGCAATACTGGTTGTTTCTTCCATTGAAACCGCCTTCATTGTTGATTCAAGGTTCCATTTCGCTCTCGGTTCTGCCTCCGCCTTTGGCTTCACACTTATTATATGTTAAACGCTATTTCCTCAGCATTTTACCACATTGCTTCCAAGTCTTGATTTAAGATAAGCGCGTATAATACACACACATTTTCTCTATTAAACCAACTCATTGGTCCTATTTAAACTTTCTCACATTATCAACGCCACCATATATGATTTATTAACGGCTCTGTATTATCTGTTTCTGTATTCCCTGTCTTTATGCATGACTGTTTCATTGTTTCATTATATTCTCTGTCTCTATCTCTGTATTTTCTACCTCTGCATCCTCTGTATTCTCTGTATTCTATACAACCTGGGTTGTATTCTCTGTATTCTCTGTAGACTTCTTTTGTTGCCTTTCTTCTTTTGCTGCTGCTCAACCCTCTCTACATCTTGCTGCCTCTTTTTCTATATCTCTGCTTGTATGCTGCTATTTTTGCCTCTCTTTTTTTTTGCTGCCCTTGCTACTCTACTATTTTGCTTCTCTCTTTGCCATCAATGACAACATTTCCAATAGTCTCCCCCTTTGGAATTGATGGAAATACACTTCCTCTACTTGCCTTTTAGGACCCTTTCTTCTGTTGCTTGCTTTTCTTCCCCTTTTGACATCAATGGCAAAGGGTTGCACATTTCCTAGTGTGCTTTCTATCTCTTCATTTCCTCTCTCAGAGATGTGTTTAGGCATTCTTCTTCCGACTTTGTACCCTGCTGCTCCAAACTAGTGTACAACAGTTGTTGAGAGAACACTTTTGAGGATTATTGAAATTGAATAGACACTGTAAGTTAATACAATCCCAAAGCACAATCTCCTTTCACTAGTATAAAGCTGAAAGTGAAGATAACGACACTTCATCGAACATATTGTACCAGCCTTATCTAATCATCAATGCATTATTGGATCAAACCTTAAAGATTGTGAATGCTTCATGTGACATATCAAGCTTGCTTCAGCTATACTTAAGTCTATATTATAATCTTCATCTGTGATGCATATCTATTGAGGAAGGTTGTAGATGGTGTTAGCCCCTTATGAGTTACTTGACAAGCAAGAAAGGGGCTAGAATGTCTTAAGAGCCTTCAAGGAATTCATTTCCCTTGAAAAGACATCATCCTTGAAGCCTTTTTATGTTCCCTGCCTTTGACTATTTTCCCCCCTACTATACTGATGTCAATGAGCCTTACTGATGAAGAATGATGCTCCAAAAAGGCCATTATCTGCCCCTTGTACCTCTACAGAATGCTTCATTTCACCCATTTTTCCCTTTTGTCAAAGTCCCCTTTGTTCCCCCTAAATCCCCCCTTACTCTCCTAAATCTCCCCAAAATCCCCATGAAATCCCACCCTTGCCCTTTGTTTTGCCAAATTTCCCCTTAGTCCTCCTATCGTTACTCTCCTATGGCTTTAAAATCCACTTAAAGGGCTAAAAAACCACTTTTTAACCTTATGTTAGGGCTTAGCCCCTTTCCCACCAACCCCTTCCAAACTTTTCTCCATATAACCCAACGCTAATACCGGGCGCTTAAACTTCAAGCGCCAATCACAATTGGAAGTTGTCGGAAGGAAAAAATCCTTTGTTACATCGAAAAATCTCTGATGCGATTGCTCTGCTCTATAAGTCCTGTGATGTGTTATCCACCGTTGATCTGTTATCGGGATCGGACGGCCCGCGCTAAACGGAAACCTTTGTAATCGCAATCCTTATGTTAAGTCCCCCGATCGGCCAATCGCAAATGTTTGCGATGCGATTGATCGCAGCTCCCTTCTGATCATCGTAATCCCAATTCCCTTCTGATCGCAATCGCACTCCCCGCCAATCGCTTTCCCCTCCGATTGATCGCAAGTCCCTCCCTCCGATTCCCGATCACGCCATCTCCTGATCCGATCCCAACCGTCCGTTTAACCCATGATCCGACGGTCATCGCACTTCCCGCCCCATCGCTATCAGAAGTTTGTTGGTGCCGTCCCTTTGTGTCCCCTCCGATTGCGAACCCCCGATCCACATCTCCACCATCAATTCCTGTGTAGATCCAACGGTCATCGTTTTCCCTTCCAATCGCATCGCACATTCCAATCGCATCGCAAATTATAAATGTGAATCCCTCTTGTCCATTGTGATTGTGATTCTCTGACTTAATCTTGACCGTCCGTTGGATCTAACGATCTGACGGCTTGGATCTAATCACCCCCCACCATGCCGGGTCCCACCACATGCAATCGCTTCCACTGCTTTTCTCCGCATTTCTTCATATTTCTGTCATAACCAAAGTTTTGGGTTTTATATTAAAGTCATATGTTTCATATGTTATCCAACCCAATGTTCATAGACCATTCCACGGATTGATCTCCGCCATTGATCTACGCCTCTAGGTTATGATCGAGCGGTTGTCAAGCGTTTCTCCACCAAAACCATATTATATGCCGTTTTCACCATTTCAATGCATTTTTCACCATTATTTCATATTAAACCACCATTTAACCACCGCTGCGCTACCACTCAGCCCGTCCTCCGTAACAATCCACCTCCTCCATGCATGGATTTGTTAACACAGTTGCGGGTTTTTGTAGGGTACAGGAGGTGAAACGCCACCATGATTACACATTTTTTATAACAGCGGTAGGTTTTCATCGACAGAGATATAAATGAAGCGGCAGAGAGCTCAAGGCAAGAAAGCTTATTTTTCATCAAAGTACAGGGTTGAAGCATTTCTATACACATCAGCAGAATGTTCCCGCCTATGAAAGGACAAAGCGCCCATACTGTTCCCTGTATCTACCGTGTTCCTGAAGAAATTTCTGCCCAGACCACAGTCCAAAGCTACCAGATCATTTGTTTCACAAGTATGGCAGACCATTCAGTCATTTATTTACCATTTTTTTTATGCAACAAAAGTACTACAGAGTTCTGCAGCCAAATTAGATCAGGACCAGGCTAGAGTAAATGGAAGCCGAAGAAGATCATTCTTTCATCCAAGACATGCCAGAGATTAATGCATAAGATTTAAAACAGAATGGGCTTCGGCTCTCTCTCTTTTCTGATTTTTAATTCTTCATTTACTTCTTCACCTAACTCCTCGACTCATCTTTCTGCTATAAAGCTCAGGAGAAAATTATTGTAATGGGTTGTTGTCCAATTGTTGCGGTTGTAGTTAGAAGGGATTCAGTTCTGACTGTTAGAACAGTCTTGGGAGAGATTAGTATAGTAGTTGCTATGTAGTAGGCTGGGAGGAGAAGTTTGGATTGTAATAGCTATTGAGCTCAGTGTATGTGAATCTTTTTGCATCAATTAATCAAAGCACATTTCACAGGATCCTGGTCTATTACTTTTGGTGATGTTTTCTAACTCTGTGTTTTACATTTTCATGTTGTTTCATTTTCTGCTGGCTTGCATCAGAAATATGGCATAGGATTTACCCTTGTTAGGTACCCTATGTTTCTGCTCTCCTTGCCTTCAATGTTTTCTGCTAAATGTGTTATCTAAGGGTTGATTTCAGTTTATTTAACCAGTGTAGTAGTTCCTTATGCTGCTAGCTGATGAATGAGTTAAATGAATCTGTTCTTAGATGTTCTTGTTGGGTTTAAGTTGGAAGATTTGGGAACACTGGAGATTAGAGTTAGCTCTGTCCACTAGGATCCTTGTGCGACCAACTGGCCTTTCTAAGATCTCTATTAAACTTATCTCAGTTTTTCCCTTGGAGCATGCTAAAGCTGACCTGGAGTTAAATGACCTCTGGTCCGATCTATAAGCTGCCCCTTTTTCCCTCCTTTGAGAGCTGCCTATGAGTATGTCCAAGTAAGTCTGGAGTTAAATGACCTCTGACCTAATCTATAGAAATAAATTAGGTTGCTTTCCTTCTCTCACTTCCTTTCCTTGATGTTCCATCCCACCTTCCAATCTAAAGATCCTTTAGTATTAGATGACTTTCCCTCTGAAAGCTTTGGCTAGTTGTTGCATGTAATCACCTTTCATGACTTCGTAACCCAATGGATGGCACTTTCTTAACCTATCCCCTTTGCTTAAGCATCTTGATGCTCTGTTCCTCTTCTCTCATTGCTTTCTCAGTCTATGATCTCATGGCCAACCCAGCAACCAACCAACCAAATCACTTAAAACCCCCCTTTGTGCTTCATATCTAGCCTAGCATGTCATTTTGAGCTTTCAAAGATACATCATTATTTGTTTTATTGGAGAGATCCCTCTCCGGGTCTAGGAGGGCTAGATCCTAGGGCCCCAAAGTGGTTTGATGTGGTCTTATCTTTTGGTATTTCCAAATCTTCCAAAACATGGGAACCCCAACATAATGGAGACTCCACTGGGGAATTGAGTGCATTTATCTTGCATACTCTTAGGCACTCAAAAGACCCAAGATCTCTAGTTAGATTGGAATTCAATTGCTGATGGTGGATAGCATCCTATTTCAAGCATTCATATACATCCACCTGGCGACTCCACACTCCATAACTCCTAGAATACCTAATGACTCCACTGGTGGAGGACTCTAAACTGGTTGAGAAGAAGCAGTAGCCTTCTTTGCGAAAGCATGAATCCAAACATGGACAGGGATCCAAAGTATGATGCTTTGGAAGATCAATTATATAAATTAACAGAAATGTTTGGTAAAGTGTTGGAGATGTATATGGCTAATCTGAATGCAAATCATGATTATTTAGAATAGCCCATGCCTCTCCAAGAACAAGAACAAACTCAGGACCTAGATGATGAGCAAGACATGTATGATGCTCAAGAATCTGTAGAAGACAAAGATGAAAGTGATCAAGAACTGCCTAATTGCTTACCTGTGTCTTGTGTTATGCTGACCAGAGAATGTCAGAACCTAATAGCAAAAGCTAATGGGGAACGCTACCTTGAGGAAACAAGGGACCACATAGAGGAGGCTGAATCTAATGTGGAGGAAGAGGCTCAAGAGAAGATCCTGACTCCCAGTCAGCTAACACAAGAGAAAGAGGACTGCTACTCTTCTGTCCATGATGAGAGGGAAACCCCTCTTTTGACAGTAGAAGAGATTGATCAGATATTAAATCAGTAGTCCACCTCAGAAATATTTTATAGATCACACACTCTTGCCCATTCATCTTATGGGTTTGATGATACAGATCCAGAAGACTCCTCTGTGGATGAGGACGACGAAAGACCTGCTGAAAATCCAGAAGGTTTGGTGGGTGACATTACTTATAGTTATGATTTTCCTATTTATGATCTGTTTGATGATGAGTGCTTTCAAAGGGAAGCCGAGCTTGTAGGACCATCATCCTTAGATTCATGGGAGGAAGATTAGAGCCAACAATTTTATAGAAGTAATGAAACCAGTCAGCCTATCTATGATACTGGCGGGGAGAGTTATGATAGTATAATAGCAGATGAAGATTCTTTGAATCTCCATTCTGCTCTACTACAGATCATCAGTGAGACTGGAAACTAGTATCCTTCCCTTTCAGAAGATGAGGAGGAAAGCAAAGAAGAAATTCTTGAGCAAGATAAAAGCAATGAGCCTTCTCTTGAAAAAGGGAAAGCAATGGAACGAGCCCCTGCTCAAGAATACATAGAAATTTTCACAGAGCTTAGCACCTCAGAGCAGAATATATCAAAGCTCCAGGAGGACAACACCGCCATATATGATGAGTCCTCCAGTTCAGAAAATGAAGAAGATGAGGGAGATTCTCTTTCTCAAGAGAGTCGTATTCTCCATCTAGTGGAAGAAGAAGAGATCCTGGTTGAAGCCTACCTGCCACATATTCATAACCAGGTATCATTTCATGATCCTTATGCACATTTCCTGCACACATTTGAAGAAGGATCAAGGGTATTTTTGAGTAGCATGTTGCAAAAAGAAAAAAAAAATTCAAAGCTGTTATTATGGAACAAAAAGAGTGGGAGCTGCCCTGCCTATCCAACATGCTCAAGGAGTTGAGCAATAAAGACTAGTCATGGGATCACTTGATGGACTGGTTGCATTGGAAGACAATGTTTGTAAGCTAGAATTGTAAATATTCTAGTTAGAGTAGGGTAGGTAGGAAAAGCTCAAATAAGCTCAGTCTGTGAGCATGTAGTTATTTGTTTTAATTTCTGGAAAGTCCAGCAAGTCAGACAGTCTAATCCTGGCTTGACTGTTTTCAATTTCTGTCTTAGAATGTAGAGAAGAAATCTACTAGATAGTTTAATCCTAGTAGATACCAGATTAGGTAGAGAAACTATGAGACCAACAATTTAATCTGGTCTCATGGAGTAATAAGGGTAGAAGTAGAATAGGTTTATTTTCATGTTTGTGAAAATAAATGATATAAAGGTTCTGCTAGTTCAAATGCACCCTAGAGGAAAAAATGCTAGGATTGTAGGATGGGTAGGTAGATTGTTGTGAATGTTTCTACTGATCTATCATATTTGTGGTAGCTGAAAATCAAAGAAGAAAGGTGGCTCAAGCAGCAGCCATCTGGCCTACACCAAAGATCATTTTCTGAATTCTTGACTCCTTCAAGAAGAATCCATCCCCATGTGGAGCCATTGTTAGCCCCTTATAAGTTCCTTGATAAGAAAGCAAGGGGATAGAATGTCTTATGAGCCTTCAAGGAATGCATTTCCCTTGAAAACACATCATCCTTGAAGCCTTTTTATGTTCCCTGCCTTTGACTGTTTTCCCCCCTGCTGTAATGATGTCAATGAGCCTTACTAATGAATAATGATGCTCCAAAAAGGCCATTATATGCCCCTTGTACCTCTGCAGAATGCTTCATTTCACCCCTTTTTCGCTTTTGTCAAAGTCCCCTTTGTTCCCCCTAAATCCCCCCTTACTCTCCTAAATCTCCCCAAAATCCCCATGAAATCCCACCCTTGCCCTTTGTTTTGCCAAATTTCCCCTTATTCCTCCTATTGTTACCCTCCTATGGCTTTAAAATTCACTTGAAGGGCTAAAAAACCAACTTTTTAACCTTATGTTAGGGCTTAGCCCCTTTCTCGCCAGCCCCTTCCAAACTTTTCCCCATATAACCCAGCGCAAAGACCGAGTGCTTAGACTTCAAGCGCCAATCAAAATCGGAAGTTTTCGGAAGGGAAAAATCCTTTGTTACATCGAAAAATCTCCGATGCGATTTCCTTCCTTTGTATGTCCCACGATGTGTTATCCACCGTTGATCTATTATCGGGATTGGATGGCCCGTGCTAAACGCAAACTTTTGTAATCGCAATGCTTATGTTAAGTCCCCTGATCGGCCCATCGCAAATGTTTGCGATGCGATTAATTGTAGCTCCCTACTGATCATCGCAATCACAATTCCCTTCCGATCGCAATCGCACTCCCCACCGATCGCTTTCCCCTCCGATTGATTGCAAGTCCCTCCCTCCAATTCTCGATCACGCCATCTCCAGATCCGATCCCGATTGTCTGTTTAACCCAGGATCCGATGGTCATTGCACTTCCTGCCCCATCTCTATCGGAAGTTTTTTGGTGCCGCCCCTTTGTGTCCCCTCCGATTGTAAACCCTTGATCCACATCTCCACCGTCGATCCCCGTGTAGATCCAACGGTCATCGTTTTCCCTTCCAATCGCATCGCACATTCCAATCGCATCGCACATTCCAATCGCATCGCAAATTATAAATGTGCATCCCTCTCGTTGATTGTTATTGTGATTCTCCAAATTAATCCTGACCATCCATTGGATCTAACGATCTGACGTCTTGGATCTAATCGCCCCCCACCACGCCGGGTCCCACCACATGCACTCACTTCCACTACTTTTCTCTGCATTTCTTCATATTTCTGTCATAACCAAAGTTTTGGGTTTTATATTAAAGTCATATGTTTCATATGTTATCCCACCTAATGTTCATATACCATTCCATGGATTGATCTCCGCTGTTGATCTACGCCTCCAGGTTATGATCGAGCGGTCGTCAAGCATTTCTTCACCAAAACCCTATTATATGCCGTTTTCACCATTTCATTGCATTTTTCACCATTATTTCATATTAAACCACCATTTCACAACCGCTGCACTACCACTCAGCCTGTCTTCCGTAACCATCCACCTCCTCCATGGATGGATTTATTAACACAGTTGCGGGTTTTTACAGGGTAGAGGAGGTGAAACGCCGCCATGATTACACAGTTTGATAACAGCAGCAGGTTTTCACCAACAGAGATATAAATGAAGTGACAGAGAGCTCAAGGCATGAAAGCTTATTTTTCATCAAAGTACAGGGTTGAGGCATTTCTATACACATTAGAATAATTTTCCCGCCTATGAAAGGACAAAGCACCGATACTGTTCCTTGTATCTACCGTGTTCCTGAAGAAATTTCCACCCAGACCACAGTCCAAAGCTACCAGAACATTTGTTTCACAAGTATGGCAGACCATTCAGTCATTTATTTACCATTTTGTTTATGCACCAAAAGTACTACAGATTTCTGCAGCCAAAGTCCATCAGGACCAGACCAGAGTAAATGGAAGCCGAAGAAGATCATTCTTTCATCCAAGACATGCCAGAGATTAATGCATAAGATTTAAAACAGAATGGGTTTTGGCTCTCTCTCTTTTTTTATTTTTAATTCTTCATTTAGTTCTTCACCTACCTCCTCGGCTCATCTTTCTGCTATAAAGCTCAGGAGAAAATTATTGTAATGGGTTGTTGTCCAGTTGCTACGATTGTAGTTAGAAGGGATTCAGTTCTGACTGTTAGAACAGTCTTGGGAGGGATTAGCAGAGTAGTTGCTATGTAGTAGGCTGGGAGGAGAAGTTTGGATTGTAACAGCTATTGAGCTCAGTGTATGTGACTGGTTTTGCATCAATTAATCAAAGCACATTTCACAGGATCCTGGTCTATTACTTTTTGTGATGTTTTCTAACTCTGTGTTTTACATTTTCATGCTGTTTCATTTTCTGATGTCTTGCATCAGAAATATGGCATAGGATTTACCCTTGTTAGGTACCCTATTTTTCTACTCTCCTTGCCTGCAATGTTTTCTGCTAAATGTGTTATCTAAGGGTTGATTTCTGTTAATTTAACCAGTGTAGAAGTTCCTTATGCTGCTAGCTGATGTATGAGTTAAATGAATCTGTTCTTAGATGTTCTTGTTGGGTTTAAGTTGGAAGATTTGAGAACACTGGGGATTAGAGTTAGCCCTGTCCACCAGGATCCTTGTGCGACCAGTTGGCCTTTCTAAGATCTCTCTGTTAAACTTATCTATGTTTTTCCCTTGGAGCATGCTAAAGCTGACCTGGAGTTAAATGACCTCTAGTCCGATCTATAAGCTGCCCCTTTTTCCATCCTTTGAGAGCTGTCTATGAGTATGTCCAAGCAGGTCTGGAGTTAAATGACCTCTGACCTGATCTATAGACAAAAATTAGGTTGCTTTCCTTCTCTCACTTCCTTTCTTGATGTTCCATCCCACCTTCTAATCTAAAGATCCTTTAGTATTAGATGACTTGCCCTCTGAAAGCTTTGGCTAGTTGTTGCATGTAATCACCTTTCATAACTCCGTAGCCCAATGGATGACACTTTCTTGACCTATACCCTTTTCTGAAGCATCTTGCTGCTCTGTTCCTCTTCTCTCATTGCTTTCTTAGTCTATGATCTCATGACCAACCAAGCAACCAAGCAACCAAATCACTTAAAACCCCCCTTTGTGCTTCATACCTAGCCTAACATCTCATTTTGAGCTTTCAAAGATACATCATTCTTTGTTTTATTGGAGAGATCCCTCTCCGGGTCCAGGAGGGCTAGATCTTAGGGCCCCAAAGTGGTTTGATGTTGTCGTATCTTTAGGTATTGCCAAATCTGCCAAAAATGGGAACCCCAACATAGTGGCGACTCCACTGGGGAATTGAGTGCATTTATCTTACATACTCTTAGGCACTCAAAATACCCAAGATCTCTGGTTAGATTGGCATTTAATTGCTGGTGGTGGACAACATCATGTTTCAAGCATTCATATACATCCACCTGGCGACTCCAAACTCCATAACTCCTAGAAGACCTAATGACTCCATTTTCGGACGACTCTGAACTGGTTGAGAAGAAGCAGTAGCCTTCTTTGCGAAAGCATGAATCCAAACATGGACAGGGATCCAAAGTATGATGCTTTGGAAGATCAATTATATAAATTAACAGAAACGTTTGGTAAAGTGCTGGAGATGTATATGGATAATTTGAATGCAAATGAGGATTATTTAGAACAGCCCATGCCTCTCCCAGAACAAGAAAAAACTGAGGACCTAGACGATGAGCAAGACATGTATGATGCTCAAGAATCTATAGAAGACGAAGAGGAAAGTGATCAGGAACTGCCTGATTGGTTACCTGTGTCTTGTGTTACGGTGACCAGAGAATGTCAGGACCTAATAGCAAAAGCTAATGGGGAATGTTGCCTTGAGGAAACAAGGGACGACATAGAGGAGGCAGAATCTAATGTGGAAGAAGAGGCTCAGGAGAAGATCCCGCCTCCCAGTCAGCTAACACAAGAGAAAGAATATTGCTGCTCTTCTGTCCATGATGAGAGGGAAACCCCTCTTTTGACATAAGAAGAGATTGATCAGATATTAAATCAGCAATCCACCTCAGAAATATTTTATAGATCACACACTCTTGCCCATTCATCTTAGGAGTTTGATGATACATATCCAGAAGACTCCTCTGTGGATCAGGACGAAGAAAGACTTGCTGAAAATCCAGAAGGTTTGGTGGGTGACATTACTTACAGTTATAATTTTCCTATTTATGATTTGTTTGATGATGAGTGCTTTCAAAGGGAAGCCGAGCTTGCAGGACCATCATCCTTAGATTCATGGGAGGAAGATCAGAGCCAGAAAATTCAGAGAATTAATGAAACCAGTCAGCCTATCTATGATACTGATGGGGAGAGCTATGATAGTATAATAGCAGATGAAGATTCTTCGAATCTCCATTCCTCTCTACTATAGATCATCAGTGAGACTGGAAACCAGCAGCCTTCCCTTTCAGAAGATGAGAAGGAAATCAAAGAAGAGATTCTTGAGCAAGATGAAAGCAATGAGCCTTCTCTTGAAAAAGAGAAAGCAATGGAATGAACCCCTGCTCAAGAATACATATACCTTTTCACAGAGCTTTGCACCTCAGAGCAGAATATATCAGAGCTCCAGGAGGACAACACTGCCATATATGATCAGTCCTCCAGTTCAGAAAATGAAGAAGATGAGGTAGATTCTCTTTCTCAAGAGAGTCTTATTCTCCATCTAGTGGAAGAAGAAGAGATCCTGGTTGAAGCCTGCCTTCCAGATATTCATAACCAGGTATTATTTGATGATCCTTATGCACATTTCCTGCACACATTTGAAGAAGGATCAAGCGTCTTTTTGAGAAGCATGTTGCAAAGAGAAAGAAAATTTTTCAAAGCTTATATTATGGAACAAAAAGAGTGGGAGCTGCCCTACATATCCAGCCTGCTCAAGGAGTTGAGTGAGAAATACCAGTCATGGGATCACTTGATGGACTGGTTGAATTGGAAGACAATGTTTGTAAGCTAGACTTGTAAATATTCTAGTTAGAGTAGGGTAGGTAGGAAAAGCTCAAATAAGCTCAGTCTGTGAGCATGTAGTTAGCTTTTTTAATTTCTGCAAAGTCCAGCAAGTCAGACAGTCTAATCCTGGCTTGACTGTTTTCAATTTCTGTCTTAGAATGTAGAGAAGAAATCTGCTAGACAGTTTAATCCTAGCAGATACCAGATTAGGTAGAGAAACTATGATACCAACAGTTTAATCTGGTCTCATGGATTAATAAGGGTAGAAGTAGAATAGGTTTATTTTCCTGTTTGTGAAAATAAATGATGTAAAGGGTATGCTAGTTCAAATGCACCCTAGAGGAAAAAATTCTAGGATTGTAGGATGGGTAGGTAGATTGTTGTGAATGTTTATGCTGATCTATCATATTTGTGGAAGCTGAAAATAAAAGAAGAAAGGTGGCTCAAGCAGCAGGCATCTGGCCTACACCAAAGATCATTTTCGTAATTCTTGACTCCTTCAAGAAGAAGCCATCCCCATGTGGAGCCACTGTTAGCCCCTTATGAGTTCCTTGACAAGCAAACAAGGGGCTAGAATATCTTATGAGCCTTCAAGGAATGCATTTACCTTGAAAACACATCATCCTTGAAGCCTTTTTATGTTCCCTGCCTTTGACTATTTTCCCCTCTGTTGTACTGATTTCAATGAGCCTTACTGATGAAGAATGATGCTCCAAAAAGGACATTATCTACCCCTTGTACCTCTGTAGAATGCTTCATTTCACCCCTTTTTCCCTTTTTTCAAAGTCCCCTTTGTTCCCCCTAAATCCCCCCTTACTCTCCTAAATATCCCCAAAATCTCCATGAAATCCCACCCTTGCCCTTTGTTTTTCCAAATTTCCCCTTAGTCCTCCTATCGTTACCCTCCTATGGCTTCAAAATCCACTTAAAGGGCTAAAAAACCCACTTTTTAACCTTATGTTAGGGCTTAGCCCCTTTCTCGCCAGCCCCTTCCAAACTTTTCCCCATATAACCCAGCGCTAAGACCGAGCGCTTAGACTTCAAGTGCCAATCACAATCAGAAGTTGTCGGAAGGGAAAAATCCTTTGTTACATCAAAAAATCTCCGATGCGATTGCCCTACTATGTAAGTCTCGTGATGTGTTATCCACCGTTGATCTATTATCGGGATCAGACGGCCCGGGCTAAACGCAAACCTTTGTAATCGAAATGCTTATGTTAAGTCCCGCGATCATCCCATCACAAATGTTTGCGATGCGATTGATCGCAGCTCCCTTTCGATCATCGCAATCGCAATTCCCTTCCGATCATAATCGCACTCCTCGCCGATCACCTTCCCCTCTGATTGATCGCAAGTCCCTCCCTCCGATTGCCGATCACGCCATCTCCCAATCCGATCCCGAACGTTCGTTTAACCCACGATCTGATGGTCATCGCACTTCCTGCCCCATCACTATCAGAAGTTTGTTGGTGCCACCCCTTTTTGTCCCCTTTGATTGCGAACCCCCGATCCACATCTCCACCGTCGATCCCTGTGTAGATCCAACGATCATTGTTTTCCCTTCCAATCGCATCACACATTCCAATCGCATCGCAAATTATAAATGTGCATCCCTCTCATCCATTGCAATTGCGATTCTTCGACTTAATCTTGACCGTCCGTTGGATCTAACGATATGACAGCTTAGATATAATCGCCCCCCACCACGCTGGGTCCCACCACATGCAATCGCTTCCACTGCTTTTCTCTGCATTTCTTCGTATTTCTATCATAACCAAAGTTTTGGGTTTTATATTAAAGTCATATATTTCATATGTTATCCCACCCAATGTTCATAGACCATTCCACAGATTGATCTCCGCCCTTGATCTACGCCTCTAGGTTATGATCGAGCGATCGTCAAGCGTTTCTCCACCAAAACCTATTATACGTCTTTTTCACCATTTCATTGCATTTTTCACCATTATTTCATATTAAACCACCATTTCACCATCGCCGCGCTACCACTCAGCCCGTCCTCCATAACCATCCACCTCCTCCATGCATGGATTTCATAACACAGTTGCGGGTTTTTGTAGGGTATAGGAGGTGAAACGCCGCCATGATTACACAGTTTTGATAACAGCGACAGGTTTTCACCGACAGAGATATAAATGAAGCGGCAGAGAGCTCAAGGCATGAAAGCTTATTTTTCATCAAAGTACAAGGTTGAGGCATTTCTATACACATCAGTAGAATGTTCCCGCCTATGAAAGGACAAAGCGCCCATACTGCTCCCTGTATCTACAATGTTCCTGAAGAAATTTCCGCCCAGACCACAGTCGAAAGCTACCAGAGCATTTTTTTCACAAGTATGGCAAACCATTTAGTCATTTATTTACCATTTTTTTTATGCACCAAAAGTACTACAGAGTTCTACAGCCAAAGTACATTAGGACCAGAGCAGAGTAAATGGAAGCCGAAGAAGATCATTCTTTCATCCAAGACATGCCAGAGATTAATGCATAAGATTTAAAATAGAATGGGCTCCGGTTCTCTCTCTTTTCTGATTTTTAATTCTTCATTTAGTTCTTCACCTACCTCCTCAGCTCATCTTTCTGCTATAAAGCTCAGGAGAAAATTATTGTAATAGGTTGTTGTCCAGTTGCTGCGGTTGTAGTTAGAAGGGATTCAGTTCTGACTGTTAGAACAGTCTTGGGAGGGATTAGCAGAGTAGTTGCTATGTAGTAGTCTGGGAGGAGAATTTTGGATTGTAACAGCTATTGAGCTCAGTGTATGTGACTGGTTTTGCATCAATTAATCAAAGCACATTTCACAAGATCCTGGTCTATTAATTTTGGTGATGTTTTCTAACTCTGTGTTTTACATTTTCATGTTGTTTCATTTTCTGCTGGCTTGCATCAGAAATATGGCATAGGATTTACCCTTGTTAAGTACCCTATGTTTATGCTCTCCTTGCCTTCAATGTTTTCTACTAAATGTGTTATCTAAGGGTTGATTTCAGTTAATTTAACTAGTGTAGTAGTTCCTTATGCTGCTAGCTGATGTATGAGTTAAATGAATCTATTATTAGATGTTCTTGTTGGGTTTAAGCTGGAAAATTTGGGAACACTGGGGATTAGAGTTAGCCCTGTCCACCAGGATCCTTGTGTGACCAGCTGGCCTTTCTAAGATCTCTCTGTTAAACTTATCTCTATTTTTCCCTTGGAGCATGCTAAAGCTGACCTGGAGTTAAATGACCTCTGGTCCGATCTATAAGTTGCCCCTTTTTCCCTCCTTTGAGAGCTTCCTATGAGTATGTCCAAGTAGGTCTGGAGTTAAATGACCTCTGACCTGATCTATAGATAGAAATTAGGTTTCTTTCCTTCTCTCACTTCCTTTCCTTGATGTTCCATCCCACCTTCCAATCTAAAGATCCTTTAGTATTAGATGACTTTCCCTCTGAAAGCTTTGGCTAGTTGTTGCATGTAATCACCTTTCATGACTTCGTAGCCCAATGGAAGGCACTTTCTTGACCTATCCCCTTTGCTGAAGCATCCTACTGCTCTGTTCCTCTTCTCTCATTGATTTCTCAGTCTATGATCTCATGACCAACCCAACAACTAACCAACCAAATCACTTAAAACCCCCCTTTGTGCTTCATACCTAGCCTAACATCTCATTTTGAGCTTTCAAAGATACATCATTCTTTGTTTTATTAGAGAGATCCCTTTCCGGGTCTAGGAGGTCTAGATCCTTGGGCCCCAAAGTGGTTTGATGTTGTCTTATCTTTTGGTATTGCCAAATCTTCCAAAAAATGGGAATCCCAACATAATGGCGACTCCACTGGGGAATTGAGTGCATTTATCTTACATACTCTTAGGCACTCAAAAGACCTAATGACTACACTGGTGGAGGACTCTGAACTGGTTGAGAAGAAGTAGTAGCCTTCTTTGTGAAAGCATGAATCCAAACATGGATAGGGATCCAAAGTATGATGCTTTGGAAGATCAATTATATAAATTAACAAAAATGTTCAGTAAAGTGTTGGAGATGTATATGGCTAATCTGAATGCAAATGAGGATTATTTAGAACAGCCCATGCCTCTCCTAGAACAAGAACAAACTCAGGACCTAGACAATTATCAAGACATGTATGATGCTCAAGAATCTGTAGAAGACTAAGAGGAAAGTGTTCAGGAACTGCATGATTGCTTACCTGTGCCTTGTGTTACGCTGACCAGAGAATGTCAGGACCTAATAGCAAAAGCTAATGGGGAACGCTACCTTGAGGAAACAAGGGACCACATAGAGGAGGCAGAATATGATGTCGAAGAAGAGGCTCAAGAGAAGATCCCGCCTCCCAGTCAACTAACACAAGAGAAAGAGGACTGCTGCTCTTCTGTCGATGATTAGAGGGAAACCCCTCTTTTGACAGAAGAAGAGATTGATCAGATATTAAATCAACAGTCCACCTCAGAAATATTTTATAGATCACACACTCTTTCCCATTCATCTTATGAGTTTGATGATACAGATCCAGAAGACTCCTCTGTGGATCAGGACGAAGAAAGACCCGCTGAAAATCTAGAAGATTTGGTGGGTGACATTACTTACAGTTATGATTTTCCTATTTATGATCTATTTGATGATGAGTGCTTTCAGAGGGAAGCCGAGCTTGCAGGACCATCATCCTTAGATTCATGGGAGGAAGATCAGAGCCAGCAATTTCAGATAAGCAATGAAACCAGTCAGCCTATCTATGATACTGATGGGGAGAGCTATGGTAGTATAATAGCAGATGAAGATTCTTCGAATCTCCATTCTGCTCTACTACAGATCATCAGTGAGACTGGAAACCAGTAGCCTTCCCTTTCAGAAGATGAGGAGCAAAGCAAAGAAGAGATTCTTGAGCAAGATGAAAGCAATGAGCCTTCTCTTGAAAAAGAGAAAGCAATGGAACGAGCCCCTGCTCAAGAATACATAGACCTTTTCACAGAGCTTAGCACCTCACAGCAGAATATATCAAAGCTCCAGGAGGACAACACTGCCATATATGATGAGTCCTCCAGTTCAGAAAATGAAGAATATGAGGGAGATTCTCTTTCTCGAGAGTCTTTTTCTCCATCCAGTGAAAGAAGAAGAGATCCTGGTTGAAGCTTGCCTGCCAGATATTCATAACCAAGTATCATTTCATGATCCTTATGCACATTTCCTACACAAATTTGAAGAAGGATCAAGGGTATTTTTTAGCAGCATGTTGTAAACAGAAAGAAATTTTTTCAAAGATGCTATTATGGAACAAAAAGAGTGGGAGCTACCTTGCTTATCCAGCCTGCTCAAGGAGATGAGTGAGAAAGACCAGTCATGGGATCACTTGATGGACTGGTTGCATTGGAAGACAATGTTTGTAAGCTAGACTTGTAAATATTATAGTTATAGTAGGGTAGGTAGGAAAAGCTCAAATAAGCTCAGTCTGTGAGAATGTAGTTGTTTTAATTTCTGCAAAGTCCAGCAAGTCAGATAGTCTAATCCTAGCTTGACTGCTTTCAATTTCTGTCTTAGAATGTAGAGAAGAAATCTGCTAGACAGTTTAATCCTAGCAGATACTAGATTAGGTAGAGAAACTATGAGACCAACAGTTTAATCTGGTCTCATGGAGTAATAAGGGTAGAAGTAGAATAGGTTTATTTTCCTGTTTGTGAAAATAAATGATGTAAACGGTCTGCTAGTTCAAATGCACCCTAGAGGAAAAAATGCTAGGATTGTAGGATGGGTAGGTAGATTGTTTTGAATGTTTCTGCTGATCTATCATATTTGTGGCAGCTGAAAATCAAAGAAGAAAGGTGGCTCAAGCAGCAGGCATCTGGCCTACACCAAAGATCATTTTCTGAATTCTTGACTCCTTCAAGAAGAAGCCATCCCCATGTGGAGCCACTGTTAGCCCCTTATGAATTCCTTGACAAGCAAGCAAGGGGCTAGAATGTCTTATGAGCCTTCAAGGAATGCATTTCCCTTGAAAACACATCATCCTTGAAGCCTTTTTATGTTCCCTGCCTTTGACTATTTCCCCCCCTACTGTACTGATGTCAATGAGCCTTACTGATGAAGAATGATGCTCCAAAAAGGCCATTATCTGCCCCTTGTACCTATGTAGAATGCTTCATTTCACCCCTTTTTCCCTTTTTTCAAAGTCCCCTTTGTTCCCCCTAAATCCCCCCTTACTCTCCTAAATCTCCCCAAAATCCCTATGAAATCCCACCCTTGCCCTTTGTTTTGACAAATTTCCCCTTAGTCCTCTTATCGTTACCCTCCTATGGCTTTAAAATCCACTTAAAGGGCTAAAAAACCCACTTTTTAACCTTATGTTAGGGCTTAGCCCCTTTCCCGCCAGCCCCTTCCAAACTTTTCCACATATAACCCAGCGCTAAGACCGAGCGCTTAGACTTCAAGCACCAATCTCAATCGGAAGTTGTCGGAAGGGAAAAATCCTTTGTTACATCGAAAAATCTCCGATGCGATTGCCATGCTCTGTAAGTCCCACGATGTGTTATCCACCGTTGATCTGTTATCGGGATCGGGCGGCCCGCACTAAACGCAAACCTTTGTAATCGCAATGCTTATGTTAAGTCCCCTGATTGGCCCATCGCAAATGTTTGCGATGCGATTGATCGCAGCTCCCTTCCGATCATCGCAATGGAAATTCCCTTCCGATCGCAATCAAAATCCCCGTCAATCGCTTTCCCCTCCGATTGATCGCAAGTCCCTCCCTCTGATTCGCGATCATGCCATCTCCCAATCCAATCCCGACCGTCCATTTAACCTACGATCCAATGGTCATCGCACTTCCCACCTAATCGCTATCAGAAGTTTGTTGGTGCCGCCCCTTTGTGTCCCCTCCAATTGCGAACCCCCGATCCACATCTCCACCATTGATCCCCGTTTAGATCCAACGGTCATCACTTTCCCTTCCAATCGCATCGCACATTCCAATCGCATTGCAAATTATAAATTTGCGTCCCTCTCGTCCATTGCAATTACGATTCTCCAACTTAATCCTGACCGTCCGTTGGATCTAACGATCTGACGGCTCAGATCTAATCGCCCCCCACCACGCCGGGTCCCACCACATGCAATCGCTTCCACTACGTTTCTCCCCATTTCTTCGTATTTCCATCATAACCAAAGTTTTGGGTTTTATATTAAAGTCATATGTTTCATATGTTATCCCACCCAATGTTCATAGACCATTCCACGGATTGATCTCCGCCGTTGATCTACGCCTCCAGGTTATGATCAAGTGGTCGTCAAGTGTTCTCCACCAAAACCATATTGTACACCGTTTTCACCATTTCATTGCATTTTTCACCATTATTTCATATTAAACCACCATTTCACCACCACCGCGCTACCACTCAGCCTGTCCTCCGTAACCATCCACCTCCTCCGTGCATGGATTTCTTAACATAGTTGCAGTTATTTGTAGGGTACATGAGGTGAAACACTGCCATGATTAGACATTTTTGATAACAGCGGCAGGTTTTCACCGACAGAGATATAAATGAAGTGGCAGAGAGCTCAAGGCACGAAAGCTTATTTTTCATCAAAGTACAGGGTTGAGGCATTTCTATACACATCAGCAGAATGTTCCTGCCTATGAAAGGACAAAGCACCCATACTGTTCCCTGTATCTACCGTGTTCCTGAAGAAATTTCTACCCAGACCACAGTCCAAAGGTACCAGAGAATTTGTTTCACAAGTATCGCAGACCATTCAGTCATTTACTTACCATTGTGTTTATGCACCAAAAGTACTACAGAGTTCTGCAGCCAAAGTACATCAGGACCAGACTAGAGTAAATGGAAGCCGAAGAAGATCATTCTTTCATCCAAGACATGCCAGAGATTAATGCATAATATTTAAAACAGAATGGGCTTGGGTTCTCTCTCTTTTCTAATTTTTAATTCTTCATTTACTTCTTCACCTACCTCCTCGACTCATCTTTCTTCTATAAATCTCAGGAGAAAATTATTGTAATGGGTTGTTGTCCAGTTGATGTGGTTGTAGTTAGAAGGGATTCAGTTCTGACTGTTAGAACAGTCTTGGGAGGGATTAGCAGAGTAGTTGCTATGTAATAGGTTGGGAGGAGAAGTTTGGATTGTAACAGCTATTGAGCTCAGTGTATGTGACTATTTTTGCATCAATTAATCAAAGCACATTTCACAGGATCCTGGTCTATTACTTTTGGTGATGTTTTCTAACTCTGTGTTTTACATTTTCATGCTGTTTCATTTTCTGTTGGCTTGCATCAGAAATATGGCATAGGATTTACCCTTGTTAGGTACCCTATGTTTCTGCTCTCGTTTCCTTCAATGTTTTCTGCTAAATGTGTTATCTAAGGGTTGATTTCAGTTAATTTAACTAGTGTAGTAGTTCCTTATGCTGCTAGCTGATGTATGAGTTAAATGAATCTGTTCTTAGATGTTCTTGTTGGGTTTAAGTTGGAAGATTTGGGAACACTGGGGATTAGAGTTAGCCCTGTCCACCAGGATCCTTATGCAACCAGCTGGCCTTTCTAAGATCTCTCTGTTAAACTTATCTCTATTTTTTCCTTTGGAGCATGCTAAAGCTGACCTAGAGGTAAATGACCTCCAGTCTGATCTATAAGCTGCCCCTTTGTCCCTCCTTTGAGAGTTGCCTATGAGTATGTCCAAGCAGGTCTGGAGTTAAATGACCTCTGACTGATCTATAGACAGAAATTAGGTTGCTTTCCTTCTCTCACTTCCTTTCCTTGATGTTCCATCCCACCTTCCAATCTAAAGATCCTTTAGTATTAGATGACTTTCCCTCTGAAAGCTTTGGCTAGTTGTTGCATGTAATCACCTTTCATGACTTCGTAGCCCAATGGATGGCACTTTCTTGACCTATCCCCTTTGCTGAATCATCCTACTGCTTTGTTCCTCTTCTCTAATTTCTTTCTCAATCTATGATATCACAACCAACCCAGCAGCCAACCAACCAAATCACTTAAAACCCCCCTTTGTGCTTCATACCTAGCCTTAGATCTCATTTTGAGCTTTCAAAGATACATCATTATTTTTTTTATTGGAGAGATCCCTCTCTGGGTCTAGGAGGGCTAGATCCTAGGGCCCCAAAGTGGTTTGATGTTGTCTTATCTTTTGGTATTGCCAAATCTACCAAAACATGGGAACCCCAACAGATGGAGTAAGTATTTTTCTGCAATGCACATCTACAGTACACATCTGTTCAATTGCGATGAAGCCAATATATCTTTTATTTATGTGGTTCACTTTTCTTGCCTGTTGGTGATGATATGAGCTAGGATGCTAATAAGAATATTAGACTTTAATAGCTGAAAGTCCTTGTTGTTGATGTGACCAATGAATCAACCAGAATTTAATCTAAGAGATCATATGACTTTACTGCTTGAACAATGTACATTCAAAACAAACCCTTGAGGCTATATACATTCAATTTATTGGTCAGTCTCACTTATCAATCATGCCATTTTCTTTATGACATAAGGAGGAATGTATGTCATTGATAAATCTCTCTTTAAAGGTGAATTACCATCAAACCCTTGATGCTAAAGTAGGATTTGGATGAATTAAAAAAAGACTTTTGAGCTTCAGATGGTAATCACAACTAGTCCTTCATGCTTCAGATACTTTAACGGTTCCATCATGATGATCTTCCACAGAAACATATTCAAGATGTTTAATTGATATGTCAGCAAACAGACTTCACATGGTGTTATGAATGATTTCAAGAGAGAGGCCTGATATTTATATGTACTTACTTCAGAAATGCGTGCAACTATATAGAAAAAGATACTGCTTCAATACTCCATATAATGCTTCAAGTGTAAACAACATACTGATCCTTTAGCTCTTTTATTGACCTTTTCAAGCTTGAATACTGTAGATAGCGCTGGGATACTACCTTGATATTATTTTGCCATAATCCTTTGATCATGAGGACCTGTACCATACCATTGTTCCACTTGGTATACTTGATATTCTACTGATAGACATGCTGCTTGTACCAAAATACTCATTGATACTACTTTCACTTCAGCTCACACATGAACCCATAGATAAGACTACCTTCATAATTTTCATACTATTGAGCTTTCCATTGTTCATACTAACAATAATCAATATACTGAAACTGATCTGGTCATCATTAACCATTTTCTTTTTCTTATTTTTTCATTCTGGTTTAATAGAATGTCACTGCATTTTCCTTTTTAGGACTGCTCCAGAATAGTTGCTACTTTAAATACAATTCAACTGTTTTAACATAATGATCTTCAAGAAGACATCTTAAATTACTTTACTAGGAATCTTCATGGGATGATCACTCAGAGATTTATCACTTACTTAATTACATTCCTCCAAGAGGAATTTTCATAGATGAAAGATGTAATGATATAATGATGATAGGCACTTCTCTTGCTAGTCCTTCTTAATTTGATTCGTTGTTAATTCTAGCACTATGATGCATAGTGTGATATCACTTAATGTGTTGATGTCTTCTTAGCTGTTCATGGCTGATGTTATCTCTACTACCAAGGCTTCTTGTAGCCTTCTCTTATTCTTCCATCACTCTGTCAGCTATTTAATACTTCGGATAATCTTCTTCCTCTATAGTTCTCTGTTAGAGGAATTTCCTTTCCCTTCCTGATCTCATAACTGTTCTCATTCCAAGGAGCTCTTCTTAGACTACTTTCATGGGGACTAATTACGAATTGCTCTCCCCCTGGGATGTTGCTTCATATTTATCACTGGATGGATTTTTTCTTTGCTTCCTAGAGCAGCTCCCCCTGAGACTATGATAGATTATGTTATTGAGGTAACAGGCTCCCCCTTTCTCTTTTCCTTCCATACTTTATTGGGGTTCTTCATAATGTTTGCACTCCTTTTTGATTCATAGCTTTGTTTGATTTGATTAGATTCCATCCTCTATTTAGAGCTCTTTAATGTATATGGCAGTATACAGTCTTTTTCTTTGTGACAAGCTTGAGGCAAATATAACATCTTATTTTGTCAAAGTACATTTAAGCTGGAGCATAATATTTTGTTCCCCTTTTTGAACATAATTTACATTCAACAAGTTTATGTCAAAAATTATTGCATGCATAACAGTAGCCATGGATATGATTTGTGTACCTAGTGAAAGATTTTCTTTTCTGGTTGCTTGCTTGAGGGGTTCTTCTCATTTGCTTCATCCTTTGTTGGTTGAACTGGATTTGCTTTGTCTTACAATATGCTACATTATGTCCAAGTTTGTGGCAAGAAAAAACAAGTGATACTTCCCATAGGAGGAAAGAACCTTCTTTGACATCTTCCAAATTTATTCAATTCATCCTTATGAGTGTATGAGTTTTTTCCAGCTGACTGTTTCATCCTCTCATTCTCTGTCCTTTCATGTTACTGCTTGATTCTATTTGTTTCTTCACAAATCTTGTTCTTGTTGGCTTCTACTTTTGTAGGAATTAGCTGCTTCACTTTCCTTTACATCTTTTACAAAAATGACATTCCTGTTATCTTCAACCCTGGACTTACTGGTTTCTCCTTCATATCCTATCCCAGCCTTTATGAGAGGTGACCTTTGAGAATTTAGTATCGTGTCCAACTGTTCAGAGCTTTTCATTTGAGGAGTATTCATTAATAATTATCTTTGGGCTTTTTCTAATTTCTTCCTTAGGCTCACTACTTCTTCTTCCAATCTCTCACATTCCAGACTTTTCTCTCTCATTTGTTCCAGTAGAGTGTCTTCTACTTTCTTTTCTTCTTCAAGATGTGTATTTAGGCCAATAATTTCTTTCTTATCTACATATTATTTCTCATCACATATTTGCACCAATGTCTTCAGGTCTTTTTTTTCATTCTTTAATATTTCTATTTCAGTCAAGGTTGTGTCAAGTTTGGCTTTTTCCTCAGCTGCAATTTCTTCATGGTTCTTACTTCCATTCACACTAGCAGGTACCTCATTTGGTTTAACATTTTCCTTTTGACATGAATTTTTCTTCTTCTTAATTCTCTTCTCCTTCTTGACAGTGCAGTCCTTAGTGTCTACTCCATGCATGAAGTGAAATCTATCCCAGATTTCTTTTGCATAGGTTAAATCCATTATTAACTCAAGATACTTGTTATGAATATTGTTGAATATCACACATTTTGCCTTGGCATTCCTGTGTTGTTCTTGCACTGACGGAGAGTCTGTGCAGTAACCATCACATACAAGTTTCCATACCTCAGGTTCATACACCAATAATCTTGTTTTAACCTTATCTCTCCATTCATGAAAGTTTGTTGTATTTAACACAGGTACATTTTGATAGTCCATGACTCTACCAGATCTCCTTCAAGCTATTAGGCTTACACCAAAGGAACCAACTCTGATACCAATTGTTGAACCCTTAGTTAAACTGAGAGGGGGGGTGAATCAGTTTAACACATTCATGGACTTTTAAAACTTTTTCATTAAAAATTATTCACACCTTCATTTCATGTTCAACTTAAAATGTGAGTAATATTAGAATGTGAGCAACAAGTATTAGTATAATGTAACAGTAGACTTAATATGAGAGCAACAAGTATTAAGCAGATGAGATTAACCATATCAACACATAAACATCATGCACAGAGACACAAGATGTTAGTATGAATCTTTCGTCGTAAAAGACCACTTTAGCTACGCATAAAAAATAGCCCTAACATCAAGTGTGACTGTCAATATCTTTAAGTCTGCAGTTAGTTGATCCAAATAACGTTGCACAAATCCAGATCTAAGCATAAAAGACATTAAGCAGTAAAAATAAAATATGGCTCCATGCATCCAATAGACAAAACAAGAACAATGTATTTGAAAGAATATTTTTATATTATATTGAAAGGGGGCACCTGAGAGGAAAACAAGAAAGGTGTTTTCCGGTTCTCCTCAATGGGATGGGTTCTTGAAAGTCCTCAGCGTTTCAGATCTAAAATTCCTCTCTCTTATTGTGGTAGAAAACCCAGACAAACATAGAACTCAATGGGAGCTCACAAGACAAAAATGGAAAATGGTGACCAAGAGTAGATCCAGTGTGATCTAATGCAATGAAGGTGACTAATGAATGGGGAAAACCCTTCTATTTATAACAAAATATTGGGGTGTTCTAGAACTTGGTGCATGAATAAAATATTATTAATCAAATTCTAGAATCACCCTTTAGGGATATTTTATTATATTTGTTGGAGGGAAAAGGTCTTTTGACTTGGGTCAATTCCTTTATTTATAAACAATAAATAAATAAATGATTTATTTATTATTTTAGGGAGATGGTGGGAATATAATTAAATAAATAATTATTTACTTAATTATTTAAAAAAAATTTAGTCAAATTTAACTAGGAATATTATTAAATAATGATTTGAATAACTTATTCCTAAGAAATAACTAAATAAATAATGATTTATTTAATTAGTTTCCTTGTTTTGGGTTAAATATGACTAGGAAATATGGACAAATGTTATTTTATATGGTGAAAGCAATTTTACTTAGGGTAAAATTGGTCTTACATGGTGTACTTGAGTTCATCTAATGATAATGGGTTAGATGACCAAAAAAATGGTGTAACAGATTGCCCCCCAATGTATGAGTGTTAGGAGAAAATCGTATGACCAAAGTACGTTGTAAGAACTCAATCACTAGGCATCAAGAGGGAAAGGAGAGAGAGAAATAGAAGGTAGTCTAATGTGCTAAAGGACTAGACCCGGAGGAGACGAGACTTACAGGTGCAACAAGTCTCAAGTTTATGAAGTGGTACCTGTTCTAAAGGTAGCGGGGGAGGCATACCTATGCCCGGCGAGACAAAGTACAAAGAATAAGGAGCCCGGAAAACCACAGAACGCAATAATGAAGCATGTACTGGCCTAAACATGAGCTAGATAAATAGAATGATGAATCCCACATACATGTTGTCCCTGGAATAACCATCAGGACTTATACAATGATTTTTAGTACATGAGATAAAAATACGCCCCAAAAAGGGCTCATAAAATCTGACTGATATATGTAAATCGAAGAGGCGCTGCAAGCGGCTGAGGCTGATATCATCAAATAGAAGGAGATGCATCGAGGGCTGAAGGGAAGAAGTCATCCGGGCATGTGCAGGGCTACCTGCAGGGCCACCCCCTCATGAGGGTTGAGACGTCTCACACACACCCGTAAATCACCAAAAGCGGTTGCTGCATCACTGGACCATCAAGTATACAGATCACGATCATGCTGAAAGGAGCTCGAACCAAGGTACACCACCCTCTAGACTGGGCTTCTGGAGTAAATTAGCTGATGTCGATAGAAGGAGGTATGCCATAGGTGAGGCAATAAGGGATCCCCAACTAAGGCACGAGAGAAAATAGTAGAGCGACGGATAGATAGACACTAATGATGATGATGGAATGGGGGAATATCCAAAGGGGACCATAAAAATAACATGAGTACAAGATGGTATCTCATAATAGAAATTGACACGAACAGGAATGAGTATGGAGGCAAAGTGTTGCACCCAATGAAAGGTGTTTTAAGTCAGAAAATCTGATTTTGAGGAGAGTTATGGTTGAGGGGCATAGGTGCCCCCAAGCATGTTGTGGTCATGTAAAAATGTATAAAGGGGAAGCTAAACACATTTTAATGATGTGGTGTGCCATTTTGTTTTTGTTACGACTATGCAGTATGAGAAAGGAAATGGAGGATTACCAATCTCTTTTGGTACTACATATATGAATCAAATGGACTTTAAGTTTCCGGGTTGGCATACCTGGTGTCACTATCCCAAAGAGAGGATTGGGAGATAATGAACTGATGCTCTCCTAGAAAACCCATAGGTTGGTCATCAACAATGTCGAGGAGAATGGTTTGTTGAGGTAAGATGAAGGAACGATAAGGGGTATCATCACGAGAGTGATATGAAGTGGTATGGGACTCTAGAGGTTCTTCTAATTGTGGAAGGAGAATGGTACTAGAGTCGACGTGACCAAATACACTAGGAGAGTTGTGGAGAATGACTTCTCCTGGTCTCTCAAATATGGGTGCCCCCTTACCCAAACATTGTGTTGCAATGTAATGGCCACAAGGTGTATGTGGTTCGAACGCATGGTTTATATGTAAGGGGGAATAGAGAAAGTCAGGGGAGATGATTCCGTCCATAATGTTGTCATCGAGATACAATATGTGGTGACTAGTGGAAGAAAGACCACTTGACGCGACGGGGTTATTTGACTCATCATCATGAGAAGAGAGGTTCAAATGCGCATCATCACAAGGGGTGACAGAAGAGTAAGTAGATAAAGGATCTAATGATGTTGAGCCCAAGGTGATCGTTGAAGGAAGGTCAAGAAAAACAACAGGGGAGGATGCAGAGGGAATTTTCCCCGAGGGTCTCATGGATGATTATAGATAAAAAATGGTGGATGAAGGCTCCGTCGTCTTGACATCAGGAGGCAGAATGTCAATGGGAGCAGTCATGTCTGGTAGTTTTTCCGGAGCAAAATGCGCAAATAGGGGAGTGGTGGACTCATTGCGCTTGGCCTCGAATTGGCGAACCGCAACTAGAGAGGTGCGGAAGTCCTCGAGGCAGGGACAAAGGTGGGTGTAATGGCCATGGAGATTACACAAAGTACAAGGGTGGTTGGTGTGAAGAGTCTTGGGGTGCTTGGCCGCAGTCTTGGAAGAAACAAAGGCTTCCAGGACCGTGGACTCAGGGAATGCGACATTAACCATGGGCTTGAGATGAGGGATTTCAGTAGAGGTATGGGTGGCGTGACCGACAACATCACACAAAGCACACTGGATGGTATGATTTGGAGGCTAAGGAGGGGCAGGATTTGTCAAGGCAGCCTTATCCTTTGGTGCCCCCCCTGCGAGGTTTGCTATTGATATCCGACACGGTCGCAACAGGAGGAGGTGTCAGATGAGGTGACTGAGGTGTTGGTGCAGCGGTAGATGTCATGGGTATCGTTTGAACCGGGGTCAAAGCAAGATAAGGTTTGGGTTGACCAGGCGGGGTAGTAGCTAGCGGGCTAAGGTACCAGACGGGTATACCCAAGGTCAAGTTGGGTAGGAAGAGGGTGGCCAAGATAGGGATGGAAGAAGCTCCGGGAGGGGGAGCAAGGAAAGGAATCTGACCAGTAGGGAAATGGTCAGGAGGAACGGGGCCAAGGGGGTTGAAATCGGGCGGAATCGACCCAGGAGGGTAGAGGGGCGTGTGAGGATTATTTGGGGAAGGAGATTCTGAAGGAAGAAGGTTGGCTAGCGGGGGCGAAGGGCTAGGAGCTGGTGGGGGTGGGTGGGTTTGAGGTTGATTACTAGCCAAAGTGGGCTGTGTAAGGTCAGCCCAAGATAATTTCATCATGCAAACATTCACTAGGCTAGGATCAGATAGGGGAGAAGGGTCTAGAAAGGTTCCAAGCAAGGAGGAGTCTTTATAGACGCCACGAGAAACACTGGGAAAAGAATCAGTGGTTGGCTTGCTAGTGACATTAGAAATAGTGGACTCAGGGGAAGTCTGAGATTTTGGTTCATGATATGTTAACTGGTCGATGGTGACAATATTTCCTTTATGGGGGAAAAACATCTTGCAGTGGACTGCGGATGGGACGACAGACATGGCATAGGTGTAGCTATGCCCCAAAAGAATGTTGTAGTCAAGGGGGGCGTCAATAACTTCAACATCGACGTAAAAAATCTTGCTCGTAAGGGTGATAGGACAGTTGCAGAAGAGGCCAATGGGCCAGGAGGCATGGCCATCCCACTCACGAAGGGTGATTGTGGAAGGGGCCAACTCAGGAGATCCGATTTGTTTCCAAACCGAAGCGGACATTACACAGGTGGATGCCCCCTCATCAATGATGCACCGGGAAATGTTAGCGTTTCGGATTTTGACTGAGATTTGGAAAGCTATGGAAGCAGGAAGAGGAGGAGACTTTGACTGATGGGCATCAAAAATAATCAATTGGTCATCTGCTGGATCTACAGCGCCCAGGGCAGATATTAGAGCTTTTCTTTTGGAGGGGCATGACTAGAGGAGTTTCAGCATTGAAATGAAAACACGAGATTGGGCCAGCTCATCTACTATGCTAAACGAATGGGTAGCTCGGTCAAAAGCAGCATTTCGGTGTAATGGTCCCTTAGGAATCTGGGTATGAACCTTGGTATTGGGCGGAGGGATATGCAAGGGACCATTAGTTGTCGAAAGAGGCTCTGTAGAACCTGAAGAAGGTGACTGGGGGACAGATGAAGCAGGAGGCTGGGGGTGAGGATGGGACTGAGTGTGAAGGTTACGGTCGACGGTTATAGGTTGGTCAAAATTCATCATGAGGATCTGGTAATCATAGGTACCAAATGGAGTAGGTTGAGTGGTTACCGGTCCTTGAGGTGGTTGGGTAGCCACGAAGCATTGCTGCGAGTAAGGATTGGTTGTGCTCTGCTGCGCATACACCTGCCCCTGAGGGGGTGGTGGCTGCTATTGCAGGGGTTGAGAAGACAAGGGAGGCGGGGGTGCTAATGCTGGAGGAGTTGGAGCACTAGGCTGTGGAGATGGATGATAATGAGTTTGGGTAACAGTGTGGTAAATAGGGGGTTGGGCAAAAAGAGGAGGCATACCGGATCCTGGATGCGTGCTATCGGGAGAGGGAGAAGTGCAAGAAGTGGTGCCCCCTCCCCCAGGAAAGCCATAGGTCATGGGAGGTTGAGTGGATGGATGATAGATAGCTCCAATGATATTGTCGGCGGCATGAGGTGCCCCTGGTGCATGGGTATTACCGGGTCTGGGGAGATCAGGTAGAACAATATAGACATAACCCATCTGAGCGTAAATCAGGTCATATTTTAACACCATTTGGAGGGCAGCTTCTTTGGTTTGAGGAAAATGCGATGCGACGTCTTTCTCGATAGGTGGCAAGAGAGATCTAAGGAACCATTCCATGTAGACACAGTCTTTGAAGGTAGGAGATTGACATGGGCTCTTTCTTCTCCACCATTCCTGGACATGATCGAATAGGCGGGTCACAGATGATTGACGGGAAGAAGTCAGAAGTTCAATACCAGTGTCATAATGAAGGGGAAGATGGAAGTAACATAAAAAAGCCCGAGCAAGAGTCGAAAAGGTGGTATGAGAGGAAGTGGGCTGATCAACATACCACTTAGAAGCTTTTCATGTAAGCGTGCGTTGGAACAATCTAAGATGGATGGAATCATCAGTAATGGAATGGGGTGAACACCACATGTGGAAAGATCGGATATGGTTGGAGGGATCCTCTCCAGCAAGGCCTTCAAACTTGGGAATATCAGAGGGGAGCTTGGTTGGCATAGTAGGCCAACTAACATCGTGGCGGATAAGATCATTGATCAACTGATTGAAATCAGGAAGACTGAGGCCTTCCATGAAGGGGAGCAAGGGAGCAGTCGAGGTAGTTCCTATGGTAGTTCCGCTAGTAATAGTTCCAGCATTAGGGTTGGGGTTACCACTAGCATTAGGTCCTGGATGAGACATGGTGAAGGTAATAGGGGGAGAACCAGAAGTAGGGGGAGAACCTGAACAATCAGAGGAAGAGTCAGAGTGCAGACTCGGGGGAGGACGTATTCGATGATGATGGGAAGGAGGAGGTCGACCAACCGGAAACTGAGGGTGACGGCTAAGAAGTCTCTGGGACAAACGCCTTGGAGGCGTAATGATGACGGGAAGAAGAAAAACCAACAAGGGCAGGGAGGGGAAAAATCAAGGGAGGTCAATGTCGAAACAAGGGCAGATAGGTGCAGTGTCAATTGATTTTAAAGTCTTTGCCAGGCGGTGTTAACCAGGCTCTTCTTCGCTTAGGGTCAGTGTGTGGTGTGCATTAATTTTAATTGATTAAACACAGACGTTTTGAGAGTAAAAGAAAAAAGTGTGCTGCATAACTGAAAATGAATCTACAGTAAATAAGACTGAAAGAAAAGAAAATTAACGACTACCAATGCATCAATCTAACCCAAGAAGGCGGGTCTCTCAAAACTAGTCTCTAGGAGGAAAAAATCTAAGCAAAGCATGCTAAAAGGAGGCCAAGAGATCTAAGGTCAGGGAGGGACAGGGATCTAAAGGAGAAATCTGCTGAAAAGAGGTGTAGAGAATAGCGAAGAGACAAAGGCAAGGTTGCTGCTATAAAGGAGGGGATCAGCTAAAAGAAGAAGGGGCAAGGAGGCGACCTTAGAAATGAACCCAAACAAAACTATATGAGGTGATTTGAAAGGGATAAGAGATGATCTAAAGGGCTCTGCAGAGGAGGTATCAGAAATGGCTGAAACTCTGAAAATTTAGACACTGACAGCAGCTAAAACTCTTCCATAAAAATTCGAGGGTACTGAAGCCCTAGGGGGCTAGATTCCCACTTAGTTGAGTAAAATAGAGCAATAATAAGTCTAAACGGGTGAAGACAAAGGTCAGACAACCCTGACAGAGGTTCAGACAAAAGCCAGAAAAATTTCAGAAAAATTCCAGAAAAAAAGCCAGGTCACAGTTTTTGACCTGTTTTTTGCTCAGGTCGCACTTTTTGGGCTGTTTTCCGTGACCTGAAGCTTCAGGATGCACTTTTTGGGCCAAAAAGTGTGACCTGCACTTCCGACACTCTCGGCGGCAGATGTCAGAAAAAATTGTTGTCTCAACTGCGGCTGATGTCGTTCACTTGCGCAATAGGGCCAGAAACACACGGAAGTTAAAAATTTGAATTTTTGAGGGTTTTAGAGGTGAAAAGCACCATAAAAATAGGAAAAACAGAAAAATGAAGATAAAATCTAGGGTCTGAAATAGCTAGATAGGCAGGAATATATAAAACGACAGCGGTCGCAAAAAAACCCGAGTGGAGTCGCCAATTGTTAGTATGAATCTTTCATTTTAAAATACCACTTTAGCTACGCATAAAAAATAGCCCTAACATCAATTATGGCTGCAAAAATATCTTTAAATATCCAATTAGGTGATCCAAATAATGCTGCACAAATCCATATCTAAGCATAAAAGACATTAAGCAGATAAAACAAAATGTAGCTCCATGCATCCAATAGACAAGACAAGAACAATGTATTTGAAAGAATTTTTATATTATATTGAAAGGGGGAACCTGAGAGGAAAACAAGAAAGGTGTTTTCTAGTTCTCCTCAGTGGGATGGGTTCTTGAAAGTCCTCAGCATTTCAGATCTAAAATTTCTCTCTCTTATTGGTATAGAAAACCCAGACAAACGTAGAACTCAAAGGGAGCTCTCAAGACAAAAATGGAAGATGTGACCTAGTATAGATCCAGAGTGATCTAATAAAATGGAGGTGACTAATGAATGGGGAAAACCCTCCTATTTATAACAAAATATTGAGGTGTTCTAGAACTCGGTGCATGAATAAAATATTATTAATCAAATTCTAGAATCACCCTTTAGGAATATTTTATTATATTTGTTGGAGGGAAAAGGTATTTTGACTTGGTTCAATTCCTTTATTTATAAACAATAAATAAATAAATGATTTATTTATTATTTTAGGGAGATGGTGGGAATATAATTAAATAAATAATGATTTACTTAATTATTTAAAAATGATTTAGTCAAATTTAACTAGGAATATTATTAAATAATGATTTGAATAACTTATTCCTAAGAAATAATTAAATAAATAATGATTTATTTAATTAATTTCCTTGTTTTGGGTTAAATATGACCAGGAAATATGGACAAATTTTATTTTATATGGTGAAAGAAATTTTACTTAGGGTAAAATTGGTCTTACATGGTGTACTTGAGTTCATCTAATGATAATGGGTTAGATGACCACAAAAATGGTGTAACACCAGATATAAGTGGAAACCCATAAAGGGATAAAAACGCATCTTATTATTGTTGTGATGCAAAGGCAAGCTCCAACTCCCTCTCACCATTGATTTTCTATAGGCTCCAACCCACAGGAGGCTCCTACCTCAATTTTGCAAGCTACAACTTGCAAGGAAGCTCCAACTCCCATCAATTTTCTACAGGAACTAACCTACAGGATGCTCCAACCTCAGTCAGCTACAAATGACATTTATCAAGCTACAAATTGATGTGGAAACACAAACTCCCATTTATTTTCTGCAGGCACCAACCAACAGGAGGCTCCTACCTCAATCAGCTACAACTGACATATATAAAGCTACAACTTGATAGGGAAGCTCCAAATTCCTTACTCTTTCAAAAGAAAACACTTGTTGATTTACCTTAGATATCAGCTCTGTTCCGTTCCTTCTTTTCTGCTGTCCATCAGTCCTCATATCTGCCCCGTATCATTTCTACATCTTCTCAGTTCTCTATCAGCTCCTCCTTCTTCTTTGCCTCACTGCTTCATTTTTGCATTCTCTAACCTCTTTCTGCATATCAATGTGATATCCTTTGTACAGTTTTCATCATAACTGTTTGTATTCCATAGGGAATTCAAAGTGAATATCCATGGATCTTCGCCTTCTGCCTCCTCATTTCTTTGTCCAACTCATTCTGAAAAACTACAGCAATTTGTACAAATTTCAGTTTTACAATGGAGTTGTGTTTCCTATGGAGACTTTCCAGTGCATCATAAACAATATAAACCAATTAAAAACATTTACATTTATTTACAATATGCATTATAAATCAACCCATTCATTTTTGGATCACCGTGTGTCTTTATTTTCTATGACTGTCTCTGTCTTTTTCGTCTTTGCTTGCTCTGCTGTTCACAGCAATTGCGTAACTCATGTATATATCTATATAACTACCCTTTTTTATATAACGCAAATTCCTCTCAGAGATATAATCATAATAGACCCTTTTACTACATAAAATTCCCTTTCGGTCCCACTCGCCGAACTTGCTCTATTCTCCGATGCAATGAATAAACTCTTGAATACTTCCAATTGCGATTAATCACAATCGCAACTTCCAGTTGCATGTTTCGATACTCTGCTTTCACTCCGATGCGATGATTCATTGCTCACAAGTGTAAATATATATATACTGTTACACATAAATATTTACCGCTTTGTTTCCTTTTAAATCTTCAGCTTTCGTCAAAAACTCGAAGTAAACATATATTAATTTTCATTTTGTATGGAGCCCACATTACATATACACTTCGCCTGTTTTATCTTTTCAATTGCAATCGCAACTTATAATTCCTTATTCACTTATACCTCCGTTGCATTGATGCGATTGGAAATCTCTAATGTGATCACTCACTGTGAATCCAACTGTTGCCATTGATTGGGATTGGACGGTTGTGATTAAATCGCACCATCGCAATCGCATGGTTCAATGTTCTGTTGTTCTATTTTATTCCGATGCGATGGTTCACTGTTCACAGATATATATATATATATATATATATATATATATATATATATATATATATATATATATATATATATATATATATATATATTGTTTCATATATATACTTTGCCGCTTTACCTTTTATCTATCCTTCAGCTTTGGTTAAAATTCTTGGAATAAACATGCATTGATATTTTCTTTTTACACGGGGGCCCACAATACAAACATACTCCCCCTCTTTTATATTTCCATTCATAAGCTTTGCATTCAAATATCATAAGTTCTTCGACCTTGTTTTAATCCATAACTCAGACTCAAACCCCAATAGATAACATATATAGATATATATCTTCTGTCAACATTATATCAAGTCTTTGACTCAGACTTAAACCCAGAACTAACATATATATTTATATAACCTTTCGGGCCCCATAGTTTATTTAACGCTTCCGCTCACAACATAGATTAAGCCATGCAACATATTAACATTTGGCTATCAAACAACCATCGCATCACATACAATTTCCTATCTTTCTCTTGGGCCCACATCTATTTTCACCTGCATATCAAATTATTATCAAAACCATTACATAACATCCACAACATATCAATTCACATAACATATGTCAACAAATGTTAAAGACCATTATAACAACCTTTGGCTTTAGATTTATATCCCAACACTAATACATATGAACTCATGTAGCCAAAGTATTTTAAAGTTTGATTTCAGCACATGTTAAAACGACTTTCTCGGGCCCACTGACCAACTTACCTCCATTCTCTTCCCTGCAACTTCACTTCTGATCGGATGGTCAATCCATTCTCGCGCTCCAACTGAACTTTGGGTGCACATCCAATAGATGACACACAATATCACACAAATTAGATGCACAACACATAATTCTCAAAAGTTATGTGATGGAAATGGTTTTGGAAAACCACCTTAAGACACGCGTCAAACAAAGACTTATATCGCATTCAAAAAGGTGAATTTTGCTTACCATTCAAGGGCATCGCGATACTGGTTGTTTCTTCCATCAAAACCGCCTTCAATGTTGATTCAAGGTTCCATTTAGCTCTCGGTTCCGCCTCCACCTTTGACTTCACACTTATTATATGTTAAACCCTATTTCCTCAGCATTTTACCATGGCGCTTCCAAGTCTTGAATTAAGATAAGCGCATATAATACACATGCCTTTTCTCTATTAAACCAACTCATCGGTCCTGTTTAACCTTTCTCACATTATCAACACCACCATATATGATTTATTAACGATTCTGTATTCTCTGTCTCTGTATTCCTTGTCTCTGTATTCCCTGTCTCTGTGTATGACTGTTTCATTGTTTCATTATATTCTTTGTCTCTATATCTGTATTCTTTGCCTCTGCATCCTCTGTATTCTCTTTATTATCTGCAACCTGGGCTATATTCTCTGTAGACTTCTTTTGCTTCCTTGCTTCTTTTGCTGCTGCTCGACCCTCCCTACATCTTGCTGCCTCTTTTTCTATCTCTCTACTTGTATGCTGCTCTTTTTGCCTCTCTTTTTTTTGCTGCCCCTGCTACTCTGCTATTTTTCTTCTCTCTTTGCAATCAATGACAACATTTCCAACAAAGATCTTCAAAATTTGATTCAGCCATTAATCTTGCTAGTCCTTGGCCTTTTATGATTTTAGTGGGCTTGATTTCTAAATCATATTCAAGTATCATAGCTATCCACTTTCCTCTCTTACCATCTGGGTCCTATGTTAGAATGTCTGTTACAACTGAGTTAGGCACAAATGAAATTATGTGGGAGTGTAAAATATAGACTCTGAAGTATTTCAAGGCTTTGATTAAGGCAAAGGCTTGTTTTTCCATGGTATTGTAATTCAGAGGTGCATCTCTCAATGCCTTACTAAAGAATGCAATTGGCTGCTCTTGTCCCTTTGAATTTTTCTGCAATAGGACAGCAGCCACTGTTTGTTCTGATGCGAATGAAAAAGCGAAAAAATATTTTGAAAAATCAGGACTTATAAGAACTGGTGTTTTGGTTAATTCTTGATTTACCAGCTCAAAATATTTCTTTGCTTCTAAGGTCCATTTAACTCCTTGCTCTTTCTTTAGCATGTTTTTTATGTTCCTAAGGAGCTCAGCTAAGTTGGGTATGAACCTTCTCAAGAAATTAATCTTTCCAATGAAATATTGAAGTTCCTGATGTTTCTTGGATGGTTTATTTGCAAAATACCATCAATCCTCTTTGGGTCTATCTTTATCCCCTCTTCTGATATGATGTGTACAAGCAGTTTACCTTCTTGGAGACCGAACATTATTTTCTTGGGATTTAAGGATAACCCATACTTTCTGCACTTCTCCAAGACTTTTCTTAAGTGTTCTAGGTGTTCTTCATCTTTTTTAGAGAAAACAATGATATCATCAAGGTAAATAATGATGAAGTAGCCTAATTATTTCGAGAATGCAATATCCATGGCTCTCTAAAATGTAGCACCAACATTCATTAAACCAAAAGGCATTTTCACATACATGAAGGTGCCCCAAGGTGTAGTAAAAGATGTTTTTAATTGATCATCAGGATGTACTAATATCTGATTGTACCCTGAGAAGCCATCAAGCAAAGAAATTCTTTTAGACCTAACTACCTTTTGTAAAATGTGATCCATCTTGGGTAAAGGGTAGTTGTCCTTCACTTTGTTTAAGTTCCTAAAGTCAATACAATGCCTTATCTCTCCTGCTTTCTTCCTAACTGACACTAAATTAGACACCCACTCTGAATATCTAATAGGAACAATAATACCAGCTTCATACATATTCTTGATTTCCTTCTCAACCAAAGGTAACTGAACAGGGTTTATTCTGCGCAGTTTTTGTTTAAATGGATTTTGGTTTTCCTTGGGAGGTATCTTGTGCTGAATTATTTCAATATCATAGGATTTTAGATCCTCATAACTCCATGCAAAAACATCAGAAAATTCTTTAAACAGCTCTATGTATTTCAATTTGATGTGAGCTGGTAAAGTTTTAGACAGTTTGATCATCTTTGGTTCTAGTTTACTGCCTATATTACACTCTTCAACTTCAGTTTCAATAGGCTCCAGCTTTGGTTTCTTGGCCACATCATTGAAATCAAACAACTCTTCTAAGGGGACCAGTCCCTTTGGCAAACTTTGATTGTTATATTACAAATTTTCTAAGTCTTCTTTGCCTAACTCTGTTCTAACTTCTTTTGTATTTTCAAGTTTGTTAGACAACAGATTTATATCAGCAATCTTTGGAGAGTTTTCTTCTTCATCAAGTATATTTTCTTCACTAGGACAGTCATCCTCATAATCTGAATCTGAACTTGGTAGTTCAAATTTATTTCTGGACTGTAGGAATTATTCTATTTGTTTGTCCCCATCAAAAAATTGCCAATATTTCTCATTTTCTGGGACAGCTGGCCTGAATTTAATTTGGGTGGTGCATTGTTTGGTCTCATAAGGTGTTAAACATGTTCTAGCAGCAAAAGCTAAACTGTGGGCAAGGATATTTTGTTCTCTTGGGACAAAGATAAGTTGAGATTCCTCAAATGTTTTCAATAAATCCATGACATCATTCCTATAGGCTCTAAGTCTGGGATGTTTGGCACTATATTCCCCATTCACTTGCCTAACAATTAACTCTGAATCCCCATGAAATTTTATCCTTCTGGCTCCTAATTTATTCAATAAATGCAAGCCTAAAAGGAGGGATTCATACTCAGCTATGTTATTTGAACATTGAAAATTTAACCTATAAGAATGGCCTTCAGTGTGTTTATTTTCAGTGTTATGTATCCAAATCCCTACACCTGCATTTTTCTTAGTGCAAGATCCATCAAAATTCATACTCCAAAGAGGACTAATTTCGGGTTCAGTAGTTCGAGTACTATCATCTTTATCTTGTGTGCTTACAACTTGTTCTTGAAGATGAGCACTATGTTGAATTTGTTTTAATTCCTCATGTTTTTCATTGTGTTGAGGACTGCGCTCTTGAATCTCAAGGTTGAAAAGAAATGGATGACTGATTTGTAGCTCTAGAACTGTGGTTTGTTTGCTGTAATTTTCTGATTTAGCAAACTATTTTAACACTTCTGTCTTGTCTTCCTCTTTCTCTATATCTGCCATTAATTCAGTTAAGGTTAGTTGCTCACTGAACGTTTCATCATTGAAAATGATAAATGAGTCAAGGCCTGTATGAACAGAATAGAGAGGAGAGTTTTGTGGTCTTTCTTGGCTAGTAACCATGTATTACATATGAGACTCCCTATAGAGTCTTCTAGTTAGATTAAAAACAAAGATAGTAACATATGTCATATCCATCTGCATAGTTCCATGTAACTTAGCTCCCCAAGATCTTGATAACAGCATACCATATTTTGGGGGTACATCAGCCACTTCAATATCCATTACTAAACACTTGGCTGGAATTTGTGCTAATTTTACAGAGAGGTCTTTGATTAAGCCTAAACATTTCACTCTGCTTGAGTCAAAGGAGTAAAGATTTTTGTATGGTCTAGTGATTTCAAGGCCTAGGCTCTCCATTACAGCTTTGGGAATTAAGTTATGAGAGGCCCTTGAATCATGCATATCATTGTGTAAAATTTTGTCATGAATCTTTAAACTAACATAAAAAGGAGGAACTGGTCCTTCTTAATATCTACCCTCAATCTTAGGACCAAATATGAGCTCTGGTTGGTCATCATTAAGATTGACAGTATCATTGTTTTCTGTTATGTTAAAAGCCTTCAAAATTTGTGATCTATATACATCTTGAGTGGCTAATTCAGTAAGAGGAACAGAGATTTTTATTTTGGAAATTTCTTGCTCCAAACTAAAAGGAAGCTGATTTTTTACAACGTTTGTTTCAGCCTTGTTAACCACCATTTTATCAGCAAAATCAGCTTGCTGATTTTCTCTATTTACATTGGTCAAAATTGTTTTAACAAGAGCACTAGCTGAGGTCTTAACGCTGCTAAAATCTGCACTCTGTTTTTCATTGATTTGAGTGACCTTTTATTTGTTTTTATCAAAAATTTTGGCCACTGTTTTGTCTTTCTATTTTGTAACTTTGGATTTATTTACATGGCTGTTTTTTACATATTTGTCAGAGGTTTTGTTAAGTCCCTATATTAATAGTGTAGTCCCTTATTATGTTAGTGTAGCCCCAGTTATTGTTATTGTTTTACCCCTGTAACCCCCATATTGTTATTATTGTGCCCTTACATTATTATTGTTAGGTCGGCTAGGATTACATTGTGGCCCCACTAGGATTATATTGTGGCCCCATGGACTCCTATATATAGAAGGAGGTTTTGTTCATTTGTATCATCCAAGAATTGTTCATTTATGTAATGTATTAGAGGTTTCCCCCTTGAAGTGGCTCATTTCTAAGGCGTTGATATCTATTTTCTTCTATTTTTGGAGCTGGTTACACAACATTTGGTATCAGAGCTTTGGATTCTAGGGTTTCGCTACTCCAAACAGGTCATCGTGGCATTTTCGCTATAAATTTTTTTTCTACAAAGTTTTAGAATCTGAATTTTTTAGTGTGCGAAGCTGAAATCCTGAGGAAGATTGTCTAAAAATTTCAGAGCTTGGTTCGCAACATTTTCAGAGATATCATCTGTGGAAGTTAGGTCTTTTTTAAAGCTACTAAACAGGTCATCGTGGCATTTTCGCTATAAATTGTTTTCTACGAAGGCTCAGAATCTAAAATTCATATGGTGTGAAGCTGAAATCCGGAGGAAATTCATCAAAAAATTTCAGAGCTTGGTTCGAAAAAATTTTGGAGATATGATCTATGGAAGGTAGTGCTTTTTCAGGCTCCTGAATTTCATCTCAAAGAGGTGATCGTGGGAAAATTTCAATAACTCTCTCTCTGGGCAGTGGATTTGAGTGCCGTCAAAATTGGTAGCAAGTACACGGACTGTAGTTTCTTGGATATCAATTTTAGAGACAAAAGAGGAAACAGTGACACGTGGAAAGTCGTACAAGTGCGCTCTACTGAACCAGTCCATAATTAGGTCATTGTGGGAGATTGGACACAACTTTGTCTTGGAGAATCCAAATCAGGTCAGAAATGTGGCATTAAAAATAGAATTCAGAGGGATATTTCATTACTAAATTTCAGATATTGAAGAGTCGCAATCACAGAGATAATCCAATTCCAATATCTAGCTCCTCAAAAGCAAGTAAAAGGTGTGTTGTTTTTCCTGAATTGCATAAATCTTGTTTGAAAAATCAGTTTGAAGTGATTCCAAGGGCCTATTGAGCATATATTTTAGTATTTCATTCTGAAATTCCTCCTAAAAACAATTAAACACCCATTAATCCCTCAGAAATATATACTATGATGCATGAAGTGGAAGAATTGCAGTATGAAATATCAAAATTACGGTACCAAGTGCAACAAATTGCGATCTTACGAAGAGCAACCGAAGATGACATAGATGGTTTAAAAGAAGAAATGGAGGCTAATTTGGATGGTTTGAAGGATAAAATAATAGCTAATATGGATGATAAATTAGTGGAAGATGACATCGAGCATCAACAACAAGTTCTCCAACTCTCAAAGGATAACCTAACTTTGGTGCAGAATCTAATGAAACAACGGGAATATCAACATCACACCGAAAGAAGTTCTGAAGCAATCAAAAAAGCAAGAACTCGACAAGTACGATCAATTTCAGAGTATCTCAGCAAGTGGAAGAACTTTCCTGTAAAATATTCCACATGGGAGGATGAGAATTTTATACAGAAGCATCAGGAAATAATCAAGCGTTGAGGACAACACTTGTTTGAAGGAGAGGGGCATGTTAAGTCCCTATATTAATAGTGTAGTCCCTTATTATGTTAGTGTAGCCCCACTTATTGTTTTTTTCCTTGCAACCCCCATGTTATTATTGTGCCCTTAAATTATTATTGTTAGGTCGGCTAGGATTACATTGTGGCCCCACTAGGATTATATTGTGGCCCCATGGACTCCTATATATAGAAGGAGGTTTTGTTCATTTGTATCATCCAATAATTGTTCATTTATGTAATGTATTGGAAGTTGCCCCCTCGAAGTGGCTCATTTCTAAGGCGTTGATATCTCTTTTCTTCTATTTTTGGAGTTGGTTACACAACAGGTTTTGTTGTTGGGAGTTTCCTGATTGCTTTTACTCCTAAGGTCATATTCTTTTGGAGTTTCTATGATGACATTTTCCAACTCTTGATAATAAAATTCATCTTCTACTCTTTTATCATCATAGGGTGTGTATAGACCTTGTTTTCTATTGTAATGAACCTCAAAAGTGTCATTGTATACTCCCAACATGTTTATGTCATCTTCCTCTATTTGTTCAATTGTTTCTTCAACCTCACTCACATATTTTTGGTGGAAAGGAGGTGCAATCTATTTATCATTCTCCCTTTGTCTGTTTGGAGTTTGGTTTCTTCTAATATTCTGATTTTGATTTTGATTTCTGTTTTGAGGAGCTGATTGGTTTTGACTAGCTTGTGCTCTTTCAAGGATGCTCATATTTTTCATCATCTCCTCCATCATTCTTTCCATCTTTGAGCTAGATGTGGAAGGTGTAGATTCCTCTCTAAAGGACACTTTCTTCTCATTCCTCATTCTTGCTCTTTTCTACATTAAATTAACTTCCACAACAAGAGCTTCTTTTTGCATATCTTCAAGAGTCAAACGATCTCTCTCTCTCAGCTGATAGGCCATATTAGGATCAAATCCTTCAGAAAACTTGTTTAAATATGAGCCTTGTGGAGGTTTTAAGTCTAGGGTAAGGGCATTATACACACTATTAAACCTAGTGCAATAAGCTTGAACACTCTCCCCAGTGTTTCTTTGGAGATTCTTGTAATCTGAAAGTATTTGGAGAGGTTTTTTCTTGACTTCCCATTTGTTTAAAAATAACTGATGTAAGGCTTGGAGATCATTAATACTATGAGGGGTTAAGCCTTTAAACCATTTTCTTGCTTCTCCTCCTAAGATTTGAGCAAATAGTCTAAGTTTGACAGTTTCATCATCAATCTCGTTTCTGTCAAAGTAGTCATTCATCTTGTCCACATGTTGTGAAGCAGTAGTAGCACCACTGGCATCATACAAAGGTATCTTGGACTGATAGTCCTGTAGGAGATTGACTAAAGGTAAAGGAAGGACTAGCGGAGCATACCATGTTGCCATGACAGGAGGTTGTGGAAAAAATGGGGGGTTTACAAGTGGTGGGTTGATAAGAGGGAAAGTGGGCTAGAATGGAGTGGTTTGGACAGTGGATGTATGAAGAAAAAATGTGGATGGACCAACAATAGATTTTTGAGCAGATCTAGGATGAGAGAAACCAAAATTATGAATAAAATGTGAATCAGGTGGAGTAGTTTCTCTGCTACCGGGGTGTTCACTTCTGTCCTGGGATGAAAGTGAAGGCTCTAAATCTATCTGATCTATATCATCAAGTGACCTAGTTATAAATGGATTTATTAAGTCAACCTGTGAATTTTGTAGAGTTGTAAGGTTTTCAGGAACAGAAATAGCTCTATGGAGTGATCCGACAATAGTTGAATATTTGGCCTTAGGAGACTTCCTAAGTATTCTTTCAGGGTTATCAACTATCTCAGGAGGGTTTGGGTCAGGGTAGGCTCTAGTATGAATTATTCTAGGAGCCACTATGATATGTTTTTTAGACCCAACTTACAAGAAAATTTTAACCAAATATGACAGTCATTAAGAGGCTAACTGATCTTTTAAACAAGAAAAATTTAATCCTAAAGTCCTCTTAACTGAGTTTAAATGATTTTATGATGATAATGGGTTTCCCAGTGGAGTCTTAAGGTCTGTTTAGGATTGTGGAGTCACCATGTAAAAAATTTTTAGGTCTTTTGGAGGTAAAATGTTTTATGGTCCACCACCATGTTTATTTGAATACCAATCTGAAATAATTTTGGGTTTTCTGTGTTTTTTTTTTTTTGGTCCTATGGGTCCTAAATATGTTTCAACACTTAGCTATGGTGATGAGACAAATAAATTTTACCCTTATGGCTAAACTAGTTGATTCCTTCAAGGTTTGATAAGGTCTTATGAGAATCCTAAGGTTTCCTTAGTTTTCCACTGACTAAAATAAGTTTTATCATGATTACCATTTGCTTTGGTAGTGCTTGAAGAAGGCTGCTTGTGAAACAAAGGGATTTCTGATATCCTAAGAGTATCTAAATGAAAATCACTCAGAACTCTACATCGAAGTTGCCAAAAATGTTAGCTCCCTTTAATTTCAGCACATTCACAAGACTAAAACAGTAGAGAGGACATTGGAACCACTCTGGGATTCTAGGATCTATCCCTCCTTAATCCAGAGAGGGATATCTCTTATAAGTGTAAAGACTGATTTATATTTAAGGCTTTTAGGTTTGATATTAGGGTAGTTATTGAAAACAAGGGTTTTTGTTTGGTTTTGGATGGTTGATCATGATTTTTAGTTGAGTGGAAAGTCCTAAAATGAAAGAGTTTCAAAAGGGGTGAAGATGTAAACAATCAGAACAAGATTTGGCTGATAGGATAGATATGAAACTGGTTTTAGTCCATTAGGCTATGGAGTCATAAAAGGGTTTAATTATGAAAAAATTTCAAGAGTGGTCCAAGGGGCAAGTCATCTATATCAAAAGATCCTTTAGATTAAATGATGGAATGGAACATTAAAAGTGTTGAAAAGGTGGAAAAAGTCAATAATTTCAACAAGGATTTATCAACTTTCCAAACAAGAAAAGCCTTTTAAACAATTCTTTTAAACCAACCAAAGGATAGGGCTAACCATAAACCTCTTTGGACAAGCTTGTATTAAAGCTAACTTATCAGAAAAACAATCCAGCAATCCCCATGATTACCTTCAGAAAGGATGAAAACAGATAACAAAAAAAAGTGTAGCCTAAGATCAAGAAAGATACTTTTAAATCTAAACCTTCTTCAGCATACTCATAGGGAAACCTTTTGAACAACCTTTGGAGAAAGAAACTAGAAGACAGGGAAAACTATAAACTTTCCTAGTCTAACTCTACTGAGTATATAATGAAAATATCATTCAAGAACTTCCTTTCAAGCTTTGCACATCAAGATAGGGACAAACCAACATTCCTTGATAATGTTTACACTAAACTTAAGTCATTCTTAAACACACAATTTGGAGGAAAACATAAAGATAAAGCTTATCAGTGAGAGTAGGGTACTTTTGACAGTAAATCCTAGCTCTATATTTGCTATTCTTTATCAGAGAATAAGTGAAAAAAATGGCATACATGAAAGGAAAACAATAACACAGTAAGAAGTACTTCACCAATGATATAGACCATGATCCCAAGAATCAACTTGTATACTAATGTCAATCCAGTTACATAATTCAAGTCCAATGTTTTAGTACAACAATCATCTTCTCTTCTCAGCATAACTTATTTAATCACAAACAAAGCTTCAAGAGCCTCTGAACACTATTTACGTGTAGAAAGTTTCTAGCACAAGTATTATATCAAAGCTCAGCAACCAACCCTTTACAATGTGCTCCTCAAGAAGATTTTATAGGAAAAATGAGGAGGTGGAAGAGTATCTAGGGTTCAAGTATCATAAATTCTATAGTTAATGCAATTCCTAGCCTTGAAAACCATGCAAGGCATAAGGCAGGAATACATTTGATCTATATCTCTGTTTCATAACTCTATTTCTGCTTTTGAGGCTTAGTGGATTAAAAATTTTGACTTCAAGGCTATTTCTTATCCTTGTAATAACTCTGCTGACAGTTGTAATAAGTTTCTTTGATTTGAAATAACTATTCAGTTGTCTTTATGATAATATCTTCTGTTTTGGCAATAACTAGGCCTTCTTTGATTGCTTTGAGGTTTCAGGTGTCTTTCTGGCAGCTGGAGAGGATTCAATTAGCCTCTGATGTGTCAGTGGAGGCTTCTCGAACTGATAAATATGATTGTTCTTCCTTAAAACACTGTTAATTTGCTTTAATTATGTGTGTTAGGCTTAATTAGGCCTAATTTCTATCTTCTATTCTTCATACTGTCTTCAATTGAGTGGATTAGGATTTAGATAGTCGATTTTAGGTCTTTATCCCTCAAAACTCAGTTAACGATCTTTGATTCTTCATCTCTGCTATGACTAAATCCTTAAACACTGATACTCTTTGTTTGATTAACGTTTTCTATGTTTTGTTGCTGCGTAGGCATACAAAGGTTTTATAATGTCACCAGTGTTCATGAGGCACTGGTAAATCACGATGTGAAACCCTGCAAAATGATCCTCCTTATTAATAATGGCCTAAGGGATTGTCATCCCCGGCCTTTGATTTTCTTTTTAAAACAATGGAAAAACCATTAAAACCTGCACAAACAAAAAAAAATTAAGAAAATCCTGCAGGGATAGGTTTAACTGCTCTGGAGGCTAAGATTTAATTGCGACCATTGGATGAAATCATCCAACGGCGAGGATTGCTCACTAGGGTCAGATGGGGAGGCGGTTGGGTAAATAGTGAGGAGATTAAGTCCGAGCCATCATATCAGATTGATCAACGGCTGAGATTAATCAGGTTTTTATAATGTAGAGGGGGCAACATAATAACGGAAATGGAGGAAAATATAATGAAAAGGGACAACAAAACTTTGGTGGAGGCAAAATGGGTTTAATGAAATCTAGAGTTGCGGAAAGATTCTAGGCCGTTGGATTAAACTAACCAACAGAGATCGACAGTGGAGATTTGTTGATGTAGTTCTTTGGAATAATGGTGGACGACGATGGTTTAAATGGCAAGATTAAACTGGGATCGTTAGATCTCAGAAATCAACGACGGAGATTTAACATAAGAAAAGTAATGCAAATGGGAAAAGTGGTTTCAGCTATAAAAACCATCGGTGTCGCGCTGCTCAAAGGTGGTTTCAAAATTTCTCCAAAAAAAACACGATATGGGTCTGTGGCCGACACGTGTCCTTTAGAAACCGCGCATATCGCGTAATTTTTAGGAATTATCGTTCGGTCTTAAAATCACACGATATGGATTCTTATTCATCGGATCAAAGGTGGAGAGATTCGATGGTGGAGATGAGAGCACGATAAGACAAGTTGCGCAGGAGGAAGTAGATGGGCAGGGTCAAGGTGGTTTTGATCTGGACTGTCGGATCTAAGGAATGAATGGTCATGATTCATCGATGGGGGAGGTAGGTACCAAAGGATTTGGGCCTATTGGGTTTAATCTGGACCGTCAGATGTTCAGAATGAACAGCCCAAATTGAAGGATGAAGCATCGAAAGGAATATGAGACAGGGGTTTCAGGTGGAGATTGGGTAAATGTGAACCATTGATCTGCAGAGATCAACGGTGGATCTTTGCCAAAGAGTTTGAACTGTGAGACTTTATGAAATAACAAAGGGATCCAGGTTTGATCTGGACCATTGGATTTATGAAACGGACAACCCAGATCTGATCACAAGCTCGCAAATCGGCGGAGGAGAGAGGAAGGCACAAAGAAAATGGGCTGATGCGATTAAGCGTAGTCCATTAGATCTTAGAGAGATCAACGGTTAGGATGAATCAGTGGTTTTTAACGTCAGAGGGTCATGGTGGAGGGCGATTAATCTGGGCCGTCGGTTCTTGTGGATTCGACGGTCCAGATTGAATCACAAGATTGTAATCGGAGGAGGGAAATGGAAACACCATATAGAAATGTTGCGATGCGATTGAGTAAGAGCCGTCGATTTTAGAACTAAATCAACGATGGAGATTAAGTCATGAAGGTCAAAGGTGGAAATGCGAGCTTTGGAATAGATAGATTGGGACCGTCAGATCTGGGCAAGGTAGAGAAGATCAACGGTCGGGAAACAATCGGAGGGAGGCAATAAACCATAAAAATGTGTCCAATGAACAATTGTGATGCGATGTGCCGACGATCGTTCATTGGTTTTTAGATCACCGACTGATATTTCGCCAAAACAACGAACTGTCCGGTTTTATTAAAATATAAGAAAGTTAGGTTTTTAATAAAATACAAGGAAAGTTATGTTTTAGGAAGGGTTTTTATGGTGTTTTAACGCCCGATTGCGAGGCTAAGGTCCTATGAAAATGATGAATATATCGGGGTTTAAAAGAGAAGGCTTAATCGTAATCAGAGTTTTCAAAGTAAATAGGTAACAAGGAAAAAAGGAAAGCCCGATTGCGATTGTGCGATTAGGCCTCAACGCCTGGTCTCAATGCCGGTTTTATGCAGATAAAGGGGCTGGGGCTTAGGAAAAAAGGGGCTTAAAAGGCTTTAGTGCAAAAAGACTGTTTTTTGTGATTTTTGAAGGATTTTGAGAGTTCTGATAAGGTTTAAAAAAGGATTTTTAAACCTTATAAAAGGGAATTTATGAAGGAAAGGAAGGAAAATGAGGGAAATGGAGGAATTTCAAGAGGAAAAAGGGGATAAAAATGGAGGTTAGTTATGAGTGAAAGGAGGGGTAAAATGAAAGGGAAATTGGGTTTTTAGAGCAGTCTTTCTTCTTGTGAATAGCAGATTTTTCAGGTTTATGAGGGAAACAGCAGTGCAGGTTAACTCAAGGATAAGTTATCTTTATAAGACTATAAGAACTAATAGTTTGGAAATAAAATTGTTTCTTGAAGGCTTAAAAAATGATTTAGCTACCATTTGATATAACAATTTTTTATAGGTGGCTAATAGTAGGAAAATTACTATGGTTGAAATATCACATGTAGAGTCCATCCTAAGTTGTTGTCATTGCAACTGCATACTTTTTCAACACTATATTAATGACCAAGGTGGTGTTTCATTTTTGGTTTTTTTCAAGGGAGTGACAGTACAACAACTAACTCTGTTGCATGAGGACATGCAAGATTATCATCATGGGGGAGATGTTAGGCCCAAACATTGTTGTATTTAATACATATTTTTCCCTTTGATACCCTATTTTTTCCTTTTTTATGGTATAGTGAATATTTGTGCTCAATTTTTATTTTTTCTAAAAATACCTTCGCTTATGTGATTTTTCTAAAATATATGATTTTTTATAAGTTAGTAACAAAGGTCACATAGTTCTTATATTATTTATAGATGTAATATCCCTATTTTTAAGCTTTTATAGACAATTCATAAACCTAAAGGTCAAGTGGACCTAAGGAAAAATGATGTATGGACAAACTATTTTGGAAATTAATAAATGAATGTGAAATTTTCTTATTGTATAAAAACTAGAGTAAATTTGAGACCAAGAATTCAAATCCATGAGGATGGACTAGAATCGTAAGCCTTTCCCAAAATTCTCAATAAATCCTTCGAGAAAAAATAAAATAAAATAAAAATTATTATATGAGAGAAAAAGATCTAATAAAAGCCTTACTAAAGTGGAAAGTTACTAGGAAGAGGTAAGAATAAAAGTAGAAAGAGGAAAAGCTAGTTTTAAAATAAGCTTTTGTGGAAAAAACAAAAGCAAAGCCTAGGCTAAGGGAAACAACATCCCAAAATAATTGGACGCAGTTATGTAAACAGGCTGAGGGAAAACAAGCTTAAATAAGCTATTCCTAGTATGAAAAAGGGGTTGTCTACTCTAACTAAAAATTGGTCTCTTCTCGAGGGAGAGCTGTGGAATAAGCTCCAGGCTGGGAGGAAAATATTCTTTATACAGTGGTATATATAATATGTGGAGTTGTTATGTGTTATATTTTTGTTATTGGTTATATAATTATGGAGTTCAATGTAGAAAAAATCTTATTTTATAAATTCTGAATTGAATTTATGTAAATTAAATTATTGAATTTATGAGTATTGTATAGTGTTTGGTTTCAAAAATTTTAAGCGTCATATGTATTTCACAGAGATTAAATATAAAGGAATATAGTTAATCCTTTTGTATTTTTACATAGACTTATTATAAATTAGGGACAAATAGGCAGAATCTCAAAACCCTTCTTCAGGGTCTAAATCTGTTGTTTGATTCCAAACTAAACAAATGAAATTTTACTGAAAAATGTACAATACATGTGCAATAAATTCTAGATAGATAACTTGTTTTGTAATACGAATCTAAATTTTTATATGTGGATATACAATTTAGATTTAAATTATAAATAGAAATATACATGTTGTAATAAGCAAATTGTTGTATATGTATACCATACAAAGACTCAATCATATATGTGAAAATTTAATACAGAAAAAGGTAAGGAGCTGAATTATAATACTTCGGTACATATATGAGTCCTTTTCAACAAAATCCTCCAGTGGTGTTGAGGTAGAAACAATACTATCAACCTTAAATAATAAGTCTATTATACAAAATTTTGTTTACAAACTCATCAGAGTCCTCATCCAAATTTAATATACAATTTATGAAGATAAATTATGTAGAGTGGACTAAATGGTGGAAGAGGCTCCATTGCTTTGTTGACCGACCTAAAAGAGGATGAAATTTATAGTCAGGTACTCTGATTGCTAATCATAGATAATGCTATGAGAGAATGAAGATAATAGGACAAACCTGAACTAAACCATATGATCAAATTTAGAAGTTTTAATGATGACAATGAAAAGAAGAAAATTAAGAAGAGGTAAACCAAGAAGAATAACTGTGAAACTGTCTTTAGAGGTGATGATTTCTTCCTATACCTACAATAAGAGAAACTATCAGAACAAGTAGACTAAAATAACATATTTAAGTATGTGTTAGTACTTAATATGAGAATGTGAAAATTTCAATAATGACCTAAGAGAATATGTGTCGTGAAGAGGATCAATGATGTACAAAGTTGTAAAACAGCATGACAACTTGGGAAGAGGATTTCCATATTAGTTCCAGAATAAAAAATTGGAATATATTAAATTTTCACCACTGAATTCCGAAATTATGAATTTCAATTGCATTACTCCAGATATATAGAGTATCATTATATAAATAAAAATATCAATTTAAATTATACGCAAATTATAGTCAAAAATATTTTACAAAATGTCAATATGAATATCGTTACAAAAAAATAAAGAAACTGTATATACAAACAGTAAGATATATATTGTTTCATTCCTCATCTACATAGAAGAAATAAACGAGTATATCCATGAAGGAGTTGACAATAGAAAGGTGAATTATAAAAACTAGAAATAACAGAAAATATAAACTTATTTATTATATTAAGTAAATATCAAACTATGGCATATGAAGAGTTTCAAAATTTCAAAATTCCCAAACAATAATTTAAGGTGGAGAAATATAATTATAAGTAAAGTAATTACCTAGTCTATGACAAACTAAGATTGCGTAGAAAATAGAATTCATATTTCACAGTAATTCCTAATTGGATATCTTTGTCCAAATAAAATGGTTTTGAAGTCTTGGAGGAAAAATGTATGAAAACGCCAAATTAGTCTAAAGAAACCTTATACGTTTTGAAGAAAAATTCCTTAATAAAAATGTCGAGTTCGATTGTATGACCATTAAGGGCAGAAAAACTTACCCATGATGAAGAGAGGAATGTATCATCTGGGTGTTGTGTATGAGAGAGTCTCCTCGATACCAGAAGGAGATACGCTGTCATGTACAATAGATTTCAAATCCATATCAAAAAATGAAACTGACAAAGTTTTTAATAATTATATGAACAACAGAGGAAGATGATTCCCATATATAGTGAGGAAAATTCATAGGAATATATCATATGTAACTATAATAGAGAAATCAAAAAATGGGAGCATAGTGGACCATTGAAATATGACAATACAATATTAACAGAACTTCTGCGAAAAACTGAGAATCCAAAATTGGGGCAAAGAAAATAAAAACAAAGAAATGATTGTGTATATTAGACAAAAGGGAAAATCACAGTGAATTATAATATGAAAAAAATGAGAATGCACAGGTTGAACCTCATAAAACAAATTTTAAGATTATAGTAAATAAAAATGAAAATTCTTGAATTTAAAAATGATAATTCCTCCAATTCATACAAACCAATGACATGACAAGTAAATGCATCGAATGGTAAAAATCATAGAAATAGTAACCTTGGAGAAGAAAAAAAATCCAGACAATAACATTAAAGTTATATAGTTCTGGGAATGATTGAAATGGAAAAACCACGAATCAATTCAGAGGTTACTTACATCATCATTATAGCTGACATTTATACGCTCGAGACACAAGGAATTGAGAAAGAATCAAAACACAGATAGAACCTATAAAAACAAATGCAATTCAATATAAATTTGTGAACAGAAATGAAGTTATCACCAGGGAAATAACTAACCAAGATAAATGAGGGAAAGAAAAAATAAAAACATTGAATTAAGGAAGAGAGGGCATGTTACCTGTAAATGATACCTAAAAATGTTGGTTTAAATAGGAAATGCATATTTAGGATCCCACTAAATAATGCACAACATGAGAATAGGAGGAGAGAGGGTGTTATAGTAATATGTCTGTCAATATCATAGAAATTCTTTGTAATAACGCCGAAGAGGAATCTCTCTATGCACTGACTTCTCAAAGGGAATACCGACCAAATGAAAAACCAAACGAAATGGTGAAACCGTAACGAAGGACATTCAACAACTGTAGAGTCCTCAATAAATATCCACCATTCATCTCCATCCTATAGGTTTCCTCTCAAAGTACGGAGGCCATGTGATATTCAAGTGAAGATGTACCTTCATTAAATGGCTTAATCAATGAAACGATAAGGCTGCAAAGGGAGAGTTAATACAATATGGGTATAATCCCATTGTTAACAAATCGAAATTTCACTATCATGCAATTTAATTAAATATAACCTTTATCTATGATAAATATAATTGAAATAATAGGATGGGGATATAATATAGTTGAATGTATGTTGAGTTATGTGGAGTATGGAAAATTTTGTTGGGTTATTCATTTCATTGAGTTATACATTTCATTGGGTTATAGGTATTGAATGACTAATTAGTGTGTGGGTTATGTAGTAACATATATAAGGTTATTATGCCACCAACAAATAGCATGGTAGGGTGATTACCATTAGTCAACTAATCGATATAGTAGTTGGAAAATTTGTAAGTGGTAAAATTATAAATTGAATATAATAGAATGTATGTCTTAAAAGTTATTAAGGAGGGTAAGTTATTAAAATTTTGAAGGGAGATAATAATAAATAGGATAAAATACATGTGGTAGACATGTATTATAAATTAAAGGTGAAAACACCCTAAAGGTAAAATAAGTATGGTACTTATGAGAAAATTATAATTATTGGGTGGGATAAATAGACCTAGGAAATGATCTATAAGAGACGAAAATTATAAACTAAGACAAAGTTTTATGATGAAAAAAAAAAAAAACAAAGGGATACCTTTGTTTACATTGTCATTAGTAAAGTAATAAATGACGAGTATGTCACAATAGAACAGTCACCATGAACATAAATAGTATTAAAAGAAAAAAATGGTTAGTGGGAGTTGTTACAAATGGTATCAGATCCCATGTTGAAAACTTTGGGCTTATGGGTCCCAACACAGTGAAATAAATTCTGTTGTGTTAAAATTTAATTCATTTTTTTTATATGTGAATACAAATCAAATTTTTTGTACAATGATTGAAGTGGAGAAACAGTTACAGTTGTTGTCATGAATAACGAAGAATATTTGTACGTAGAACCGGGGGGTGGATGAGCCCCACCAGATCCAAATGCTCAAATGCTGGAAATGATAAGGAATGTGCATCATGAAATGATTCAGCTAAGGACTAGTAATGAACGGTTATTGTAGGATAGTAATGAGAAAGATAGGTTGATATGGGAATTCACCTCCAAGTCTAGCAATCATAATGAAGACCAAGAAAGAAAGAGGAAAGAAATTGAACCCAACTGAGAGGGGTCTGAGAGTGGGGAAGAATCTGGATCAAAATAAAGAAAGAAAAAGGAGTTGCAAGGGGAATTCTACAAAATCAAGCCTCCAACCTTTGATGGGGAAAAGGAAGAGGAGGAGGAATATTGGCTCCTAAACATGCTCAAATACTTCCAGGTATATGAATACAGAAGTAATTTGAAAGCGATATTGGAAGTTTACCAACTACAAGGTAAAGCCACTCTTTGGTGGGAAGAGAAAAAATTATACACTTGCTTGATGAAAAAAATTTTACATGGGAATAATTTCAAGAGAAATTCAAATATATATACCTTAGTGAGAGGTATTATGATAACAGGGCAAAGGCATTTCATGAGTTGAGGCTTGGATAGCTCACTATTGATGAATTTGTGACAAAATTTACAAATTTACTTCGCTATGTGTCTTACATCAGGGAAGAAAAGGCCAAAGTACACCGATTTCTGTATTTCCTACCTACCATCTACAAATAAATAACTAATTTTGATAATCCTAAAATAATGGATGAACCTGTTCGTAAAACAAGATTGTGCTACTAGCAGTTTAAAGGAAAAAATGATCAACTGAAAAAAAAGAAAGAATAAACAGAAAATGAAAGTGGAGGCAAGCACAAAAATATCAAAACTAGCCTATTTGAAGAATTTTGGAAAAAACCATTAGCAGAAAAAAATCAATAAGAGTGGGGAAATTTAGACAGCACATTCCCACACTGGTTCCAAGCCAATGGAAACAAACAGTAAAAGAGAAGTAGTAGTAAAAGTGAAATAACCATTAAAATGTTGGGGGTGCGGAGAACCTCATATGTTGCGGGACTTCTCACATAACACTCATGCAATCTAGAATATTCAAGTGGTATGAGAAGCAACTACAGTAAATGATATTGCCTGAAATATTCCCCGTATCAATGCTAGATTAGAAGATAGATAGGTTGAACACCAATCAACAATGATTGAAATTGAAGGTATGATTTCTGACCAAACTGTTTCTGTTTTAATCAATCCAAGAGAAAATTTAAGTTACATCAGCCCCCAGATAGTGGAAAAGTGTAAATTATGATTAGAAAAATTTCAACACCCTTAGCTAGTGCATCTAGCTACAGGAACAAAGAGGAAAGCTACTCATAAACTCCCCAAAAATTGCTGAAAATTTAAATGGATATAGAACTGAACTCCAATTAAACATTCTCCCTCTAGGATCTTATGATATGTTAGTAGGAATGGATTGGCTAGAACAACATAAAGAAATAGTAATTTTCTTAGAAAAAATAGTGAACTGTATATATGTTATAGGAAAATCTGTAATAGTTAAAGGAAAACCAAAACGAATATCTATTATATAGATTTCTACATTGTAATTAAAACAAACAATAAGAAAAGGCTGCCAAGTATATGTTGTCCAATTTGAGGATTTGGGACAGCTAGCAGAAAATGAGGCTGTAGAAGACTTACTTGTAATCAAGGAATTTGGGGAGGTATTCGTAGAAGAAATCCTTCATCTACCCCCTAAAAGAGACATTGATTTTTCCATTGAACTAGTACTAGGAGTTACCCCAGTTTCGAGGGCACCATATAGAACGAGTATTCCTAAACTACTAGAGCTGAAACTTCAATTACAAGAATTATTAGACAAAGAGTACATTAGAGCAAGTGCATCTCCATGGAGAGCACCAATTTTATTTTTCAAAGAGAAAGATGACACTTTTCAGATGTGTATAGACTATAGACAGTTGAATGAGTTAAATATCAAGAACCAGTATCCTCTTCCAAGAATAGATGATCTATTTGATCAAGTAAGGGGAGCCACCATATTCTCAAAAAGTGATTTGAGAACTAGATATCACCAACTCTGGATTAAATATGAAGACATCAACAAAACAACCTTTAGAACTAGATATGGACATTTTGAGTTTGTAGTCCTACCCTTTGGACTAAAAAATGCCCATGCTACATTCATGTGCTTAATGAATAGTGTTATGCATAAATATTTGGATAAATTTGTATTAGTGTTTAGAGATTATATTTTGGTATACTCCAAAAAATTTGGAATAACACCAAGAACATCTTAGAATAGTGTTGCAAACCCTAAGAGAAGATCAGCTATATGCAAAACTCAGCAAATGTGAATTTTATAAAAACAAGATCCAATTTCTAGGTCATGTCATTTCTAAGGATGGATTGGTGGTAGATCCGAAAAAGGTACAAGAAATATTGAATTTGCCTGTACCCACAGATGTATCAACAATATTATCATTCATGGGTATTTCTGGATACTATCATATATTTGTGGAAGGATTTTCTACATTAGCTTACCCCATTACATCATTGCAGAAAAAAGGAGTAAAGTTTGAGTGGAAAACAAAGTGGCCAAGTAGTTTTGAACAAATAAAACATAAATTAACTATTGCACCTATACTGAAAATTGTTGATCCATACAAGGAATTTGTAGTGTGTACCGATGCTTGTATAGAAGGGCTAAGAGGAGTGTTGTTGCAAGACAATGCAGTAATAGCTTATGAATCATGAAAACTAAAAAAACATGAGCAGAATTATGCATTATATGACTTAGAATTGGCTTCTGTTATACACGCAATAAAAATTTGGAGAAATTATATTTTGGGAAATAAATTCATATTAATGAAAAATCACATAAGTTTGAAATATTTATTTACCCAACTAGATTTAAATGATAGACAAGAAAGATGGTTAGATTTCCTTATTGAGTTTGATATGGAAATCAAACACATAAAATGGGAAGAAAACATAATTGTTGATGCTTTGAGTAGACATCCTCATCAAATTATAACATATACAGGAAGTAGTGTAAGGTTTTATGTAGAAGCAAAAAATAGGGAGTATTGTTGCAAGATCCGCAATATGTAAGATTGCAAGAAAAATTATAGCAAGCTGAAATTGTAGGATATACCATAAACCAACAAGGACTGATTAGCTACAACAAAAGACTATATATTCCCAACGTAACATCTTTAAAACATGAAATCTTAGATGAACACCATAAGATACCTTATGCAGGTCATCTCAGTTATCAAAAATTGATAACAACATTGAGGAAAAACAAGTTTTGGCCAGGCATGAAGAAGGATGTAGATGATTACTTATTGAGGTGTTTGGAGTTTCAACAAGTAAAATTAGAACATCAAAATCTTGTAGTACTATTGAATCCTCTCCCTATTCCAGAATGGAAGTGGGAAGTGCTATCAATAGACTTTATTACTGGATTTCAACATACAAAGTATCAACATGACTCTATTATGGTGGTAGTGGACACTCTAACTAAAGTAGCGCTCTTTTTGCTGGTGAAATATAATTTTGGAACAACACAAGTGGCCAATGTGTTCATGAATTAAATTTTTAAATTACATGGAATTCAAAAAATTATTATCTCTGATAGAGATGAAAAATTCACATCAGCATTTCGGAAAGCTCTGTTTGTAGGAATGGGTACAAAGCTAAACTTTAGTTCAGCTTACCATCCTCAAATAGATGGACGGACGAAGAGAGAAAATCAAATATTGGAAGACATGCTACGCATATATGTGATGGATAAACCCACCGTGTGGGAAGATTTTCTGCATTTGACTGATTTTTCTTAGAATAACAGTTATCAGGATTTAATTAAGATGAGTCGTTTCGAAGTTCTGTATGGAAGAAAATGCCACACTCCGCTCATCTGGAGTGAACCAGAGGACAAATTAGTCCTTGGGCCAGAAGCACTACATGAAATGGAGCAAACTATGAAAACAATTTAGAAGAATATTAAAGTAGCTCAAGATGGTCAAAAGAGTTTTGTAGACAAGAAAAGAATTCACAAGGAATTCAAAGTTGGAGACCATGTTTATCTAAGGATTAAGCCTCGCAAAATTAAATTGCATGCCAGTAGTTGTGATAAGTTAGTGCCACGCTATTGCAGACCATTTAAGGTTTTGGAGAGAGTGGGGCCAGTAGCTTACAAATTGGCTCCACCTATTCATATTAAAGTTCATAATGTTTTTCATGTTTCCTTATTAAAGGAATGTGTAGATGACCCTACTCATGTGATTGACTAGATTGTGATACAGGTGCAAAAAGAAGGGGATTTTATTCCAGAGCCACTTCGTATACTAGAGTGGGAAGAAATCGTGCTCCAGAATAGAACAATAGCTCAGGTGAAAGTGCAGAGGAAGCACTTTGCACCCGAGGAACCTACTTGGGAGTGAGAAAATGAGATGACAGAAAAATATCCATCACCGTTTAAGGAATAAACATAAATAATTGCAACATCGAGGATAGTGTTTTTGTTTTAGAGGGGGACTATCTAATATCCCTATTTTTCAGCTTCTATAGATAGTTCATAAGCCTAAAGGTTAAGTGGACCTAAGGAGAAACTATGTGTGGATATATTACTTTGGAATTAATAAATGAATATGGAATTTTATTATTTTTTTTCCAAAGAAAAAATTAGCAACTTTCTACTAATAAGTAATGAAAAGTTACATTTTGTATACGCAATTAAGCATTCAAGATGCCCAAAGGGCCCATGTGCTCAAGCACACAAGTCAGTGTAGTGAGGCTACCCAAATATTTACAAATTTCCAGCAGGGTTGAGATTTTCATGCTTGCCTTTTCTCTTCTGAACTATCTGCCAAGTCCCTGAATGCAGGGAAGAGGGAACCAAGGCCAACTCATTGTTCCTGATGAAGTTTTATTTCTTAGAATATGAGCTTTCTAACACATGCGATATTTTATTCTCTCTTGAGCTTATATTAAAATGGTCCCTATGGACGTAAGATCCCCTGTGGTTTGCGTCGGTTGAGGCATCGCGTTAAACACAATTGGGTCTTGTATTTTTTGGTCTTGTACCCCTGGATTGGACGCAGCCTATGTGATTTCATTTTGAATGGGAATATCCCCTTCATCTTCTATTTCTTGCTCTGGGCCACCTCAGGGGAATTTCCATCCCTTGGATGCTTTCCCTATCTTCTTATTTTTCCTGTTCTCTCTTTTTCTATCCAGACATGTGTTTTGTAGATGGCCAGTTTTCCTACATATCCTACACCTAAATTTTGTGTTTTCACAATCAAGGTGTTGCTTCCATTTTTTTGGTTATGAATCAGTTGTATACTTTTAGGTAACCCTTTGCTAAGGTCCACTTCAATGAAGATTCGTGGAAAAGTGCAGATTCTCTCCTCCAACCTTTGGATGTTTTTTTTGATGTATCTCGCTATAGTGTTTCCAATGCCTTCTAGTACGTGTTCATTCCAAAAATCAAGCAGGAGATTATACAACTGTACCCAAACCGACATTATGGTAATCTCCATTGTGTTTGCATCAAAATCAGGGAACCAAGGTGTGATGAAGAGTCCGGTAGAGCCCAAAAACCATGGTCGTGCCTTGAGAATGATATCTTTGGCTTCTGTCGAAGTGAACTTGACAATAAAATACCCCTTGGAGAAGAGATGGATATCACAATCCATGGTACAATTAGTGAATATCCAACGGTAAAGCTCAATTGGTTTGAGCCAAAATTAGTTAAACCTACATATTATTTCTTGTGATTCAAATTTGGATCGATGTTCATCAATATCTAATGCATTAATATTTAGTTCTGGCACGTAGTTCAGTTGCTCCACAATTTATCGTTTGGGAGTATTCTCAACTAGTTAAGAAGTTGTTGGCGTTGTGTTTTTCCCCTGCAGTATGTTCCTGTATGAGGCCCCATTTGAGGTGATAGATTTGGCAGTATTGGCTGCCCTCATGGGTCCTGTAGTTCTGTTTAGTTCAATTCAAGCATATTTTTTACTCCTGGAGTTCCTCCTTTGAGTCTTAAGTTCAGAACAATGGAATAATTTCCTTGGATGTGGTAATATTTTACTTGGGCTTCTTCCTGTAGTACCTTCCCTTAATAGATCAGGATTTGTTTTGTAGCCGGGATACCTTTTTCCACTTGGATATTTTACTTTATACATGTGACCAATTCCTCCTCTTGTACCCATAGGTTTTTTTTTTTCCAATCTAAGATTTTTATAAAAATATGGAAGTTGGTCTTGGGAGTATAGACCCCTACTCGTCTGTCTGTGATGGGGTTTGCACCACTATCAAAGTGTTTTCTTTGTCTAGGGTCTACTGAGGTGGGGTACAGGGAGTGCCCATAGACGGGAGTAACCTCACACCCTTCCCAAACTCTGTGTCATGGAGGTAAGCAGTGAATCTCAATACCCCATGTTGCCCTTGCTACAAGCCAGGAGCCCCATCCTTCTTTTAACCAGATGTAAACAATAAAAAAAAACTAGAGAACTACAAAAATAAATCCTGGAAAAGGTATTACCCAATGTTGGTGATCCTGGTGGAGCTAGATGGATCAGGCCTGCAAATTAGAATCCCCATCTCTGGATCCCCAGAGCCCAGTATACCATTTGTGCCAAATCACTACTTCAAGGCAAAGGCTGAAGACAGGGGAATCTATCACCAGTCCTCTACTAAGATCTCATCGCCAAGCCCATAAGACACCTTAGCCAGCCTCAATTGCAAACCCATAGGGATATTATTTCCTTGTCCCTCCTCCTCCATCGAGAGATAACCACCAGGTGCTCGAAGCAGTCGCTTCGTTGGTTAGATGGGTTCTTTGAGGATGAAAACAGAGTATCAGTTTAATTCTCGCTTCAAATCCATAGCCGGTAGAGGAGGGAAAAGTTTCCTTGTCTATCGTCGTGACTTCTAGTTTCCAGATTCTACATAGTGCAAGATTTTGGCCCTTATTCCGCCACTGCCTTCTCCTTGGGTCTGAATAAGTGTGAACCAATCCCCCATTCCTTCATGGTGCACACCCTTGAGCCACTGTCACCGCACCACCAAAGCCCCATGATCTGCAAACCCTATGCCCTCAAATCTCCATCGCTCACATTCAAGACGTGATCCCCACATTCCCTGGAATTTGATTATTGTAGAAATGCTAGAGTAAATTTGAGACCAAGAATTCAAATCCATCAGGATGGACTAAAACCCTAAGACTTTTCAAAATTATCTAGAAATACTTGGAGAAAAAATAAAATAAAATTAAAATTATTAGATGGGAGAAAAAGATCTAATAAAAGCCTTAGTAAAGTGGAAAGTTACTGATAAGAGGTGAGAATAAATCTAGAAAGAGGAAATGCTTGTTTTAAAAGAAGCTTTTGTGGAAAAAACAAAAGCAAAGCCTAGGCTCAGGGAAACAACATCCCAAAATAACTGGATGAATTTATGGAAACAGGTTGAGGTTAAACAAGCTTAAATAATCTATTCCTAGTATGGCAAAGGGGTTGTCTACTCTAAGGAATAATTGGTATCTACTCAGGGGAGAGCTATGGAATAAGATCAAGGCTGGGAGGCAAATAGTCTTTATAGAGTGGTTTGTATAATCTGTGAAATTTTTATGTGTTATACTGTTGTTATTAGTTATATAATTCTGGAGTGGAATGTAGAAAAACTCTTATTTTATAAATTCAAAATTGAATTTATGTAAGTTAAATTATAGAATTTATATGTATTGTAAAGTGTCTAGTTTCAGAAATTTTAAGTGTCATATGTATTTGACAGAGATTAACTATGGAGGAATACAGTTAATCCTTTTGTATCATTACATATACCTACTGGAAATTAGGGAAAAACATACAGAATCTCTAAACCATTTTTCAGGGTCTAAATCTATTGTTTGAGTCCAAACTAAACATATAAAACTTTACTGAAAAATGTACAGTAAATGTGCAATAAATTCTAGATATATAACCAATTTTGTAATACAAATCTGAATTATTCTATATGGATATACAATTCATATTTAAAGTAGAAATACAAATATACATGATGTAATAAATAAATTCTTGTATATGTATACAATACAAAAACTTAGTCATATATGTGAAAATTTTAAATTGAAGAAAGTAAGGAGTTGTATTATAATACTTCGGTAAATATATTGGTGATTTTCAATAAAATCCTCCATTGGAGTTGAGGAAGAAACAATACTATAAACCTTAAATTATAAGTCTATTATACAAAAGTTTGTTTACAAACCCATAACTGTCCTCATCCAAATGTAATGTAAAATTTCTAAAGATAAATTATGCAGAGTGGACTCAATGGTGGAAGAGCCTTTATTGTTCTATTGATCGACTTGAAAGAGGATGAAATTTATAGTTAGGTACTCTGACTGTTGATTATAAAGAATCCTATTTGAGAATGAAGGTAATAGGAAAAACCTGAAACAAACCATGCAATCAAAGTTATAATTTTTAATGACTAAAATTAAAAGAAGAATATTAAGAAGAGGCAAAGCAAGAAGAATAGATGTGAAACTATCTTCCTAGGCAAAGATTTCTTCTTGTACCTACAATAAGAGAAATTTTTTGAACAAGTAGAATAAAATAACATATTTAAGTATGTGATAGTACTTAATACAAAAATGGGAAAATTTCAATACTGACCTGAGAGAAGAGGTATCCTGAAGCAGATCATTATTGTACAGAGTTGCAAAAGAGCATGACAGTCTGGGAAGAGGATTCCCATATTAGTTACAGAATAAAAAATTGGAATATATTAAATTTTCACCATTAAATTTTGGAATTACGAATTTCAATTGCAGTACTCTAGAGATATATGGTATAATTATATAAATAAAAATATGAATTGAAATTATACTCAAATTATAGTGAAAAATATATTACAAAATGTCAATATGAATATCAGTACCAAAAAATAATGAAATTGTATATACCGACAGTAAGATATATATTGTTCCATTCCTCACCTACTTCGAAGAAATAGACGAGTATATCCCTGAAGGAGTTAATAGTAATAAGGTGAATTATAAAAAGTGGAAATAACAAAAAATATAAAATTATGTATTATGTTAAGTGAATATCGAACTATGGAATATGAATAATTTATAAATTTCAAAATTCCCAAACAGTAATTCGAGGTGGAGAAATCGAATTATAAGTAAAATAATTTCCTAGTCTATGACAGACTAAGATTGCATAGAAAATCAAAATCATATTTCACAATAATTCATAATTGTATATCTCTATCCAAATAAAATGGTTTCTAAGTCTTGGAGGAAAAAACTATGAAAATGTTGAATTAGTCTAAAGACCCCCTATACATTTTGAAGAAAAAATTCTTAATAAAAATTTCGAGTTCGATTGTATGACCATTAAGGGCAGAAGAACTTACCCATGATGAAGATTGGAATGCATCATTTAGATGTGGAGTACGAGAGAGTCTCCTTGATACTAGAAAGAGATACAATGTCTTGTAAAACATAGTGTGAATCCATATCGAAAAACAAAACTGAAAAAATTCGTAATAATTACATGAACACCAGAGGAAGACGATTTCCATCTAAAGTGAGGAAAATTCATACGAATCTAGCATATGTAACTATAATAGATAAATGTAAAAATGGGATCATAGTGGACCATTAAAATATGACAACATAACCTTAAAAAAACTTCTCTGAAAAACCTACAATACAAAATTGGGGAAAAGTCATTGACAACAAGAAATGATTGTTTATATTAGAAAAAAGGGAAAATCATGGTGAACTAGAATCTAAGAAAAATGAGAATACACAGGTCAAACCTCAGAAAATGAATTTAATAATTCCAGTAAATAAACACGAAAAATCCTAAATATAAAAATGATAATTCCTCTAATTGATACGGAACAGAGGCATGAATTTTCGCTCGAGGGGTCCTAACCTAGGTTCAAAGGTTAAGGTTTGCCAATAAACCCCTATACTACTAGCCCTTTCGGCAGTGACCTGCTTGTGCAGGCCAAAGTCTCACCCGAAGCAGTATGGGGGGGTGCTGGAACCAGGTTTCCGCACCCTAGGAGAGGGTAGGTAAGTCAAGCTGTGTTGTGTTGGACTTCACAATTACCAAATCAGATATCCCTTCGCATCCACATGCGCAATTCTAATTATAATCAAAGTAATCAGCAAACCATAGATTCACAAAACAATAACGGAACTAACATAGATATTCTTGCATAAAGTATAAAAAAGGACCCAGATCATATGTAGCATAAGAAAATAACACAAGTAGTTTTGCATCTTAACACATAATCATGCATAACATATATGATATAATAGAGCAGATTCAGATATTTAGACAACCTTCCACATTCATTAATTTGTCAAATCCTTTTACAATACCCAAAACCCAACCTGCGCACACAACATGACTAAGGATCTCCGCGCACACAACCAGCAGGAGTCCTTCCCCAATAACACAACCACATCAACTAATTCACCATTCGCATCTATCTTAATGCCTCTCTTCTTCCTCCATTGACTCAAAATTTCCTTCTATTTATAGCAATCTAGCTTAATATTTCCTATGGTCTGCAAACCGTGGTTTGCGTACTCTAAGTCTACCCTTTGACCCATTACAATGATTTTGGGGATTTGAACCACCCCAAAACCCCTGTGCTAGACTAAAATATGCAAAAACTATACAAAAATATCCAAAACTGTCCCAATTCGTAGCCTTTGGGGGACCTTATTCCAACAGTCCCCAAACAAAATATTGTGACTCATCCCGAGTCACTTTAGTGGTGGGGCCTCCACCTGCGCCTGTATGGCTACTCTATTCATATATTCATTTGATCCGATATGGTTTGAGCTGACTACCATTGACATAGCATGGTAGCATATCACCACGCAGGGTAGCTAGCCTAATAGCTCTGCCATCCGTTATCTCCTTAACTATGTAAGGACCAAGCCAATGTTGTCAGAACTTTCCAAGATGCTTTGCAAACTGGCTATCATATAAGAGGACCAGTTCACCCTCCGTGAATGTCTTCTAGAGAATGTGTCAATCATGCTAGGCTTTATCGCGGGCCTTCTAGACTTGCTGATGGAAATTCGTAAGAAACCGATCTTCCTCCAAAGCTATAAGTTGTGCCAATCATTCCTCCATGATGTCAGGTTCTTCCATGTTTGTAAATGCTGCGATATGTAGACTAGGAACAATATACGCCATGGGAATAATGGCTTCTTTACCATAAACTATCCTGAATGGGTTTTTTCCTGTTAGCTTCTTGCAAGTCGTTCGATAGGCCCAGAGGACCGATGGGATGTGCACATCCAAATCGCTGCGATCAACATTACATACCTTCGTCAATGCATGCTCCAATATTTTATTAAAAGATTCGACTATGTCGTTGGCCTATGGGTGATATGGTGTGCCCTTCGTATGATGGATCCGGAACTCCTCGATCAAAGCTTGGATTTTTTCATTAACAAAGTGCATACCTTTGTCACTCATGAGGATCTTCGGACATCCAAATTTGGTCAGGATGTGTTCAAAGATGAAGTGTGTAGCAGTATCCGTAGTACAATCTTTTACAGCTTCTACTTCAGCCCACCTGGTGACATAGTTAGTGGCAGTAATAATGTAGTGCGCACCCGTCTTCTTCCCTGGTGGGTTGATCGGCCCAATGAAATCAATTGCCCACTTATCAAATGCTTTTAGAGCCATTTGTGGCTGAAGTGACATTTCATCTTTGTGGGATTACCTCCGTGTTCGTTGGCACGTATCGCATGCTTTACAATAATCATGTGCATCACTATGCAGGGTTGGCCACCATAAACCAGCTCTCAAGGTATTTTGCGTTGTTGCCTTCCTTGCATAGTGACCTCCTGCTACTCCTTCATGAGCTTATGTCAATATAGCGTGCCTTTCATACTCCAAAACATATCACCACAGTACTTCATCTTCTCCCATCTTATACAAATGACCTAAATTGATAGTAAAATCTACTGCCCGGGTGACTAGCTCTCTCTTCTACTGTACAGAGTACTCTAGAGGTGTCGTCCCAGTAGTCAAGAACTGAATGATATCATTGAAGTGTGCATCAACTACCTTAATAGCGAATAGCTGCACATCAGGAAATCAAGCATCTAGGTCGGTTGGCTCCTCACCACTCTCTATTTAGGACAAGTGATCCAGCCCAACATTCAAATTTCTCGGCTTTACGATGATTTCAAAGTCATATTCCTGAAATAGCAGTAGCCATTGAAATATTTTCCCCCCAAACACAGGCTTATTTACCAGGTACTTTAAATCTGAATGGTCTGTGAACATTTTAAAGTGTCCTCCTAGAGAGTAATGCCGATATTTTTGCAAAGCATAGACCATGGCCAATCCCTCCCATTCTGTGGTGGAGTAGTTGCGTTCCACACTAGAGAGTTTCCTATTTGCAAAGGCAACCAGATGGTCAATATATCCTTCTCCCGGCTGCGTAAGGAAAACCCTGAAGGCAATGGTTGATGCATCGACATGAACATAGAATACCTTCGCCCAATCAGGAAAGATGAGAATATGTGCCAATACCATCCTTTCCTTGAGTAATTCGAAGCTCTTTTGGCATTCTTCATTTTGAAAGAACGACACATCCTTCTTTAGAAATTTTTCCATGGGGCGAGTAATCAGCACATAGCCTTGAATGAATTTCCTATAGTAGCCTGTGTGTCCAAGGATCGAGCGCAACTGTTTCTTTATGGTTGGTACTGGCAAGTTTATGATAACTTCGATTTTGGCAGGATCGACCATTAGTCCCTGTTAATAGACTATGTGGCTAAGCAAGACTCTGAAAGGTACATAGAAGATACAATTCTTGATATTTAGGGAAATATGGTGTTTTCAGCAGGCATCCAACATCATGCACAGGTTTGATACGTGTGCCTTTACCAAGCCGAAGACAATCCAATCATCAAAATACACCTCGAGGAAATTGTGGATGAATACTACGACAACAACCCTTGAGAAGATAGAAGGGGCATTTTTTAGTCCAAACAACACGATGGTATACTGAAAAGATCTCCACTCAGCGGTGAACGTGGTTTTGCTGTGATCCTCAGGTGCGATTATGATCTGATGGTATCTTGAGAACCCATCCGTGAAGGAGTATGCTTCTTGTCTTTCCATGCTGTCTAAAATTTCATCGGAGAATGGCATCGAGAATGGATCATGAACGTAGGAATCATTTAGCTTGCGCAAGTCCACTCAGATCCAAATCTCCCCCTTAGTTTCCTTCTCCTGAACCACCATTGGGTTGACCCAGTCTAATTGTTCAACAGGTTCGATGATACCCGCAGCAAGAATTTTATCGAGTTCATTTTTGACCTTCTGATTATACTTGGGGTTCAACATATACGGTTGCTATTTTATGGGTCGTGCCTCAGGTTTGAGAGTGATATGCATGATCCCCAAGTCCCCCGTGATCCCCTTAATCTCTGAGAACTTTTTCGGGAACAAGTCTTGGTATTTTGTAAGTAATTCAGCCAATTTTTCTACTGTTTCCTCATCCTAGTAGTCCCAAATCTTAGCCATCTTAGGTTGCTCTTTCATTCCAATTTTTACCTCCCATAGCTTGAGAGGCTTAGTGACATCAACTTCTTGTAATGTAGGTCCTTCAATGGCACACTCCCCTTCCGACTCTGGGATAACGACAGATCGAAAATCATCTTCACCATCCTCCCTTGCCAAGCTATGATTGTTGATAATATCCTGCATCTATGCTTCCCATGTTAGTGCTCCAGATGCTGTAGAGGAGCCGGATTTTCCAAACACAAATGTATCTATGTCTTGCAAAGCTTCATCAAGTACTTGAGAACCCCCTATCATTCTAAATGTTCTTATGAAGTCACTCATCAAATTTTCCCAATGGCGAGTGCGTTGATGGAGCTCCGCATCCAGGTACCATGCAGTAGGGATTGGACCGAGGGCCTGAACGAATAAATGAACCCCCTCTTCTGTAGTTCAGTCGCCCCATGCTTTTATCCTTGCAGCGACATGTTCACGCGGATCTCCTGGGCCAAGGAACATCTTGACTTGTACTTTCACCAGAGTCTCAAATCATAGGATCATCACGTCCCGACAATCCTCCCAGTCTTGGAATGCTCCCTTATGTGTATCCCACCATCGTGCAGGGGTAGCATGCATATCTAGGTTAAGGGCCCACAACCTTCATTCTTTGGGAACCTTTGCTTCAAATGCTCGCAAAAAGTCCCTAACTTTACCAGAACCATCGAAATAGGGTAGATCTCTTACCTCTGAGGAAATGCAGTGGAAGTTCTTTGTGACTCGAAGGCATCATAGCTCAGAGACCTTATGCAACCGATTGTGCTAGTTCTCCATCTCCTCGTCGGAGTCAGAGAATCATTTAGTGTCCTTTTCCCAACAAATTACTCCATCCACCATGGGGTTGATCCAATATTCATCCTACGTAGTTAACTTGTATATATGATCCACCTCCTCTTCGTCGCGCATTGGCTTTGTGTATCATTTTCCTTTTGCAGGATCTAATGGTACCATCACCCTGGTACCATTATTCTCAAACACCATGCTCCTCTTCTTCAAATTAATGATACCTCCCATATCTATGGCCCAATCTAACCCTAGAAGCACAGGGTAAGGGTCCTCATCTTCTACAATCTGAATGACTTCAAAATCATCCCGGACCTTGACCCCTACAATATCTACCACGATCTTTGATAGTCTTTCCAAGGGTATGACCTTCTGCTGATTGGACATATGCAACTAGATAGTGGACCATTCCAATTTAGGTTCCCCCATTCGTTTCCAAGTCTATTTAGGTAATACATTCGCATCTGACCCTAGGTCCAAAATAACCTAATCCATCTCATAATCGCCAATCTACGCAGTCAACCGTATCTCCCTACCAGTGCGTTTCTTATATCTATATAGTTTGTGTATGTCCTTGATTTCCGGAGGGGGGCTAGGTTGTGTTGCACAGCTATCTTTTAATGCCTGAAGATTTTCCACAACTTTTAGGTTGCGTAGCAGCTTCATACATGCATGTAAAAAGGGTTTGAACTCCTCACCTACCTTAAGGCTTCCTGACAACTATGAAGTAGACATCTATTCCTCCGCAGAGTCTGTGTGAGTGGAAACCAACATTTCTTTTTCCTTTCTTAGATCCAAACCTTCCTCCTTGATAACTTCTTTCCAGATCATAGGTTCATTCGCAGTCTTCTCCCTAGGCCCTGTGGTGGCCATCCCACTACGTGTTACCACATTCATGCTTGGATCCTTGTCTCGCAGTTCAACCTTAACCCTCTGCACATTCTACGTAGGTGTCGGTTGCTTCTCTTGTATCTTTGCTATCAAGATAAAATAGTCTTCAATTGCATGGTCTAATTGTCTTCAATACCAGTAGGACTACCTTGTAGGATTTGGACAATCCCTAGCAAAGTGTCCTACTTCCCACAATTATAACATATTAGTTTCCCTTGTCCCTGACCTGCACTTCCACCTCTCCCGCCTCCCCTGCCCCTAGATGGGGAGCTACCTACGCTCGAGAGGGATCTTGGAGAGGATGGATCCGACTGTACCCTATAGAGGTTCCCTCGATCGATCATCAAATCATATGTTCGACAGATCTGTTCATCGTGTCCTACCGACCGGCAGAGCCTGCACCATTGCTGATTTACCTCTGGGACATACGCTGCAAGGTGGGGACAGTGGTTTGTATCGTGCAACCCCACAACGCGACAATCATCACACCATAAATTTGGTCCACTTGATCCTATAACCTTCCTAGGGCGCAACAAACTGGGTCTTCCGACTTGCATATAGTCTGCCAATAGAGGGTAGTTATCCTTGGTGTGACCATTCATCCTGCATCGTATGCACCATATTTCGGGGCTAGCTTCTACTTCTCGTTCCTTTCACAGGTTCTAGATCTCCATGTGCATTGCCTCCAACTGTCCTTGGATCTATTGGATGCCCAGCTGGGCATCATCTGTGGATGCAGCTTCTAATTTCACAGCGACCTCCAAATATTTTTCCTACAATTTGAAAGTCTGATGACCCATAGGTACGTGCAGGTGAGGCAACCACATAGCAATGAACCATTCCATGTGTTGCTTGTCATCATAATGAAACCCTCCTTCTCTAATTACCTTTTTTAGTCGTTGATCAGCCTCCCACACAGACTTAGAGGGCCCCTGCTTGAAGTCTTTCAGATCAACCACTATTTGAGAGTAGGACTTAGGCTTCTTGAATTTTTTCTTCAAGGCATTCTTAATCTCTTCAATGGTAGCATTTTCATGTTGGATGATGTATCCCATGTACCATTCCAAAGCTCTTCCTTTAGTCACTTATAAGCATTCCCTACCAGAACCATCTTATCTCACCCTTAAAACTCTTGTTGCCCTCTCTCCTGCTTATTAGAAACTTGTCTGCAATGTTGAAGTTTGGGGAATGGATCTACCTACCTGACCTCCCTAACTGAATGGCACTACTTGACCTACGTGAATGGCACCTACCTATCCCCTCTCTTCTAGGATTTTTGTGAACAGTTAGTCTATCCACTATCTGTTGCAATGATCCTCAAATTGTGAATCGATGTATATAAGTGAGTTCTATGAAATCGTAATGTGTGTTAAGGTAGTGGTATGCTTGGTTAAGGCTAAAGGTTTATGGCTTAAGTTTCACGATGAATGGCTTAATCTAAAGGCCAAAGGCTTCTGGTTCTTGGTGAATGGCTTTTGTCTTGGTGTTCTAGGCTTCTGTTGCATGGTTCGTGTAGCCATTTGTGTATATTTGGAAGGCTCGCTTAGTGGGTGGGGTGTGTGGACATAGATTTATACCTTTACCCTACTTTTATTTACTCTTATGTGCGACTGTGCTCCTTTCATTTAACCACTAACAAACCTTATCTTTACTTATGCGATACTTAGTTAGTCATTGGATGTGCGTGCATGCTTGGGTCAGTCAGCACTTTGAGCTTCCATACTTGCTCACTTAACTTAGTGATTGATTGGAGGGGCTTGCCTTAGGCACTTTGAACTTGACAATCCAATCCCTTTTCTATGCCTACTTTCTTTAATTAATGTTGGACAGCTGAGCTAAGTCGTGGAATTTTCGGATCGGAACTACCCTATTTCTTAATTCATTATAGCCAGAACTGGCTGATGAGATCAGATCAGATATCAGATGAAGGAGTGGGGATAAATACTTAGTTTAAGATGAGCCCCTTTACTATTATCAACTACTCACACCTACTTCAAAAACCTATATTTTATTGGTTTTTCTTCGGCCAGAGTGTCGCCCAAAGCCAGCACAACCAGCAGCAACGCAAAAAAAGAGACTCACAGGCTATTGTTGGTATAAAAGGGTCAAAGAGCCCTTGAACGGAGGGAAGGGTTTATCAGTGAAGCAAGACTAAACACAGGCCCAACGTAACAAACTGGTTTACCCCTAGTAAGGCCCTTTCCTAATCCCTTTCCTACTCTAGGGGAGATATGTGAGGACAAACCCATACCCTTCCTTTGAGGGGACCGAAATCTAGGGGCCGGTAAGTGGGTAAGGACAAACCTACCTATCCTACAACTTGGTTTAGATAAGTGAGGCCTAATGGAGGGAAGATCGACTGATTTGAACCCCATTTTTGTTTTAGGTAAGATCGCATACGTTGTTTGAACCCAGTCAGATCGATCGCATACATGGCGAAGGCCTTTACTGACCGGGACCTTACATAGACTTTGGCCTTGACTTACTTACTTCCTGGCTCAAGATATATCAGTGATATTTTTCTTAGATATTTCCTAGTACATTTTCCACATTAAATCACTTGATATTGTTCCCCACCCAAACTCCACCTAGCCCCTCTTAATACTACATACATTCATTCAAAGCATTTGGTAAACCTGTCCAATATATCATCGAGCACTTTCAAATGCACTTTCCCATTCGCATTGACTTATTGGGTGGGGGAATCAACTTTAGATATTAAAGTTGTACCAAATAGACCTTAAAGAAAGTCAGCCAACGCCTTCTAATAGAATACTGATCCAATTCATCCTTCCTTTGAAAAGATGGCCTTACCTGGATGGTAAATTTGACTATGTGAACTTGGCTCCCTATTCCCCTTCAAGATCATCGAATTCAGGACCAAGCGGAACCAGTTAGGTCGGAATGCAAGCTAGCCAGATATTCTATATATGCTCAGGAAGTGGCTATCCTCGCCCCAAGCCTTATTATCTATCTCCTTGGCCTTGAATTGTATGAAAATAGAGTTTGATAAGTAATTAAAGTCAATAATAAACCTATAAAGGTCTAATAGTAACCAAAAGATCTAGTAGTATCATTTTTAAGGTTGTGGGTAAGGTAAGTATCCCTCGCCCATTCAAGGTCTCTCTAAAATCCATTGGTGGGCAGGTGTAAAAGACTAATATGTTTTTCGGAGTGTCAGTAATTCCATATATAAATATAAGGTCTCATACTTGACTTGCAATAGTCTAAGAAGCAATGAGTACGGGGGGGTCTACCTATAGGTTATCGTTTGAACCAGGCTCTCTATTCTATCTAGGCTATCTATATCAAATGGCTTAATGAGGCTATCTAGAATGGCTAAACTAAACAAGGTTGGCTAGGTTGGTTGATTGAACCGCTATTATTATGTTAACCTCCCTACTTATTGAGTCATAAGATTATAACCCCACATAGAGCCATGGACATGCCTCATGAGTGGGATAGAGATCTAGATTACTTTAGATCATATTACAGAGTAGGGTCCATCCTATATTTTGAACTTCCTTTATTGTTACCCTAAGTTTGAATGCATTGCTACCTATATCTCATTACCAGTCAATGACCAGAGTGCTTCCACCTATAATTCTTAGAGCCATGGGTCTACTCCTCTCACCCAGCTTATAATCATAGCCATGGTTACACCTAGTACAACCATTTAGACTATCCTTATCATTTAGCTAATGGTGTCACCTTTCACCTAGCCTTTGCTCACTCCTAATAACACAAATTTTCCATTTCAACATAGCTTGCCACTTTCAATTAGGACACCTATGCATGCTAGCATCCCATTGTAGTCATCCATGGGCACCATATATTTAGGTCATTCTCTTAACACACAACTTGTCCTTGGTAATTTGATATCCACTTACTCATCATTAGCTGAAATGCACTTACAACCTAGTACTTGTATCCAGTTGTCCATCTCCTTGTAATCAAAACCTAGGGTATAGCAGCATGTCATACCATATCCTAGCCATCTCCATACTAGTAGTCAATCACTCAGCTTCCCCAATAAATAAAAAATCGGGTTCCACCATGTCACTTGCAGGACCACTCATAACCCATATAGACAGTGATTTCAAAATTGAATTCCATTATAATTGAGTTACTCTAATAACAATATGTATAGTTTTAACCTATATTAGTGCACCCATAAAGGCACACCACATAGTTGCAGCCCTTACAAGGCCTCATCACATAGTAGCTACTTACTCCAATCACTTACCCAAAAATTAATTTGATTAACCCCACTATACCACCTTATCATGGTACATATCTTACGATTAACCTCACCATTCCTACAATGCCACATATAAATCCATACTAATATTATCAAGCTAGGACCATCCCTTAGGAAACTCCATGATAGGTGCTACCATGTTAACAAATTTGATTACAGAACCCTAGGATTGTACCTCGTCGACCTGTGGTTCCACTAGTATAGCCAACGATTGTAGTAGCATAGTCTCCACTTGGACATATGATTAAACCATACTTCAGGATACCATTGCATCCAAAGATCCAAGTTGTTATATTACCACATTCCATACCTAAATATGATAAGATGGGAGATGTATAATAACAACTTGCCAAATTGACTAACATCTATCAAGACTTGAAAGACTATCCAAATGTCATGCCTAAAATATTCCCATACACACATTTAAGAATTGCTTTTAAGTGGTTCCAACATCTCTAAGAGAATTCCATTGTCTTTTTAGCAGTTATGTTACTAGTTCCTTTCCATGTTCTCCTTGCAGGATTCTTATTTTCAAAGGTTATATCCCTTATCCAGATATGTTAAGGAGATAAAAATACTTTATACAATGTTTTTAGCCATTTTGTCTAATGATATATGTTGAATTTTCATAGAAGCCTTATGTAGTTTAGCTAGAATTCTATAGCAACCACACTTTCACCCCCAAAAATGGAATGGAGAAGGTTTTAGGTTTGGAGGCATGCTACATCTATCATAACCTCAACATATCTCCTTTCGAGGAAGGCACTACCACTGATCATCCTAGACCACATGGTAACTACAACCATAATAGAAATGTTGTTGGAGATGGCGTAGTCGATGCTCCCCTCCCTGTGCACCTCAAGTCAATGCTACCTAGAATAGATTTCCCTCCTAAGATTAAGGAATCCAAGTGAAGGCTACCTACTTGGTGCAGTGAAGACTACCTACCTAGTGCTAGGTATTCAGGTGGGTGAGTTGGTTGTGTGGAAACAAGGTAAGGTGGGGCAGGAAGTAAATGAAAGACTGGTAGGTCGATTCCATCCTAGGATGGAGTGGATTCTAATTGAATCATCTTATCAGCAAGGCTCGGCCAAACCAAGAAGTTAATATGTGGTACCAAGAATCAATATTGTGCTATATCCCCACCCCGATTTCTTCCGTCCTGGCTTCAGAAATTGGGCAACAGTCTATCGTCCTAGGTGAAGGCAAAGTAAGGTTGGCCAGTCAAATCCCGACCTAGTAAAGTATAGCGTAGTATCCCTACTAAGATTCCTCAATCAAAGTGTTATAGGGAAACCAGGTCTAAAAATTATTTAGGAAACACTGAAGCTATAGGGGGGGGTTCTTCCTTGAGTGCCAATGTGTTCATGTGAGACCAAATGGTGCTTTTGCAAATAAGAGCTCGTAATTACGAGAGTTCTGAGAGTCGTCCTTAAGATAAGGATTCATTGCCCTCTTCCCTACCTAGTGGCCTTGTCTAGATAGATAAGCCATCATTTGATACAGTGCTTTGCCCACCTAAGCGTGTTCTTCATAGGTCTATGCATAATCTCAACACACGGGATGCCCATAATTACAGTATTGTGGAAGACTTGGCCTAGGCACCATGTGCCATGTCAACCTTCGACGTTCTTCAAAGCTATTTGAGGTAGTGAAAAGCATTTTTTATAGCTATAGGTGGGGTTTACCCCTCAGACATAAGCTTAATTACATTTGACACAAGCTAGAGTCAGCCTAGGCTCCCCCACTAGATTTCTTTTCATGATCATATGTGGGAAAAATATCTCTAGAATAGTGGTTTATGAAGGAGCCTCCACTTGCATCATGTCCACGTCATGTTGGAAAGCCATAGGTTCTCTAGAGCTCATTCCTTCCAACAACGTGCTTAAAGCATTTGATGGACATACTTTAAAGCCTCATGGAATCATCACCGCCTTCCCTATAGAGTTAGATGGAAAGACTGTTTCGGTAGAAGTAAAAGTAGTTGACACTCCTATAGATTACAATGTTTTGCTTGGGCGTAGTTGGTTCTATGCAATAACGGTTTTAGTATTGATGTTATTTAGGGTTATACATTTACCTCATCAGGGGAAACTGGTTACTATTGACCAACTTGCTTACCGCACACCCAACCCCTTAGGATTTTAGGTATTTCGAATACTTTTCTCGAAGTCAATGAATACCCGCCCTGGGAAAAGGCACGGCCTACAGAGGCAAAGTGAGGCTTATAACTATTTCCAGTGACTCTGGGCCTTCTTATTCATAGCTAGCCAGCCTGATACCTCGACGAGGTAATTGATAACTCCCTTTAGTAGGCGAATTTGGAGTTTGATTGCTCAGTTGAACATCTATGTAGATCGATCAAGCCTCTCCCTTTCCAAAGCTTGGGGACTCAAGGAGTGCCTACCTAGCGGGTCTCGGATCAAGGCTAAACCCCAGCATTACTAACCTTCCTTTCATTACCAATTACTAAACTAAAAGGAAGAAAGCATAATTACATATCTCCTTCCTTACGTAATTACATATATAATTGTATACGTAATTACTACTCTAATTTGGATATCTTCTATCTTAAAGGTTAGGTACTTTTAAATAAATAGGAGAAGCTGGAAGAAATGCATAATTACTGCCATAACTAGATAATAGATAGAAGTTTACCTCCTTCTATCTCAAAAATTACCTCAATGAGTACTTGGGTGCAAAATTGGCCGGGATTGAACTGGTTGGGCTGAAGCTCCTCTGCTTCCCGATCTTCAACAATGCCATCATAAAGGGAGATTTTTCAATAGCTTCGGGTAATTGAACTAGAGTAATTCGGTGCCCTCACTACACAAACAATTATGTTAGGTTATTAGTAATGATCGGCCAACACTTATTTAAATACACCAATCATCGCTCTTATACTTAATCTAATTACTAACCCTTGTGGACATACCACCACTTCACTCTTGTGTTGCCTTCTGAATCTATGTAAGTTGTAAAATTTCTATGGGAGGGCTCAACCTTTGCATAGTAAGGAGTCTCCTTGGAAGGGCTAGGTATCCTTCCATACTTATTCGGATAGAGCTTTCTCCATTTCCATCTTCCCCACTTAGACTTCCAGCTAACCTTTTTCCATTCCTCCCCATCTCCCAAGGGCTTAGTATATTCAATCTCAGTATATTCATTCTCAAAAGCTTCCAGCATGGCCCTTGCAAAAGAAATTTATTCGGTTACAGAATCACTCCCATTGTCACTACATTTCGACCCTTCAGAACACACCTCATCTTGAGCAGAATCACTCCCATCATCACCATGTGTTGAGGACACTTTCTCCTGCCTTTCAAGTTAGCTCGATCGCTCATAACCATATCGTAATTTATGGTTCAATTTACCTTCTATTTGATTGCTTACCATCCCACCTTTTTTGACTTTATTTACCTTCCAACCTTAATAGCAAGCAAGAACAACACCAACAAAACCAAGACCAGCCAGCCTAGCCAACCATACCATGCCTTGCTTTGATTTAATTTTCATTATTACACCCAGACATACTTTTGAATTCATCTAGGAGCCCTTCCTAGTTAGCCAGCCTTTTGGGCGGGTACAAGCACCACCAGCTTCAGTAGCGTAGGCAAGTTAGAACCAGATACAGAGACAGTGACTTTGACAGAAGAAATTCTTTTAGAGGTCGCAGAAGTGACAGTACCGGGACCTTGAGTCCTTTCTCTTTTGACATTAGATCCTGTTAAAGCAGCACTAGATCTAGAGGCAGTGACATTTTTTTACCTTTTGATTTAGCATTGAGGAAAACATACACACAGATACACTCTGAGGAAAGACAGATACCAGATTAGGAAGGTCTTAGAAAGGAGATCTGTTAAGGATTCAGAAGGTTGAATAAAGGACACACAAGGACAAAAAACCTGATAAAGAAGGTTTGAGGAAGAAGAGCTATAAGGTATGGGGAAAGAACACCCCACCCTTAGAAATGCTCAAGCCATCAGGCAACTTTAGAAGTAGCTTGAAGACCTTCCAATCAAACAAACAGATGATAGAGGAACTTAGAGAAGAGAAGAGAAACAACATCTAGTATTAAGAAAACTTCTATATGCTGACCAACCCATAACTACTCTAGTATCCTTAAAGAAGCAAACCAACATTCCGAAGAAGGATAGAGACAATCTAAAGATGGTCTGAGACATTAGCTTAGAAGGACTGAGGAAGCTAGATCTTTGGAATTCAACACTAGACCTTGTGAACAATCCTGACAATACCTGCTTAGGAAGGAATCTGCATACCTTCTTATCTGTATAACTCCCTTCAAACCCTCAGAACAAGACTAGACATAGGATAACCCTAGAAATAGCTTAGCCACCTTAAGACAGTTTAGCAAACTTCCTACAAGTAAAAAACCTTACATCTCTTAGAAGGATTTAGAACACCACCGTCTTAGGAGTCCTACAATTCATGAAGTTTGCCTACATGGTGAGTGATGCTCAGTAACCCCAAAATTTTCCCATTTATAGCATGGATTAGGACTTGGGTTGTTGTATGTTGTCCCTAGATGACAGTGCTGAGAGTGATTTTGCAGAAAAGGAACCATGCTTATTGGATGCTTATTGGCAGGATACTAGTGCTAGGCCCGACTCCAAGGCTACTGGAGGGACTGAGGTATCTATTTTTTGGTCCTTCAAAGTATGCTCCTATCAGAATTATCAGAAAATCCCCTAGAAACCTCCTCCTGAACAACTACCCATAAAAAGAGAAAGCTCCCCATAATAAAGCAAGCCCCCCAAAAGACCGCTTAAAATACTTCTAGACCCCCATGAGACTTTCCGACTTCCCCATTAATTTTGCACGCTTACTAAATAGGCTTACTGACTTCCCAACCCATAAATTATTATGCCCGAAGGACCAATAAAAATGAAGCTTCAATGCTAACTTCGCTATTAATATGTAAGAATAACATTAAGGTATGTATATTTAGTGAAACACCTGAAAGAGGAAAAAGCGGCAATAAAATGCATGAAAATGCCAATTTCAGTGGGTTAATGCCCTAAATAATAGTAACTAACTCTTAACGCTTCTATAGAGCCTGAGAAATGACTCTTTCTCTGACTGACTCTAATTAATATTATTTGGGAAGAGATATTCTGATTGAATATTATTTGGGAAGAGCTATGCCGATTGAATATTATTCAGGAAGAGCTATGCCGATGTACCTTACAAGTAGAGGAAAAGACTAATTTCAACCAAAGACAGATCTCTAAAGGACTCAACAAAGTATGTAAGTGGGAAAAGTAAATATCTAGCAAATAAAGGACTAATAACCATAGAGAGCTTCATGGAAAGAGGGACTACTTGGCTACGGGTGGCAAGAGATTCGTTCTTTAATAAAAACTTTGGCAGGTATAGGGAGACATCCTGCCTACCAATGATAGGATTTGGATGCTAGAAGAGGTTGCGTAAGCATGGCTCGACTAAAAGGATATGGATACAGTCGCAGCTCACCTAGGTAGCAGGTGCGGTAAGGATGTATGGCACAGTGTGGTAAGGGAAGCGGGAAGGAGAAGGGTGAAGACAACGGTAAGGACCTATGGCATAGTGTGGTAAGGGGAGAAGGAAGGAATGAGAGAGAGAAAGAGGGGTTGTCTATTTTAGCTCAATTCCAATCAACCAATAAGGAGCTTATATCATCGAAGGGAGTTTTTATCATTGTAGGGAGCGTATATCTCTTATTAGAATCTATTATTATTATTATTATATACGTATTTATTTTTATGCCTAATTCCCCCCAGTACCTAAAGTATTTATTGAGAAGTATCTAAAGGGAAGTATCTCAAGCCATCTGGTCATCCCTATGGCTTCTCTCGCTAGCTATTGGGCTTAAAAGCTGTTACCCAAAACAAGCCACTTGCCCAAAAGAAAAGGGGATTAGAGATAGTTAAAGACTTTACTAAAGTGAAGAGATTTTGGCATAATATAAATGTAGCTCTAAGCTCAGATCCCACCGAGTCAACATACACCCCATCTCTATGAGAACTCAGAGTCAAACTCATCCCACATAGAATACTACCCATCAATGGTCCATTCAAGATTATTTCCATAGCCTTGAGTGGTAGGGGAGCTTTAGTGTATGGCTGACATCCGCCCAGGATCTCACAACTCAACCCCATATGAATACACAATATCCATACTAACAACTGCTTGTTACCAGCCTCAGCCTATACCAATGTTGCTTCCTATCTGCATGACCTATACCAATGCGGTAACAGACTTCGAGCTCAGGCTCTTTTATTTCACTCGCCTACCACTTCCATCAAAGGCAAGAGAGATAGATATTTCCTTAGTTCAGGAATAGTTTTGATACAGGAAGAGGTTATAAGGGGTCTAGTAGTGCTTGATTGCTCCCTAAGAGTTACTAAGTGCTTGATTGAAGGCAAGGGACAGTTGTGCCCTCTTCACCATAACACTAGCTACATTCTGCGCAATCCAGACTGATCCTGCGACAAACCAGAACTGATCCATTTCTTCACCCCCCACACCTTTAAAGGTGGGCAGCTTCATGTGCACAACCATGTCACCTTCTGGTGGTGGCGGAGGTGTAGGTGAGTTCTTACCCCTATGCTAGTTGGTAAGTGGTGTGGTTGAAGGACTTTGCGCAACTGCTTCTCTTACCAGACTGTAGACAGACCTATCTCCTTCTTGGTTGGTCCGATAGTATTTTCCACTTCATGTCTTACTCTCATCTAGATCAGAGATCATTCATTCGGTGTGGCTACATAGAATACTCTTTTCACACAGTAATATCTTAATCAGCAGTGGTAAGTTCTTTAGAAAATTAACCCGAAAACCCTTAAAGAATCTTCGCTCTGCTTCTGAGTAGGAGATGAACTAATCAATGGAAAATTCCATTACGAACCCTCCTAGTATACTATCCACTGAGTGGTCCTCCGTGCGAGTGATGGTGTTATCAGTCTTTTCTAGCTGCTGGATTAATTCAGGGGTTCACTGCATAACCTGCTCGTCCTTCAAACACTTCTGAAATTTTACCAACCTTGCAAGCCACTCCTGGATCTCGATCGAAATTTTTACAAATAATATCTCGTAGATTTCCGTGAAAATATACTTATTATTCCACTCTTTGGTGGTCAACATCTTAGTGCAGTTTTATTTTACTGCAAATTCCTGAACTTGTTGTTCAAACCATTCATCAATTTATTTTCCTTCAGGTTTCCAATACGGCCTTGGCATTACCCGATCCCTCTCTCAAAATTCTCCCGGTATTGGAAAAGGAACCATTTGTTGGCTCGAGGGGTCCTGACCCAGGTTCGGAGGTTAAGGTTTGCCAACAAACCCCTATACCACTAGCCCTTTTGGAAATGACCTGCTTGCGTAAGCTAAAGTCTCACCCGAAGCAGTATGGAAGGGTGCTGGAACCAGGTTTCCACACCCTGGGAGAGGGTAGGTAAGTCAAGATGAGTTTCGTTCAACTTCACAATTACCAAATCAGATATCCCTTCACATCCACATGCACAATACTAATTATAATCACAGTAATCAGTAGAACATAAATTCACATAACAATAACGCAACTAACATAGACATTCTTGCATAAAGTATACAAAAGGACCTAGATTATATGCAGCATTAGAAAATAACACAAGTACTTTTGTAGCTTAACAAAAAACCATGCATAACATAGACGATATAATAGACCAGATTTAGATATTTCAACAACCTTCCACTTTCATTAATTCATCAGATCCTTTTACAATACCCAAAACCCAACCTGCGCACACAGCAACAGGGTCCACACACAGCAGAACTAAGGATCTCTGTGCACACAGCCAACAGGATTCCTTCCCCAATAACCCAACCACATCAACTATTTCACCATTCGCATCTATCTTAATGCCTCTCTTCTTCCTCTAATGACTCAAAATGTTCTTCTATTTATAACAATCTAGCCTAATTTTTCTCATGTTTTGTGGACTCTAGGTCTACCCTTTGACCCCTTACAATGCTTTAGAGGCTTTGACCCACCCCAAAACCCCTGCGCTAGATTGAAAATGCAAAAACTATAAAAAAAATCCAAAATTGTCCCAATTCGCAGCCTTTGGAGGACCCTGTTCCAACAATTACAAGTAAATGGATCGAATGGAAAAACTCATAGAAATAGTAACCTCGGAGAAAAATGAAAGTCCAGACAATAACATTAGGGTTATATAGTTCTAGGAATGGTTAAAATGGAGAAACCATGAATCAATTCATAGGTTACTTACCTCGTCATTCTCGCTAACATTTATATGTTGGAGATGGAAGGAATTGAGAAATAATCGAAACAGAAATAGGCCCTGTTAAAAAAAATGAAATTCAATATAAATTTGTGAATGGAAAGGAAATTATCACTAGAAAAATAATGAACCAATAGAAATGCAGGAAAGAAAAAATAAAAACAGTGAATTAAGGAACAGAGGTCATGTTACCTGTAAATGATATCTAAAAATGATGGTTTAAAAGAGGAAACACAAATTTAGGATCCCACTGAATTATGCACATCATGAGAATAGGAGGAGAGAGGGTGCTACAAGAATACATCCTTCAATCTCATAGAAATTCCTCGTAAGAACACCGAAGAGGTCTCTCTCTGTGTAGTGACTTCTGAAAAGGGAATACTAGACAAATGAAAAACCAAACGAAAGGGTGAAACCTTAACGAAGGAAATTTAACGACGGTAGAGTCCTCGATAAATCTCCACTGTTCATCTCCATCCTACAGGTATCCTCTCAAAGTACCAAGGCCATGTGATATTCAGGTGAAGATATACCTTCATTAAATGGCTTAATCAACGAATCGATAAGGTTGCAGAGGGAGAGTTAATACTATATGTGTATAATCCCATCATTAATAAATAGAAATGTCATTGTCATGAAATTTAATTAAATATAACCTTTATCTATGATAAATCGAATTGCAATAATAGGATGGGGATATAATATAGTTAGATGTATGTTGATTTATGTGGAGTATGGAAAATTTTGTTGGGTTATTAATTTCATTGAGTTATACATTTCGTTGGGTTATAGGTATTGAATGAATAATCATTATGTGGGTTATGTAGTAACATATATAAGTTTATTATGCCACTAAAAAATAACATGGTAGGGTGATTACCATTAGTCAACTAATAGATATAGTAGTTGGAAAAGTTATAAGTGCTAAAATTATAACGTGAATATAATAGAATGTATGTCTTAAAAGTTATTAAGGAGGGTAAGTTATTAAAATTGTGAAGGGGGATAATGATAAATAAGATAAAATACATGTGGTAGACACGTATTATAAATTAAAGGTGAAAACACCCTAAAGGTAAAATAAGTATGGTACTTATGAGAAAAATTTAATTATTTGGTGGGATAAATAGGCCTAGGAAATGATCTATAAGAGAGGAAAATTATAAACCAAGACAAAGTTTTATGATGAAAAAAATAATAATAAAACAAAGGTAGACCTTGGTTTTACATTGTCAGTAGTAAAGTAATAAATGGCGAGTATGTCAAAACAAAACAATAAACATGACCAGAAATAGTATTAAAAGAAAAAAAAATCGGTTAGTTGGAGTTGTTACAATAGAGATCATGCACCAAGGAAATGGATATGTGGACTTTTTTGGTCATTGAATTATCCCATGAGGGTTTTTTTTTTAATCAGTATTATGTACACTTGTTAGAGATATTTTTGGAGTTAAAAATTGGTCAAAGCACACCCATTATGATTACATCTATTTCTATACCGAGGAAGAATAAAATACTCTCTAGTTCTTCTCGTAGTAGATATGTGATTTCCTTGTTTAGTTTTGTGGTTTCACCTGACTCTCCTTTAAGCACAAGTTTTTATGATTCTTACCTATATTTTTTGTATTCAATTAGTTGGTTTGAAGCCTGATGATATATTGTAAAATTTATAAAAGCAAAGCCATGGACCTATGCCTAAGGCAATTGGTATTATTGTATATCTATATCCTTGGTCGCTTCTTTAGTTGACTAGACCTGATACATTGATATGATGTAGAGGTTGAGTATATATAATAATAAAAATTATGTGAGGTTCCATCCTATGTTTTTTGTGCATTTGATGAATTAAATATTCTTTGTCATTTAAATTTTATATAGGAGGCATGAACTAGATGGATGGACCAACTAATCCAACTTATTTCGCTCCTTATTATGCATTGATTTAGCAAGGTTTAAGATATGTTGATTTAAGCTTGATATTTTTCCAATTGTTGTGATAAATTGTGAATTTGATATCATATTTAGATGTTTCCTGTGTGAAAAATACACACCATGTTTCCCTGGTAGATAAATATTTATTCTATGTTTTATTTACATTTACGAATATGCGCATTGATATTACTAGAATGATGAATTTCCATGGAAAATGTCGCACATATAATTCATTTTTCTAATATATTTTCATGAGATGATATCTATAAGGTATGAAAAATATTTCTTATGCGTATTGGAATGTTCAAACCAATCGCTACTTTTTTTTCTTATGATACCAATCTAGGGAGATCAATTGAATGAAAATATAAGGCGTGTTGGATCTAACAAGATTTGGGGTTTTTGTCATAACAATTAAAAATAGAATGACTGAGATTTATATTTCTCTTTGTATAAGTACAACATATCTATTAAGGTATGAGATCCTTTGGTTAATTTATAATTTGGGTTATCACATATCTATTGCAGGGAAAATTTTAGGGGCTAATATTCGCAGGTGGGCTAATTTTCTCTACATTTTCCAAAAAAAATATTCGCCAATTTCCATTTTTTTCTAAAAATAATTCGCCCAAGTTTTATAGTATGAAATGATTTTAACTTAAAAATCTCCAATATCTTATATAGAATAATACAATATAATCATAATTCTATATATTTTTACAAAAATGTCATCAAACATTTTACAATGTTTCTATTATAGATTACTAATATTTGCCAAGGTTTCTAAACTTTCAAATAGATATCCATCCTTAAAATTTTCCTTGATCTATTGTAACTTAAAACTGGTTTTTGAACAATGATGAGAGCTATATTGTATTCATTATTATTGGTTGAGTTGAGACATGAATTGTTGTATAAATTACAATGTATATTTGCAACTTCTCATGAATTTTTAATCAAAGTCACAACACACAAACCTACTCTACTCCTATGCAAACATCAATTCACAATTTCAAACAAAAATATCAGACATGCAATAAGAAATCACACACATGAAAATAGTACTTTTCCTGGGGAAAAAAATCTGCTAAAAACCCCAATGCCTACATAATGAATAAAGATCTATTACAATTTATTTTCTCAACTGAACACAACCTGCAAGTGAATAACCTAACCTATCTCCATACTCATTGAGAAGCTTCGACCCAAAAATATTAAATTTATGCCTTTTATTGAGGAATTAGACCCCTATTATTTAGTAAATTCCTCAAATTGATTGTGTAATTCCTTAGGCTAATCATCGGGATGCATGCAACACATGTACACTCAAGGCTAGTCCACGACTGATGTTGCATTGCCTTGGAATCTCCACCATAGCCGGGGAACTCAAATTCTCTACATGCACTAGCTATTTTGGGTTTATCAATTAGTTAACTAGATGATCACTGAGTTAGACCATTGTCCCACTACACAATTTACCTTCCACTAGTTCCTCCATAAGTTAGAACTATTTTAACCAAAAATAACTGGAAATAACTAACATTGATTGCTAAAAATTAGGAATCACACATGCTTAACTGAAATATAACTCCTCCTACTTGAATTTACTAAGTAAAATCAATGAAAAAATCCATGTCACACAAGATAACTACATCCCAGTTGTTTGTTGATATGGTAATTCGAATTTTCTCAAATTGACCAAGGCGAAGTCAAATTAAGACTTTCATGTTGCATTTTTCAACACCCCCTCTCAACAAGAAAGGGATTATCTATCCTTATCCTTCACTAGTGGAAATAAAATTTCCCTCTTGACAAGGCCTTTGTAAAAATTACAACACCTTGTTCTTCTATTGGAATGTACTGCAACAACATTATCTGCCTCTACACACAATCCCACAAATGGTGATACAAAATATTTATATGTTTGGATCGATCCTGAAAAGGAAGATTCTCAGGGAGCTTGATGAAACTATGATTATCACATTAGATCACAGTTGGATCGATGATCTAACCAAAGAATCCAACAAGTATCTTTCTCATCTAGATCACCTCACATGTTGCATGAATTGTAGCCATGTATTCTACTTCTACCGAGTTGATCACCACAAATATTTTATTTCTTTTGTACCAGAAAAATTTTGCAGACACAACACTGAAAATTCCACCTGATGTATTATTTTAGTTTGATGGACTCCCCACCCAATATGCATTTGTGAAGCCACATAACTTCACTCCCTCTATCAGTATGTACCATAGAAAAAACTGGGTAGTGCCTCTGAGGTACCATTAAACATGATTATCTTCTTTCCAAAATAATTTGGTTGGACTAACCATGGGCTGCCTCAGTTGGTTGACTGCATAGCAAATATCCGTTCACGTGTTCACAAGATACATTAGTGAACCCACTAGCTATGGATAAATGGTAGAATCCACTTCCTCGCCTAAAGTGGCATCCTCCTTCCTCCATTTGGTTGATATAGGTGTCTCCATGGATTTGGAACTCTCCATGTGGAATCATTATAGTATCTCATTTGCATACTTGACTGTAGAGACACATAGTTCCTCATCACCTTTCCATAATTTCAACTCGAGGAAGTAGTGCATAAGACCCATATCCTCCATTTAAAATTCTCTTCCAAGATCGTCCTTGCAATATTTGATCATATTTTCATCACCATTTAAAATCAAGTCATCAACATATAATACAATAATCAATAATTTAGCTTCTACCAAGATATGATTGAGGTTTTCATCTACTTCACTTTTGGTGAAGCCCAAACTGGTGAGATAGCTATCGATCCTATTGTACCAAGCAAAGGATACTTGCTGGAGATCGTACAACACTAACTTGAGTCTACACACATGTGAATCTCAATAGAAATTATCAAATCATTCTCATTTCTCAATGGACACCTCCTCATCAATAAATTCATTGAAGAATGTTGTTTTTAGATCCATCCAGTGGATCTTCCAGCCCATCTGCGTAACTAGAGCAAGAATTTTTCTTATGGATGAGTAAATTTCTATAGGAGAAAAGTTCTCCTCATAGTCAATTCCCTCAACTTAAGAGTACCACTTGGCCACAAATATGGACTTGTACTTTTCTATGCTTTCATATGTTGCATGCTTTACCATGAAGACCCATATCAAACCCAAAATTTATTTATCTGTTGGTCTTGGGACCACTTCCCAAACAATATTCTTTACAATGGATTTATATTCCTCCAACATTGCGTTAACCCATATGGGTTTCTCTATTGCTTCCTCGAAAGAGGATGGCTCAGTCTATATAAGCTCAGTCATTAAATGCTTGTAGCCAGTGTACCGATATGGTGACCTTCTTTGATTACATTGATTTAAAGGAGCAACCACATTCTCCCTCGCATCCTATGCAAGTCTCTTAGCTTATGTGGTTCTTTTCCCAACTTCTTTATATTTTTCTACTTGAATTGTTTTCTACACTCTCTTCTCCTCAATTTATGGCTACTCCATAACTTCTTCATGTTCCTCCTTTGGAGCTAAAATCTCCTCCTCTGATGGGATCTGAAGCTCCCTCTCAAGAGATAACCGCATCACTTTCTCCTCATCAATTTTCACATCCCTTCGCACAACTATCATTCTAAGGGATGGAATGTACACATGGTAATTATGGGGAGTTTTTGAGTAACCCACAAATACCCCTAGTTATGTTGTCGACTCTAGATTCTTCCTTCATTCTTTAGAGACATGGCAGTATATAGAGGCTCCAAAATTACTAAAGTGTGACACATCCGACTTTCTCCCCGATAATGCCGACTCTGGTGTAATCATGCCTAGAATCTGATGAGGAATCTGGTTCTACAAATAGATTGTTATGTTGCATGCTTCATCCCAAAAATGTAGAGGTAGGCCTTGGTCATGCAACATTGCCCTTATTGGTCCCATAATGCTTCAGTTATTTCTTTGAGCCACCGCATTCTATTGTGGGTTCTAGGGTGTTGTCAACTCTTTTTGAATTCATTCTTTTTAACAATTTTTTTTAATTTCATTTGACACGTACTCACCTCCATTATCACTCCTAAAATATTTCACTCTCTTGTTGGTTTCTTTCTCAACCAATGCCTTGAATTATACAAAATTTTAGAATTTCTCATCTCTATTCCACATGAAGCAATCCAATACTTTCATGAGAAGTCATCAATAAAAATGATAAAGTATTTGTGCATGCTAGAAATCAAAGTGGATCATTTCAAGGACTGCGTGTGCTTTTTGTATCAATCATGGAAGGTGGATTTTGTGTACTTCCCCAAATTGCATCCTCCGCATACATCTTATTTAATTTCTCCTTTGGGGAGGCTTGTGGCTATCTGTTGCATAGTCTTCAGGGTTCCATGATGAAAATGACCAAGTATTCTATGCCATGTTCACCAACATCTTGACTCAATACCTTCTCCACCTTTGTGCTTAATGCAACACAGTCTTCCTCGTATAGCCTATATAGGTTTGTCACATGAACCCAAATCTGCTTCACTTGTCCCATGGTTATGTGTCTCAGAAATTCCTTTCCTTTTTTGAAGATCACATCATAACCACGGTCTTCCAAAATTGCAACAGAGATGAGATTTTTCTTTAGGCCTGCAATGAACATGACATCCTTGAGCCTGGGTGATCTGGATCTTGGGGGGAGGCCTCCAAGATCTACAAAAGTTGAAATGGATCTGACAAGATCTATAAAATTAGAATGCTTGAAAAAAAAGAGAACACACTACAAATAAAACCACAAAGAAACTTGTTTTATTAAAACAAAGACTAACTATAGAAGCTACATTGTGGTGGACAATTTGTCCTTTTAAAAAGTAAGGCTTGTTATTTATAGCCTTTTTTTGAGTTACAATACTATGGGTAGATACCATAGGTGGATACCATGGGTCAATACCATGGGTAAATTCCATGTGTAGATGAATACCATGGGTGGATACATACCATAGGTGAATGAATATCATGGATAGATGTCACTTAAAATGCCATAGCTAAATAAATACCATGGGTCCATGCCATTTACAACACCATGGGTAAATTCCATGGGTGGATGAATAACATGGGTGGATGAACACCATGGGTGGATGCCATTTTCCATTTGGATCATTCCTCCCTCCTTAACAACAAAAGGTCCCCATTGCGTGAAGTTCCCTCCTGAGAACCCTTTGTTGAATATGAAGAGCCACCAAATAGAAGGGTTTTTTGTAGTTAACCCATAACCATGATGAATTAATATTTGAGGATAGAGATACCCTCTAATGCTTCTGACCAATTGTGATATTGACAGTGTGCGGTCTAACAAATGAACTTCGATGAAGTGTGGGTTTGCGGATGACCTAGAACCATAGAAAATGGAGATCTGAGGATGTAGATACCATGTAATTCTTGTGACCAACTGTGATACTAATAGTGTGCGGCCTAGCAAATGGACTTCGATGAGAAGGATTTTGTGCGGTTAACCCATAATCATTGTTGGGTGCTAAAAGGTGTCTTTTGAAACTCCTAATTGCCTTACATTAATTATCAACCTGGGTAAGTCTTTTTATTTCAAGAGTGTACACAATATGTGCAAGCTATAAACCTAGAGAGTAATGATTTAAGATAATCTATTAAATTCAATACAAGAGTAAACTGATGCAATCATAAATCTCAAGCTTCAATTTATAAAGGAAATAATACATCTAAGCATCAAGACTTAATCTCGAGCAAAACCATAATCCAATCTTAAGCAAGCAATTCAATTGAGAATAACACCAACTGAGAGCACAGTAGTAATAACCGAGCTCTTTCAGCTGGATCTAAAAAATCGAACAAAAGGAAAGTAGTGGAAATAACAGTCTATGCTTTAAGTAATCAAAGCTAATTATTTTAACAAGCAACTAATAAATTGGAAATGCACACTCAAGGGAATAGATACAGAAATCTAAATTATCAAAAGTAATTCACTGTAAAGCATAAAATCTTAATATACTTGCAGTAAATGGAAAAGTATAGCACAAAGAACAACAGCGAGATTCACCAGAGACCGAGCCCTTAGCCGCCAGCAAACACTGCTTAGTTACTCCAGAACAATCGAATGAACAACAACGCAACTATGTATTAATCATCAGAATCATTACAATACAAATCTGTCTTTCAAAACTACGTTTTGTTCAATATCAAATGATACATAAATGAAAGATGCACAACATAATACATAATACAGTCAAATTGACATTCTCCGCTTTCTTCTATATCATCATATCGTCTCTAATGTAATAATCCCATAATAATCCATGATAATCCCCTTCTTCGATCTTTGTTTTAAATACACAGAGAACAGAGAGAAGTTACCACAAATATGATTACAAAATGATTCCCATAACAAAATTGGATTGTTCACAACAAATTGATCGGCAAGATCATATCTGAAAATATCTTTTCATCAACATTCAACAGGAACAGGTTGAATTTGGTATTGAAATTGAGATAATTTGGAAAACGGCTGCAACAGTGAATCTCAGAAAATCGTCTTCAGATAACCTTCTATTTCTCTTAATACGAACCGAATTTGGGAAAAAATCTCATTGTAAAGTTAATTCAGTTCATTCTGGACAAAACCCATGTTTCAGATTTTCCATATTATTCTCATAAAATTCTCGGGGTTGTAGCTTTTGCATATGATCTATGTTTGATGTGCACAATACATTATTAGAAAGATATATCCGAGGAATAAAAATTTTGACTGTAAAAGTTACTTAAAGACTCATTTTTTCCCGTTTTCCATTCAAACATCGCTTAGGGCCTCAGAACTGCTCTAAAAGTTTAGGACCCAAAAAAATGCCAATAATAGTAGTTTATGCTACAATTAACGAAACTAAAAACCTAAAAGAAATAATGGTGGGGGTCCAAGTGGAATTGGAATGTGGAAACAAAATATCCACCTTGATGGACCTTCTAGTGTAGAGTTAATTCAATATATTAAAGTTAATTTTTTCAAAGAGGATATTGGCAAGCTCTAGGAAGATGTCAAAAATTCATGGATTGGCAGTGATTCTATTTGAAAACTAGTGTAATGTATAGATAATAGAAAATATGAATTTTTTTATTGAAACACTTGCAGCTAGTGGAATCCTATAGCTTCAAATCTTGGTGATCAATAATGAAGGATGCTATGTGTGATGGAATTCTTATAGCTTTCAAAATAGTAATGTGTATTATATTTTTTTAAACACATATATCTGCTGAATATGCAATGTGAGAGGCAGGTTGTCAAAGATTCAATGACTTCTAGTTGGAGTACTCATCAAATACTTGATGACCAAATAAACGGACATAAGAATCGGTACCAAACCACTCCCATCAGATAGAACTCCTATCCGTCGCATATTCAATGAGTACCCGTCGAATACTCGAAAACCAAATCGACAAACAAAAGCATCAGTACCACAACACTCCCATGATTCAGATAGAATTCCCATCTGTCGAATATCTGATGCTTCACCATCGGCTCTAAAGTGTTAGTGCGACAACACTTCTATTGCAAAATTTACTTATGTCATTGATTACCCTACGCCTCAACATTAGTTTGTTCCATCAAAAAAAATGAACTATGTGGCAAATATCCACATCAAACTGGAGTGCAACTTGCAAGATATATGACATTAGATCCATCAGATATCTAATGATTTATAGTGTCGCAACTCCAACTTATAATGTTTTCTTTATTAATGACCATTTCATCCTTTTTATGTGTTGGATAATCAACATCTGTCCTATCGCATATCTGATTGTAACTAAACTATCAAATATTCGATAGAATTCCAACAATGATTTGATAAACATGAATTTTTTAGATAGTCAACTCTAATAAGTCGCATATCTGACTAATATTTGTCAACTTTTGGACCTATTTTTACTAGTGAAGGAGACCCTCTAGGACTTATCGACCTTCATATTTTGAAAAACTCGCTGAAATAGGGAAAGAATACAAGAAACTATAAAGAAATGGTGGGTATAGTATACTAAAAACAAGGTGGTGAATATGACCTAGAATGTTTTAATATTCCTAAATTAGAATACAGCTAATTCAAATATTAAAATCTAATGTTTCTTTCTTGTTTGAAGAATAAGTGGGTTGGGAGACCCATAAATCTATTTATTAGGAATAAAACCACTTCTCAGGTGAAAGTGGATCATATTTTCAGCTTAATAAAGCACCCTAAGGTGTGAACAGGGGCTAGAGCATGTGGACGCAGTCAACCTTGACCAAATCAACAGTGTTTTCATGGAGGAGTGGAATTCAATGAGGGACAGTGTAGCTTTAGATGGAGACACATTGCATGGAAGTAGGGTCATTAATGGATGGGGCTTACGGTTTGGAAGCTCATCTCTTATATAAGGAAGAGGATGGCAGCCATATTATTCATGTTATGATATGCTGATATATGTTTATGTTTTGATATATGGTCTATTTAGACATATAGCTTTCTTCAGTTGTTTAGCTAAGATTGAAGTGATGTTTAGTATATTGTGTTTCTTATCAGGAATCCCACCTCTTTCATTGAGTAGCTCTTGGAAGAGTTTGCACTATACTTCTACATTTAGGCATTTTTCCAAGCTTTAGTCTCATGTACAATGTAGTTCTGTTTAGTGTTGGGTTGTGTTGCAGGGTGCATTAGTGGAAGATCTTGTTGGGTGTTTTCTGAGCTAGTTTTGCAGTGGAGGAAGGTTTCCTTCCATTAGGAGGCCATAAAAGGAGCCCCTTGGGCTTCTTTGACATATTTGGCATCAGGACAAGTTTATTTTACCCCCTACATCGCAGTTCTAGTCCAGATCTATGTTATTTTAGTGAGCTGTTGCAGGACCAAGTTCAGTGCTCCATTTGCAGTGTTTGATTTCCATTGAAGGGATCAACCCTTCATTGAGAGAGTTCTTTTGGAGTACTTCTTTGAAATATACATCAGATTTAGCCAAATCCTTTTATGTGCTTCAGTTGTAGTGCATATTCATCCCTAGGGCTTTAGATCCACTATTTATATTTTGTGTATTTCCGGAAACCCTTCCTGGGTTGTCTAGGAAAAGTGTATGGGAGCATAGATCTCCATTTTTGGCCTTGTATGAGTATGATATTTTCAGATCCATTTAGCTATATGTACCAGCTACAGTATTAGTCATTAAAATTATGTTTTTTCTAGCTTTAGTACTTTGTGTAGTAGTGTATTACTTGTTTTTTGGGTACATTTTGGCATTGGAGGCTTGTTTTACCTATCTTGAGGGGCTTGATCCCTAAGATCTTGTACCTATTTATTGTTGTTATACATAATACCATGGATCTATCATTTGGCTCACATGTAATGTGTTAATACTTTCTTCTATTTCCAATATTATGAGCTATATTCCTACTTTTCCCATTTGGGAATATTACAGTGGTATCAGAGCATAATCTTGGCTCAGCATGTGAAGAAATTGCATCTATGTTATCAGAAGAAGAAGAAGATTCTCACAGAAAAGAGAAGGATTAAAGAAGAGAAAAAGGCAAGTCTCCATTATTTTGAGAAATGGAGGGAAAGAAGTTTTCAGAACTTCTTCTCCAATCTATGCATGAGCTTAAAAGAGAAATCAAGGGAATTAAGAGGGAAAGACATGAAGGTCCCTCAAGAATATTTATTGAATAAAGCCCCAGTTCTTCATATTATGTGTGTGAAAATTTAGCTACAAAATCACATCTACAATGTGGTACCATGCCTACATTCTTGGCAAGGGAAGAAGAAGAAGGAGAAACACCAAAGGAGGAGACTCTTGGTGACTATCTCCAAGAATATGAATCTCGGTCTAGAATATTCAAGGAGAATCTAAGCTTCCAAGGGTTTTGTCAACTCAAAGAAGATAGAAGACCCGGTAACTACAATAGAAGAAGAGGGTGCATGCATCACACTTTGGGTAGATTCTTTCTACCTACTTTTGATGGGTCATCCAAGCGCACAACCAAGGCTTGGGTAAGGAGCTAGCCACATATTTCCAACTGCATCAATATTTAGAAGAGGAAGCCATTAGAGTACCAGCACTGCATATTGAAGGTAAGGCTTATGCCTGGTGGTTATTTAAATATTCATCATTGAATAATGCAAATATATCTACTTATGCAAATTTCACTAGGAGGTTAGTGAAAATATTTGATTTGAAACAATCTGAAATCTCCTTCGAAAAAAAAACCAAGCCCAAGAAATCAGAAAATTTGCATGAGTTGGAAGGATCCATGAAACCAAATCCATTTCAGAACATTTTTGAGGGAGTTAAAGAGTTGCAACATGCTTTTCCTAGGGTAAAAGCCCCACTTCAACAATAAATTTCTTCTCAAAAACAAGGCTTGAGGATTCCTCCTTCAAGAGGATATTAAGACAAAGGATCTCTTAATGATGAGGTATTCTCCATTGATGAAATAAATTATTAACATGGGTAGAGAGACTCGAGTATGTGGTCTGAGGCAATGCAAAGGAGAAGAAAGGACATAACGCAACAGACACAAGCATAAGAGGCAGAGTCTGGTAGCAGGTGACATGAGATAGCATTCGAAAGAAAAGGCATCTGCAGAGTCGGGTGGAGATGCGTTTATATAGACTATTGGGACATCACAGCCGAATCGCACAAAGGCATAGACAGAGTCAGGCAGAAGAGAATATAGTGGCACTGTTGGAAGTACAACAACTGAGGCAAGTCGGGCACAGGGGCATTGTTGCATAACTGTGCAACTATCACATCATAATGAGAAATGACACCTCAGCACTTCGGAGGGACATATCAACAAAAAATCAGACTCAACAAAAGGATTGTTCCGAGTGTATTATGTTTTCTTTATTAAGATCGAAGCTACAATGGTTTCCTCGATTGCAATCTAATAATTAGTTTAACAGTTTAGGCAGTTTAGGAGTTCCAAGAAGCTCGAGTAGTTACAAACTGATTTTGTTTGTATTTAATCAAGAGAGAAAGGCAGAAATATGGTTCCAGGTTCTGGACCTCTTTGGGATTACATTTTGTTCTTCTTTTTTTGATTGGTAAATGAAACTAGCATCAAGTTTCCTACAATTGTTGATGGTGATTCGCATTTCTTGTGCAATTTTGTGTCCCTTCTTCTTTGAATGAAATGAAGTAATGTAGTAGTCGATCTCTTAATTTCATCTGTGTGTAAGAGTTAAATAACCTTAATTTGTGCTCCTTCACTCCAACTTTTTTCTCTTCACCAATTCTCTCTGAAATTTTAAAGTGGTAGATTCTTCTCCTCAGCATATCATTTTGAGTTTCCCCTCTCTTCACAAACTCCTGATGAAAATTTAAAGTAATAGATTATGTTTTCACAACATATTATTTTGAAGTATCCTCTATCTCCATGAATTTCCTTTGAAAATTTAAAGTGGTAGATTCTTCTCCTTAGTATATCATTTTGAGTTTCCTCTGTAGTTCTTCTTTCCCTTTAGATATCAGCAGTGAATGGCATTGTGAAATATTTTATTATTCCAGATCATGAAGGGTTTTAGAAAACTAGTTACCTCATGATGAAACCATTGTTGTGACACACTTTTAAAATTTTCTTAAGTACTTATTCCTTTCACAACCGAGGGATTGTCTGTTAAGATACAATATTTTTTTAGCGATGTTGCCAGGGATGAAGACACGAAGTTATTTTTCCCTGGGTATTGAAATCTATTTCTTGGTGGTGAAAAAGATTTAGATACAAATTTGGTTGTGTATTATTCACCTGGCGACTCCACTGATGAACGTTTCATTAGATAAGTAATTCCATGGGCAAGGAAATGAGAAAGCACCGTGGAAAATACAGGTATCCGAGTTTGAATCTTTTAAAGGAAGTTTTATTTTTCACTATCAGTTTGATGGTCTATTTTCCCTTACATATAAAGAATTATTTTTCCTGCTTTATATCCTCATAAGATTTTAAGGCACAAAATGTACATTCTTTATTGGATAAAGATGATTTTTACTCTGATTGTATTATTGATTTTGATGCAACCTTATATGAGAGGATAGATGAATGTTGCATTACAATTCCTGAATATTTTTTTCAAGAGTTGTAATTCTACAAAGAACATCATCGTTATGAGGAAAAAACCTTAGATTGCTCTTCCTCACCTAAATGGTTTTCAGCAGAAAAAAACATTCAAACTTCTCACATACAACCTCAAATTAATGAGTGAAACAGTGAAGGAAGTTGCCTTGTTCAAAGAAGTCTACATCAGCAAGATGTTCAAGACAAGGAGGCAGCTAAAAATTTTCCTCATTAGTTCTATGATCCCATGGTTTACCATATGAAAACTTTCATTTGTCAGCAACAAGCATTTATACAAAGGTATGTGCAAAGATTTGTATTTGGAAAAATTTCATGGTACCTCCCTATTGTGATCTTCAAATTTCAACAGTATGAAGGCATTATGTCTACCATGCAAATGTTTGGTTTGTGCCATTGGAAGGCTGACTTCACCTAATTAAGTTCAAGCATAAATGAACACATGGGAGTTGTGCATAAATAAGCTCAGAAGTTGAGAATTTTTAGTTGTAGTATTTCTAGTTGAGTATTTTTAGTTTAAGAATAAAGGAAGAAGTCCAAAGTGTAGCAGGTCTCGGGGGGTTTCATACTGGATCAACTCCCATTCAAGATTGAATCCATGCCCAGTAAAGGCTACTAATCTACAAGTGCTCCTTGACTCCATGCCCAATAAAAGCTACTGTTCTACAAGTGTTCTTTGACTCCATGCCCAATAAAGGCTATTGATATACAAGTGCTCTTTGAATCCATGTCAAATAAAGGCTACTAATCTACAAGTTCTCAGGACTTTGTTAACAAAGTGTTGTTCCCAATTGGAGCAAGATGTTGTACCCTAATTTGACTCAGCTAAAAATAAAGAGAGGTTCTGAGCAATTCAAGGTTTTTTAGGAACATTTTTTAGAATGTCAAGAATACTTGAAATATGCTCAAAAGGATAACCGTGAGCGCAACGAGGATTCATTATCACATGTGCACTGGAACCAAAGTTAGGGAAGCAGTAGAAGCATTAGAGCATCAACAAGGGAAAAGAAGCAGAGAGGAGGAACTTTAGAAGAAAAGGAAAAGGTAGCAAAGTTAGCAAAGGCAGAAAATAAACAAAGGTAGAGAAGGAAGTTAAGGCAGAAAAGGAGAAAATGTAGCCAATTAGCAAAGGCAGAGTCATGAACGTGCTGGAAAATGTCGTGAATGGTAAGTAGGTCAAGTCATGAATGTGGGAAAAGTCATGAATGAGTCAGGTGTGCTATGAACAACAAGGAAGAAATGAACGGGCACAACCAAAGAAGCAAAGTTAGCAAACCGGAGTAAATATATAGCAAGGACCATTAGATCTGGGCATAGCTCAATGACGAAGATTAAATCGCAATTAGAGTGATTTCGCAAATCGCAGATTTTAGTGTTTAGCGCCAAGGAATCACGCAGTATGTTATTTGGATTATGATCTAATGAGGAGAAGGGCCACATGTCAGCATATCGCACTAGTGCATATCGCACATCGCATAAATTATGGTTTAAATCTCATCGGTATAGACTTAAACTTGTGGGCGACAATTTGCGATAAGTTGTAAAAGTTGCAATGTTGCAATTGTTGGGAAAAAAACTAAGAGGGGGGGTGAATCAGTATTTAGATCTTATTGAAAAGATTTCAACCTTTTCTTTACATAATTCCATACACGGCTTTGATGAGCCTACCTCGTGTGTACACGCACATACACTAAAGGGAACTACTGTATACTGATATAATTTTACATATTAGCAAAACTTTTTAGGAACAATATTTAACTCAATTTATCAATCATGCATCTATTAGACAATCAATAAATATGTGCAGTAATCAACAGTATAAATCATCACACAATTGCAACACACATGAACACCAATATTTAAGGTGGAAACCAAATTCGGGAGAAAACCACCACTGCTATCATATCTGTCTTCAATATTTATTATATAGAAAATTGTTTACAATATTGTACTGATGCAGACTCATATCAGTACACAGGTATCTACCTGCAGAAGGCTGCAACCTTCTCTCGTTTTCTAGCTACTACTCAAAGGGAGATACAACCCCCTAATCTCATTTACCAGCTACTACTAGAAGGGAGCTTCAAACCCCTGAATAGAACACTCACTTTTACTGGAAGGAAGCTTCTACTTCAATGCTGAATTCTTCAACCCTTTGAACCACTATATACCACGTTTCGTCAATTTTCATACTAGATCAAACAGCATCAACAAAAATCTTCATAAACATCAACAACCATAAACTTTACGCAATAATCGAATTAGAACAGTGAGATCACTATAACTAGAACTTAGAAATAACCCAGACTTCAAAATAAATATGTAGATACAAACTAAACCCTAAACATTCATCAACTTAAAATTCATACGCTACTTCGCTTCACTGAACCCGTGTGTATACGCACCTCCCTTCACGCCAACCTTTGTATAGCTCTGTGAGCACTGTTTTCAGAAAAAGATCTATCTCAGATTTAGACCTGAGTCATTTAGTCATATATCTTTTCAGAATTGCAGGACCCTTGATCATTCAGTCATCATAACACATATTTTCTTACTCATTGATCATATTTTTTCATAATCATCTTAGCAACATATACAAAAATTAAGCAACCCAGATCTACATGAAGACTTCATTGATAGACAGTAGACAAATAGCAGGAATAACAGAAAAACCTCTACAATAAGCTTCAGAAAACCCTAACTTCCATACGCGCCTTTTCGAAAGCAAACCCACGTATATACATGATTTTACTGAGACGAGCTAGCATATAGATATGTAAATATAAACTTTACATAATGAACCAAATCCATATAACTTATCTAGATTTCTTCACTCAACTTTAGCAAACTTGCGCTAGGTCATAGATCTAATCATCTCTTCAATGGATCATGCAATAGCATAGTCATTTTAAGTCTAGAGATCTTGATCCATCAATTTACCCAAGGGTGCATGTTAACTTCAGATTTATCAATAAAACAGAATTCATCCCATGCAGATATACTTCAGAGAGACGTATTTAGTAATATCCCTTACACATGTGCACCCTTGCACTATGATCTTCTTCTCCTTATATATATTTATCCTTTATCAATACCATGAGTCAAAACCACACAACAGTCGATGGTATTCTTGGACGAAATAAATTAGATGACACAACGCTCAATATTGTGGGTCAATACCATGGTAATGCCCCCTGGTATCTTATTTTTAGAGCGTAAAAAGGCATACATGACTTGGATCGTTCTTATACACGTGTATACGTGGCTTGGCCTGAAAAACCTACGTATATAATATTCAATATGAATATTATCAATTCTTATGTTGGATAATACACACTTATTCTGATAGACTTCAGAGCTTCTACTGAAGACATATATTCCAAATTTACTAGAGATTTTCCATCAAGGACAACATAATAATACATAGGAATCATATTGCCAACAATCCCCCCCTTTGGACTTGATGGCAACCATGATAGCCATGATAGCCATCTCAACATAACCATTATTCATTCAAATACCCAAAAAGAATCTCCCCCTGTAGAAATTTGAATAACTAATATGTTATCCACCGAGATTCTCCTGATCACACACTATTTTAACTTCATGCACAATACAGAATCTCTTCTACCATTGATCATTAATTGCGGAAATAAAAACAATTGCATGCGCACATTAAAACCATAAACAATCACACATATGAACACAATATTTCATGGGAAAGCTTAAAGCTGAAAACCCCCAACTATCTGTATATTATATGTCATAGAGATCATGTAACAATCATTGTACAAATCTCCTCACAAGCTCTCAGTACAATCTCAAATTTCTACACACTAATCAAGCTAGATCTAGAAAAACACATGCTCCAATCTCTACCACCTGATAGCATGCCTCTACTGCTCAATCAATGCTGAAGAATGGCTCATAAATAACTTCGACCACTTGGCTTGTACTGCGCAATCCTCATTGGCATATCCAATCATTGGTTGTTGCAAATCATGCAACAGTATAGTCACAACTGATAGTCACACTGCTCTTTCACCTATCTCTTCACTGGTCTCCACTGAAACTGTCCATGCACTGAAGTTAACTGATGTATTCTTTAGTTGATTAATGAGTTTATAGTTAGTGAATTAATTAATAATTAATTCACACCACTCTCACTAGTGTATCAATCAGTTAGACTAGATACAACTAGCTCAACTATGTTTAGCTTAGTTAAACTGAACACAACTCCATTAACTTCCTCAATCAACTCCACCAAACTCTCTCACATGAGTTCTAACTGAAGTATCCATGCAATAGCTCCACTTAACCCTCGGGAATAGCGTAATTCCTTCTGTCAGCTCCTGTGCCACATCTGTGCACTTAACTGAAGTGCTCCAAGAGAATAAGATAATGTTTAGAGTCCAAATATTATTAAGAGCTAATAATATTCGACATATCTATTTTTAGACTGGCAATCTAAAAATAGATTCCGCCCAATATGTCTAAAAATAGAAGTCCATTTATTTTTCCAACTTGACCAACCATCCACAATTAGCATCCTGCAACTCATAGAATATGATCAACATGTCTAAAAATAGACATAGTCTAAAAATAGACTTTGCGCCAAAAATAGCCTGCGGGCCCACTTAGTGAAGGCGACTTCTTTCTGTTAGCCCCCTATGATTTTTTTGACAAGAAAACAAGGGGCTAAAATGTTTTTGAGCCTTCAAGGAATGAATTTCCTCTGAAAACACATCATCCTTGAAGTCTCCTTGTGCCTTTGTCTTTTGATAAATCCTCTCTGCTGATTTCCATTATAAAGCCTTGCTGATTGCAAAAAATTGCACTCCAAAAGGACTACTTTTGCCCCTTGTACCCCTGCAAAATGCCCCATTTTAACCTTTGTTTTCCCCTTGTCAAATTCCCCTCTGATCCCCTAAATCCTCCCAAAATCCCCTTTACATCCTGCACACACCCCTTGTTTGGCCTATTTTCCCCTGTTTCCCTCTATTGTTACCCATTCTTCCCTCAAATTGCATTAAAATGGGCCGAATAACCATTTTGTTTATGTGTATGGGTTTAGCACCCTTTTTGGCCAGCCCCTGAGCTATATTTCCCCCCATGTGGCCTGGTGCTAGAACCACCCACCAGCTCGAAAGGTGCTTACCGCAATTATATATTGGGAGAATTCTCGATCGTCGATCTATGTAGATCGGACGGTTGTCATGATCCCCACAATGTTCATTGTTCGACCCTTTCACCGCTTGTTCATCACATCTCCACCGTTCATTTACCCACTGATTCGACGGTCCAGAATCCACCCGCCTCGGTGGTCCCCACGCCATGGTCACTGTTCAAAATCCGGCGGTTTCTATCGCACCGCCTTTGAGGGGTGGGCAGTCATTTTCGTTTGGCCAGCAATTCCACTCATCGCATGACGCATGGCACCGGCGATGTTTCAAACCCCCCCCCCCCCAATCGCGCGTTAACGTTCGGAATTTGACCCGGCGCAATATGCATATCAACCATCCGATCTAAAGCCCTCCATCCAACTGTCATCGCACCCTGAAGATGCGCGGAAATTAACCCAAGGCAACCGTACCCCTAGCCCACCATCTGTCGCCCTCCGATGCATCTTCAGCCGTCAATCTCCTCCCAAGATCGGACAGTCTAGATTTGATTGCATGTCCCGCTGTTGACCGCTCCCGCCACGCCACCCATTCCACGTGTTTCATCGTATTTCTCGCCTGTCCTTGTACATATATGCGTTCAAAGGTCAAATTTTAATGTTTTACATTAAAATTTCTGTTCTCGCCACCCTCCAACTACATTTTCCCACTGCGCCACCATTATGCAAGCCTCCCACTGCATTTTCCACCATAATCCCGCACTATTCCAACATCTCACCAGTTTGCATAGCCATTCTCGCCGTCCCCGTTGCATCCACCAACTCCATGCATGGTTTTTCTTAAAAGGTTTTCGTGTTTTGCAGGGTTATCAGATGGTGAAAGCCGCCATGATTACACAGTCTTTATTACAATGGAGAAAACGTAGAAAGGACCATTTTCAGAGGCCGAAATCACGAAGAAAGCCTGGGAAGGAGCCATGACAGGACTTGCATTAAAAGAACAGGGTTTGAACTTTGTAAAACCCCCCCAGGGCCATTAAAAGCACAGATTTCATCGATAGAGACAGAAATGGAGCAGCATAGAGTTTAAGGCACGAAATGAAGATCTTTGATCCTTAACTCAGTGGTTTAGGGGCAAAGTACCAGATTGAAGACATCATGGATCACACATAGGGTACAGAGCGCATAAATTAATGTATATCAGGGTTTTCACATCAGTAGAAGGCTCTTTCCATAAAGGACGATGTGCCCATACAGTTCTCATCCTATGCCGTGTTCTAGAAAGATTTTCCAGCCCTGACAATGGTCCTATGCTACCAGCACATTAGTTATGCAGTATGGCAGACCCTAGCATCATTATTCTGCCTTTTTTTGCAACTTACCAGAACACTTCATCAAGTACATCAGAGACATACCTGGAAGTAAATTACATCCTAACGAAGACCATTCTTCTCATCCAAAGAGTACCAGAGATAAATGCTCATAATTTAAAATAGAACGAGGCTTCGGCCCTTTTCCTCTTATGAGTTTTAATGCTACATTTAGTTCTTCACCTACCTTCTCCGCTCCACTTGAGCTATAAGAATCCTAGAGAACATATTGTAAAGGTTGTTGTTTGGTTGTTGTCGATTGTAGTTAGAGGGATTCAGTTTTCACTGTTAGAATAGTTTTGGGAGAAAGTAGCAGAGTATTTTGTATTGTAGTAGGCTGGGAGGAGAAGTTTGGATTGTAACAGCCATTGAGCTCAGGGCATGTGACTGGTTTTGCATCAATTAATCAAGCACATTTCATAGGATCCTGGTCTATTACTATTGGTGATGTTTTTCTAACACTGTTTATTACATATTCATACTGTTTCATTTTCAGCTGGCTTGCATAAAAAATATGGCATAGGAATTACCCTTGTTAGGTACCCTATGTCTCTTCTCTCCTTGCCTTAAATGTTTTCTGCTCTATGTGTTATCTGAGGGTTGATTTTAGTTAATTTAACTAGTGTAGTGGATGTCATTTCCTGCTAGTTGATGTATGAATTAATGAAATATGTCTTTAGTTGTTCTTGTTGGGTTTAAGCTGGAAGATTTGGGAACACTGGGAATTAGAGTTAGCCCTATTCACTAGGATCCTTGTGCGACCAACTGGCCTTTCTAAGATCTCTTGCTGGTGTCAAAGCATTGAAGGTTCAAAGTTCTTCTCTGATCTATAGACCCTGGCTCTGTCAAACTTATCTATGTTTTCCCTTGGAGCATGCTAAAGCTGACCTGGAGTTAAATGAACTATGGTCCAATCTATAAGCTACCCCTTTGTCCCTCCATTGAAAGCTGCCTTTGAGTATGTCCAAGAAAGTCTGGAGTTAAATGACCTCTGACCTAATCTATAGACAGAAATTGGGTTGTTTTCTTTCTTTCACTTTCAATCCTTAATGTTCCATTCCATCATCTATCTAAAAAGATCCTTTAGTGTGGAGGACTTGCCCTCTGAAAGCCTTGGCTAGTTGTTGCATGTAATTCCATTTCATGACTCCGTAGCCCAATGGATGGCACTTTCTTGACCTATCCTCTTTGCCGAAACATCCTGCTGTTTCGTTCCTTTTCTCCCATTACTTGCTCAGTCTATGATCTCATGACCCAACCCAGCAACCAACCAACCAAATCATTTTAAACCCCCTTTTTGCTTCATACTTAGCCTAAAATCTCATTTCGAGCTTTCAAAGATATACCATTCTTTGTTTTATGGGAGAGATCCCTCTCCAGGTCCAGGAGGGTTAGATCCTAGGGCCCCAAAGTGGTTATGATGTTGTCTCATCTTTTGGTCTTGCCAATCTGGCCAAAACATGGGAACCCCAACACTTTCCACTAAGCTCATCATCTTGTTGCAATCTCAACACTGCCTCTTAACAAGATAAGGATTATCTACCACCCCTATCTTGCCTCTGTGGTATTCGAATTTGCTCCTGGTGAGCACCTTTGTCAAGATATCAGCATCCTGATCCTCCGTGGGAATGTATGAAAGTAACATGATCTTCCGCTACACATAATCTCTGATATGATGATACCAGATGTCAATGTGTTTAGATATATCATGAAATACTGGATTAACCGAGAGTTTAATGCAACTCTGATTATCACAATAAATCACAGTAGGATCTAAGTGTGAACCAAACAACCTGACTACGATCTTCGTCATCCATATAGCCTCGCATGCAGCCAAAATCGCTACCATATACTCGGCCTCTGCTGAACTGAGCGCCGCGGATCTCTGCTTCCTGCTGTACCAAGAAACTGCTATCGACCCGATATTGAAAATCCCTCCAGATGTGCTCTTTCTGTCCGTTGGGCTCCCTGCCCATTCTGCATTCGTGAAGCCACATAGCCTCACCTCATCTGATTGTCTGTACCATAATCCATATCCTGATGTGCCTCTGAGATATCTCAATACATGCTTGCCTGCCTTCCAAAAGAGCTTGGTAGGCTTAACCATAGCTTGTGAAAGCTGGTTAACAGCATAGCATATGTCGGGTCATGTATTGACTAGATACATAAGCAACCCCACCAACTGTTGATAAACAGTGGCATCCACTACCTCTGCCAAAGTAGCATCCTCCTTCCTCCATCCACCAGAAAGAGGAGTATCAACAGACTTGCATCCATGCATTTTGAAATTCTCCAGTATCTCCCAGGCATACTTGCCTTGAGAAACAAATAGTCCATCACTGCGCTGCCAAATTTCCAATCCCAGGAAATAATTAAGGAGGCCCAAGTCCTTCATTTCAAACTCCTTTGTAAGATCAGCCTTGCATGAGTGTATCAATAGTTCAGCACCTGTCAAAATCAAATCATCTACATAAAGTACAATGATCAGCAACTTACCCTCCACCACAATCTGGTATAGGTTCAGATCCACCTCACTCTTGGAGAATCCAAGTCCAGTAAAATAACTGTCTATCCATGTGTACCAAGCACAAGGTGCTTGTTTCAACCCATAAAGCGCTCTTTTGAGCCTGCACATATGCGACTCGCTGCTGAAGATCTTGAAACCTTCGGGCTTCTCTATGTACACCTCCTCCTCAATCACCCCATTGAGGAATGCAGTCTTCACATCCATCTGATGAATGTGCCACCCCATTTGCACTGAGAGAGCAAGAATCATCCGTATGGAAGAATACCTTGTGACAGGTGCAAAGGTTTCCTCATAATCAATCCCCTCAATCTGTGAGAAGCCTCGGGAAAAAAATCTTGCCTTTTACTTCTCCACACTCTCATCAACTGCTTACTTCACTTTGTAGATCCATATCAAACCCACCACTAATTTCCCTTCCGGCCTTGGGACAATCTCCCATGCACTGTTTCTGAAAATCGAATCATACTCTTCCACCATGGCATCTACCCATGCGGGATCCTCCACAACTTCCTCGAAAGAGGATGGCTCTGTCACGATACACTTTCTCATAAGAGCCATGTATCCAGTATACCGGTCAGGTGACTGTCTTTGTCTGCGCTGTGATGTAGGTGCTCCTACAACCTTCTCTGCATCTTGAGCCAGTCGCTCAGCTTCTGTAGTGCGCTTCCGCCCTCTGATGGTTGGCGTTGCATGAGTGGTCTCTTCCACTCCATGAACCTCCTCTTATGGCTGATCCATATCCAGAGACTCATCCTTAGGAAATAATAGCTCCTCATCTGCATGCAAGTGTGGCTCCCTCTCAAGTGAACACTTCATGGTTTTCTCCTCATGAAATTTGATATCCCGTCGCACAACAGTCTTGCGACTGTCTGGAAAATACACATGATATTTGTGGGGCGTATCAGTGTACCCCACAAATATCCCAACCTCTATAGTTGGCTCCAGCTTCTTCCTAACATCCTTCGTCACATGAATGTAAATAGGTGAATAAAAAATCCTCAAATGGGAAATATCAGGCTTCTTACCAGAAAATGCCTCCTCAGGTGTACTCATGCCAAGTATCCTGTGAGGACAATGGTTTTTCATATAAACCACAGTATTGCATGCCTCAGCCCATAAGTGTATGGGAAGGTCCTGATCATGCAACATCACCCGTGTAGCACCCACGATCGTTTTGTTCTTCTGCTCAGCAACCCCATTCTGTTGTGGGTTATGAGGTGCTATGAGCTCTCTTCGAATTCCTTCTACGCTGCAAAAGTCCTTGAATTCTCCAGAGATGAATTCACCACCATTGTCGCTCCTAAGAGCCTTCACCTGCTTCCCTGATTCTTTCTCAACTAGTGCCTTGAACTCACAGAACTTTGAGTATGTATCGCTCTTCTTCTGCATGAAGAAGATCCAGCACTTACGAGAAAAATCATAAAAAAATATCACATAGTACCTGTGCTTTGCTGTCGAAGCTACTGAGAAAGGTCCACACATGTCTATGTGAATTCTCTCAAGGATTGCCGTGGCACGACTATCCTTCTCGTAAAAGGTGGATTTCAAAAATTTTCCCAAGGTACATCCCTTGCACTGATCTGACTGTGCAAGAGTACCCTTAGGAAGCCCAGTAGAAATCTGCTGCAGTATCTTCAAAGCTCCATGGCGAAGGTGGCCCAATCTCCGGTGCCACAACTTGCCATCATCCTGTTTCACCACTCCTTCTGCCTTGCCTGCCATTGCTGCACAGCCATCTACCTACAATTGATAAAGGTTCTTAACTCGAACCCCTATCCTCCAGGTTTCACCAGTTTCCTTACTATGCAGGAAATCCTTTCCCTCGCTAAAGACAACATCATATCCCTTTTCTTCTAACATCGCCACCGAGATCAGATTCTTCTTCAATCCTGGAACATGCATCACTTCCTTCAATATGAAGGGTTTACCAGAATCCCTCTCAAAGGAAATGGTACCGATACTAGTCGCACTATATCTACCATCATCGCCCATCTCGATGTGCACTCCAATATCTTTCTCATCCAGATTAGTAAACAAATCTTTGTCTCCGGTCATATGAAAAGACGCACCACTGTCAAGAAACCACACTGAACCCATCACACTTGAGACCAAGCATGCGATCAGCGAAAAATATAGCTCAAATTGTGAGGCTAAGGCCTCTCTAACTGCAGATCCAGCAACCTGCTTATTTTTCTTCTTTTGTGGACAATTAGTGGCATAATGTCCGTGTTGGTGACAGTGAAAGCACTTCACCTTGGACATGTCCTGCTTCTTTCCTTTCACACCGGATTGAGAAGCATTCTTCTTGCTCTTCCCCTTCCTTGCTTTGGTAGCCAAAGCACAATTTTCTTCATCTGAGTTCTTTGATGAAGATCTGTCCCTGGTACTTCGCCTTATCTCCTCTTGCACAAGATCCAACCAAAGTCGCTCCCATCTTGGCAATTTCTCCCGACCATTGACAGAGTCCTGATAGGAATGCCAACTCTTCGAAAGCCCAAGGAGAGCCAATCTCACCAAGTCCTCGTCATCAAAATTAACCCCCACACTTCCCATCTCATCCCTGCATTGGATGAGCTTCGCGAGGTACTTGGGCATACTGTCGCCTTTCTCCATTTTTATGTTCCTGAGTTTATCCTTGAGCACCAACTTCCTCTGGTCGCTCTTGCTTTGAAATAAATCTGTCAAAGCTTTCCACATCAAGAATGGAGAAGCTTTACCATGAAGGCTAGACACTATGTGATCCTTCACACCTTCCAACAGAATCCTTCGACACTTTGTTGTCTTCTTTTGCCATGCGTCAAGTACGGCAGCATCACTAGAAGTAGGCTTTGGAATTTCTGCATCTATGAACTCCTTCAACCCATTTTCATCCAGCACCACCTCCATCCTGTCCTTCCATGCAATATAATTCGAGCTGCCCTCAAGGGCATACTCCAATCGCAATCCGTTGAAAGACATCTCAACTTCAACACCAAGAAAACACTGCTGCAAATTCGAATTCCACCAGCACAAAACTCAACCGCTTCAATGTTTTGCAATTGCTCCAATGATCAATATTGCTCTGATACCATGTAGAAATTTGAATAACTGATATATTATTCACCGAGATTCTCCTGATCACACACTATTTTAGCTTCATGCACAATACAGAATCTCTTCTACCATTGATCATTACATGCGGAAATAAAATCAATTGCATGCGCACATTAAAACCATAAACAATCACACATATGAACACAATATTTCATGGGAAAGCTTAAAGCTGAAAACCCCCAACTATCTGTATATTATATTTCATAGAGATCATGTAACAATCATCATACAAAGCTCCTCACAAGCTCTCAGTACAATCTCCAATTGCTACACACTAATCAAGCTGGATCTAGCAAAATACATGCTCCAATATCTGCCACCTGATAGCCTGCCTCTAATGCGCAATCAATGCTGAATAATGGCTCATAAATAACTTTGAACCACCTGGCTTGTACTACGTAATCCTCATTGGCATCTTCAATCACTGGTTGTTGCGAATCATGCAACAGTATAGTCACAACTGATAGTCACACTGCTCTTTCACCTATCTCTCCACTGGTCTCCACTGAAATTGTCCATGCACTAAAGTTAACTGATGTATTCTTTAGTTCATTAATGAGTTTATAATTAGTGAATTAATTAATAATTAATTCACACCACTCTCACTAGTGTATCAATCAATTAGACTAGATACAACTAGCTCAACAATGTTTAGCTCAGTTAAACTGAACACAACTCCATTAACTTCCTCAATCAACTCCACCAAACTCTATCACATGAGTTCTAACTAAAGTCTCTATGCAATAGCTCCACTTAACCCTCAGGAATAGCGTAATTCCTTCTGTCAGCTCCTGTGCCACATCTGTGCACTTAACTGAAGTGCTCCAAGAGAATAAGATAATGTTTATAGTCCTGATATTATTAAGAGCTAATGATATTCGACATATCTATTTTTAGACTGGCAATCTAAAAATAGATTCTGCCCAATATGTCTAAAAATATAAGTCCATTTATTTTTCCAACTTGACCAACCATCCACAAATATCATCCTGCAACTCATAGAATATGATCGACATGTCTAAAAATAGACATAGTCTAAAAATAGACTTTGCGCCAAAAATAGCCTGCAGGCCCACTTAGTGAAAGCGACTTCTTTCCACTAAGCTCATCATCTTGTTGCAATCTCAACACCCCCTTTGACATCAAGTGAAAAGGCCACTATATTGACCATGCTTCCCCTAAGTACATGTTGGATCTTGATATATTTTCAATGAAGTACATGACTCTATAACTCAACCAAGTATGACCTTTCCTATCACCAAGGATTCATACTTACATCAATGATCCAACCATATGGAATTTCATATTTGACTCATCTTCCCAACCAAGTGGGTTTAGAAATGTGAAAAATTCCTTACATGACTGATTGTATCAATTTTACATCATAGGTCTCAACACGACCTTTTCATTAAATTATAGATAGACTTTTTATAACCAAAACCAAAGAATCTCAACCAAAATCATAACCCAGAAACCAATCAGAATGCCAACAATGCATCATGCTCCACAAGTCAGGTGCTCCTCATAAGCTTGTGCATCCTAAATTCCTTCAACAACCAAATCATCAAAGCATCGTCATTAAGGAGATTAATATTAGAAGAGAATGACACAGAAAGATAAATACTGGAACAAGCATAGATTACTCGTCAACACCACAACTGTTCATAACGCTGATCTGGAGAATTTCTGTCAGCAGAACCCATACAAAGTTTTATGCACAGAAATTCGTGTATATACGCGATTCGCCTTTATGAAACCCATGTATCGAAATTAATCTTCTAAATCTAAGTATATTTGATCCGAGAGGCATAGACTGCTCCTAGCTTCTGTCTGAGATATTCGAATGCTTCCATGGGAAGAGGTTTAGTGAATATATCAGCAACTTGTTCTTTGGAGGGAACATACTCCAATTTAATATTTTGTTCAAGCACTTGTTCACGTAATAAGTGATACTTGATAGGAATGTGGTTGGTCTTGGAATGCATAACAGGATTCTTTGAGATACTAATGGCACTTGTATTATCACACAAAATGGAGATGGGAGGTGAACATTCGATTTGAATGTCTTGTAAAGTTTGCATCATCCAAAGTAGTTGTGTGAAACATGATGCCGCAACCACATATTCTTCTTCGGCTGTAGATAATGAAATAGAACTTTGTTTCTTGCTAAACCATGATACTAATCGAGGCCCCATATAGAATGTACCACCACTAGTGCTTTTTTAATCATCAACATTTCCAGCCCAATCCGCATTTGTGTAAGCATGAAGAGTGAGATCAACATTCTTTGGATACCATAGACCAAAGTCTTGAGTCCCTTGTAGATATTTGAATATTCTTTTGATAGCCTGAAGATGAGACTCTTTTGGATTATCTTGGAATCATCCAACAATCCCAACTGCATGCATGATGTCTGGTCTTGTCCTGGTTAGATAAAGAAGACTTCCAATCATGGATCTATATTCAGGTTGATTTACCATGGGAGACTCATCATGATAACTGAGGTTACATCCAATTACCATGGGTGTACTCACAGGCTTGCAGTCTTCCATACCATATTTCTTCTGGATTTTCTTAAGATATTTTTCTTGTGATAAGAATATGCCATCTGCTTCTTGTTTCACTTGTAAGCCAAGAAAAAAAGTTAGTTCCCCAAGAAAAGACATTTCAAATTCTTGCTGCATAACACAAGAAAATTTCTAACTCATGGAATTTTCATTACTGCCAAAAATGATGTCATCAACATATACAACCACAATAAACAGTTTATCATTCTCTATTTTTGTATATAAGTTACTATCAATAGATCCCTTTGTAAAACCTTGTTGATGTAGATATTTTTCAAGATGATTGTACCATGCCCGAGAAGCTTGTTTGAGACCATATAAAGCCTTTTTAAGTTTACAAACAAGTTTTTCATCATTTCCCAGAATGAATCCTTCTGGTTGTTCTATATAAACTTCTTCTTCTAGATCACCATTGAGAAAGGCAGATTTAACATCCATTTGATAAACTTTGATTTGTTGAAAACTTGAAAAAACAAGAAACATTCTTATGGCTTCAAGTCTAGCTACAGGAGCAAATGTTTCTTCAAAGTCTATACCTTCTTATTGAGCATAACCTTTACAAACAATTCTAGCCTTGTATCTTATAACATCTCCATGTTCATTTAATTTGTTTTTGAATATCCATTTTGTTGATGCTTCATTGGGTTCACCTTCTATATTGTTGCTACTTGTAGAAATTTATTAATACTGATGTATTACTGGATCCTCCTGATCTAACAATATTTATCTTCTTGCTAAATACAAAATCCTTCCACTATTAAACTTGCAGAAATTTAAAACTCAATTGCAAACACATGTGAATAAATTCAATCACATAACACAGTTGTTTAACGGGAAAGATTAAAGCTAAAAACCCGAACTATCATATATTATGTATATCATTGGAATCGTGTAATAATCTCATATAAAGCTTAGTAAATCAAGTTCTCAGTAAAATCAACAATCATCACACACTGTCATGCAGAAATTTGCATATCTATGCACCAATTTCTTGCCTCCTGACAGTCTGCCTCCACTGCACAATCCCTGCTGAAGAAGACCCTTCAATGAATTCAAATTGGCCTTTCCTTGACTATGCAATCCTCATTGGAAACTCCAATTTGTGTCAGATGCATTGAATGCATCACTATAGTCACAACGGATAGTCCATCTCGCCCTTTCGCCTATCTCTCCACTGGATCTCCACTAGGACTGACATGTAAGTAGTTAGCTGCTGTATTTGTTTAGTTTTCAGTGAGTTATTAGTTGTGAATTAATTAACTAATTAATTTACTTAACTCTCACTAGTGTATCTTTCAATTATACTAGATACAACTAGCTCAACTGAGTTAAAATAAATAACAACTCCCATCACTACTCTTTCAACATTGTCATAACTTTTCCACTTCAATTATAACTAAGTCCTTCATGCATGAGCCACCAATAACCCTAGGAATTGCGTAATTCCTTTAGCCCACTGATTTTCCAAATATGTTCACTGAAATAAAGTGCTCCAAGAGAATAAGTTGATATTTATTGTCAGATTATTATTAAGGGCTAATAATAATCACATGCATCTATTTTTAGATTGACGATCTATAAACAGACTTTGCCCAATATTCTAAAAACAGAATTTCATCTATTTTTCACATTTGATCAACCATCTAGAAATAGCATCCTACAACTTATAAAATATGCTCACCATGTCTAAAAATAGACATACACCTCAAAATAGCCTACAGGCCCCACTTAGTGAAGATGCTTACTTTTCACTAAGCTCATCATCTTGTTGAATCTCAACACTCCATCTCAACAAGATAGGGATTATAATTCTCCCCGATCATGCCTCTATGGTATTCGAATTTTGTCTTGCCGAGTGCCTTCATCAAAATATCTGCATCCTGGTCTTCAGTAGGAATTTACTGAAGCAACATGATCTTCTGCTACACACAATCTCTGATATGATGATACCAGATATCAATATGTTTAGATCTATCATGAAACACAGGATTAATCGAGAGTTTAATGCAACTCTTATTATCAAAATGTATCACTGTAGGATCTAAATGTGAACCGAACAAACTGACCAGGATCTTCCTCATCCAGGTAGCTTCACATGCAGCTTGACTTGCTACCATGTATTTTGCTTCTACTAAACTGAGTGCCATGGATCTTTATTTCTTGTTGTACCAAGAAACTGTTGTAGATCCGATACTGAAAACCCCTCCTAATGTGCTCTTTCTTTTTGTTGGGCTGCCTACCCAATCTGCATCTGTGAAGCCATGCAACTTCACATCATCCTTCTTTCTGTACCATAAGCCATACTCAGATGTGCCCCTAAGATGCCTTATTACATGCTTGACTGCCTTCCAAAAGAGCTTGGTAGGCTTAACCATTGCTCCAGAAATTTGGTTCACCTCTTAGCATATGTCTGGTCTTGTATTAACTAAATACATGAGCGAACTCACCAACTGTCGATAAACAATGGCATCCACTACCTCTGAAGATGTAGCATCCTCTTTCCTCCAATTTCCTGGAAGAGGAGTATCCATGGGTTTGCAGTCCTCCATGTGAAACTTACCAAGTATCTCCCGAGCATACTTTCCTTGAGACAAAAACAGTTCACCATCTCGCTGCCATATTTCCAATCCAAGAAAATAATGAAGGAGGCCCAAATCCTTCATCTCAAACTTCTTTACAAGATCTGCCTTGCATGAGTGTATCAACTGCTCATCACCCGTTAGCATTAAATCGTCAACATAAATAAAAATGATTAAAAGTTACCCTCCACCACAATTTGGTACAGGTTTGCATCCGCCTCACTCTTGGTGAAGCCAAGTCTGACGAAATAGTTGTCAATCCGAGTGTATGAAGAATGTGGTGCTTGCTTCATCCGATACAATGCTCTTTTGAGTATGCACACATGCAACTCACTGCTGAAGATCTCAAATCCTTCAAGTTTCTCAATGTACACCTCTTCCTCAATGATCCCATTGAGGAACACCGTCTTCACATCCATCTGATGAATGTTCCAACCCATATTCACTCAGAGAGCAAGGATGGTTCTTATGGAAGAATACCGTGCGAAAGGTGAAAAGGTTTCTTCATAATAAATTCTGTCGATCTATGAGAAGCCCCAGGTAACAAATATTGCCTTATACTTCTCGACACTCCCATCAGTAGCTTTCTTTACCTTGTAGATCCATCTTGAACCTACCACTAATTTACCCACCAGCCTTGGAACAATCTCCCAAGCACTGTTTCTGAAAATGGAGTCATACTCCTCCACCATGGAATCTACCCATGTGGGCTCCTGCGCTGCTTGTTAAAAATAAGATGGCTCTATCATGATACAATTGATCATAAGAGCCATGTGTCCAGTAACTCGGCCAGGTGACTATCTTTGTCTGTGATGTGATGTAGGGACTCCTACATTCTGTGCTGCATCAAGCTTCAGTCTCTTAACTTCCGTGGTATGATTTTTGTCCGTTCTGATGTTTGGTTCTACATGAGTGGACTCCTCTAGTCCATGATCCTCCTCCTATTGATAATCCACATATTGAGGTTCATCTTTGGGAACAAGAAGTTCCTCCTCTCCATGCAAGTGTAGCTCCCTCTCAAGCGACAACTTCATGGATTTCACCTCATTGAATTTTATATCTCCTCGTACCACAGTCATTTGAATATTTGGAAAATACACACGATAATTATGGGGTGTTTCTGTGTACCCCACAAATATCCAAACTTCTGTAGTTGGCTCCAGCTTCTTCCTAGCGTCCTTTGTCACATGAATTTAAACAGATGAGCCAAAAATCTTCACATGAGAAATATCAGGCTTCTTACCAGTAAAATCTTCTTCAGGTGTACTCATGCCAAGTACTCTATGAGGACAATGGTTTTGTACATAAGCCGCAGTGTTTCATGCTTCCACCCATAAGTGCATCAGTAGGCCCTGGTCATGTAGCATAGCTAGTGCAACACCCACGGTCATTCTGTTCTTCCTCTCCCCAACCCCATTCTGCTGTGGGTTATGAGGCACTATGATTTCTCTTCGAATTCCTTCTTTTCTACAGAAGTCTTTGAATTCGTTCGAGATATATTCACCACCATTATCACTTCGCATAGCCTTCACTTGCTTCCTCGACTCCTTCTCCACCAATGCTTTAAACTCACGGAACTTTGAAAATGTTTCACTCTTCTTCTGCATGAAGAAGATCCGGCATCTACGAGAATAGTCATCAACAAATATAACATAATACCTGTGTTTTCTTGTTGAAGCAACCGAGAAAGGTCCACACACGTGTGTGTAAATTCTCTCTAGGATCGCTGGAGCATGGTTCTCCTTCTCCTGAAAGGTGGTCTTCACAAAATTACCCATAGTAAATCCCCTGCATTGATCTGACTACACAAGAGCACCCTTGGGAAGTGCAATAGAAATCTGCTGGAAAATATTCAAGGCACCATGGTGAAGATGGCCTAATCTCATGTGCCATAATTCTCCCTCATCTCAGCTCACCACTTCTTCTGCTTTGCCCATCATTGCAGCGCATCCATCTACCTCCATCTTGTAGAGAGCCTTAACTCAAATCCCTATCCTCTTGGTTTTCACTGTTGTTTTATATCACAAGAAAGCTTTTCCCTCACTGAAAACAACGTCATAACCTCTATCTTCCAACATTGTGACTGAGACCAAGTTCTTCTTCAGACCTGGAACATGTATAACATATTTCAATAGAAATGGTTTACCTGACTCCCTCTCAAAGGTAATGGTTCCAATGCTGGTCACAGTGTATCTACCAATGTCACCCATCTCTATATGCATTTGGATATCCTTCTCCTCCAAGTCACTAATAACCTCATGGTCTCTCGTCATATGGAAATACACACCACTCTAAATATACCACACCAATCCGATTGCGCTTGAAACCAAGCATGCGATAAAAGATAAATCAAGTTCAAATTGCAAGGCTAAGGCCTCTCTAGCTGCAGCTCCAACAACCTTCTTGTTCTTCTCTTTCTGTGGGCAGTTAGTGGCAATATGCCCATGTTCGTGACAGTGAAAACACTTCACCTTGGACAAATCCAACTTCTTTCCTTTAGCCTCGAATTTTGGATGGGAATTCTTCCCCTTCCATTTCCTTGCTTTGGCAGCCAAAGCACAATTCTATTCATAATAATTCTTCGATGAGGAGCCATCCCTAGCATTCCGCCTTATCTCCTTCTACACAAGATCCAACCAAAGTCGTTCCCAATTCGATAGTCTCTCCCATCCATTGACAGAGTCTTCGTAGTTGTGCCAACACTTCATAAGCCCAAGGAGAACCAAGCTCACCAAGTCATCATCTGCAACTATAATTCCCAAACTCCCCAGCTAATCCCTACATTGGAAAAACTTCGTGAGATATTTTGGAATACTATTGCCCTTCTCCATTTTGATTTTTTTGAGCTTATATTTCAACGCCAACTTCCTATGGTCGCTGCTGCTTTGGAAAAGATCTGTCAAATCCTTCCACATTGAAAATGGAGTAGCTTTCCGATGAAGGCTTGACACAATATGGTCTTTCACACCTTCCAACAGAATTCTTCTTGTCTTCGCTACCTTCTTTTTCCATGCGTCAAGTAATGCAGCATCGCTAGAAGTAGGATTAGGAACATTGCTATCGATGAAATCCTTCTCTCCATTATCTTCAAGCACCACCTCCATCCTATCCTTCTAGGCTATGTAATTCGAGCTACCCTCAAGGGCATACTCCAATCACAACCCACTGAAAGAAATTTCAATGAATACTCAACTGTCGCACTAAGAAATTTCTGCAGCAAATTCGAATTGTCCACCAGCACAAAACTCAACATCTCTTCACAATTTCAATCTCCAGTGATCAATACTACTCTGATAGCATGTATAAATTTATTAATACTAATGTATTACCAAATCCTCCTGATCTAACAATATTTATCTTCCTGCTAAATACAAAATCCTTCCACTATTAAACTTGCGGAAATTTAAAACTCAATTGCAAACACATGTGAATAAATTCAATCGCATATAACACAATTGTTTAATGGGAAAGCTTAAAGCTAAAAACCCCAACTATCATATATTATGTATATCAATGGAACCATGTAATAATATCATAAAAATCTTAGTAAATCAAGCTATCAGTACAATCAACAATAATTAGACACTGTCATGCAAAAATTTGCATATCTATGCACCAATTTCTTGCCTCTTAACAACTTGCCTCCACTGCGCAACACTTGCTGAATAAGTCCCGTGAATGAATTCGAATTGGCCTTACCTTGACTGCGCAATCCTCATTGGAAACTCCAATGTGTGTTAGATGCATTGAATGCATCATTATAGTCACAATGGATAGTCCGTCTCACCCTTTCACCTATCTCTCCACTGGGTCTCCACTGGAACTGACATGCAAGTAGTTAACTATTGTATTTGTTCATTTGTTAGTGAGTTATTATTTGTGAATTAATTAACTAATTAATTCACTTAACTCTCACTAGTATATCTTTCAGTTATACTAGATATAACTAGCTCAACTGAGTTTAACTCACTTAACTAAGTTAAACTAAATAAACAACTCCCATGACTACTCTTCCAACTCTGTCATAACTTTTCCACTTCATTTCTAACTGAGTCCTTCATGCATGAGCCACCAATAACCGTACGAATTGCATAATTCCTTTAGCCCACTGATTTACCAAATCTGTTCATCGAAATAAACTTCTCCAAGAGAATAAGTTGATATTTATTGTCGGATTATTATTAAGGGCTAATAATAATCGACATGCATCTGTCTTTAGATTGACGATCTATAAATAGACTTCACCCAATATTCTAAAAATAGAATTTCATCTATTTTTCCAATTTGACCAATAATCTACAAATAGCATTCTGCAACTTATAGAATATGCTTACCATGTCTAAAAATAGAGATACACCTAAAAATAGCCTGCGGACCCCACTTAGTGATGGTGCTTACTTTTCACTAAGCTCATCATCTTGTTGATGTAGAAGGATATCCATCATCATCATTTTCATTTGTTGTTGTTATTTCCCTTTTTGGGACTGAGAGAGACTCATCAATTACAACATCAATACATTCAACAATCTTTCGAAGTCTTTTGTTGTAACATTTATATGCTTTACTTCTAGAAGAGTAACCAAGAAATATTCCTCCGTCTGCCCTTGGTTCAAACTTGCCAAGTTTTTCATCATTGTTATTGATAAAACATTTGCTTCTGAAAACTCTAAAATGCTTTACAGTGGGAAGATTGTCATACAAGAGTTCATAGGGGGCTTTATCACTGTTAATCCGAACATGATCCTTGTTAAGAATATTTACCACCGTATGTGCTGCTTCTCCCCAAAATGTATCAAGAGTTCCAGATTCATCAAGAATATCTCGAGCCATTTTTTGAACTGTTCTATTCATCCTTTCTGCCACGCCATTTTTTTGTGCGGTTCCAGCCATAGAAAACTGTCTTTTTATGCCATGATGTTCACAAAAGTCAAAGAATTCATCTGATATATATTCTCCTCCTCGGTCAAATCTGAGACACTTGATTTTTAGATCTAATTCATTTTCAACCAAAGCTTAGAAAAACTTAAAATTTTCAAATGCTTCATCTTTATTTTTCAGTAAACCGATCCAACACATTCTAGAGAAGTCGTCAATAAATAAAATATAGTATTGTTCTCCACGAGGTGACTTTTTCCTTACAGGACCACATAGATAAGTAAGTATAAGTTCATGAGGCTTACTTGATGATCCTTATTTAGCATTGAATTGCACCCTAGTTTTCTTACCAAATTGGCATGATTTTCATATGGTACTTTCAGGTGGAGTGATGCTGAGAAGATCATGAAATGCTTTGAGTTTGCTAGATTTTCTTATTTGAGAGAAGCTCAAATTTTCCAACCTTCTATGCAATAACCAATTTTCTGAAGATTTTCTCAAGTAGCATTGTGTTTGACCACCTTTCAATACAAACAAATTTCTTGGTTTTCTAGTTCCTTTTATTACATTTTTTCCTGTGTCAAGTTCATGTACAACACATTCTTTTGAGCTAAATACAACTTCATTTCCTTGATCACACATTTGACTCACACTCAACAAGTTGTGCTTTAATCCATCCACACACATAACATTTTTAGCTTTCACTCTTTCTTCTAGAAAAAAAAAACATTTTCCTTTAATGATAGCAGGAGAATCATTTCCAAAGGTAACTTTATTTTCTTTCTCTATAGCATTGTATGAAAGGAGTTTATTTCTATCACCTGTCATGTGTTTTGAGCATCCACTATCAATTTACCATTGATTTTCTTCCCCTTCTGTGAATAATGCTATGCCACAACTCTCAACCTGTAAATCCTTCCTTTTCTAAACCTTGGAATTTTGTTATGGCCTAAATCTACCTCAGGTTGAGAAAGACAGAATCTAGGGTAACATCAAACCACGCTTAACCTGGTATCTAGCTCTACCAGATTGGGAGAGGGCTCTCTCCTGGTCAATCTCAGCAAAAATAATCAGTGAGGCTTGAGATGACTCGAATAAAGGCTGATTTTAGGCTAGGTATATATGTAAAAGAGTTTGATTTGATTTTGAGGGTGTTTATTGGATCAAAGGGAAGGGAAAATTTTGGGTCTGGGGAATGAGGCTTAGTGTTTGCAGAGATCTGAATGGGGTGAGGTAGGAAATTTTTTGACACTTCAATTTTGAATGAAATGGATAGCTCAGACCAGTGAGGAGTTGAAGAGGGAAAGAAACTTTTAGGAACCATCTTCAAACAGTTGAAAACATAGAAAATTAAACAAACCCTAGGTAGAGCACTGCAAATTTTAATGAATTCCACCTTTATCCTTGTTTTTTTAACTTAAGAATAAATAAGAGGGAAAATGATACACATGAAACACCAGTAAACTTAAATTAACAGAGAGAAATGCACCATCAAAACAAAGAGCCACATTAATCCCAAGGAGTGCTGCAAAACCTGGTCTATTCCTTTGCCAAACTGCAGAGATGAATGTACAATGATGCTCAAAGCAATCCCAAATGTCCAACCCTGCTAATGACTGAAAAACCACAAGATATAGACAACACTAACTCATCCCAAACCTCTAGGGTCGAGCTCACAAGTTTAGGAGTTGTTTCAACAAGATCTAAACTAAGAACTAGAAAATAGGAAGTGGAACATCTTGCCTCTATAAGATAGGAAATTGATTCATTCAGTTGCAATTCACCTTTTGATGGATGAATCTACCTCCATGCGTAAAAATTTAACAAAAATACATCAAGATCCATAAAACTACATAAAATTACATCATGAATTTAACATTTGGAAGTAAGAAAGTCAAAATGTCAAAAAATAGGCGAAAAACAGAGTTACTGAGTCCAAAATGAGCAAAAATCCCCAATGCGTCGTGCCTGATTTCTCTATGCGTCGCGCCAATTTCGAGCTGATTTTAAAAGCCTTCCCAGTGTCCAAATTTTCTCCAAGTGGGCTTGTTGGAAAGGTATGCCTATATAATTTCCAACACAAGTTGAATTTATGAATTTGGCTTTCATTTTCCCCTCCAAAAATGAGTTCTCCCAACACTGCTTCCTGTGTGTCCAAAAAGGGGTATAAAGGTCATTTTTAGGGTGTTTTTGACCCTTCTGGAAGCTCAAAACCTATCAAAATATCTTGGAAATAAGTAGGCATGCATAATTTTCCATGAAAAATCCAAAAATGTAAAATTTTCACCAAGAGGAGCTCCCAATCATAAGCGCGCGCCAAGTGGCGCAGCGCATTGGGCAGAAAACTCTGTTTTGATAAGGCAAAATTTCCAAAATTCATCTCAATGCATAGCGCCTTTTTGCAGGAGACTTTTGGAGGTCTTCCCGATGTCAAAATTGGGAATGGGATAGCTTTTTGGAAATATTATTGAGTCTACTTTCCAACCCAACTTTAATTTTTCAATTTGGAGTTCATTTTCCTTGTCAAACATCAAATCTCCCAAGACTAGTCAAAATGTGAAAAATGAGGCTGCCTCAAGGCAGAGTGCTGTTGAAGTCAACTTTTTAAGGTCTTCCTCAACTCCAAATTGAGCTCATGATAGATCATTGGAAATCTCTTTGTGTCTAGTTATCATTTGACTCACCAAGAAAGTAATTTTGCCAACCAAGATAGGAGAAAGCTTGATTTTCCCAAGGCCACTTCAGAGGTGCATCAATTCTCTTGAGGCAACTGTATTTTTGACATTTCTCTAAAACCATGACACCTGTGTAAAAATTGAAGGATTTTTTTTCTTCCTTGGCCTATTTTGGAAAAAAAACTCTCTCATTTTTCCCAAATTCATCTTTTATTGCTCAGAAACATCATTGGAGTAAAACCTATCCCGATGTGTAGAACAAGGAATTTGTCAAAATGAAGTGAAATGAAGGGGATAAGGGGCTTCTAAACTCTTGAGAAAATTTTGGGAAGTATGGAGGGATGTCAGGAAGCAGGGGAAAGTGGAATTTCAGAGATTGAGTGAGGGGAAGGGGTCCAAAAGGGAAAAACACAGGCCTAGTCTAGAAAATTGCCAAGTTATAGCAAGAAACTAGGGTTTGTGCGAAAATGAGGAATTTGGGGGATCTCAGTGATGGGAAGTGTTTAATAAGGTACATTAAGGATAGGGAAAGGTGTATGAACATCAGGATACAAGTTTTGCTGATGATTTGACCATCCAAGAGAAATTACCTCCAAAACCCTAGGAGAGGGAAATGAACCTTACCTAGGCACAACTGAAGCATGAACAAGGCGTAAAATGACCCAGTGGAACTTGAAATGCTGATGAAAAACCTCTGAATGATGGTACAATTAGCTGAATGGTGACATGGACTGAAATTTGGACAACTTTGAAAGGAGTGAAAAAAAACCCTAGACCTAATACCTAGTGACCAAATTTTACTTGAAGACTCACTGAAATGACAAATTTGACCTTGACAACTTAAAATCACTTTGTAAGAGCATGTTTGATCACTGGAGGAAGGCTGCAAAGACTGACACTAACAAAATTTATATTCTCTTTTGGTTGAAGTTTGCTCTTGCATTCAGATTCTTCATGACCAAAGTTATTGCAATAAGTACTTCAATCTCATTTTGAAGACGAGAAAAGTTGTTATACTTATTCTTCTTTATTCCATTCTCATTTCTTTTCTTTCTTTCTTCTCTCGTCATGATGGTTTTGTATGCAACACATTGAGCAGCCTTATGCCCAAAATTATGACATGAGAAACATTTTCCATTAAAGAAGAAATTTATGCGATCATGAAAGCTTCTACTTATATTTACCTGCTGATTGATATTCTTGTTATTGTTATTCCTTGTATTAGAGTGGTCATGCTTGACCTATATGGTTTCTTTGTTATGTTGTAGGTTGAATTTTGCAGCATTGAGATAGCTTGGTGCTGAAGACTAATATGATTCTCCAATATATCCAAGACCTGTCTTTATAAGAGGAGAGAGTTGTACCTTGATAATTTCATCTAAGGTTTCAGATCCTTTAGAAAATCTAATATTTAAAGTTTTCACTTTCTCAATTTCCTTTCTTAGACTTACTATTTCACATTCTAATTTCTCATTGTGCTTCTCCTTTTCCATGAGCTGATTTTTTAGAGTATCTATGGCAATTTTTTTTTCTTCCAAACATATTTTGAGAAGAGTTATTTCTTCAAGAAAATCATTTTCTTCTAAAGCATCCATAAAAGTATCACTAGATTCTTTTTCAAAAGCCATGAGTAGTCTAATATCTTCATCATATTCTCCGTCTTCACTATTTCATAGGCCTTCACTATCTTCATGAGTATAATAGCTTTTTCTATTGATAAATTGTTTCTTATTTCCTCTAGCCAATTCCTTCCCCTTTTCATGACTATCTCTATAGGGACATTTAGCATCATAATGACCCACTCTTCCACAAGAAAAAAATTTAAAGGGAAGCTTACCTATGAACCTTCCAGTACCAAGTTGTAACTTCTTTACAAAGTTTATCTCATCTTCTTATGAAACATACCCTGATCCTTCTTGTTCTTCTAACTTTTTTCCTTTCGCAGCAGCTCTAAAGACAACTTCCTTGACTTCGGATGGACCTCCTTTTCTCATTTCACAAGCAGTAAAAATCCCATGAATTTGAACAACCAGAAGAGTTTTTAGATCCTGTTTCTCTTCAATAGCAGACAATTTTGACTCAAATTTAGGAGTTAGAGATCTTAAAACCTTTTCTACTAGAGTAGTGTCAGATATAGTTTCACCCAGATTTCTCATACGATTTACAATATCATCTAGACATGAAAAAAAGCTGGCAATGATTTCTTCATCATGCATTCTGAGTTTTTCATATTGAATTCTGAGAGTTTTGAGTTTAACACTCTTTACCTTGGCATCACCTTCATAGATTAGAATGATTTTATCCCATATCTCCTTTTCTGTATTTAACTGCATGACTTTGATAAATTCTAATTCAATCAAAATCCCTAATAATTCATTGACTGCCTTTGCATTGGTTTCATAGTTATTTCTTGTTGTTGCATCTATTGGAACGAAAGTTGGATATTGATAACCTCCTTCAAATATAGCCCATACATCTGCTCCAAGAGACTGAAGATAGGATGTTGTCCTTGTCTTCCAAAATATTAAGTTGTTTCCGTTGAAGAGAGGGGGCCTGATAGATGTTATCCCATATTGACTGCTCATCTTGACTGATCTTCCTTCTAGTGATTAAGATTCCTTAGAAGGACCTGGATCTGATACCAATTGTTGGGAAAAATACTGAGAGGGGTGGTGAATTAGTATTTAGAGCTTACTAAAAATATTTCAACTTATTCTTAACAGAATTCCATATGCGGCTTTTATGAGCCCAACTCACGTATACACGCGGATATACTAAAGGGAGCTAGCGTATACTGATATAATTTTACAGATTAGCAAAAATTTTCAGAAAAAATCTTTAACTCAGTTTATCAGTCATGCATATGTTAAACAATCAGTAAATATGGGCAGTAATCAGTAGTATAAATCATCACACAATTGCAACACACATGAACACTAATATTTAAGGTGGAAACCCAATTCGGGAGAAAACCACCGCTACTGTCATCTCTATCTTTAATATTTATTATATGGAAAATTGTTTAAAATATTGTACTGATGCACACTCATATCAGCACGCAGGTATCTACCTACAGAAGGCTTCAACCCTCTCTCATTTTCCAGCTGCTACTGGAAGGGAGCTACAACCCCCCTAATCTCGTTTACCAACTACTACTAGAAGGGAGCTTCAACCCCCTGAACATAACACCAGATTTTACTAGCAGGAAGCTTCTGCTTCAATGATGAAGGCTTCAACACTCAAAAACACTACAAACCATGTTTCATCAATTTTCATACTGGATCAAATAGCATCAACACAACTATTCATAAACATCAACAACCATAAACTTTACCCAATACTCCAATCAGAACAGTGAGATCACTGTAACGAGAACCCATAAATAACCCAAACTTCAGAATAAATATGTAGATACAAAATCAACCCTGAACATTCAACAACTCAAAATGCATATGCTACTTCACTTCAATGAACCCGCGTGTATATGTGTTTCCCTTCACACCAACCTGCGTATAGCTCTGTGAGCACTGTTTTCAAAAAAATACCTGTCTGAGATTCAGATCTGAGTCATTCAGTCGGATATCTTTTCAGAATTGCAGGACCCTTGATCAATCAGTCATCATAACAAATATTTTCTTACTCATTGATCACTTTTTTTCATAATCATCTTAGCATCATATACAAAAATTAAGCAATCCAGATCTACATGAATACTTCATTGAAAGATAGTAGACAAATAGCAAGAATAACAGTAAAACCTTTGCAATAAGCTTCAGAAACCTAACTTGCATACATGCTTTTTCTGAAGAAAACCCACGTATATACGAGCTTTTACTGAGAAGAACTACCGTATAGATCTGTAAATATAAACTTTACAGAATGAACCAGATCAATAGAACATACCCATATTTCTTCACTCAACTTTAGCAAACTTGTGCCAGGTCATAGATCTAGTCATCTCTTCAATGGATCATGAAATAGCATAGTCATTTTAAGTCTAGAGATCTTGATCCATCAATTTACCCAAGGGTGCATCTTAACTTTATATTTATCAATAAAATAGAATTCATCCCATGCAAATCTACTTCAGAGAGAAGTATTTACTAATAGCCCTTACACATGCACACCCTTGCACTATGATCTTTTTCTCCTTATATATATTTAGCCTTTATCAATACCATGAGTCAAAACCACACAAAAACCAATGGTATTCTTGGAGAAAATCAACTAGACAACACAACGCTCAATACTGTGGGTCAATACCATGTAATGCCCCCTGGTATCTTCTTTTTAGAGCACAAAATAGCATACGCTACTTGGATCGTTCTTCTCCGCATGTATACGCAGCTTGGCCTGAACAAACCCGTGTATATAATATTCAATATGAATATTATCAATTCTTTTGTCAATTCTTCTATTGGATAATATACACTTCTTCTGATAGACCTCTGAGCTTCGACTAAAGACATATATTCCAAATTTACCAAAGAGTTGCCATCAAGGAAAACATAATAATACATAGGAATCATATTGCCAACAATCTCCCCCTTTGGACTTGATGGAAACCATGATAGCCATGACAGCCATCTCAACATAACCATTATTCATTCAAATACCCAAAAAAATTCTCCCCCTTTGACATCAAGTGAAAATCGCACGATTTTGACCATGCTCCCCCTATGTACATGTTGAATCTTGAGATATTTTCAATGAAGTACATGACACTATAACTCAACCAAGTATGACCTTTCCTATCACCAAGGACTCATACTTACATCAATGATCTAACTATATGGAATTGCATATTTGACTCATCTTCCCAACCAAGTGGGTTTAAAAATGTGAACAAGTCCTTACATGAATGATTAATACAATTTTACATCATAGGTCTCAACATGACCTTTTCATTAAATTATAGATATAATTTTTATAACCAAAACCAAAGAATCTCAACCATGATATCATAACCTAGCAACCAATCAAAATGCCAACAATGCATCTTGTTCCACAAGGCAGGTGCTCCCCCTAAGCTTGTACATATTGAACACCTTCAACAACCAAATCATCAAAGCATCGTAATTAAGGAGATAAATATCAGTTAATGATACAAAAATATGAATACTAGAACAACAACAAATATTACTCATCAACACCACAACTATTCTGAACGCTGACCTGGAGAATTTCTATCAGCAAAACCCATACGTGGTTTTATGCACAGAAACTCACGTATATACGCGATTCACCTTTATGAAACCCACGTACCGAAATTAATCTTATGAATTTAAGTAGATTTGATATAAGAGGCAAAGACTACTACCAGCTTCTGTCTAAGATATTCGAATGCTTCCATGGGAAGAGGTTTAGTGAATATATCAGCAACTTGTTCTTGGAGGGAACATACTCCAATTTAACCTTTTATTCAAGCACTTTTTCACGTAAGAAGTGATACTTGATAGGATTGTGCTTGGTCTTGGAATGCATAATAGGATTCTTTGAGATACTAATGGCACTTGTATTATCACACAAAATGGAGATGCAAGGTGAACATTTGATTTGAATTTCTTGTAAAGTTTGCATCATTAAAAGTAGTTGTGTGCAACATGATGTGACAGCCACATATTCTGCTTCTGCTGTAGATAAGGCAATATAAATTTGTTTCTTTCTGAACCATGATACTAATCGGGGCCCCATATAGAATGCACCACCACTAGTTCTTTTCAATCATCAACATTTCCAGCCCAATCTACATTTGTGTAAGCATGAAGAGTGAGATCAACATTCTTTGGATACCATAGACCAAAGTCTTGAGTCTGTTGTAGATATTTGAATATTCTCTTGACATCCTAAAGATGAGACTCTTTTGGATTATCTTGGAATCATCCAACAATCCCAACCGCATGCATGATGTCTAGTCTTGTCCCAGTTAGATAAAGCAGACTTCCAATCATGGATCTATATTCAAGTTGATTTACCGTGGGAGACTCATCATGAGAACCGAGGTTACATCCAGTTACCATGGGCATACTCACAGGCTTGCAGTCCTCCATAGCATATTTCTTTAGGATTTACTTAAGATATTTTTCTTGTGATAAGAATATGCCATATATTTCTTGTTGTACTTGTAAGCCAAGAAAAATTTTTAGTTCCCTAGGTAAAGATATTTCAAATTATTGATGCATAACAGAAGCAAATTTCTGACTCATGGACTCTTCATTACTGCCAAAAATGATGTCAACAACATATACAACCACAATCAGCAGTTTATCATTCTCTATTTTTGTATATAAGTTACTATTAGTAGATCCCTTTGTAAAACCTTTTTGATGTAGATATTTGTCAAGACGATATTACCATGCCTGAGGAGCTTGTTTGAGACCATATAAAGCCTTTTTAAGTTTACAAACAAGTACATTCAATCTCATTTTGAAGAGGAGAAAAGTTGTTATAATTATTCTTCTTTATTCCATTCTCATTTCTTTTCTTTCTTGCTTCTCTCGTATGATGGTTTTGTATGCAACAAATTGAGCAACCTTATGCCCAAAATTATGACATGAGAAACATTGTCCATTAAAGAAGAAATTTCTACGATCATGAAACCTTCTATATATATTTACTTGCTGATTGATATTCTTTCTATTGTTCTTCCTTGTATTAGAGTGGTTATGCTTCACCTCTGTGGTTTCTTTGTTCTATTGTAGGCCGATTTTTGCAGCATTGAGATAGCTTGGTGCTGAAGACTAAGATGATTCTCCAATATATCCAAGACCTATCTTTAAAATAGGAGATTGTTGTACCTTGATAATTTCATCTAGGGTTTTAGATCCTTTATCAATTCTAAGATTTAAAGTCTTCACTTTCTCAATTTCCTTTCTTAGACTTACTATTTCACATTCTAATTTCTCGTTGTGCTTCTCCTTTTCCATGAGCTGATTTTTTAGAGTATCTATGGCAATTTTATTTTCTTCCAAACATATTTTGAGATGAGTTATTTCTTCAAGAAAATCATTTTCTTGTAAAGCATCCATAAAAGTATCACTAGGGTCTTTTTCAAAAGCCATGAGTAGTCTAATATCTTCATCAGATTCTTCGTCTTCACTATTTGATAGACCTTCACTATCTACATGAGTATAATAGATTTTTCTATTGATAAATTGTTTCTTATTTCCTCTAGCCAATTCCTTCCCCTTTTCATGACTATCTTTATAGGGACATGTAGCAGCATAATGACCCACTCATCCACAAGAAAAAAATTTAAAGGGAAGCTTACCTCTGAGCCTTCCAGTACCAGGTTGTAGCTTCTTTACAAAGTTTATCTCATCTTCTTCTGAAACATACCCTGATCCTTCTTGTTCTTCTTCCTCTTTTCCTTTTGTAGCAGCTCTGAAGACATCTTCCTTGACTTCGGATGGACCTCCTTTTCTTATTTCACAAGCAGTCAGAATCCCGTGAATTTGAACAACAGTAAGAGTTTGTAGATCCCGTTTCTCTTCAATAGTAGACACTTTTGACTCAAAATTGGGAGTTAGAGATCTTAAAACCTTTTCTACCAGAGTAGTCTCAGGTATAGTTTCACCCAGATTTCTCATACAATTTACAATATCATCTAGACGTAAAAAGAAACTGGCAATGCTTTCTTCATTGTGCATTCTGAGTTTTTCATATTGAATTCTGAGAGTTTGGAGTTTAGCACTTTTTACCTTGGCATCACCTTCATAGCTTAGAATGATTTTGTCCCATATCTCCTTTGTTGTATTTAACTGCATGACTTTGACAAATTCTAATTCAATCAAACTCCCCAATAATGCATTGACCACCTTTGCATTGGTTTCACAGTTCTTTCTTTTTGTTGCATCTGTTGGAATGGAAGTTGGATATTGATAACCTCCTTCAACTATAGCCCATACATCTTCTCCAAGAGACTGAAGATATGATCTTGTCCTTGTATTCCAGAAGATTAAGTTGTTTCCGTTGAAGAGAGGAGGCTTGATAGATGCTTTCCCATATTGATTTCTCATCTTGATTGATCTTCCTTCTAGCGATTAAGCTTCCTTAGAAGGATCTGGCTCTAATAACAATTGTTGGGAAAAATACTAAGAGGGGGGGGTGAATCAGTATTTACAGCTTACCGAAAATATTTCAAATTTTTCTTTACAGAATTCCATACGCAACTTTGATGATCCAAACTCATGTATACAATAGCATATACTAAAGGGAACTAGCATATACTGATATAATTTTACAGATTAGAAAAAAATTTCAGGAACAATCTTTAACTCAGTTTATCAGTCATGCATATGTTAGACAATCAGTAAATATTTACAGTAATCAACAATATAAATCATCACACAATTGCAATACACATGAACACCGATATTTAAGGTGGAAACCCAATTCGGGAGAAAACCACTAATGTTTTCGTCTCTGTCCTTAATATTTATTATATGGAAAATTGTTTACAATATTGTACTAATGAAGACTCATATTAGTATGCAGGTATCTACATGCAGAAGGTTGCAACCTTCTCTCATTTTCCAGCTGTTACTGGAAGGAGCTACAACCCTCTAATCTCGTTTACCAGCTACTACTTGAAGGGAGCTTCAACCCCCTGAACAGGACACCAGCTTTTACTGGTAGGAAGGTTCTAATTCAATGCTGAAGGCTTCAACCCTCAGAACCATTGTAGACCATGTTTCATCAACTTTCATACTGGATCAAACAGTGTCAACACAACTCTTCATAAACATCAACAACCATAAACTTTCCCCAATACTCCAATCAGAACTATGAGATCACTGTAACTAGAACTCAGAAATAACCCAGACTTCAGAATAAATATGCAGATACCAACTCAATCCTGAACGTTCATCAACTTAAAATGCATACACTACTTCGCTTCATTGAATCTGTGTGTATACGCACTTCCCTTCACACCAAACTGCGTATAGCTCTGTGAGCACTATTTTCAGAAAAAGATTTGTCTCAGATTCATATCTGAGTCGTTCAGTCAGATATATTTTTAGAATTATAGGACCCTTGATCATTCAGTCATCATAACACATATTTTCCTACTCATTGATCAGATTTGTTCATAATCATTTGAACATCATATACAACAATTAAGCTGTTGGAAAAATACTGAGAGGGGGGGTGAATCAATATTTAGAGTTGACTGACAATTTTTTTTTTTGTCGTTTTCCTTTATATGTTACATTACTGTATCCATATTATATGTCCAGAGATCTTATTATGTCTTTACTTAGATCATTGCATCATTTATTCATCAGATAAGTAGTAAGCATGAACAGAAATAACAGAACAAACCATCAAACATAGGCAACACATATGAACACCAGGATTTAAGGCAGAAACCCAATTTGGGAGAAAACCACCGCTGCTGTTATCTCAATCTTCAATATTTATTATACAGAAAAATTCTTACAATTTTATGCTGGTGCAGACTCATACCAGCACACAGGCACCCACCTGCAGAAAGCTACAACCTTCTCTTGTTTACCAGCCTCTCCTGGAAGGGAGCTACAACCCCCTTCTCTCGTTTACCAGCTACAACTGGAAGGGAGCTACAACCCCCTCACTGAAGGCTTTGACCCTCATATCTACATCGGATCATGTTCCATCCACTTCCACACAACATACCTTGCAGGCCACCATATTTATTTATTTTCTTCAGAGGTGCATCTTTAATTCAGATCTCTCAGCAATCTGTTACCCATTTCATATAGATATACTTCAGAGTGAAGTATTCATTCACAACCCTTACTCATGCATATGTTCTTCATGATTTCGTTAGTCGATTAAACTAGGAATTAATCATCATCTGATCTAGAGATCTTGATCAATCATCATATTCACAGGTGCATCATAGATTCAGATATATCAGAGTTTATTCATACAGATATCTCTAAAAGAGATTCATTTATTATCAACCCTTCCGCATGCACACAGTTCTTCATGATTCTCATTACCTTATATAGTTTTTGCCTTTATTAAAACCTTGGGTCAAAACCATTCAATTGCTAATGGTATTCCTAGATGGGGTCAAAATAGATAATCCAGCGGGGTCTCCATAACTCTCACTATTCCATTGATCTTGGTAATTAAATAATTAATTTAATACTTTTGAACTTAACTTTAGGCTTAAGATTAACCCTTTGAATTTTAACGCTTTCAAAAAATATGATAAACCTTTGACCCTGGGTCCACAAATATAGTCAATAGCCAATCCAATATGCGCACGGTACCATAAGTAAATTTCGCGCAAGTCCAGCATCCGATCACCGTTAGATTAGCAAGCTTCCAGATCAACGGCGTATATGCATATCGCTCGACCTCCGATGCCAAACATTAACGTTCGATGGCCTGTCATACCTTGGTTAGCCTCCACATAGCTTTATCAAATGACCACCATCCGATGGCTTCCCTCCAAATCAACGGTGCACAGCAATATCGCTGGGTGTCCTGGGTCGAACTATAACGCGCGATGGCACACAGTGACAAGCGATTTTTCGTGGGTCCTCCTTGCCACGTGTCGAATGATTTATGGAATTGCTCCCAACTCCTCAAATACTGCTCACTCCGCATAGGTGGTGCGATAAAAACCATAAACCACCTTCACTGTTCACTCAGTCATGGTTCCATTCTTCTACGCAGGGTTCTGTCACACTTTGTTTTACCTCTTTTCTTCCAGGTTTCGTTCATGATTCCAAAGGGTTAGTCTGGGTTTGCGCTATAACTCTGGTCTATATTTGGCAGGATTTCCAATAATCAATGAACAAATGTAGTTCTCTTCTGACAAGATTTCCTTACAAACATTAACTCGAAAAAATTTGATGTCATTATTTCTTCAATTCTGCTATAATATATCAACCTTCCATTGCATGTTCGGAGTTCTTTCCTGTCATAGTTCCACTTCTAACTGTACATTCAAGTTCTTGATTCTGCAAGCAAAAACATCATATCTCCGCAACCATTAATTCCTTCAATGGATTTCTTACTTATGACGGATTCCATCAGGGTGAATTACCATTTACAAGAACATACACTTATTCTTTTCTATGTGATGTCCTTTTTCTCCTACTCTATCTCTGGACACTTCTTGCTTCAATTATGCATTCTACTTCTATTCACTGTCTCTACGTTGTCTGCTGCCTCAGTTCCTTATCTGCCTTGCTTCCTCTCTGCTTCTTTGCTCTTTCTGCTGGTCTTTGTGCTGGTATTTTCCACTTCCATTGCCATCAATGACAGCATTTCCAACAATATCCCCCTATGGCATTGATGGCAATAATATTCCTCTGTTTGTCTTATAGAAGCCCTTTGTGCGTTTCCTCCCCCTTTGACGTCAATGGCAAAGAGTTGATCAAGATTCTTTGAACCAACAATATCATGCTCCCCCTAAGATCATGCTGCATCTTCAAACATAATATGACCAATGCTCCCCCTTAGCCTATGCATTCAGAGATGCCTAATCAGCACCTCACAACCAATTTAATCTTCTAAATTTAAGTAGACCTGATCCTCTGCATGGAAGAGACTACTCCCAATTTCTGTCTCAGATATTCGAATGCTTCCCTAGGTAGAGGTTTGGTAAATATATCAGCAACTTGTTCTTTGGAGGAAACATACTCCAATTTCACTTTTTGTTCAAGCACTTGTTCATGTAAGAAGTGATATTTGATGGGAATGTGCTTGGTCTTGGAATGCATAACATGATTCTTTGAGATACTGATGACACTTGTATTATCACACATAATGGAGATAGGAGGTGAAAATTTGATTTGAAAGTCTTGTAAGGTTTGCATCATCCAGATAAGTTGAGTGCAACATGATGCGGCAGCCACATATTCTGCTTCTGTTGTAGATAAGGCAATAGATATTTGCTTCTTGCTAAACCAAGATACTAACCGGGGCCCCATATAGAATGCACCACCACTAGTGATTTTCTGATCATCAACACTTCCAGCCCAATCTGCATCAGTGTATGCATGAAGAATAAGATCAACATTCTTTGGATACCATAGTCCAAAGTCTTGAGTTCCTTGTAGATATTTGAATATTCTTTTCACAGCCTGAAGATGAGACTCTTTTGGATTAGCTTGGAATAGTCCAACAATCCCAACTGCATGCATGATGCCTGCTATTGTCCCAGTGAGATAAAGTATACTTCCTATCATAGATCTATATTCTGGTTGATTCACCGTGGGGGAATCATCATTAGAACTGAGATTACATCCGGTTATCATTGGTGTACTTACAGGTTTGCAATCTTTCATGCCATACTTCTTCAAGATTTGCTTGAGGTATTTTTCTTGTGATAAGAATATGCCATCTGTTGCTTGTTGCACTTGCAAGCCAAGAAAGAATGTTAGTTCCCCAAGTAAAGACATTTCAAATTCTTGCTGCATATCAGAAGCAAATTTCTGACTCATAGAATCTTCATTACTTCCAAAAATGATATCATCAACATATATAACCACAATCAATAGTTTGTCATGTTCAGTTTTTGTGTATAAATTGCTATCAGCAGACCCCTTTGAAAATCCTTTTTGGTGAAGATATTTGTCCAGACGATAGTACCATGCCCTTGGAGCTTGTTTGAGACCATATAGAGCCTTTTTAAGTCTACAAACAAGTTTTTCATCATTTCCCAGAATGAATCCTTCTGGTTGTTCTATATAAACTTCTTCTTCCAGATCACCATTGAGAAAAGCAGATTTAACATCCATTTGATAAACTTTTAATTGTTGGAAGCTTGAAAAATAAAGAAACATTCTTATGGCTTCAAGTCTGGCTACAGGAGCAAAATTTTCTTCAAAGTCTATACCTTCTTGTTGAGCACACCCCTTGCAAACAAGTCTAGCTTTATTTCTTATCACATCCCCATTCTCATTTAACTTGTTTTTGAATACCCATTTAGTTCCAATGACATTTTTGTCATGAGGTCTTGGTACTAATTCCCAAGTGTGATTCTTTTCAATTTGATCAAGCTCTTCATTCATGGCTTGAATCCAACATTCATCTTTGCTAGCTTGACTGACATTGTGAGTTTCAATAGTGGACAGAAATGCTAGATTGCTAGAAGATCCCACAAGAGTCCTTCTTGTTTGTACACCTGATCCCTTTTCTCCCAATATTTGAGATTATGGATGATTCTTTTGAACATATCTAGATGGAGCCTTTTCAGACAAATCATCTTCAGGTTCTTCATTGGGTTCACTGTTTGTATCATTACTATTTGATGTAGAAGGATATATGTCATCATCATCGTCTTCATTTGTTGTTTGTTTTTCTTCTTTTGGAGCTACTGGAGACTCATCAATAACAACATCTATACATTCAACAATCTTCCAAAGTATTTTATTGTAACATTTATATGCCCTACTCCTAGAGGAGTAACCAAGAAATATTCCTTCATCTGCTCTGGGTTGAAACTTGCCAAGTTTTTCATCATTATTTTTGATAAAACATTTGCTTCCAAAAATTCTAAAATGCTTTACAATGGGAGAATTACCATACCAGAGTTCATATGGAGTTTTATCACTATTTACATGAACATGTGCCTTGTTAAGAATGTTTAATGATGTATGTGCTGCTTCTCCCCAAAATGTGTCAGGTGTTTCAGAATCATTAAGCAAAGCTCTAGCCATTTGTTGAACTGTTCTGTTCATTCTTTCTGCTACACCATTTTGTTGTGGAGTGCCAGCTATAGAAAACTGTCTTTTTATGCCATGTTGTTCACAAAATTCAAGGAATTCATCTGATGTATATTCTCCTCCTCGATCAGATCTGAGGCACTTAATTTTTAGATCTAATTCATTCTCAACTAGTGCTTTGAATATCTGAAATTTCTCAAATGCTTCATCTTTGTGTTTAAGTAGCCCAATCCAACACATTCTAGAGAAATCATCAATGAATAAGATATAGTATTCTTCACCACGTGGTGAATTTTTCCTCATAGGTCCACTTATGTCAGTATGAATGAGTTCAAGAGGCTTACTTGATGATCCTTCCTTGGCATTAAATTGTACTCTGGTTTTCTTACCAAATTGGCAAGATTTGCATATGATATTTTCAGGTAGAGTAATATTGGGAAGATCACGAACAGCTTTAAGTCTGCTTGATTTATTGATTTGGGAGAATCTCAGATGCCCCAAACTTCTATGCCATAGCCAATTTTCTGAAGATTTACTCAAGTAACATTGTTCTTTGCAGTTCTTCAATACATACAGGTTGCTTGGAGTTCTTTTTCCTTTTATAATTGCTTTACTTGTATCAAGATCACGTACCACACATTCTTTTGAACTAAATACAACTTCAGTTCCTTGATCACACATTTGACTTACACTTAACAGGTTATGCTTTAATCCATCCACATACATAACTTCATTAGCTTTCACCTTTTCTTTTAGAAAAACAGACCCTTTTCCCTTAATGACCGTAGGAGTATCATTTCCAAATGTAACATTCTTTTCTTTTTCTAAAGCACTATATGCTAGAAGTTTGTTTTTGTCACCTTTCATGTGTCTTGAGCATCCACTATCAATGTACCATTGGTTTTCTTCATCTTCTGCAAATAACACTATGCCACAATTTTCAACCTGTAATTCCTTCTTTTTCCATACTTTGGAGCTTGAAGGAACATGTTCTTTTGGTTGAACTTTGCTCCTGCATTCAAATTCTTCATGGCCAAAGTTATTGCAATAAGCACATTCAACTTCATTTTGAAGAGGAGAAAAGTTGTTATAAGTATTCTTCTTTGTTTCAATATCAATCCTTTTCTTTCTTGCTTCTCTTACCATGATGGTTTTATATGAAACACAATGAACAACTTTATGACCAAAATTGTGACATGAGAAACATTGTCCATTGAAGAAGAAATTTCTGCGATCATAAAATATTCTAATTGAATTTATCTGTTGATTGGTGTTTCTTTGAAATATATTCCTGTTAGTGTTCTTTGAATTGAGATGAACATGCTTTACCTATAAATATTCTTTATTCCCTTGCTGAGTGGCAGCATGTTGTAATCCAACTGTAACTGCTTTTAGATAATTTGGTGCTGAAGCTTGAGAAGATTCTCTGATATATCCAAGACCTATCTTTATAAGAGGAGAATGTTGTACCTTGATAATCTCATCTAAGGTTTCAGATCCTTTAGCAAATCTAAGATTCAGAGTCTTTACTTTTTCAAGTTCTTTTCTTAGACTTACTACTTCACACTCTAATTTCTCATTGTGTTTCTCCTTTTCTTCAAGCTGATTTTTCAGAGTTTCTATGATTATTTTACTCTCTTCTAAGCAGATTTTGAGTTGATTGTTTTCATCAAGAAAATTATTGTCCTCTAGAGCATCCACAAAAGTATCCTTTTATTCACTAGATTCTTTTTCAAATGCCATGAGAAGTCTAAGATCTTGTTCACATTATTCCTCACTATCAGATAACCCATCACTGTCTTCATGAGTATAGTAACTTTTTCTAGTGCTATAACGATTCTTATTCCTTCTTACTACTTCCTTACCCTTTTTATGTGTTTCTTTATGGGGAAACTTGGCATCATAATGACCAACTCTTCCACAATCAAAACATTTGAAAGGAAGCTTACCTCTAAACCGTCCTGTGCCAAGTTGAAGTTTCTTTACATAGTTTATCTCTTCTTCTTCTGAGATATATCCTGATCCTTCTGTTTTTTGTACTTCCTTCCCTTTTGTAGAAGTTTTAAAGACTACTTCTTTGACTTCAGATGGTCCTCCTCTTCTCATTTCATATGTAGTTAGTATGCCATGAAGTTGCGCCACAGTAAGATTTTGAAGATCCTGCTTTTCTTCAAGAGCAGAAACTTTTGACTCAAATTTTGCCGTTAGTGATCTTAAAATTTTCTCAACCAAAGTAGATTCGGTTATTATTTCTCCCAGATTTCTCATATGATTTACAATATCATCAAGACATAAAAAGAAACTTGCAATGCTTTCCTCATTATTCATTTTTAGATTCTCATATTGAATTCTGAGATTTTGGAGTTTAGCACTTTTTACCTTTGCATCACCTTCATAACTTAGAATGATTTTGTCCCATATTTCCTTTGCTGTATTCAGCTGCATGACTTTGACAAATTCTGATTCAGTTAGACTTCCTAATAGAGCATTGACCGCCTTTGCATTGGTTTCATAATTCTTTCTTTCTGTCGAATCTGTTGGTACTGCAGCTGGATATTGATATCCTCCTTCAACAATTGCCCATACATCTACTCCTAGAGACTGAAGATATGATCTCATCCTTGTTTTCCAGAAGATTAAATTGTTTCCGTTAAAGAGCGGAGGCCTGATAGATGCTGTTCCATCTTGATTACTCATCTTTCTTGATCTTCCTTCTAGCGGCTAAGCTTTTTCAGAAGGACCTACTTTGATACCAAGTGTTGGAAAAATACTGAGAGGGGGGGTGAATCAGTGTTTAGAGTTGACTGACAATTTTTTTTTTCCGTTTTCCTTTGTATGTTACATTATTGTATCCATCTTATATGTCCATAGATCTTATTATGTCTGTACTTAGATCATTGCATCATTTATTCATCAGATAAGCAGTAAGCATGAATAGAAATAACAGAACAAACCATCAAACATAGGCAACACATATGAAAACCGGGATTTAAGGTGGAAACCCAATTCGGGAGAAAACCACCGTTGTTGTTATCTCAGTCTTCAATATTTATTATAAAGAAAACTTCCTACAATTTTATGCTGGTTCAGACTCATACCAGCACGCAGGCACCCACCTACAGAAAGCTACAACCTTCTCTTGTTTACCAGCCTCTCCTGGAAGGGAGCTACAACCCCCTGCTCTCATTTACCAGCTACCACTGGAAGGGAGCCACAACCCCCTCACTGAAGGCTTCGACCCTCAGATCTATAGCGGACCATGTTCCATCCACTTCCACACAACATACCTTGCAGGCCACCATATTTATTTATTTTCTTCAGAGGTGCATCCTTAATTCAGATCTCTCAGCAATCTATTACCCATTTCATACAGATATACTTCAGAGTGAAGTATTCATTCACAACCCTTACTCATGCATACGTTCTTCATGATTTCATTAGTCGATTAAACCAAGAATTAATCATCATCTGATCTAGAGATCTTGATCAATCATCATATTCACAGGTGCATCATAGATTCAGATATATCAGAGTTTATTCATACAGATATCTCTAAAAGAGATTCGTTTATTATCAACCCTTCTGCATGCACACAGTTCTTCATGATTCTCATTACCTTATATAGTTTTCGCCTTTATTAAAACCTTGGGTCAAAACCATTCAATTGCTAATGGTATTCCTGGACGAGGTCAAAATAGATAATCCTGCGGGGTCTCCATAACTCTCATTTTTCTATTGATCTTGGTAATTAAATAATTAATTTAATACTTTTGAACTTAACTTTAGGATTAAGATTAACCCTTTGCAGTTTAACGCTTTCAAACAATATGATAAAACTTTGACCTCGGGCCCACAAATATAGTCAATAGCCAATCCAATATGCGCACGGTACCATAAGTAAATTTCGCACAAGTCCAGCGTCCGATCACCGTTAGATTAGCAAGCATCCAGATCAACGGCATATATGCATATCGCTCGACCTCTGATGCCAAACGTTAACATGCGATGGCCCGTCGTACCTTGGTTAGCCTCCGCAAAGCTTTATCAAATGACCATCGTCTGATGGCTTCCCTCCAAATCAACAGCGCACAGCAATATCGTTGGGCGTCCTGGGTCGAACTATAATGAGCGATGGCGCACAGTGACAAGCGGTTTTCCATGGGTCCTCCTTTCCACGTGTTGAATGATTTATGGAATCGCTTCCAACTCCTCAAATACCGCTCACTCTGCATAGGTGGTGCGATGAAAACCATAAAACACCTTCACTGTTCACTCAATCATGGTTCCATTATTCCACGCAGGGTTCCGTCGCACTTCGTTTTACCTCTTTTCTTCCAGATTCCGTTCATGATTCCAAAGGGTTAGTCTGGGTTTGCGCTATTACTCTGGTCTATCTTTGGCAGGATTTCCAATAATCAACGAACAAATTTAATTCTCTTCCGACGATATTTCCTTACAAACATTAACTCGAAACAATTCGATGTCATTCTGTCTTCAATTTTTCTATAATATATCAACCTTCCATTGCATGTTTGGAGTTCTTTCTTGTCATAGTTCCGCTTCTAAATGTACATTCAAGTTCTTGATTCTGCAAGCAAAAACATCATATCTCTGTAACCATTAATTCCTTCAATGGATTTCTTACTTATCACGGATTCCATCAGGGTGAGTTACCATTTACAAGAACATACACTTATTCTTTTCTATGCGATGGCCTTTTTCTCCTACTCTGTCTCTAGACACTTCTTGCTTCAATTATGCATTCTACTTCTATTCACTGTCTCTATGTTGTCTGCTGCCTCAGTTCCTTATCTGCCTTGCTTCCTCTCTGCTTCTTTGCTCTTTCTTCTGGTCTTTATGCTGGTGTTTTCCACTTCCATTTCCATCAATGACAACATTTCCAACATAAGAAATCCAGATCTACATGAAGACTTCATTGACAGACAACAACCAAATCACAGGAATAACATAAAAACCTCTGCAATAAGCTTCAGAAAACCCTAACTTCCATACGCGCCTTTTCTTAATCAAACCCACGTATATACGCGCTTTTACTCAAATGAACTAGCATATATATATGTAAATATAAACTTTGTAGAATGAACCAGATCCATATAACATACCCAGATTTCTTCACTCAACATCAGCAAACTTGCACCAAGTTAGAGATATAATCATCTCTTCAATGGATCATGCAATAGAATATTCATTTTAAGTCTAGATATCTTGATCCATCAATTTACCTAAGGGTGCATCATAACTTTAGATTTATCAATAAAAGAGAATTCGTCCCATGCAAATCTACTTCAGAGAGAAGTATTTAGTAATAGCCCTTACACATGCACACACTTCCACTATGATCTTCTTCTCCTTATATAGATTTAGCCTTTATCAATACCATTAGTCAAAACCACATAACAACCGATGGTATTCTTGGAAGAAATCAACTAGACAACACAGCACTCAATACTGTGGGTCAATACCATGGTAATGCCCCCTGGTATCTTCTTTTTAGAGCGCAAAAAGGCATATGCGACTTGGATCATTCTTATCCGTGTGTATGCACGGCTTGGCCTGAACAAACCCACGTATATAATATTCAATATGAATATTATCAATTCTTCTATCAGTTCTTCTGCTGGATAATACACACTTCTTCTGATAGACTTCTGATCTTCTACTGAAGACATATATTCCAAATTTACCAAAGAGTTTCCATCAAGGACAACATAATAATACATAGGAATTGTATTTCCAACAACGATGCGATGTTGTGAAACTAGCTCCAAAAATAGAAGAAAAGATATATCAATGCCTTACAAATAAGCCACTTCAAGGGGGAAACCTCCAATACATTACATTAGTGAAAAATTCTTGGATGATTCAAATTAAAAAACCTCCTTTCTATATATAGGAGTCCATGGGGCCACAATGTAATCCTAGCCAACCTAACAATAATAATTTAAGGGCACAATAATAAGAATATGGGGGTTACAAGGGTACAATAATAACAATAAGTGGGTTACACTAACAACAATAAGGGACTATAATATTAATATAGGGACCTAACATGCCCCTCTCCTTCAAAAAAGTGTTGTCCTCAACGCTTAAGTAGCTCTGGCTACTTCTGTATAAAATTCTCATCCTCCCATGTAGAATCTTCAGTGGGTAAGTTCTTCCACTTTATGAGATACTCTGAAATTGATCGATTCCGTAGCTATCGAGTTCTTGTTTCTGTGACCGATTCAGGTTCCAATATGATTTTTCCTTCCTCATCAAGTTCTGGAAATATTGTTTAAACTGGAAGATTTTCACCTATAACCTTCTTTAAGCATGAAACATGGAAAATTGGATGCACTCGTGAAGAAGCAGGAAGCTCCAATTTGTATGCCATAGTACCAATCTTTTGCAACACCTTGTAAGGACCATAGTACTTTGGCGATAATTTATTATCCTTCTTAGCTTGCTTGAGGGACATTTGTTTGTATGGTTGTAGCCGTAAAATACCCAATCTCCTACATCAAAACTTCTCTCGCTGCGATGTTGATCTGCCTGTTGTTTCATTCGATTTTGTGCCAAATTCAGGTTATCCTTTAAGAGTTGGAGAACTTCTTGTTGATGCTCGATGTGATCTTCCACTGCTTGAACTTTCGAATTTTCTCTTAAAGATGATGTGATGGATGGTGGATGATATCCATAAAGTGCCATAAATGGGGTCATTTTTGCTGCAGTATGGAAGGAAGTGTTATACCACCATTCAGCAAGAGGTAACCACTTGACCCATTGTGGTTGTTTATCAGATACAAAACAACGAAGATATCCTTCCAAACATTTATTTACGATCTCAGTTTGACCATCAGATTGAGGATGATAAGATGAGCTATGAGCTAATTGAGTACCCAAACAAGAAAATAACTCCATCCAACAATTTCCAGTAAAAATGGGATCTCTGTCACTCACATTTACCCTTGGGTTTCCATGTAGCTTTTGAATTGTGTCCATAAATGTAGTAGCAACTTTACTTTCTTTAAATGGATGATATAATGCACAAAAGTGTGCATACTTTGTAAGTCTATCAACTACCACCATGATGACACTCTTTCCTTTGGACTTAGGTAAACCCATGATAAAATTCATTGAAATCTCCTCCCAACGTTGACTTGGAATGGATAAAGGTTGTATAAGACCTGGAGTCTTAATTGTATCAACTTTATTGTGTTGGAAAACAAAAAATTCTGCCACAAAATTTTGAATCTCAGATTTAAGGCCATCCCAAAAAAAATCTTTCTTCACCCTGTGGTAAGTTTTTGAAAAACCTGAGTGTCCTCCTAAAGGAGAAGTGTGCAATTCCAAAAGAATATTTTTTTTTAGTTGGGAATTCTTACAAAGATATAAGCGATCTTTGTACCATAAGGAATCATTTTTCCAACTGTTAGCTCCCGAATTGAACCCCAGGCTGAAAAGGGAAAAACAGGGTAACAAATAAACCATGCTCAGCCTTATAGCTAGCCCTACAAGGACATGAGAGGGCTCTCTCCATGAAAGTATATTAAATAAATTGCAATAATAATATGATATTAGGCTAGGTATAATGATGGGAAAAAGTTTTTTTAATTAAATGAAATGAATTTTTATGGATGTGTGGGATAAAAGGGACAGTATGAAACTGGGGAATTAAATCAGGACATAGGGTATATCATGGGGAAATATAGGCAAGATATTTAGCAATCAAGTTTGAAATAAGATGGAATGGAAAGACTGGTGAGGAGCTGAAAGGGGCATAAGAAATGGATCCTTTTCAAACAGAAGAAAAACACAGGGTATGAATGATTTCCCAAGGCAAGGCATAAAAACGGATCCTACCTTTCTATCTTGAAATCATTCAATAGAAATATTTATGAATGGATGGACACATAACAATTTTACATATGAAAAAAAAGAGAGAACAAATGCTAAAACTCATACCACATGGATCCCACAAATCAGAGCTGCATCTCTTATTAAATCCCTGTCAAACTATACAATGGAGCGCACAGTGTTCTTTTCCACACTATTCCCATACTGCTGAATTATAGACTTTTAGACTGCTTTACAAATGATTTACAATTACAATAAATACGCTGAAATGTGGGAACATAGATCCACAGAAAAAAGGAGTTGTTTTGACAGCTGAAGAACTGAAGTGTAATGATAGAAAATAAATCTAACAATCTGCCCCTGAAAATAAGGGACAACATTACATTTTGGGACATCTGAAATTTTGTTGTTATACCCAACGAATGAGAAGAAAAATCTGTAGAAAATATCTCTTTAAACCGTTGTTGAAGATATCTAACTTTTTCATATTTAGTTCCTTGGCCTGTTGACTGTCTCTCACTGTTTCCATTATTTTTGCTGAAGAAAACTGACTTTAACAAAATGCTTTTGAAAATGGAAATGAAATGAAATTATGCCTTTGTGAAGGGAAAAATCAATTTTTGAATAGTAAAAAGGGAAGGGAAGGAGGCGGGGCTTATGTTATAATCACAACCGAGATCGGATGGGAGGCGATATATAATAAAACATGGTAATATGCTTTGTGCAATAGTGCCATCACCAATCAGTGATCGGGGAATGGGGAGGATGTTATTTGAAACAAAAAAAGAAAACTTCCGATGTGATTTGGCAAGGCCCGATGGGTAATGTGAAAGGGAGCGGAGAAATCCTTTTGAAAATATAATTAAAATGGTTATTCATTATTTACAAAGGGAGGAAGGCTTTTTATATGAAAGAGTGGAGGGCTTTATGGTGGGACTGGGGTATTATCATCGCAATCGGAATTGGGTAAATGGGGCGGGCGAATTACGCAATGAGACTTTCGTCGATGCAATGGGGGAGTTCTTTGTATAAATGAAATAAAATAAAACTCAAATTTAACAAAGGGAAGGCCCCTTTTTATTATGCGCATGTGGAGATATTATGTGGTGGGCCCGAAGTCCATCGGCATCGGAGATCGGAGGAGGGTGGAGGGAACAGCTTGTGATTACACCGATTGGGATGATCCGATTGGCTGTAGGCCGTCGGATCGGACCATGAGATCGACGGTCAGGATGTGGTCGAGGGTTTACAATCAGTGGGTTTCCATTGGGAGGAACTAAATTGGAGGAGAGAGATCAAAGGCGCCGATGAGGATGTGGACCGTCGGATCATGATTTTAATTGACGCTGGGGATGTATATCGGACGAGCCAATACAATCGCATCGAAGTTTTTCGATGGACCAATCGGAACGCAAATATTAACATTGCGATTGCGATGGAAAGGACTTGGGTTGGCGGAAGTATTATAATATAACTATGATTTATATTATAATGTTTCAACGCATGGAGGGAAGTGGTTTGGGAATGGCGGGGGGTATTTTGTTATATGAGACTTTAATTTTATTATAAAGTTTCACGGTGTGGAGGGGAAGTGGTTAAGCAACAAATCGCATATTTGTTAAATTATTTTATAATGCGATTTTATAATCGGAGGGAGGAAAAAGGAATTTTATAAAGGAAAAAAAAATATAAACTTTAAACATAAATTTTAACGGAAAATAGAAAATAGGGATTATTTGAGGATATAGGGGACTTTTACTTCACTTAAGCATAAATTTCAATCTAGAAGTCAGTTTTAAGAGTGTAATATACCGTTGGAAAGCTATTTCCGGGCTCTTTCTGATGGATCTACTTGGAAGATGATTTGGCATTAAACATGCTACGGAAAGCTTCTTTGAAGGCAGGGTGATGACTTTGTGGAGAAAACAACTTCTGAATTGTGACTTATTACATATGCTGACATAAAATTACACAATGAATGATAATAAAAGAAAAATATCATGTTTCAACCAAAAAAAATGGTTTTGAGGTGAAAATTACATCAAACTGAATAAAATATTTCTTTGATCTTCTCAGGTGCTATTGACTTTGAGTTTATTGACTTCCTCAACCTTGCTAACATTTATAGACACTTGACTCATTAATTTGACCATGGTGAGACCCTAGAAACTGATGAAACCCATCCTATGACCTACTAACATGATTTTCAGAATGAAAGTGACTAATGACTGAAGACCATAGAGAGGAGAATCAGCAAGTACCTCATGAGGGAAAAAAGATGAAAAATCACACCATTAATGAATCCATGACCTAGCGGAATGGTGACATTTATTCGGTATGAGGCTCCTAATATGCAAATGCAAAAGAGAAATTTTGATCACTGATGGAAGTATGACTAGAATGACACTAACATTGGCTCCAATGGGGATGGTAGCTCCTTGGAGGTGCCAAGAACACCGTAGACCAAGTAGCCTTATCCATTGGGCATGGAATAAAAAAAAAAAATGTTGAAAACCAACACAATGAAAATTGACTCTAACTCACAACTAAGACTGAAAACTAAAATAAAACCACACCCTGCACATATCATCAAAGTTTTATAGCCTTCACCTCGGGCCCAAAACTTCAATGATTTGTGTACTTGAACTCTGATCAAAATAACATGGTATATACAATGATGATGACATAGATTTTGATCCATTTTCTTCAACAATGGTAGTGCTTCAAAAGGCTACCATTCACTGCTCCTCCAGGGAAATCTTGGCCTTCCATTTATGAAAGAAAGAAGGCATTCTATCCCCTATATGTTGAAATCCTGTATGGCCCTTTCCAAAGGTTTTCAAACTTACCGTGCTTCCCTTTGTGTTCATTCCTCGCATCCCATTTCAACACTACATCATCCAACTGCAATTTTTCTTCTTTGGTCTTTTGATCATAGATCTTTTTAATCTTCTCCTGCAACTGGACAACGTTCTATGACACTTCCTCTCTTGTTTGCTGAAGGTGGATCATCTGATTGATCCTTCGCTGACAGTCATCATATTCGCTACCAAATTCTTGTAATAATCTCATAACTGAGACTATAAGAGATGTAGGAAAAATAACATCAGTACCATAAACCAGTTTAAAAGGAGACATACCTATTGATTTCTTATTGCTAACTTTGTTTGCCCACAGAGCATTGATGAGCTTGCGATGCCAGTTTCTTTTGTTTTCCTCCAGCATTTTCTTAATTATATTTATCAGCAACTTGTTCGATGACTCTACCAGGCTGTTTCCTTGTGGATAATACGTTATTGAATGGCCCAACGCGATTTTGTATTTGTCACAAAAATCAACCATCTTCTTGGATTGGAACGCTGCTGCGTTATCTGTTACAATTTTATGTGGGCAGCCAAAACAAGATAAAATATTCGATTCAAGGAATTGAATAATTACCGTGTCAGTTGCTTGCCTCGCTGGGACGGTCTCAATCCATTTTGTAAATTAATCTGTCCCTGTCAATATCCATCGGTGCTATGCTGAGGACGCGGGATGAATTTCTTCTATGAAATCGAGCCCCCATTGCTGAAAGGGTGCGTTCACTAAAACTGGTTTCAAAGGAAGTGGAATCAATTTCTTCTTCCCTTGAAAAATTTGGAATTCATGACAATTCATCAATTTTTTGTATAAATCAAAAAATAATGTGGGCCAATAATACCCTGCTCTCAATACCTTGTTAGCTGTAGTCTTCCAAAACAAGTGACCGCCACAATAACCTTTGTGGAAATCATGCATTACCTTCTGAGCTTCTTCTTCAACCAAACAATTGAGCAAGATTCCTCCTGGATCTTTCCAATATAGAGCACTATTTAAAATGCAATATTTTGCAGATTTAAGCTTCAAAGATCTACCTTTACTCTTAGACATTCCTGGAGGAGGTGACAGATGCTGAAGATGTTAGACTCCTGTACCAATAGGTGTCATATATCATGATTGACTTGATAAGCTATGTAATATGTTCATACCTTCTATTGTTGCAAAGTTTTTCCATATTGTCAAAAAATCAAAAAAATTTAAAAAATGTAAAGAAGGCATACCCTAAAAGAAAAATCAAAGGGTGAAAAGAATAAAATGGCTAAAAAAGTGAAAGAAAATGAACCGCACCAAAAGAAAGGCCAAGGAAAGTGTGTAAGCCTAAATGCCACTACTTTTTTGCTCTTATGTAATAAATAAAATTGTGTGGAACTTGTATTTTATGCCACAATTTATGAACAGTCAAACAGTTTAAGCTTGGCTAGTTCATCTTTCAATTTTATGTTTTAGAGATAGAGAATAAAATCTAACCAAACTGTTTAATCTTGGCAGATAAGTAGATAGGTAGAGTAAATGAAAGGAGCTCAATAGTTTAATCTGAGCCCTTGGATGTAATAAGGTTAGAATTAGATAGATTTTTATATGTAAAAGAAAAAATGTGATGAGGGTTTTCCAGTCTAAGTGCACCCTAATAAAGAAGAAAAATGGTAGGGTAAAGTAGGTAGGGTAGGTAGATGTTGTTGCATAATTACATGTGATGGATAATGACTCTAGATGTGTTAAATCTTTACTTTCATCAAAAGTGCAAAGGCATACACTACACTGAAAGAATTTAAAGAAAAGCAAAGTCAGACTATTAACTTCCCTTCTCATTTTTCCCTAAAAAATTCACTAATTTCCCCTAAGTACTAAGGCATTTGAAAATTAAAGGGGCTCAAGGAATTTCCTTGACTTTTGGAGGGACCGGACCCTCGGCCCAATAATTGGAAAATCCTAAGTACTTAAAATCATTCATCATGACATTCACTCACTTCTAAAAAATCTTTTCCTAAGTGAAATCCCATTTTACTTAGGAAAATCATGCAATATTTCATAAAAACCCCATTCATAAAAGCATAAGTTAAATACATTACCTTGATGTTTTACACTTAGCACTTCATTCATTTCCATATTAATTTTTAACTTATTATTTAAATCCCTATGCAAATTCACTTTTTCCCCGTATTAATTTAAATAACTCCCATATAATATATATCCTACCCCGTTGGTTGAAAAATAACCATATATTTATTAAAATTCATTAATTGGTTGAAATTTCCAATTAATAAATAAACCCAACCCTCCGTCGTATAAAGGGATTAATTAACCCTCCAGGTTAATTAATAACCTAATCCACCAATCAAATCATCCCCGATGTGATTATTTTTAATAAATTGAATTGGGCCCGCCATTTTAATTCCCCGTCATCTTCCTTTCCCGATGACCGTTCGATCGATCAACTCAAGATCTACGGTTGTCATCCATATCGCTACCCATCCTCGTCCGAAATTTAACGGGCGATGGCCAAGCATTTTTCTGAACAGTGCCACACCACATGTCATCCATCGTATGGAATCGCTTTCCCTCCGCTGAAAACCACTCTTCCCCAAAAGCTGTGCGATGGAAACCGCTTACCGCCTGCCTCCCGTGACGAAGCCTTCGTACTTGCTGACGTCATCCATTAAAAAATTAAAAAAAACTCGCCAACCTTTGAATTTGTGAATAAAATAAAAGAACCTGCATCATTTTCATTATTTCATACAGTGACTAGTGTCCCATGCAACGAATTTCGAAATCAACTGTCGAAGTTTTCCAACCATTACCTTGCCGAAGAAAGTTGCAGTCGAGTAATTCAGAGTTCATCCTCCATAACCAGCACCTCTTTTCATCACTGTTTAGTTCTCGGAAAACGGGTATTTACCCAAATTCCCGCTGAGCTCTATAAAAATCCCAGTTTTTGTTTTCAAATCCCAAACGAAAAACTGAAACAGGGTTCAAGATTGCTCTTTAGTTCATTCCTCAATTCCCAAAACTACAATTTCATTCCTAAACCTATGATTGTGCCCGTTTTTTCATCAAAACCCGAACTCATTTCTGAATCCACAAGAACCAGAAATGGAAATTCCCGTGGCTTCTAATGTCGCACCCCTGAATGCCCCTCATAGATATTTAGACCATCTACCTCTAGTAGATAGGGATTTCCAAATTAAAGACCTTGTTCTCAATGAAAATCCTCTTTGAATTTTTTGCTACTGCGGAGATAATTACTTGAAAGGTTCTGAAATTTTTGGATTATGGGAATCCAATATTCCCATGTATCTTCTCCCCTTAGTCCACATTTTTCCTGAAATAATCCATTACTGCCATGCAAATTATGATCCCAATCAACGAGTAGTCTTGTCCCCGAATCAAAATGTCCTTTTCCCAATAACTACTCAGTCTATCAACGAAATGTTACAGTTTCAACCTAGTCAAGCCCTGACTCCCCTTTCCATGGGAGAACTACTTGAGAAATCTACCAATTTATATCATGAAGAGTTAAATCGCCTCTGCCAAACCTTCATGTTGCCAGAACATCAGCCCAAAAGCCCTCCCCCTTATGGTTATACCTTTTTCACTGATGTGGGAAGGATTATTTTGAATATGATATCCTCTATAATGGGTTTCAATACTAGTGAATATGTTGACCAATTAACCCTAGTATTTTTGTCAATTTTTACCCCTGGACAGCCCCTTGCTGTCAAGTATGATTTTTCTTCCTACATTGCAGATAAAATCCATGATTGTTTCATGAGATTAGAGAATGAAAGAGTGTTCAAATATTATTCTATTATATATCATCTCATGCTTTAATTTCAATCAGAGAATTTCCCTTTCTATATCAAAAAACTTGATGCCAAAGGAAATCCTAGGTCTGTAATCTTCTGGTCTGCCATCCCTCATAGTTCCTCTGATTCTCCTTATTTATACAGTGAGTTTATTGACCTATTTGTACACCCTGCAACCACCTTGTTGATAGGAGTCTCTCCTCCTAGGGTCAATAGTGAAATCAAGAAAAATCTTCAACTCTCAAAGAAATACCGGATAGGTGATTAGTACCTATACCGAAATCACACATAAATAAGAATCTATGGATGTGAGTTATGCCCATTCAAGTTACCAAAATATGTCCCAATGAGACTCTTTGCATTAGAGTATTTCAGACAGATGATTAATTCAGATATAGTTCATTTTTTTAATGCAAAGAAAAAGGCTCAACTCAGAATTAAAAGTCAATTAGGTCCATTTGTCTGTAACTCTAGAGATGTTGGGAAGGAAGCTAAAATAATTTTAGAAGACTGTCTCAAATTACAAAAAAGTTTATATTGGGTACCTTATGACCCAAACAAATTTATTTGTGATAGAAGAATGAAAAACAAATTATCATCATACATTCATCAAAGAATCCCAGAAATTCAACAATATGCCAATATGGATGAATGGATGGGAGAGACATTGATAGAACAAGATAGTGAGCAGGTCAATGTTGAAAATGTAATAAAAGACCTTGAAAAAATACTTGACCTAGACTCTTTTAGACAGGTACAGATACCAAGTATTGGTTCTTCTTCTGCTGGGACTTCTCAACAAAATTTACAGGAAATCAGTCCATTGGCTACTGTTACACAGTAATTTGTGACCGTCCTTGCCGTTCCCTGTCCCGCACGATGGAGGACCCATTTGTGACCTGTGAACATTGTCATGCCTTGAAACCATCATCAATGCATTCCTCTAAGCATGAGCTTCAATTTCCCTAAAGACATCTCCTTGCAAAAAATCATGAAAACATCTCCTTTTGCATTGGCGCGGGCAGACAGTTCATCACTCGCGCCAATGGGGAAAATCCTACAAAGAGGTCGCGCCAACTGGCGCTCTGTCCCAGAGCAGTAGTCACGCTAGCCAATTTAAGGAGTGTTTTTTAAATAAATATGGCGGAAGTTGTGTTTCAACAAACTCAGAAACCATTTCCTATCTTGAGTTGGGAGGTTTGGCTGCGGGAGTTCCATGGAAGGGAAGTGGTTTGCCACCTCCCATGGAACCTTCCTTGTTGATAGGGCCAATCCCACAATAATAGGGGTCCCAACTCCCTCCTTCCCCATCTATAAAATCCTGCTCAATTCCATTGCAAGCTAGTCTTGAAATGCCTAAGCTTTGAATCTCCAAATTCCCAAGAGCCTTTGTGCCGTAAGAGCCCTCTTTCTTCCCTTAAGGCCGACTCAAGTAAGAAGACTATCGTCGAGAGACTCTAGAGAGGTTTGCCCTTTCCCTGGCAAGCTTTGCGAGATGTGAATGACTGGAGACCCATCCGAAGGAGACCACGATGTCAGAACATTGGTTGTACTCTCTTTCGATTGTTATTTAATGAATGATTACGGTTATGGTTCCACTCTGTTTTCACTTATGTTAATAATGAGTTATATCCTTTCTGACTGATATATAGTTGTGTATTCTGGATTTTATGCTTGTATTCGTGTTGTTTCTTGCATGTGCAGGTGTCCATCCGCGGAGATTGTGGGAGGATCGTGATCTGCCGAGGCTGAGGAACGGGAACGCTCTCTTCTACGGATCATAGCATTGGATTCCAGGTAGGCCTCCATCTTTGGTCTTTTATTCGTAACTAGGAACTTGCGCTGTAACATTTGATGATTGTTGCTAGACCCCTGCTAGGCTAGTAGGGATCGCCTATGTCCGCAGAGGGGATTTACCTCCTCAAAAATTTGGCGACTCCACTGGGGAAAGGGCAAACCTCTCTAGCCCTGTCGTCATCTCCCAATGCCCTTGAGGCATTTGATGGTCAGGAATCCAAACCCCTGGGTGTTCTTGAGATTCTAGCGATCACATTACATGGGAAAACTGTCAACGTGGAAGTGGAAGTGGTTGACGCTAAACTCAACTACAATATACTTCTTGGCCGCAGTTAGACCCATGCCATGCTCTGCGTGCCGTCCACCGTCTTTCGATTCATTAAGTTCCCTCACGAGGGAAATATTTTCATGGTGGATCAATTGTCATTTTTCACCTCTACCTCTGAGAACAAGGTGCCATACGTGGTTCAAATTCTGAATCCCCCAGATAGTGTGGGACCTGGTCTCTTCAAGGACCCGGTCCTCATGGGTATTTTTCCCACACCACCACTGCACACCACTCAAGTCAACATGATGTCCAGGTCTAATGACCCCTGGCTTATTCCTACGCCTGAGCAGGTGTTTGAGTTTGGAGAATCAATGCCCTTGACGCCAGTAGAGATTAGCTACTGTGAAATTGTTGCCGCATCTGATCCTCCACCTCCTCAGCATGCTCCTTTGAGCATGGCTCTCGACGTCTACTCTCAATCCCCCTGGCTTGGTCAGGCTGATTCACCTGATCCTCTCAAAGAGAATTTTCCTTTAGATGAGGCTATCATTGAAACTATGTCTCTTGAGGAGCTGCCTTGGGGCGATGGACATCATCGCTCCTCTTTTATGCCTAGCTTGGGGGCAATGACTGACTGTCTGGAGAGTTATGCTACTCAGGTTCCTACCCCTCCTCTTCAAATGCCCATTTTGACGCATGAGGTTTTTTCGGAGGGTAACCTGAGTAACATTACTCAAACCATCCCGATCAACATCTTCGTTAAACCGGGGATCGTTGAGAATATTCACGTGGGTGTGACTTGTTCTCCCGATGAGATTCAAGTCTATACTAAGCTTTTCAAAGAATTCAGAGATGTTTTCGCGTGGTCCTATGAGGAAATGCCGGGGATTGATCCTAGTATCGTAGTGCATGAGATTCCAACCTATCCAGGTGCAAAACCCGTGCCCCAATTCTTACACCCCATGCATCCTCGGAAAGTCGCCGCCATCAAGGCAGAAGTTGAAAAAATTCTGAACGTGGGCTTTATTTATCCCATCCCCCTCACAGAATGGGTGTCTAACATTGTCCCTGTCGATAAAAATCAAGGTACGATTAGAGTCTGTGTTGATTATCGTGACATCAATCGCGCCTGTCCAAAGGATAATTATCCCACTCCGTTTATAGACTAGATCATAGATGAATGTGCCGGAAGTGAGATCTACTCCTTAATGGACGGTTTCTTAGGATATAATCAGATCAATATTGCACCTGAGGATCAACACAAGACCACATTCATCTATCCGTGGGATACTTTCGCGTATAAAAAACTCCCGTTCGGCTTGAAGAACGCTGGAGCCACTTTTCAGCGTGCGATGTCCTATGCTTTCATGACATTCACCATATCGTTCAGCCTTATCTGGACGACTTTCCAGCCCATTCAGGTAAGCGAGAGGACCATCCTGAGCATCTCCACCAGATCTTTCTTCGTTGCAGGCGCTACAACATCAGGCTCAATCCTCATAAATGCGTCTTCTGCGTTGATTCTGGCCGTCTTTTAGGGTTCATAGTCTCGAAAGACGGAATTCGCCTTGACCCTTTAAAGGTCGAGGCCATCATAAATCTCCCATCACCCTCCTCCCTGTATCAGTTACAAAGTCTACAAGGGAAAGCGAGCTTTCTTCGGCGCTTTATCCCGAATTATGCCAAGGTGGCCAAAGGATTCACTCGTTTATTAAAGCAGAACGTTCCCTTCCATTGGGACGAAATCGCTCAGCAATCCTTTGAGAAGTTGAAGACATTGCTTGTCAACGCTCTGTTGCTTCGACCTCCGGAATACCACCGCGACTTCACTTTATATCTAGCCGTCGCATTTAGCACCATAGCCATGGTCTTGGTGCAGGATGACGATGACGGTGATGAACATGTTGTTTATTACCTGTCACGGAACCTTCTCGATCCAGAAATGCATTATGCTCATGTCGAGAAGTTGGCATTAGCAGCAGTACACGCTGTACAGCGCTTTCACCATTATATCCTTTTGCGTACGATAACAGTGGTTTCAGACTGCAACCCTATGACGTATATTCTCTCTAGAAAATTACTGGGGGGCAAGTACTCCAAATGGATTGTGATCCTACAGGATTTTGACTTAGAGTTCACTACCTCTAAGTCAACTAAATCACTGGTCTTCGCGGATCTGATATTCTCTCTCCCTACAGACTCTGCTCCCTCACACTCTGAAGATCATATACCGGACGAAACACTTTTCCTCATCAGTACTCGTGACCCTTGGTACGGTGACATAATAGTGTATCTTCAGACCTCGACATTTTGGTCTGAGTTGGATAAAGCTGCCCGCCATCGGATTCGGCACTAGTCCCAACCCTACTGTATAGTAGGAGATACCTTATACCACATTGGAGTAGATTCAGTGCTTCATCAATGCCTAACCTTGGAAGAGGCTGAAAAGTTCCTAAATGAATGCCATAGTGGTGCCTATGGTGGACATATGTCCGTGTATGCTACTGCCCAGAAGATTCTGCGAGCAGGTTATTTCTGGCCTTCCATATTCAAAGATTGTATCACTGCAGTCCGTAAATGTCATGCGTGCCAGATATTTCAACGCAATATGCGCGCGCCACCTTTACCCTTGCATCCCGTTATTACCGTCGACCCTTTTGCAAAATGGGGCATGGATTTTATGACGTGTAACCCTCACTCGGCCGGGGGGCATGCGTATATAATTGTCGTCGTCGACTACTTCACCAAGTGGGCCGAGGCGATGCCTACACTAGCTGCTGATGATAAAACAGCTGCTCAATTTATATTCAATGATGTTATTGTATGGTTCGAGGTTCCTCAAGCCATCGTCACTGATCACGGTACTCATTTCCGAGATTATATGATGGCGGAGCTGACTTCAAAGTTGGGCTTGCGTCACGACAACTCAACACCTTATTACCCTCAGGCGAATGGTCAGGTTGAAGCAGTGAACAAGGTTTTGGTCACTATGCTTCAACGAACAGTTGGTATCCACAAATCCAATTGGCATCTCCAACTGTTCTCAGCTCTCTGGGCATACCGAACATCTATAAAGAGTGCAACTGGGTTTACACCATTTCAATTGGTGTATGGTCTGGAAGCAACTCTTCCGGTTGAATGCGAGATTCCTTCGTTGAAATTAGCTGTGGAACTTTTACCTAATACTTCTGCTGAGGAAGAACGTCTTCTGTATCTGGAACGGTTAGATGAAGCCCGTCGTCTGGCTGCTTTGGTTATCGAAGCACAAAAGAAGAGGGTCAAAACTCATTTTGATCAATCTGTTTCTCCTCGTTCCTTTATCAAAGGAGACCTCGTCCTCCTGTACGATCAAGCACATGACAAGCTTGGAGCCGGTAAGTTCCAACCTATGTGGCATGGGCCCTATATAGTAAAATGCGTTTTGAAAAACGGGGCCTACGAGCTTATAGATTATGAAGGAGTTCCGCTGGCACAGCCCATAAATGGGTTGTACCTCAAAAAGTACTATGCCTAAAGTGATTTCTTGGTGTGGTGTGTGTACATAGGTGTGTTTTTTTCATTTGTGTGCATGTATGGTCTGGTGTGCCTTGTAAACATCTTTCTGCTGATCGGGTCTTCCTGGTTGTGCAGATGTCTATTCATCCATTTGTTGGTTTCATGGATGGTGCCTCCCGCATTACCAGGAATCTGTCTTCAGCAGCCTGGGTAATCTATGATCCTGCTGGTGAGTTTGTCAACCTGCAAGGAGTGTGTCTAGGATGTACTACGAACAACATCGCAGAATATAGTGCTGTGTTAGAATTATTAACCGAGGCAGTAAACCTTGGTATCCGTGAATTGCTCGTATATCTAGATTCGCAACTTGTAGTGTTACAACTGAACGGACACTATTCGGTAAGAAACCCGTCCATTTTACGTCTGTATCTGCGTATTTGATTACTGGAAAGGAATTTTGACTACATTACATATCATCATATACCCAGGCATTTGAACACATTAACAGATGCAGTAGCAAATTTGGTATTAGACAGACATTTGCGTAATTTGTAAATCATCATCACATGTAAAGAAAGATCCATCCAGAAATAGATATGCATATATATATAGATATCGAAATGTTTACATAGAGTGCGTCACATAAAGTCAAAATATACATAATCGTCTTAAGTACATCCGGAGACAATACATCTCTCAAAAAATAGGTGTGGTATAATCCCTAAGAGCTAATCTGCATGGTGCTCATGATAGCATGTAACTGCACGCACTAAGCGTCTCAGGATTCGGTGGATCCGACTTGGAACTCCCACCATATGATGCTGGTACGCCATCGATATGTCCGCTAGCCGAGCATAGTCCGGGATCCCTCGGGCAATGCCCTCGAGATTCTGGATCAACTCCTCTCCTCCTGTGCCCTCTCCCTGAGGATCAGGAGTGAGCTGAATCCTCCGTGAGATTGGAGACATCCCAGCTGCTCTCTCAGGTCCCACATCTGCATCCATATATAAAATGTGTTAGGATGAATGTGTATTAACAAAAAAAAAACATAAAACATAAAAAATCAAAAACATGAGGTCTTACCCAACTCCTCGTCCCAGTCATCTCCTTCTGGCAGTGGGAGATCTGGGTCTCCGGTGAAGTCATTTCCTGCATATGGCCAGTCCTCCACAACAATCAACTGGCGTCGTAACCACCTAAAGAACTCCGGCCTCCAGGACATCTGTTGGCCGCCTCCAGCTCTGGGCATTAGTGCTGCCCAGCGAGCCATTCTTGGCTCTCGTGGTATCGGATCTGCTACTATGGCCCCTTGGCCCTGGAAGATTGGTAAGCGTTCCAGAATGAATGATACCAGGATGGAACCATAGCCAAACTGTTTCAGTTTAGCTTGTTTGCATTTTGTGAGCTGCCTTTTCATGTTTATTGTTACTGCTGTTGCCCAGTCGAACAGTAAGGGACTCATGCATTCTGAGGCCAGCAGGAGTTGGGCCTTTGTAGCCTCGTGCGGTGCCTGCGATCCTGCAGCCCGCGTGATGGTATGTAGGACAACTCTCAATGCCAGATCAGGGATAGTGTGGATATCCACCTTCTTGCTTCCTGATCCCATTTGTGCTCCTCGGCACACTCATGCCATCACTCTTCCATCTTCTCCCCAGATGGTCTGCTTCCAGTCAACACAGGGATCGGACCTCTGCGGGACAATCTGGTGATAAAATAAACATCAGAAACCTCCAGCTCTAATACCTGATCTCGCAACCTGAACACTTGTTCATGTTCATCCCAAATACTGATCAAATACTGGAGGAGCTCGGGCTGAGCTCGTAGACAGGGTGTAAGGAAGAACTTCTTTAGCCCACAGTTTCTGAGGGCATTCATGCAAGCCTCACTTTCTATGGCCTGTTCATCCTCTTCTCCATGCTCTCGTTCTTTCCATTCAATCACCATTTTGCTTGATTTCCTGCATCCACATGGTCATAAACCCTTAGCTAGATCTCTGGTAGGCTTCAAATTCCATTCAATTTGGTTAAAATCTCGAATTTTTAGGCGGAATTTTAGGTTCGGCCACTGGTGCGACTGTTTTGTGAATAGCCGCGCCACGTGGCGTGAGCCCTTTGCATAAAAGATCCCATTGGCGCGGGTCCATGCCCGATACCCACGCCAATGAGCACAGCCCTAAAATTTCAAAGAGTGGCCACAGAGGGCTGATACATAAGGGAAAACTATTAAAAAATGGATTGAAATGAAGAGCAGGGAAGCGCCTCTTACCTGTAGCAGACGAGAATCTGAATGGTCAACCAGATCTGTCGCAATCACCGTCAGAAGTTTGCACTCCAAATGGACCCCTGCTGCTTTTTACCAAGGTAAATAGTAAATGTAATTTTGTTTTTACCATTTTGGCATATTTATAACTTTTTTGACATAAAATGAGTTTTAAAAGTTGTTTTTATCAAATATTTTAATATGTTATGTCGAAAATGGGTTTTACGCTTCCTTGGTATGTGCAGCAGCAGGTTTTTGCGACTTTAACGATGGAAACGAGTTGTATTTTATACTTTTTCGGACTCGGTAAATACACGAAAAAGTCACTTCGGAGTCATCTTTCAGCTCTTTTCTGACTCTCTAAACATGAAAAGATCACCGAGGCCCTTGTCGTTTTGATCTCGTTAAAATGGACACGAATCGACATCTACCCAGTATACATTTACCCCTTTTTCGGGCTGGGATAGATTGATTACGAAAAAGGAATACCGTAGCCTATCGCGACTAGGAGGTTTTCTCGGATATTGTTTTCTACCTTTTCGGATCTGAGGCACTATTTAAGAAAAGGGACCTATGGAGTTTACTTCTCTGTTGTCTTTTCAAACTCTCTAAACATGAAAAGACGCCGAGTTCTCCCTTTTTCAGACTCGTTAAACCCTGATGACATCGGATCCAGTCGAAATGATGTTCTCCGAGTTCCTCCTTCCTAGAACTCGTTAAATGCACTAGGATGGATTCACCCAAAGCGCGAACTTATATTACAAGCATATGCTATCCCCTTCAAGCTTGTTATCAAAAATAATTGGGGTACTCGCCAAAAATGGTGGGGGAAAAATGGACCCATCATCGTTGTCGTCAGCAGTATGTCGCTCTTGAACATGGCACTTGTCTGCATTCGTGTCGGGTTGGGGACATCTCATCTCGTTTCTTCACTTTGCCTCTGTGGGTTTGGATAATCCCTTTTGACCTCTCATTTTCTCATTACCTCGTCACCATGACCTATGATCTGTTGATGTCAAATACTGCCAAGTCCACTGTCGTGCCGTTTATATGTTCAAGAGAAGTTGGCCTCTGCGAATATCAACCTTCCTCTGATTCTCATATGATCCTGATTCATCATGTTCCTCTGTCTCGTGTCGATGATGTGGGAAACATTATGGCCCACCTTCGATCAAGGTCACTTCCTGTCAACTTCAACTGATTATCTAGGAAGTTGATCTAGAGACTCATTTATGGTACCTTGGAGCCTGCATGCCTCAATGGCAGGTTCATCACATTCGACGTGGGGTTTTCATCACTGGCCTCTGATCGAGTGATTCTGCGGGTGTTTGACGCCAACTCATTGATTCACATGCCATATATTGTACCTATAGTACCTTGAGGGCCATTGTCATTATTGGTGGTTCTTCTTGCGTCTGTTAACAGCTCTCATCATTGGCTGGTAATCAGACGATGTTCTTGCATGTTCGACTTCAGCTCACATATTCGCATGCTTGAACTTGTAGTTTGTTTGGGTCGAGATGGAGCGCAAGACCCTGGATTATGTCTGTTGTAATCCAGGCTGCGATTGTGGATTATTATCATTATGTACATGACTCACTGATTGGATGGCTGCGACCATACCTGAGTCTATTTATTTGATCCTCGCTGGATGGTTGCACCCATACCCTGGATCCGGATTATAGTGTACTCTGTTTCAGATGGCTGCGCCCATACCGCATATACATCATGTACTTGAGATATCAGTTGTATTTTTCTACACAGGTTTTCCGACGGCGGGGCTTAAGTTGAACATGTTCTCATAAAGCATTTCACCCCTCTCTCTCTCGGGCCTCATACTTTAGGGGGCATCTGTTACACAGTAATTTGTCACCATCCCTGCCGTTCCCCGTCCTGCACAATGGAGGACCCATTTTGTGACCTGTGAACATTGTCATGCCTTGAAACCATCATCAATGCATTCCTCTAAGCATGAGCTTCAATTTCCCTAAAGACATCTCCTTGCAAAAAATCATGAAAACATCTCCTTTTGCATTGGCGCGGGTAGACAGTTCATCACTCACGCCAATGGGGAAAATCCTACAAAGAGGCCGCGCCAACTGGCGCTCTGTCCCAGAGCAGTAGTCGCGCCAGCCAATTTAAGGAGTGTTTTTTAAATAAAGATGGCGGAAGTTGTGTTTCAACAAACTCATAAACCATTGCCTATCTTGAGTTGGGAGGTTTGGCTGCGGGAGTTCCATGGAAGGGAAGTGGTTTGCCACCTCCCATGGAACCTTCCTTGTTGATAGGGCCAATCCCACAATAATAGGGGTCCCAACTCCCTCCTTCCCCATCTATAAAAGCCTACTCAATTCCATTGCAAGCTAGTCTTGAAATGCCTAAGCTTTTAATCTCCAAATTCCCAAGAGCCTTTGTGCCGTAAGAGCCCTCTTTCTTCCCTTAAGGCCGACTCAAGTAAGGAGACTATCGTCGAGAGACTCTAGAGAGGTTTTCCCTTTCCCTAGCGAGCTTTGCGAGACATGAACGACTGGAGACCCATCTGAAGGAGACCACGACGTCAGAACATTGGTTGTACTCTCTTTCGATTGTTATTTAATGAATGATTATGGTTATGGTTCCACTCTATTTTCACTTATGTTAATATGAGTTATATCCTTTCTGACTGATATATAGTTGCATATTCTAGATTTTATGCTTGTATTCGTGTTGTTTCTCGCATGTGCAGGTGTCCATCCACAAAGATCGTGGGAGGATCGTGATCTGCCGAGGCTGAGGAACGGGAATGCTCTCTTCTACGGATCATAGCATTGGATTCCAGGTAGGCCTCCATCTTTGGTATTTTATTCGTAACTAGGAACTTGTGCTGTAACATTTGATGATTGTTGCTAGACCCCTACTAGGCTAGTAGGGATCGCCTCTGTCCGCAGAGGGGATTTACCTCCTCAACAGCTACGATAGCATCTAAAGGAAAGGAGAAAGAGGCCGATATACAAGTTACAGAGAAATTTACAATGATAGAACAGCCTGAAACTTCTAAAGAACAGGGCCAAGTACAGATTGCTCCTACTCAGACCAATGTGGCAGAAATTTCAATTTTACAAACTCCTCTTAATGTAGAAAAGGGTAAAAAGAGAGATGTTAAAGCAGCTACTCCTTTCAGTGGATCTTCTGAACAACCAGATGTTAAAAGAAAAAAATTGAATCCTCTTCCAGAAGTGGAATCTGTGCACGAAATCCCTGATATTCAGACGTAAGAAGAATTGGGTAGTCAGCAAACATGTAAAATCAGTGGGACGTTCACTACTTTACAGAGAAAAGAGCTGCAAAGGCAGCAAAGTGTAGAAGTACCATCTTTCAAACCACCAATGAAAGATGCCTGGGACATTAAAAGAACATTCATAAATATAAAGGCCAGAAATGATCCACTCAGACATCAATTTTATAGTCAATATTTGAATATGGCTCCTAAGAATCAACAAATATTGATGTCAGCCTATGACATTCAACAGGGTAAAATGGTAATGAGTCACTTCAAACCGAAAGTGCAACAACCTCAAACAGCTGCAGATTATATCAGAACTAATTTTGAAGTCATAGCAAAGGATATTCATCCTTTGGATCAAATTGAGCTGCATAAACAGACAGGTGAAATTATTTATTCTACTCTAACAGATAAATCAATGATGACAAAGAAATTTCAGGATTCTTTGGAAAATACTAATGCTCAATTAAATCTTGAAAAAGCCTCTTCTCAGGCTAAGGACAAAAAGATAAAGACTTTGGAGGAAATCATTATTGGATTGGGTCATAATCCCAAGGATGTCAAGGGTATAGAAGCTTTGATCAAGAAAAAAGATGATGATATTGCAGCCTTGAGAAAACAACTGAAGTTACCAGCCTCAAGACATCCACAGATTGCAGAAATCATAAAGCAAAATTCTGAAGAAGAATTGATGGATTTTCTCTTGAAATTGAATGAGCAACTTAATGAAACTGAAAAAGAGCTTGAAAAATAATTAAAATACAAGCAGTCAAATACTCCAGCATCTACAACTGAAGTGACTATAGGTACTACAACAACAGGTCAGCTAGCAGAATTATCACAGGGTAATATTTCCAATTTAAGTACCGAAGAGTTAATAAAGTCAAAGGAGGAATTGAAACTCCAAGTGATAGAAATTCAAAGAACAAAGGTACAATTCACCACTTTAGAACAAAAATATGATCTCTTGAAAACGAATGTTGCTAATAAAACAAGAGAGGTCAACAGATTAGAAAAGTTGGTCAACAAATTGGATAAGAATCTCACATTGGAGAAGCCTTTAAAGGAAGTAAATGAAATTCTTTGGGACAACATCATCTAGTCAATAAAATATGTCTAGCCCTCAATTCAAATAATGTATGAACAGAATGATTTAGTCAAATTGGCTCTAGAAGAGGTCCTAAAAGCAAGAGAAGAATTGGGAAACATGCCTGAAGAAGCCAATGAACTTATCCGTTTTTTAAATACTCAGAACAAGCATCAACTTCAAGAACTTGGCATTCAAGACAGGACAGGAACAATTTTGGAAATAAAAAGAGTTTTTACCAAAAGAACTCTGATGCAGAATCTAGAATGAAGATGCTCTGATATGCAAGAAGAAATCACTGCCTTCATAAAAAGATTTGATATTTTGTTGAATAAAGGATTGCGCAGTCCTTTAGTTTCAGAGGATAAATTGATGGACCTTGAAAGTTATGTTGAGAAATTGGACAAGCATGCTGACAATCAGGCCAGTTCCTTAACTAATTCATCAGCAGCAACATTGCCTACAGGAAAAAATCTTCATGATAGATTGGAAAATTTGTTTTATCTCGAGCATGAGGTAAGGCATTTGTTCCCAATTCAACCTAATTTCTTCAGATATACAGAGACTGATGAAACTCTCAGAAAGTTGCAAAGAACCAGAATACTAGAAGATAAATGGTGGGAATAAATGTTAGAACTTTTGTAAAAATTATCCTTACATGAATTTTTGATTATGTACTACAGTAAGTCATGATAAAGAAGGATAAAATGATAAATAGAGATTAAAGAGTATCAGTGCAGTTAAAGAGTATCAGTAAAATGGAGCACCCAGCACATTCTCAAAAGAAGGAAACAACACAACATCAATTATCATTTCTCTTATCTACGAGACCATCTGTCTCTAGTTTGTTGTAACATACTTATGAGTCATCCTAGATTATATCTCAATCTGTTATGAGATATTTTTTATAATTTTTTGTATAAATACTCCCTCAATTGGAGTATTGGGGGGTGGATTCTTAGACTTTGATGTAGCATTGACTATTTTGGAATAAAGTGTTGTTGGAGAAATTTTGTGTGGTCAGCTAGATAAGGAATTGATGCGAAAGACTTTTTACAGGATTCTTGTGTCAGACAACGGATCAATAAGTCATCTATCTCTTATGTTTTGAAGTCTTTATATTTGTTTATTATATCATCTGTGTTTCATATCTGAATAATTAACGAAAAGGAATAAATCAGAAAGTGCTTAAGTGCAATCTGCTTTTAATCGTTGTTATTCTAAATGTTTTCTTCTGAACTGGTTTAAACAATGAATTCTTAATTGCTCCTGTTTTGCTATTTTATGCATTTTGATTATTTAGTGAAGAAAACTTAATTGATATTTATTAATAATCACTCAATTTATCTCTTTCGAATGTGTTGAAGGATTCTTAATTGTCCTTCATCCATTTTGATCCCATTCCATTCACTTTAGATCTATAATTGTTCCTTGTTTGATTACCTTGCCCTGTGAAACCATCTTTTGTTAAAAAACTTGATCCAGTTAAGCTATCATTTTCAACTCCATTAGCCCAATGGCCTAGACTACTCAATCTTACTACAAGCTATTGAATTTCATCACCCAATATAAATCAAAATCCCTAGACTTTATAACTAGCCTAATATATTTTAAAACAAAGCTAAAATTTACAGAGAGAGCCCTCTCTGGGTACAGATTGGCTATATTCTGTACCTAAAAGTTGGTTTGTGGCTACCTCGGACCCCTTTCCTCTTCCCAACAACTTCAAGGAAAATTTGAGTGATAACAGAAGGACATAAACAATATCTGAATACCAAGGAGACTGTAGAAAAATATATGAAATAGGAACAATCAGACCTTCATCTTCATCCTCTGACATTGTTGTAATGAGGTTTATATCTAGGGCACGTAGATTTGATTGGGCCATCAATTTCTCCAAGCCTTGGCCTTTGATCAATTTCATGGGCTTGATCTCCAAGTCATACTGCAACATAGTTGCTATCCACTTACCTGTTCGACCTTCTGGATTAGTTTGCATCAAGACATCCTTCACTACTGTGTTAGGGACATATGCTATAGTATGTGAATGCAAAATATAGACCCTAAAATCCTTCATTGCCTTTATAAGATCCAATTCTTGTTTCTCAATAATATTATACCTTAAAGCAGCATCTCTAATAGTCCTACTGAAAAAGGCAATTGGCTTCTCAATCTGATCTCTCTTTTGCATTAAAACAACAGCCATAGTATGCTCAGTTTCAAACGAAAATATGATAAAATCTTGAGTATAGTCGGGACTAATCAAAACTAGGGCATTGGAAAAAGCAAAATTTACCAAATTGAATGACTTGATAGCCTCCTCACTCCATTTAACAGTGCTGTCCTTCTTCAACATATTAGTCATTTCTCTTAGATGTTTAGCCAGATTGGGTATAAATCTATGTAAGAAGTTCATCTTACCATTAAAATCCTGAATTTCCTTTTTGTTGTGTGGATGGTCTATGTGCTAAATTTCCTCCACTCTATATGTATCGATGTGGATACCATCTTTAGAGATGATATGCCCCAGCAGCTTGCCTTCATCCATGGAAAAAATACTCTTCTTGGGATTGAGAGAAATCCCAAACTTTCTGCATCGCTGAAAAACAACTCTCAAATGGTGTAAATGCTCATCATATGAACCTGAAAACACTGTCAAATCATCCAAATAAACAACAAGAAAAACATCTTTTTCATTTGCAAAAGCAATTTCTGTTGCTCACTGGAAAGTAGCTCCAGCGTTCTTCAATCCGAATGGCATTTTATCATATTGGAAGGTTCCCCAGGGCATTATGAAGGTAGTTTTGTCTTGGTATTTCTCATGCACCAAGATCTGGTTGTAGCCTGAGTAGCCATCAATTAGTGACATCCTAGATGCTCCAACTACTCTCTGCAAAATATGGTCCATTTTCGGAAGTGGATAATTATCCTTTAAGGATGCCTTTTTCAAGTTCCGAAAATCTATGCACAATCTTATCTCTCCTATATTCTTACATACTGGGACCAAATTTGAAATCCGGTCAGAAAATATAATGGGAACAATGATACCAGCTTTGTACAACCTATTTACCTCTTTTTCAATGGATGGGAGAAGCTTCAGATTGATTCTTCTTAGCTTCTGTTTGAATGGCTTCTGATTTAGCTTAATGGGAATAGTATGCTGGATTATGTTCTTATCATATACTTTCAAATCTAAATAATCCCATGAAAACACATCAAAAAATTCAGAAAGCAACTTAACATACTTCTCCTTTACCTCAGGGTACAATGCCTTTGACAACTTCACAAACTTGGGCTGGTCAACTGTTCCAAGATTCACATCTTCAACTCCTTTCTTAGTGGGCACCAAGCTTGGCTTCTTTGCGACATCATCCTGATAAAAAAGCTCCTCTAGAGGTATGAGACCTCTAGGAATTACATTATCCTTCAGCTGCAATATATCCATCTAGTTTGCTTCCATCTCTTGATCATCAACCTCATACTCGCCTTCTATTGGAGTGTCTTTGAATTTTCCATCACCCTGAAAAAATGCATTAATCTCATTACCATCCAAAAACACTTGCCAATACCTTAATTTTGTCTGGAACAGTAGGCCTATGTTTGACATAGATCTCAAACTTGTTGCTGGAGTTCATCGAAATCTTCAGATTTCTTGCTATAGTGGCAAGAGAATCAACAATAATGTTCTGCATCCTGGGTACTGCTATCAAAGTGTACTCAGGGAACGTCTTCAAGATATCCAGGACTACATTTCTGTATGCCCTCAACCTTGGATTATTTTCTTGGTATTCTTTTTTAACCTGTTTTATTATTAACTCGGAGTCGCCATACACAAAGATCCTCTTTGCATTCAACTTTTTCAAAATTTTGAGACCTGCAATCAAAGCTTCATATTCCGCTTCATTGTTAGACCAGTCAAAAGCTAACTTATAAGCACATACTCTAACATTGTTGGGAACCTTTTTAGGCTAGAAAATAGAGCTTTTAATCCATATTCCAATACCAGCTCCATCCTTACCAACAACTCCATCAAAATCCATACTCCATAGGCCTTCTTCTTCTTCTTGTAGATGCTGAAATTTTGTTTCTTTCTCTTCTTTACCTTGGCTGATTTCTGGTTGTTCACTGTATTTTTGCTGTTGGCAAGTAGAAGACTCAGAAGTGCTTACTTCTTTCTCTTTTTCCTGTTTGAGGACTTCCCTGAAATTATCTAAAATCTCAGGTGTTTCATCTACTTGTACCAACTGAACATTCTCATCATTTAAACCACCATCTGAATACAAGACAAAGGACTCTAAATCTGTGTGGACAACATTAATGGGATGGTTTATTGGCTTGTCTTTTTTGGTAATCATATATTTCATTTTCTTCTCCCTATATAGCTTTCTCAACTAGCCAAACACAGGGATAGTGGCATAAGAGAAGTCAAGCTGCATGGTTCCCTTAAGTTTTGCACCCCAAGACCTAGATAGGAGCATTCCAAACCTTGGTGGAACATCAACAACAACTACATCCATCAAGAAATTTTTGGCTGGGATTTGATCCAAAGACACTACCAAGTCTTTGATAGGACCAATAAAATGGACCCTACTTGAGTTAAAGGAATACAAATCATGGTATTTTCGACTAATATCAAGGCCTAGCTTCTCCATGACAGCTTTGAGCATCAAATTATGTGAGGCTCCAGAGTCCAACATGGCATTATGAAAAATAAACTCATGTACTCTAAGACTCAGGTAAAAGGGAGGGACTTCATTTTCTTCAGATTCTTCTGTGGCTCGACCAAAAATAAGTTCAGGGTAGTCATCTTCTACATTAACCATATCAGAAACAGAATCTATTTTCAAGACTTTAGACACCTGGTGTTTATAAGTACTATTATTTACTAACTTAGTCAGGGGCATGGATACTTTTAGCTTAGAAATTTCATTTTCTAAATTAAAGGGGGGAAATTTTTCTACCTCTTTAATGGGAGGGTCTTTCTTCTATGTTTTCTCCTTTACTGTGCTTTGTTGATTCTTCTCAATTGCAGTGTTATTAGTTGTAGGTTCTTCGCTGGGGGAAGGATCGGCCAACTCTTTTCCTTTCTTCTGTGTATCGTTCTTCATTTGGAGCTATTTTCTTTTCTGAATGGGACTGATTATAACATCCCTATTCCTTAAAGAGTAATGCCTTTGCTGAGCCGACAGAGCGTTCATATACCCTCTCTGGTAGTACTCGGACTCTTCTTCCAACATTGTGTCATTGGCCAAAATGAAATTTTGGTCTTTTTGAATGTCTGGAGTTGCCACTGTGTATTCTTTGTCCTCTGTGAGGAAAATTGGTGCACCATAAGAGTAAAAAAGTGATTTTCTTCAATCAGAGGATCATCATCCTCATCTGTGTCTGTTCCTTGCATGTAGTTCTACTGTAATGGAGTTTTGATCTACTGCTGTGGTTGATCCGGATTTATGCAGGAAAGCAACTGAATAAACATATAACCATAAATACAGAGATGCAGCGGAAATAACACTTCATTTCATTAATATCAAGAACTGAAATTTGCTTACAGACAGAATGGAAATAAAACTAGCTAGGGCACTGGTAGCTATCTCTGAGAAGAGATGTGGTGGCTACAGGCCTCTGAACTGAGTTACAATGAGGCTCGAGGGCCTATTTATTATTGAGAAACAATGAAGAATCCTAAACATCCAAAAACCTAACCCTAGGAGATGAAGCGCCAAAACTATGGGCCCCGTTTGGGTAAATTGGTGTTTCAACTTCCCAGGGACGTAACTTTGGCATACTATCTCCGTTTGACGCACATGATACATCATTAGAAAGCTCTATCCGAGGACTACAACTTTCGCCATGAATATCATTTTGAAACGGAATGATATTTGCTGGAGGCGCGATGCCCAAAAAACGTCATTTAGGGCCTCAAAACGGCTCCGGAAGTTCAGGACCCGAAAAACTGCTAAAAATAGTAAGTTATGCCGAAACTGAAAAACTGAAAGAGACAATGGTGGGGGCCCAAGTGGAATAGGCGGGTGGCCACCAATATCCACCTGGATCATTCCTCCCCCTTAGGAAGCAATGGTCCCCATTGCGTTAAGTTCCTCCATGAGATGAGGAAATTTCTGCTGAACTTGGTCCCTGGTGAACCACTTTCCTTGGTGCAGGAGTTGGCCAGCTTTGACAAACCGATACAGTTGGATCTTCTGTTGGCGAGTGTTCTTGATTTGCATGTCCATGATACAATTTGTGGTGGCCTGTTCCATGCAGTCTGGGTTTAACTCTATTGGTGTGAGTTGTTCTGCAATGTCTGAGGTGTCCAGTAGAGGTGGGAAGTAAGGATGAAGGCGATCCACATTGAAGACTAGGTGCAAACCAAGGAATGGAGGAATACTAAGCTCGAAGGCATTGTTCCCTACAGCCTTGGTGACGCTGTACGGCCTGTATCGGAGCGGGCAAAGCTTGCGGTGGGGTCCAGTGAGGTGCTCCTTCTGCAAATGTAGCCATACTTTGTCACCCACCTGGAAGTTGTGTGGCACCCGGTGTTGATCATGGCGCTGCTTGTATTTTGCATTGGCTTTGTCCAATATATCATGAACCTATTGGTGGATGTGTTGAATGCTCTTGGTGAAGCTACTTGCTTTGTGAACTTCAGACTGGAAATGAGCTGAATCGGCCTGAGCAGCTGCAAATGGCATGGCTACATCAATGGGACATAGTGGCTGGAATCCCAAGCCCACCTGAAAGGGACTATGGCCAATTGAACTGTGGAGAGCCCTGTTATAACTATGTTGTACATAGGGGAGGCTCTCGTCCCATGTGCATGGATGCTTTGAATTGTACATGCGCAGAATGTGTACAATCATTCTATTGACGACCTATGTCTGGCCATCTGTTTGGGGATGGAAAGCTGTGGACTTGGTGAGCTTTATGTCCAACATTGACCAGAGGCTGGACCAAAATGTGTTGAGGAACCTGCTATCTCAATCTGATATGATAGACTATGGGATCCCAAATTGCACCCACACTCGTTCAAAGAAGAGTTTAGCAATGGCTTCTGCTGTGATATTCTTCTTACAGTCCGCCATAATGGCCATCTTCGAGAATCTGTCAACGACCACGAAAACACAGTCATTTCCATTCATAGTAGAAGGCAGGCCTGACATGCAATCCATGGAGATGGATTCCCAAGGTCGACTAGGGGTAGGTAGTGGAGTATATAGGCCTTGCTTCTTGATGGTCGGTTTGGCAATGGCACAAGTAGTGCAGGATCTGATGTGCTTCTTAACATCCTTTCGAAGGTTCGGCCAATAGAAATACTTCTGTAGTACTGCCACTATTTTCTCAACCCCAAAATGCCCAGCGACTCGACTGTAGTGTGCTTCCCATATCATCTTGGCACGCTCGCTTGAAGGAACATAAAGGTGTCCCAGGTGACATAAATTGCATCTTGGAGGTGAAAATTTGGAACTTTCGTACCCCCCAAGAGTGCCTTGTAAGTGTGGCCGAATTCTGGGTCACTCTCATAGAGAAGCAGCCAATCAGAAGTCTCGTGCCCACAAGAGTTGAGCACAGTGGTGAGCGCCATGATCGGTGGTCGGCTAAGGCAGTCTGCAACATTATTGGTGCTACCCTTCTTGTACTTGATGTTCAAATGAAACTGTTGCAGATATGTGGACCACTTCTGATGGCGATCATTCTGCAACTTCCCTTGTGTCTGTATGAACTGCAGGGGCCGGTGGTCTTTGTGGATGATTGTTTCCTTCCCCAAAATGTAATGCTTCCATTGTCGACAGGCTTGCACAATGGAATACATTTCTTTGTCATAGGTGGGATACTTGCGAACTGTCTCAGACAATGTCTCACTGTGATATGCCACTGGATGTCCCTGTTGAGTAAGAACTGCCCCAATAGCATAGTCGGAGGCATTTGTATCGATCTCAAATGTCTGTTGCAAGTCTGGTAATGTGAGCACTAGGGCAGAACAGAGGCGATTTTTCAATTCTGTGAATGCCTTCTGTTGAGGTTCTGACCAAAAGAATTTTGCTCTCGCTCCTCCCTTGGTGACTTGACTCAAGGGCCAAGTGATATGAGAGAATCCCAACACGAATCTATGGTAGAAATTAGCAAGACCCAGAAAGCTGCGAAGCTCTGTTATAGTGGTTGGGGCTGGCCAATCCCGAATGACTTGGATCTTGGGTGGATCCACATGCACCCCCCTTTCATCAATAATGTATCCCAGATATTGAACCTGGGTCATGCCAAACATGCACTTCTCCAAATTGGCACACAACTTGTGTTGCCGCAGTGTTTGGAGGACTTGTCGGATGTGGTGAAGGTGCTCTTCCCAAGTCTTGTTGAAGATCAGAATGTCATCCAAGTACACCACTACAAATGAGTTGGTGAATGTCCGCAAGATGTCGTCCATCATCCTCATGAAGGTTGCGGGAGCATTCGTCAACCCGAAAGGCATGACCAGCCATTCAAAAAGGCCTTCCTTAGCTTTGAAGGCAGTCTTCCACACATTAGAGGGTTCAATTGGTACTTGGTGATACCCAGACTTCAGGTCGATCTTACTGAAATATTTTGCACCTTGGAGTTGGTCCAGAAGGTCATCAATCCGTGGGATTGGGTACCTATTCCGGACAGTGATCTTGTTCAGCGCCCGATAGTCAATACAGAGTCTCCACGTCCCATCCTTTTTCTGTACCAACACGATCGGGCTCCCACATGGCGATGAACTTGGTCTGATGTGACCTTTCTACAACAGCTCCTGAATCTGCCTCTTGATTTCATCATTTTCCAGAACAGAGCGTCGATAGATCGGTCCATTGGGTAGTGGTGCACCTGGGGTCAGATCAATCGGGTGCTTGACCTGGCAGTGCAGAGGAACCCCTGTGGGTGAGGTGAAGATGTCCCCGTATTCCTCCACGACCTTATCCATTTGTTGTTGTCGTGCAGAGGGGCCCTGTCTGGAGGTCGTGGCCACAGTCTTCTTCTTGCCCTAGGGGCGGATCATCAGAAAAACGAATTTCCTGGTTTGGGAAATGAGCTTACTACATTGTTTTGCAGTAACCAAAGAGATAGTCGTAGGAGGTGGTACCTCTGGTATCCTGTACAACTTATTTCCCAAAGTAATAATAACAGCACGAGGTCGAGACTCATACATAGCATGACACTTCCACAAGTATGGTTGTCCTAATAATACATCAGAAACATCAATAGGAGTAACGTCACATAATACCTCATCCGTGAAGGGCTTGATGCTATAGGGAAGGCGGCACTGCTGGCTGACGCGGAGATCTCGTCCTTGGTGAAGCCACACGATGGTGTATGGATGTGGGTGAGCTGTGGTCGGCAAGCCCAACCGCTTCACGGCGTCTGCTGAAATGAGGTTCTTTTGGCTCCCATTGTCGACAATGAACTATACAGGGGAGCCCTTTACCCACATCTGGGAGTGGAAGAGACGTTCCTCCTCCTCTGGATCTTCCGGTTCCTCCTTCTGGACCTTTGTAGTGGCAACAGTGGCATTGGGCTCTGCATCAATAATATGTTTCCCTTTTTCATTCCCCTTTTCAGGTTCTAATTCGGAGTCGGAGCATGCATCTGACTCAGAAGCCCTCATCTCGGCCACTAGCGACTGCTTGGCCTGACACTCACTTGTGTTGTGAGTGGAGCTCTTATGGAACTCACACCACTTTCTCATGTCCTTCTTTGGCTTTGCGGTGCTGTTCTTTTCTTGTGGCTTTGACGGGTTGTCTTTAGCCACCATGCCTTAGCTCTGTCTTTTGTTCTGTAGTTTGGAAGCACCTTACCCTTGATTTTGATTCGTACATCCAAAGTCTCGCTTCTTCTGTTTGAATTTCTGCTCAATCTTGGCAACATACCGGTATGCCGTACCAAGCGAGGAGATGTCGAGGAACTCCATTTCCTCCTGAATGTATCTGTGCAGACAAATGCGATACTTTAGCACCAAATGTTTCTCTGAATCTTTGATACCCAACTTTGTGCGCAGGGTATGGAACAGATTCGTCAGCTCATGCACATCTTGATCCCTTTGTTGTCGCAGCATGGTCCATTGTATGTACTTGTCCTCATAGCTCCCCACGGGATAGTACTATTCCTTGACAGCGTCTCAGAAAGAATTCCAAGTTGGTACGGCCGAGAACAGAGAGGGTCCTGTCTGGTCCTCGTTCTCATAGTAGGTTTCCCACCAGTCCTTAACATGGGGGGTAGCTTTGAGGAGCGCAAAAATAATCTTCTCCCGGTCTGAAAAGTCATGAACAGAGAAATATCCTTCTAATATATTCAACCATCTATCTATGGCATCTGTGTTTATTTGACCCTCAAATATGGGAATGTCAAAATTTACTTGTACCTTAAAAGGAGTCGCACCTCCAGAGTGGCTGCTGGATGCAGATGCGCCATCGGTGGGCAGTTGTTGAAGGATCTGAACAAAGTTATCCATCATCGCGTTCCTTTGTTTTTTGAGGGCCTCCTCGAGCAATATTTTGATAGGATCTCCTGCTCCCTCATCTTTCTTTTCGTCCCCCATGGGCATTCATCGAGGTTTGCGAGGCTGATCTTGTAAAGGTTCCACCAGATCAAGCCCTAGCTCCTTATGCCCCGACCTCGTTGGGGACATGAAAATAAGGATCGAGAAAAAGAAGACCGCCCTGATACCACTGATCCAGATTTATGCAGGAACGCAACAGAATAAACATATAACCATAAATACAGAGATGCAGCAGAAATAACACTTCATTTCATTAATATCAAAGAACTGAGATTTTCTTACAGACAATGGAAATAAAACTAGCTAGGGCGCTGGTAGCTATCTCTAAGAAGAGATGTGGTGGCTACAGGCCTCTGAACTAAGTTACAATGAGGCTCGAGGGCCTATTTATTATTGAGAAACAATGGATAATCCTAAACATCCAAAAACCTAACCCTAGGAGATGAAGCGCCAAAACTATGGGCCCCATTTGGGTAAATTGGTGTTTCAACTTCCCAGGGACGTAACTTTGGCATACAATCTCCGTTTGATGCACATGATACATCATTAGAAAGCTCTATCCAAGGACTACAAATTTCTGCATGAATATCATTTTGAAATGGAATGATATTCGCTGGAGGTGTGATGCCCAAAAAATGTCGTTTAGGGCCTCAAAACGGCTCCGGAAGTTCAGGACCCGAAAAACTGCTAAAAATAGTAAATTATGCCAAAACTGAAAAATTGAAAGAGGCAATGGTGGGGGCCCAAGTGGAATAGGTGGGTGGACACCAATATCCACCTGGATCAGTGGTGGTGTTGCTTGGTCATGTGCTCTTTTCTCTCTCTGTTTAATTCTAAATTGTGGCTACTGCCCTCTGAAATTCGGATTTATTATTTGAGGCTCAGGTCTATCTGAAATGGTCAATCGATCGACCATCTTTTCAATTTTTTGAATCAGAATCTCCATTTTTCTGTCTGAAGGAGAGGCCTCCTCTTTCACTGTGACTCTCTTTTTTGCTCTGGCTCGAGCTCTTTTAGCCAGCAGATTAGCTTCAATGCTTACTGCTATCTTCTCCATGTCTTCAAGTGAATACGTATCTCTTTCACGCAGCTGATATGCCATATCAGCATCGAAACCATCTGGAAATTTAAGCAATGCTAGTCCCATGGGAGGTTTCAGGTTAGCTGGAATAGCATTATATATAGCATTGAATCTTAAAAAATAATCCTGCACAGTTTCACCCACATTTCTCTTGATATTCTCATACTCAGACAAAATTTGTAGTGGGTTTTTCTTTACGTCCCACCGGTCCAAAAAATGTGTGTGCAACTCTTGTAAAGTGTGAATTGAGCCCGCTGGTAAGGCTCTGAACCACTTTCTAACTTCACTTCCGAAGCTTTGAACAAACAACCTGGTAGTTACATTCTCTACTTCTACCTCATGTAGATCAAAAAATTCATTCATTTTATCAACGTGTTGCTGGGATGTGGTGCTCTGGGTGGCATCAAAGATAGGAGTTTTACTCTGATAATCGGCAGGCATGTCATTGAGAACCTAGGGTAAAACCAGGGGTGCATACCGGGCAGCCATGGCTCTAGGAGGATTTACAACAGTATTTATATTACTTGGATTTAAGGGAGGTGTTGATGGAGGAGATGACAACTGAGAGTTGACTGATGGGAATTTTGATGAATTGGGAGGAGGAAATGTTGTTCCTGATGATTCTGAAGGCTCAGGAATATTAGTTACAGTGATGGACTAAGGAGAATTCAAAATGTGATCATCAATTGAAGTGTTTGCTCTTTGAACTTCAATATCTACAAGGAACTCAGGATCTAAAACTGTATCATCAATGTCAGTTTCAGACTTATTTCTAAATAAAGAAAGCTCAAAATTCTCGTCAAAGGAAAGATCTTCTACAAAAAACCACTCACTCAGCCAAGTATGGGATCTGAAAATAGGTCTGGGACTTAGTGATCCTTCTTGTATTCTGACAATTCTTGGGATAAGATTTGGATTTTCAAACACAGGAGGAGGATTTGGAACTGGATTAGCCCTTGTGTATCTTCTTGAAACCAGTGTGTGTAAATATCTACTATACAAAATTTATTTCAGCCTAACAGACTCTAAAAATCATTTTCCAGAACCGAGGAATTTGCAAGAAAACTTTTACTGGGGTGATCTGACTTTATACTCTGATATATTTTACGACTGTGGAATAAGTGGCTGTAGTTATATTTCTTTCTAACAACGCTTTAACAATGTTCATCGTGAAATAATATCCAGACCTTTAAACAAACCTTTATAATTTAATGTGATATTGGGGAACACATTAAAAATACCAAGCAAATCTTATCACTCCGGTCGTAATATCAAAATGATATAACAATGGCGTGATTTCTTTAAACAAAATCTAACCTTCGAACTTTATACCATAAAACCCTTTTATTCTACCAGTGTGACATATATTTTATTCAGCAGGGGCCCCACGCATCCATTTTTTAGCTTTTTATGAATAAAATAAACATTAAATAACATAAAACCGCCAGATCATACCTCAATTATCGCTTGAGAAGTTCACTGCACGATTGCCATCAGATCTAAGGCTCTTCAGATCGAACGATCGTCGTGAATTTCCCCTTTTTTCAAAGGCTGAAAGTTAACCAAGAAAAGTTGCACGATATGGGCGGTATTGGGGAGATGGCATGCCCTAATGTTACTGGATCGCGTTTTTTGAAGTGGTTTTGCTCCGGGGAAAAATCGGCGTGATATGGGCGGTTTTGGTTTCCAAAACCCGCCAGTGGTAAACAAACCGCATTTTACTGTGGTTTGTACTATGGGTCAGCACTTTAACTCCTTGCGTTAATTCAGGCTGGGTCCCACTGATATTATTTCTTCACCAGGAATAAAACCAAGCTTTTTACCTTTGACAACAGAGATTTCTTTAAAAGTGTCGCGTTCAACGTAACTGAGGTTTAACTTTAGACATAATTTTGAACACTGTTTCTTTCACACGGCCTAAGTTATGACTCGCTCCTCTACAGAGCCTATGTCGATATTTCTTCTAAACAAAATAAAAACATTCAAATTAAGTGCATGAGAATATATGCTCATAGACAGTCAGATCGGCTCCCCAGTGGAGTCGGCAGAGATGTTAGCTCCCGAATTGAACCCCAGGCTGAAAAGGGGAAAACAGGGTAACAACTAAACCATGCTCAGCCTTGTAGCTAGCCCTACAAGGACATGAGAGGGATCTCTCCGTGAAAATATATTCAATAAAGTGAAATAATAATCTGATATTAGGCTAGGTATAATGATGGGAAAAAGGTTTTTTAATTAAATGAAATGAATTTTCAGGGATGTGTGGGATAAAAGGGACAGTATGAAACTGGGGAATTAAATCAGGATAGAGGGTATTTCATGGGGCAAGATAGGCAAGATATTTAGCAATCAAGTTTGAAATAAGATGGAATGGAAAGACTAGTGAGTAGTTGAAACGGGCATAAGAAATGGATCCTTTTCAAACAGAAGAAAAACACAGGGTATGAATGATTTCCCAAGGCAGGGCATAAAAATGGATCCTACCTTTCTATCTTGAAAGCATTCAACATAAATATTTATGAATGGATGGAACACATAACAATTTTACATATGAACACAAAGAGAGAAAAAATGCTAAAACTCATACCACATGGATCCCACAAATCAGAGTTGTGTCTCTTATTAAATCCCTGTCAAATTGTACAATGGAGCGTAGAGAATTCTTTTCCACACTATTCCCCTACTGCTGAATTACAGAATTTCAGACTACTTTACAAATGATTTACAATTACAATAAATAGGCTGAAATGTGGGAACATAGATCCACAGAAAAAGGGAGTTGTTCTGATAGTTGAAGAACTGAAGTGTAATGATAGAAAATAAATCTAACAATATTCCCCTAAAAATAAGGGACAGCATTACATTTTGGGACATCTGAAAATTTTGTTGTTATACCCAATGAATGAGAAGAAAAATCTATAGAAAATATCTCTTTAAACCGTTGCCGAAGATATCTGACTTTTTCATATTTAGTTCCTCGGCCTGTTGGCTGTCTCTCACTGTTTCCATTATTTTTTCTGAAGAAAACTAACTTTAACAAAATGCTTTTGAAAATAGAAATGAAATGAAATTATGCCTTAGTGAAGGGAAAAATCAATATTTGAATGGTAAAAAGGGAAGGGAAGGAGGCGGGGATTACGTTATAATTGAAATCAAGATCGGATGGGAGGAGATATATAATAAAACATGGTAATATTCTTTGTGCAATAGTGCCATCGCCAATCAGTGATCGGGGAATGGGGAGGATGTTATTTGAAACGAAAAAACAAAACTTACGATGTGATTTGGCAAGGCTCGATGGGTAATGTGAAAGGGAGCGGAGAAATCCCTTTGAAAATATAATTAAAATGGTTATTCATTATTTACAAAGGGAGGAAGGCTTTTTATATCAAAGAGCGGAGGGCTTTATGGTGGGACCAGGGTATTATCATTACAATCGGAATCGGGTAAATGGGGCGGGTGCATTACGCAATGAGACTTTTGCTGATGCGATGGTGGATTTCTTTGTATAAATGAAATAAAATAAAAATCAAATTTAACAAAGGCAAGGCCCCTTTTTATTATGCGTGGGCAGAGATATTATGTGGTGGGCCCGAATTCCATCGGCATCAGAGATCGGAGGAGGGTGCTATAGGGTAAACTGCTTGGGTGGTTGGTTTTCGTATATCCCTCTCAAGGCTTTCCGGTGCCCGAGGGAGACAGTCAGATTAGCTATGCTGTTCACAAAGATGGTATGAGCATGTTCATATTAGCTTGAAATAACTTGAAGGAATACAATAGAGAATTACCTCCTTGACAACTTTAGAATCCTTTGGAGAGCACTACGCAGCAAAGCAAGAGTCCTTCCTCACCGGCTCCAAATCTGAATCCTGCAATCAGTCAAAGCACCCGTGTAACTTCTGATATAACAAGTATTCTATCAATTAAATCAACAATAAACATCTAGATTATACACATCTGAGCCATTCATATCATACTAAACAAATATTGAAATAACAATATAACATTAAGCATCGAATGGACAAAACGAACACAGTTCTATTGATTTTGAAAGAAGGAGGATTACAACCATCGGTTGTACCAAGCCCTCCTCAGTCTCCCAATCTCTCTTCTCTACCAAGTGAAGAATTCCAAGCCAACAAGCTCTCTAGGAGCCTCTTTGACTCTTGGCCTTCACAATGTCACACTATTCTCTATTCCACAAGTATGCAAGAACCTTTGAGCAATCCTTCGACCTCCAATTAAGAGCCTTCAGCTCCTTCTTATAGGAGAGGGAGAAAGCCATTGTTGCCCTTCTCTTTCCACTAGTTTGGAATGGAAAAGGCTTAGATGTTTCCTTGATCTCCATGCTTTTGCCTCTCTTGGAGTTCAGTCTTCTATGGCAATGACCAATAATGAATTGGTGCTTCTGCAGTTTCCTTTGTGCACTGACTCCTTCGTGAGGGAAAGTCGGAGATTCAAATCTTTCTCCGCGCTCTTTTCCCAATTCAAACTTAAAACACGGGTAACGCGACCATCAAGTGTAAACAGAGCGTTTCCCTAGCTATTAACGCGGCTAATATATTTCTTGCCTGCGTTATAACGCCCTTGTTCTGTTCTATATATGCGTTACCCTGGCAGAAATAGGTTTAATTTAGGTCTTTGTACTTCTTCCATATTTGTCTTCCCCTTTGAGCTGACGAGGAGGTATTTTGACCTGTAACAGATGCCCCCTAAAGTGTGAGGTCAGAGACGAAGACGATGGCCGAAATACTTTATAATTTGTAGAGAGAGAGAGATTGAAAGACTGAGGAAAACCTGAAACAACAACATATGTCAGAAAATATAGTATTTGCCAAGAGTCGGGCATGTCCCATGCTCAGTAGCTTTAAACAACATGATTTCTCTAGAATAGAGATATGAAGAATCTGTCCACCAATAGGCACAATGTGGAAGTGTCTGTCATAACAGGATCAGGCTGAAGAAGCTGTCTCCATAAACAATATCGCAGCTTGGGGAAGGGAACACAACTTTAATGGTGTAACCTTTTGCCCCAAGGTCTTGACCTCCGATTCACTTAAATTGCATATTTCTCAACATGTGAATGAGGGAGTTGTCGTCGAACATGTGCGAAATCGTCTGATTACCAGTCAATAATGAAAACTGTTAACATACGCGAAGGTGGCCACCGATAATGATGATGGTCCCTAAGATGCCCAGTACAATCTAGCGAGTGTGAATAAAAGGAGTTGAAGTCGAACACTCGTAGAATCATTCGACCAAGAGCCAATGGTGAAGACCCTTGATCGAACACAAGACCACCTGCCACTGATGTCTGCAAGTATCTGGGTACTGATGTGTTTCTGGATCAACTTCCTAGATAAGGTGTTGAAGTCGATAGGAAGTGATCTGTTGAAAGGTAGGCACTGAGGCGTCCTACATCAGTCAACACGAAACGGAAACCAACTGATTTTGTTTATGATTTGAGATATGGAAGAGTAAATGGGAACGTCGGACGACAAATAATTTCTGGCATAATGAACGGTTTGGTTGATAACAGGAGCAGTAGATAACGAGATCTGCTTGAACAATAGAAGGCACTCTAGCAGGGTACTAGGCAGCTGAAGCGTGTTGAACACCAAAGAGTGTGTTAGGATTTTACCGGTGCAGGGACACTAGGAAATGAAGGCTAATACTCATATATGGTAGGGTTCGGCTAACTGCGAAAGAGCTTTCTGGGAAGTGCCATGTTCAAGAATTTTGCTGCCAAATCGACCTTTTTGAAAATGTAACAGAGGTAATATCCATCTTGTCCAAATTTTTTCCCGTCTGATTAAGTTTAATGAGTCCAGACGAGTAAACTCGGTGAATTTTTCATGTTTAGAGAGTTTGAAAAATGTCAGGAAAGACAACTCTGTGCCCCATCTGATTAGGTTTAACGAGTCCAGATGAGCAAACTCGGTGAATTTTTCATGTTTAGAGAGTCTGAAAAATGTCGTAAAAGACGGCTCCATTGGGGTACCTTTGTCATGTCTTGATAACCGGGCACGGCAAAGGGGTAATAGTAAGCCCGAAACAGTTCATTTTCCGTAAGTTAGTCCATCGAATCCGGAAAAGTGAGAAATTTATGTTCAATGGACGTCTACCTCATTTTGTTATGAGTACGAGGAGACGAAGTAAACTCAATCTTCTTTGTGAAATTTTAACGAGTCCACCAAAGAAAACTCGGTACCTCCGTGAAATTTTAACGAGTCACGCAGAGAAAACTCGATATACTTTTTCTGTTTAAAGAGCTTTGAAAAAGAGGAAAAGAATGGCTCCTTGTTCTTTGTCTCAATAGTTTAACGAGCCTGAAAAAGGTGACTCGGGATTTTTTCGGTTTTATGAGCGAGAAAAATATTCCTAAAAAGAATGCTCAGTACTTCTCCATAGTTTTTACGAGCCTGAAGAAGAAAACTCTAGGTTTTTCGGATTAACGAGCAAGAAATACCAAAAAGAATGCTCGATGCCAACTTCGTGTAAGTTTAACGAGTCCGAAGAAGAGAACTCGAGGTTTTTCGGATTAACGAGCAAGAAAAATACCATAAAAAGAACGCTCGATAAAACATGAGTGTGTCTGCTCATAAATCTTGATCCCTTATTAGAATCATCGGTACCAAATCTCAAGAGTTGCGACATGTGCACAGTGAGGAATCACGACTTTGCCGACTGACTTAAGAGAGTCATGCCCCAGAATTAGCTATAAGAAGGTCAGAAGACATTCATTTTCACTGTTTCAAGTGCTGTGAAGAAGCTCTGGAGTGGAAAAGGGGTGAAAACTTCAGCTGGTGATTACGGTCGATCTGGGAAACAGTTTTCTATTCTGCGAGATCCAGGTAAGAGCTAGAACCTCCTGTTATCATTTAATTGCCAATTTTTTAGTTTTTACTGGTTCAAAATTAGGAAATTTTGAGGCCCTAGAAAAATATTTGCGCCTAACGCGGGTCAGGAGTACAACATCCGCGTTAAACTCACAACCCGTGAGGGATGTAAGCGTTAGAACGCTCTGTTTTGTATTAGTGACCGCGTTAGGTGCAACATGATTTCTAGCAATTCAATTTTTTCATTTTTGAAGTGGTCCAGGCAAATTTTAATCGGTTGGAAATGTTTCATTTGTAGGTGTTCAGCTGTTAATCATGAGTATCTCGCGAGAGAGAGAGCATGAGCGGGAAGAACGAGAGATGGTGACGGATGCGGAAAGTTTAATGGCTCTCCGGAGGTGCGGATTGCTTAAGTATGCCCGTTTAGAACTGATGAGGGGTCAAGAGGACCTCCTGAGGTGGCTGATCCAGCAGTGGGACGAACGGCATCATGTCTTTCGAATTGGTGGCAACGAGCTCGCCATCGAAAAAGATGATGTTTACTTTTTGACCGGCTTGTCATGTCGTGGGGCAAGGCCCAACTTGACGGGGTCCAGAGCTGACCCTTGTTCCACTACTGATTTGATCCATGCGCACTGCATACGTGGCACCCAAGCTGTGAGTAACCGGATACCTATCGCACAGGTGACTTTGAGACCCTTGTGGTCTATTCTATGGATGATTGTTCACTTGGCAGGCGCCAAGAGTCAGCATGTGGCTACCAAGGCCCAGATGCTCCTAGCCTTGGATTGTATGCAGCCTCAGGTTTTCAACTGGTGTGACGGTGCAGTCCGTCGGGTCCGAGTAGAGCTTACTGCATGCAAGACCCGTACTGAAAGAGAATTTGGGTACGGAACACTGATTGTTTCTTTCATACTGGAGCAGATACCACTGATGAGGCCCAGGATCCCAACAACGCCATTGGGTCCATGCGAGCCGAGGCAGGCTCGGTGGGCCACTTTGCTTCCACGGACTAGAGAGGGTCCTGTCCGTCACTGTTTCGATGAGGGATTTTTTGATTGGCTGGACTCTCAGATCATCATGATTGAGGATTATCCCTATGCAGGGATGAACTTCACAGGTGATCCCGAGCTAGTCCTGCCCCCTGGCACCCAGTGGGGGCCCGACGGTAAGAAAAAAAATGATCAGTTGTTTTCAAAGAAGTTTTTGTTTTTAGCTTTTGAATGTTTATGTAAATTTTTTTTTTTTGTTGAAAAGGGGTGACAATGAAGTTTTGACATGAAACTCTTGCTTGCTTGACACAGATGTGGCACCCATCCGTCCAGCTGGGGCCCCTCGCTATGCACGGTGAGGATTGCAGCTACCCGTGGCTGGCGCACCTGTAGAGGAGGCGGAAGCCGGCGACGATGATGATACCCAGATTTTACATGAACTCTCCAGGAACCTGGAGGGTCTGAGTACGGGTATACCACCGCTTCCTATGCGGGAGGTTCCAGTTCGTCTGCAGCGGCATACTGTGGGTGTGCCAGAGAGATACCTAGTTCCTCTGAGGGGGATGGCTAGAGCAGTTGTATGCTATTATGAGCATCAGGCTTAGCTGTTTGGAGTAGATGTATTAGTGTCAGAGCATGGCTTAGCGTAGCCAAATTTTGTAAAACACCCCAAGTTTTGGGAGATTTTTCTTTCTTTTTGATGTTTACTGTGTACTGGACACGACATATATCTATATATATATATATATATATATATATATATATATATATTTATTTATTTTTTGGTGATTTTGTGTTTTTAAATTTTTATGCATTTTTTGATGTGATAAAAATATATGTACTCATGAGTAAATCTTTTACAATAAATGTGACAAATTCCAATCTAACACATAATTTGCCAAAGAATCAGCTAATGCATTAAATTCCCTAGGAACGTGCTCAAATGTGATTGTTTGAAATTGACGTTCTAAAAGTCGCACTCGTAAAAAATAACGTAACAATACAGGGTGGCGGACGCGGTAATGATTGTTTAGCTGCATAATGATGAGTTGGGAATCTAACCTGACCACTAAATCGGAGATGTCACGAGATGCCGCTTCTGTGAGGAGTTGGATTACTGACATGTACTCGGCCACATTGTTGGTGGCGTTACCCAGGAAGATCCCCCCGGAACCAAGAAGGTCTGACTCAGGCGTATAGAGAACCCAAGCAGCTGAAGCAATGTGTCTAGTGTGACGACTAGCACCATCTGCATACCCGACGTATGATAACGAATGTGATGACATAAGTGCGAAAGAAAAAGATTACATGAGAAAAACACTTCAAACCAAACAAATAATCCAGAAGCATCAAAAATAAAAAATAGGCAAAACTTATATACATAAAATTACAAAGCATATGCCTAGTGTGAAACTAGGCAAAATACTTCTTCAGATAGAGCCCGTTGCGGGGCTCCTCGAGTGGAATTCCATTACAGTCCTGTAGTTTGTAAGCTCCTTTTGAGAGGGCTTTAGTAATGATGTAAGGACCGAGCCACAATGGTTGGAGCATTCCTGCCCCCAAGAGGTCGTGTTTTTTATCATAAAGTAGAACAAGATCGCCCTCTTGGAAAGAACGAGGCTTGACAGATTTGTCGTATTGAGCTTTAACTCGACGCTGGTGAGCTTTGAGTGCTAGTGTAGCATCTCGACGAGTTTCGTCCAAGTGATCGAGCAAGAGCAAGCGCTCTTCGGTGGCGGTGGTGCCAGGCAGGAGTTCAACGGCTAGTTTAAGCGATGGAATTTCGCACTCAATCGGAAGTACTACCTCCAGGCCGAAAGCAAGTTGGAAAGGTGTGATATTTGAGAAGCAATACGGAATATTTTCCATGATACCTGTCTTGACTGAGATATCGATGAGCATTGTCTTGGAAAGATTACCCATGTTCCCTTCTGAATCGATAGTGTGGACAGTCGTATAAGAGGAGGGAACTATCTCAGGTTGGTCAAAAGACGGGATTTCAGTTTTTATCGCCTCTGAATCAATCGTCGAAGCGCGATGGTGGAACTCTCCCCAAGGTCGTTCTTCTAATGACATGATCTCTCGAATAGCTTCGTCTGTAGGCCAGACTTCATTGAGGAGATCCTTAGAGAGAACTGTTATGGGAGAGAGGGTTGTACCTGTGGTCGAGACCATATCAGTGGAGGGTTCAGATGCGACTTGGATGGCTTCGTAAGCCAACTCAACCGGCGAAAGCGGCATCTGATCTCCATGGGAATCAATTTCTGAAGGTGCCGGAATGATCCATGGGTCGATAGAGCCATCCGAAGAGGTGGATATCATTGCAACCGTGTTTGGGATCTGAGGCGGTGGTAGAGGAAAACAACCTAGTAGGGAAGATGCCTTCAGAAGACCGGTACCGATACTGACGTAAGAGTCAGGGACACCTCCTATTAAGGGTACAGAGCTACTTGGTACAGTGGAATAATCAGTGGTGCAGAAGGATAGCTGATCGACCGTGACTATTTGCCCATCCAATGGAAATAAGATGAGTCGGAAGACCGAAGACACGATGGCGGTCATAGCATAAGACCAACTGCGACCTAGCAGTAGATTATAGTCGAGATGACGCTCTACGACTTCAACGTCCACATTTACCGTTTTCCCCCCCAGAGTGACGGGAAAGCTAGCAAGGTATCCTTTGGGTAGGAACGTGTGGCCATCGAAAGCTTTCAGGGAATTTGATGGCGGGGTTAGAGTAGGAGAACCTAAATTCAGCCAGCAAGCTTGTGACATAACGCAGGTCGAAGCACCTTCGTCTATGACAGTGCGATGGATGGGTCTCCCTTTCGACACAACCTGCACCTGGAATGTGAGTTGATGCGATAGGCGAGGTTTAGCCTTTTCCATATCAAAGACTGCTAGCATGGAATCCTGGGGATCTATTCCACCAATGGCCGAAAGCAAGGCTTTCCTTTGTGCTGGACAGGTTTGTAATACTTCAAGTGCAAACATAGCTGACGGTGCCTGCGCCAAATCTTCTACAATATTGTAGTTTTGGGCTGCACGTGCAGAGGTATTATGAGTCGTGCGTCGAAGTGTCCCTTTAGGGGGACGAATTACAGGTTCAACAGTAGGCCTTTCGATATGAAAATCGTTGGGCGGCGGCGGATTGGAACTAGTTCCAGGTTCCTGAGCATCTATGGTAGGAGTTCCATAAAGCTTGGCGCGAGTTTGAAGGTCAATACTCTCGATGCCATAAATGGCAGATGGTCCTTCGCCGGAAGGATACGAACCACCATTGCCCCGTTGATGGGGTTGTGGCGAGTTGTCAACCATATGTTGATGTTGCTGCTGTTGATTGGGGAAAGGATTGTGAAGAACGGCAGGTGTTCTCCCAGAATCCTTGTTAGCAATAAAATTGGTGCATTCCTGCAACCGAGGACATTTGTATGTCAAGTGGTCCTCCGCACAGATTTTACAAGGAAATCTCATGGGTTTATCCTTTCCTTTTTCATTAGAAGCATTTTTCTGATTAGAGTTATTCTGATTATTCGACTGCTCTTCCGAAGAAGATGTTTTCTTCTTATTCTTCCTATTTTTCCCGTTGGGTTTTTGTGAGGTTTGCACTGAATTTACCTCAGCGGAAGGGAGAGGAGTCGTTTGATGGGGGGCGGTGGCAGCCGAGGATGGCTGGGAGGTTTGCCCCCGAGACTGATTGGTGGCTACACCAGAGATCGTGCCAACGAGACCATCGACATGAGCTCCGGTTTTCTGAGTAGCCGGAGGGTTTGGGTTACCAGGGGCATGGGGAAGCAGATCGTAAAGCGTGCCAGATTGTGAATAGATTAAATCCAGGTGCTGGGCACGACGAATACATTGATCTTCTGTCACCGCACCAGAAAGGCCAATGTCTTTAGAGATATGGGGTAAAAGAGACTTGCAAAACCAATTTGCCAAGAGATGGTCCGGTATTGGCGCTTTGACAAGCCTCCTCCTACGTCTCCATTCATGAATATGGTCAGAGATTTGGGTGGTGGTGTCTTAGCGCAGTGATGTTAACAATTCTGTGCCGGTTTCCACTCTAATTGGTAGTTGAAATTTCTTTAAGAACTCCGTCGCTAAAGCACCAAACGTATTGATGGTGGCGCGTGGTAATTCAATGTACCACTTGGCGGCATTGCCTATAAGGGTGTGGGAAAACAGTCGAAGGCGGACACTATCATCCACCATGGAATTGGATATGGACCACAAATGGAAGGTAGTGATGTGTGCGGCCGGGTCATCTCCATGCTTCCCGTCGAACTTCGAGATATCTGAAGGAATCTTATGTGGTATAGGAGGCCAAAGCGAGTTGTGATTGATGGGATCGTTTGTCAGCTTATGGATGTCGAGTATGTCCAAAGCTGCCAAGAAAGGCAATTGTGGATTTTCCCCCGAGTCTAACCAAGGCAGTATGGGCTGATTATTTGGACCATAGGGTCCCCCCATCCACGTGTTACCAAAAGGGTAAGTGGGACTTTGATAAAAACCTCCCATAGGTGGAGGAGTAGGAACATACGGTTGCTGTCCATAGGGCATAGTGTATTGAGGGGCAAATGGTTGGTTGCCCCCAGCGTAAAAGTGCCCTCCCACTCCATACGGAGGTTGGGGTTGGTTAGTCCAAATGGATGCAATAGAGTTTCCCGGAGGCATACTAGTATTTGCATAATTTGGCAACGGTATAGATCCTACGCCTATGTTTGAACCACTTAAGGGGATAATATTTACAATGGGTTGTCCCATTTGTCCTAAGGATTGCATAGGAAGAGAAATATTCCCTGCTACCTGTGTATTGATAACACTGCCCCCTGGCATAGTGGCCAGGGGGTTTGAACTCAACAGAGGGTTCCAACCGAAAGGTTTGCTAAAGGGCACCGAAGTAGTCGTGCTCGTGGGAGGAGCTACCGTGGTCCCCAACGTGGTCACGGTAGTAGATGCCGAAGGGTTCAGTAAACTAATGACAGTTGTGTTGACCATAGGGTTGGGGGTGGGCATATGTTGACTATTGGGGTTGCCCAGTAATGGCATAGAACTGACCACCGGCGGGGAGGATGATGGCGAACCAGGAATGGTTGCCATTGGTATCGACCCTGTGGATACCGGTGGAGAAATAGATGTTGGTGTTGCCGCAGACATATCTTGGCACGGTGGAATCTGGATTATCACCGGTCCTAACGGATCAGTGAGCGGAGGATTGTAATTAGGTACAACGCCTTCAGTGAAAGGGTCCTCCGGGAGTTCCGGCTGATAAGGGTCTATGTGGTAATCCAGATTAGTCAAAGGAGACTGCTCTTCCGTAGAAGGCCCGGGTTCACCAAGGTTCAATCTTTCCTCTAAGGTGAGAGGAGGTAGACCTTGCTGTCGTCTAGACTGATGGCGTGGGTCAGGGGACGCCACGATGACGGGTTTAATTTTAACAAATTTTATTTAAAATGTGATATATTATGAAGTCTCAAGTGACAGTAACCACACACTTACTAAAAAGAAAAAAGACTCTCTAAAATCAATCAACAAGCAGCCAGTATAGGGTGCCCTGTCTGAGTACTACCATTCACTGGTGATGAAATCCAGTCTCACAATAGCATACAGAGAGGGTTGGTCGAAAGTACAGTTACGGTTACTCTAGAGCTTCACCCGAACCCCAGACGATAGGTGTAAGCACTCTCGTGAAGACGAGTGCCCTCCTAAAGACTGAAGACAGAGTAGGTCCGTCTGTTTCAGGTACCAGGACAACCCGTCCCAGTCACCTTGTGTAAGTCCCTAAAAGTATAGCCACTAAGGATACCTCAAATCACAGACACTATCAGGGGGGTCCACGGTCAAGGACAGTGTGCTATATGGGCAGAATACCTAGATCCCCGATCTAGTTTCGACATCCCCGAAGGGAACCCCAGTATATAACACACCCACAGGATGCATTCGAAGGCGGGCTACCTTCTAGTGCACCCAAGTGTTGTCTCGCGCTGAGCTCCGGTAAAGGAACGGTCCCAATAATGTGAGTGCAGCGAGATTTCACTCGTTAATGACTCTAGTTTTCAAGTTTTGAGATCTTGGGTAGTTTTCTCACTGTCCTAACCCAAGATCCTAGCCTGAACTACTGTTTGTGTGAGCTCAAAAAGAGTTATTAGATTGATTTTATTATCGCTTTGTTTTTAGTGTACTTTTTTATTAGTCTGGCGGAGGGGAAATGGACGTATGAAGTATAGTGAGACTCTTGACTCAATAAACCATGCAAAACATGCTCTAAATATTGACTTCAATGAACAATGTTTCTACAAGGAGAGGTTTCTTTTTTCAATCATCCATGCACCAACATGTAAATAACACAGCTCAAATTTTAAGATTCAGACTTCTATCTACCTCTTTTAACAGTCTGTGAACCAAACTTTCAGAATAAACTCAGCTTAAATGCAAAAAAATAGAAAAAATAAAAATTTCTCTTTAAAAAAGTAAATTCTTTGCACACTAACTAAATAAGAGAAACAAATAATCAATGCCAGTTTAGCAGACAAGTACAGGGATTCGGTCTGTGAAAGGTACTGGTGGCCAAAAAACTCCACAGCTAAAACACAGTCACAGAGGTGAACAACAGGGTTTTTGGCTGGGTAACGCTCTGTCTGTGAGAAAATACAGCATTATAACGCACTATATTTAAGCCTAGACTACGTTATAACGCACTGGATATACTGCATAGGTTGCGTTAACCAGGGAAAAGCTCTTCAGTTGGCCAGACAGGCACATGATTGAACTCTGCAAGCGTTTGGTATGTCTATTGGGCATCAAAAAATGGTCGGAAGGATACTGAACAGAGGAGAGAAGAAATAAAGGGAAAAATAGTCTGGAAACTATGGGGACACTCCCTAGCGGAGTTGCCAATTCTACTATAGGGTAAACTGCTTGGGTGGTTGGTTTTCGTATATCCCTCTCAGGGCTTTCCGGTGCCCGAGGCAGACAGTCAGATTAGCTATGATGTTCACAAATATGGTATGAGCATGTTCATATTAGCTTGAAATAACTTGAAGGAATACAATAGAGAATTACCTCCTTGACAACTTTAAAATCCTTTGGAGAGCACTACGCAGCAAAGCAAGAGTCCTTCCTCACCGGCTCCAAATCTGAATCCTGCAATCAGTCAAAGCACCCGCGTAACTTCTGATATAACAAGTATTCTATCAATTAAATCAACAATAAACATCTAGATTATACACATCTGAGCCATTCATATCATACTAAACAAATATTGAAATAACAATGTAACATTAAGCATCGAATGGACAAAACGAACATAGTTCTATTGATTTTGAAAGAAGGAGGATTACAACCATCGGTTGTACCAAGCCCTCCTCAGTCTCCCAATCTCTCTTCTCTATCAAGTGAAGAAGTCCAAGCCAACAAGCTCTCTAGGAGCCTCTTTGACTCTTGACCTTCACAATGTCACACTATTCTCTATTCCACAAGTATGCAAGAACCTTTGAGCAATCCTTCGACCTTCAATTAAGAGCGTTCAGCTCCTTCTTATAGGAGAGGGAGAAAGCCATTGTTGCCCTTCTCTTTCCACTAGTTTGGAATGGAAAAGGCTTAGATGTTTCCTTGATCTCCATGCTTTTGCCTCTCTTGGAGTTAGGTCTTCTGTGGCAATGACGATAATGGTGGTGTACTGCGGTTTCCGCGCGACTCCTTAGAGCGGGGAAAGTCGGAGATTCAAATCTTTCTCCGCGCTCTTTTCCCAATTCAAACTTAAAACACGGGTAACACGACCATCAAGTGTAAACAGAGCGTTGCCCTAGCTATTAACGCGGCTAATATATTTCTTGCCTGCGTTATAACGCCCTTGTTCTGTTCTATATATGCGTTACCCTGGCAGAAATAGGTTTAATTGAGGTCTTTGTACTTCTTCCATATTTGTCTTCCCCTCTGAGCTGATGAGGAGGTATTTTGACCTGTAACAGAGGGCGGAGGGAACAGCTTGTGATTGCGCCGATTAGGATGATCCGATTGGCTGTAGGCCATCGGATCAGACCATGAGATCGATGGTCAGGATGTGATCGGGGGTTTACAATCAGTGGGTTTCCATTGGGAGGAACTAAATTGGAGGAGAGAGATCAAAGGCGCCGATGAGGATGTGGACCGTTGGACCATGAGTTTAATTGACGGTGGGGATGTATATCGAATGGGCCAATACAATCGCATCAAAGTTTTGTGATGGACCAATCGGAACAAAAATATTAACATTGCGATTGTGATGGAAAGGACTTGGGTTGGCAGAATTATTATAATATAATTTTGATTTATATTATAATGTTTCAACGCATGGAGGGGAAGTGGTTTGGGAACGACGGGGGATATTTTATAATATGAGACTTTAATTTTATTATAAAGTTTCACGGTGTGGAGGGGAAGTGGTTAAGGAACAAATCACATATTTGTTAAATTATTTTATAATGCGATTTTATAATCGTAGGGAGGAAAAAGGGATTTTATAAGGGAAAAATGGAAAATAGGGATTATTTGAGGATATAGGGGACTTTTACTTCACTTAAGCATAAATTTCAATCCAGAAGTTAGTTTTAAGAGTGTAATATACAGTTGGAAAGCTCTTTCCAGGCTCTTTCTGATGGATCTACTTGGAAGATGATTTTGCATTGAAAATTCTATGTAAATATTCTCTGAAGGCAGGGTGATGACTTTTTTGGAGAAAACAGCTTCTGAATTGTGACTTATTACATATGCTGACATAAAATTACATAATGAATGATAATAAAGGGAAAATATCATGTTTTCACCTCAAAACATGGTTTTGAGGTGAAAATTACATCAAACTAAATAAAATATTTCTTTGATATTCTCAGGTGCTGTTGACTTTGAGTTTATTGACTTCCTCATGACCTTGCTGACATTTATTGACACTTGACTCATTAATTTGACCATGGTGAGACCCTAGAAACTAATGAGACCCATCCTATGACCTACTGACATGATTTTGAGAGTGAAAGTGACTAATGACTAAAGACCATAGAGAGGAGAATCAACAAGTACCTCGTAAGGGAAAACTGATGAAAAATCACTACCATCAATGAATCCATTGTTGGGAAAAATACTGAGAGGAGGGGGGGGGGGTGAATCAGTATTTAGATATGACTAAATTTTTTTTACTTTTTCTTTCTCTAAAACCCATATGCTACTTTACTGAACCCAACTCACGTATACATGTGGATATCCTTAATAAAACTTGCGTATTACCAGAGATCTCATTATGCAGATAATTCTTTACTTAGATCATTGCATCATTTATTCATTTATTCATTATATGTTTAGTAAGCAGTAAACATGTGCAGTAAGAACATAATAAATCATCACACATAAGCAACACACATGAACACCAGGATTTAAGGTGGAAACCCAATTCGGGAGAAAACCACCACTATCGTCGTCTTTGTCTTCAATATTTATTATAAAGAAAACTTCGTACAACCATGTACTGGCGCAGACTCATACCATCACGCAGGCACCCACCTGCTAAAGGCTACAACCTTCTCTCATTTACCAGCCTCTCCTAGAAGGGAGCTACAACCCCCTGCTCTCGTTTACCAGCCTCTCCTGGAAGGGAGCTACTACCCACTCCTCTCGTTTACCAGCCTCTCCTGGAAGGGAGCTACTACCCCCTTCTCTCGTTTACCATCTACCACTGGAAGGGAGCTACAACCCCCTCACTGAAGGCTTCGACCCTCAGCACCATTGCGGACCATGTTTCATCAATTTTCATACTGGATCCAATAGCTTCCATACAACACACCTTGTAGGCCACTTTTCATCAGATTTTCAGATTGGACCCACTCCACACATTTAACCTCAACATATATCAAACTGAAACTTATAACCCCATCAATTAATTCATTGAATCATCAACCAATCAACCAAAAACTTGATCTTTAATCACCATAATCAGCAGCATAATCAACATTCAAACAACCCAGATCTGTGTGAATACATCATTGACAGATAGCAGTAAAACAACAAAACAAATCAGACATTTCATTCCACTTACTTTAGCAAAACCCTAGATTCCATAGGCGCTTTTACTTCACTGAAACTGCGTACATACGTGCTTTCATAGAGACAAAACTACATATACTTCAGTGCATTTTATTCTTCAAAAACCCTAACTTCCATACGTGTTTTTCTTTAAGCGGACATGCATATACACGCGCTCTTCATGAAACGAACCTGCGTATAGATCTGAAACTTTTCAGGATTGTGCAGCTCTTCAAATCAGATAAACAACTCAGATCTCATGCTTTACTTCAGCAAAGATTCGCCACATCTCAGATCTAAAAATTCCATAAACAGATCTAGAGAATACATAGTCATTTTCAGATCTAGAGATCCCTCTTCATCATTTTCTTCATAGGTGCATTATTAATTCAGATCAATAGATTGTTTCCCATTCCATGCAGATATACTTCAAAGTGAAGTATTCATTAAAACCCAGACACATGCACACCCTTGCACTATGTTCTTCTTTTCCTTAAATATATTTAGCTTTTACCAATACCATGAGCCAAAACCACACAACTTCCAATGGTATTCTTGGACGTAATCAAATAAACCATACAACGCTCAATACTATGTGCCAAAACCATAGTAATTCCCCTTGGTATTCTAATTTTAGAGCACAAAATACGTGACTTGTCACGTACATTTCCACATACATACGCTACTTAGCCTTTACAAACCCGCGTATGCTTTATGACATACCATTTTAATCATTGCTCTGGCCCTTACAGGAATTCCTTTCTCCATTACATATGAACTGATCTGTAGATACATCAGATTTGCATCATTAACAAATAGGACAAGTTAGTTTCCATCAAGGACAACTTCATCAAGTAGGTTGCCATCAAATTTATCAAGTAGGTTGTCATCAAGGACAACACTCAGCATCATATTTCCAACAAATATGACCTAGCGGAATGGTGACATTTATTCGGTATGAGACTCCTAATATGCAAATGCAAAAGAGAAATTTTGATCACTAATGGCAGTATGACTAGATTGACACTAACACCAACTAAATGTATCAGATGCACTAGGATCTTGCTGCAAATTTTCAATGAGTGTCCACACTTCTTCGTCCTTCTTCCATTCATCTCTTGCTTCAGTTATCCAATCTGGTTGGATAATAGAAATGGCACAAAGCAATGCTTCCACCTCTTCATTCTTTCTTGAGAGTGCATCTGCAACAACATTTAGCTTCCCCTTTTTGTATATTATTTCAAAGTCATAACCCAACATCTTTGTGACCCATTTTTGCTGCTCTTATGAAGATAGTCTTTGTTCCAAAAAGTGTTTAAGACTATCATGATCATTTTTTACCTTGAAGTGTCTTCCTATTAGGTAAGGTCTCCATTTCTTTAGTGCACACAATATTGCTAACATTTCCTTCTCATAAATAGGTTTATGTAAATACTTTCCTTTGATTGGATGACTTTCAAAACCAACAGGTCTTCCTTCTTGCATTAAAACAGCACCAATTCCATTTCCTAAGGCATCACATTCAACAATAAAGGTTTTTGTGAGGTCTGGCGTAGCTAAGACTGGTTCTAGGCACATTTCCTCTTTAAGATGTTCAAAGGCCTTAGTTGCTTCAGAAGTCCATGAAAATGCATCTTTATTCAATAATGTTGTTAGAGGTGCTGCTATTCTCCCATAATACTTAGCAAAATTTTGATAATACCCTGTTAACCCGAGAAATCCTCGCAACTGCTTTATGGTTGTGGGGACTTTCCATTCCTTAATGGCTTTAATTTTGTTAGGGTCTACCTTAACACCCTCATGAGATACAATATGACCCGGATATTCCACCTCTTGTACTCCAAAGAAACATTTGGATGTTTTTGCATATAATTGTTTCTCCTCCAATAGTTTGAGCACCCTGTAAACATGTTGAACATGATCCTTCCAAGGCCTGCTGTAGATTAGTATATCATCAAAAAATACTAGCACAAATTTTCTAAGGAAGGGTTTGAAAATGGAATTCATCAACCCTTGAAATGTAGAAGGTGCATTGGTAAGGCCAAAAGGCATGAATAAAAATTCATAATGACCCTCATGAGTTCGAAATGTTGTTTTTGGAATATCTTCAGTCTTCATTCTAATTTGATGATATCCTGAACGAAGATCCAACTTGATAAAATAAATTGCTCCATGTAATTCATCCAATAATTCATCAATCACAGGAATGGGAAATTTGTCTTTAATGGTGAGCTTATTGAGCTCCCTATAATCTGGACACATTCGCCATGAACCATCCTTCTTGTGTACCAATACTACAGGAGCAGAGAAAGAACTTTGACTAGGTTGAATTATACCCGCCTCTAACATTTCTGCAATCATATGTTCAATTTCGCTCTTTTGGACATAAGAATATCTATAAGGCCTGATGTTTGGAGGAACACTTCCTGGAATCAAATGAATAGCATGATCATGATAATGAATAGGTGGGAGTCCTTTGGGAGTTTCAAAAACCTTGGAATGATTGTCCAAGACTTTTTGGAGATCTGCAGAAATAGATGATTTTGATGTTGGAACTTCTAGTGAGCATAATTGTCCAATTATGCCTCGTTGTTATTTATTTAGAAGCTTTTTCATGACATTAGAGCTTACTATATTTCCTGGCTTCCATGCAATACCCCGTAATTTGACTTCCTTTCCTTCTGAAAAAAATTTCAAGAAAAGTTCTTGAAAATTAAAAGCTATCGTCCCCAAAGATTGTAACCATTGTACTCCTAGTACAACATCAGCACCTCCCATATGAATGGAAAGCATTGGACTATTCAATACATATTCCCCCATGGTTAGCTTGATATTATGGCATTTTCCAGAGCAATTTATAGTTCCTCCATTTGCAACCATCACTTGAACTTCTGGTGTTGGGTATAGGAAACAATTCAATTCCTTGGCTACCTTACAATGAATAAAATTATGGGTACTACCTGAATCAATAAACACTATTATCTTTTTCTTCTTGATATGTCCTTCTATATTCAGAGTTTGATGAGTGGTAATTCCTGCCAATGCATTACATGATATGGTCGGACTCATTTCTTCCTCTTCTTGGGTTGGTTCCTGGTTTATATCCTCTTCTTTTTCATTTTCTTCTTCCTCTTCACAATCTATGTAAAATAATTTCTTCTCAGCACAATTATGAACTTTAGTGTATTTTCTATCACAAGTATAGCAAAGCCCTTATTGCTCTTTTTTCTTCCAATTTTTGTGGTGTCCACCTTGTAGGTTGTGAAAATCTAGGAGTAGCAACACTTCCCTCTTTATAGAAGGGAGTGGTAGGCTTCCTTGTCGCCATAATTTTACATTTGATTTTTCTTGCCAACCTGAATGCCTTCTCCGATGAATCAGGTTCCAAAATGCGAACTTCATGTTGGATGTTATCCTTTAAAGTACCTATGAAGAGATCAATCTTGTGTTCCTCTAGAATATCAGTTACCCTTATATTCAATTTTTGTAATTCCTCAATGTGCACCCCCATTAAACCCTTTTGTTTGATATTTATCAATTGGATAAATAAGGTGTTGCTCTTTGTATCCTCATAATGTGCTATCATTTCCTCCGTAAAAATTGACCAAGTGACAATTTTTTTACTGGAGCAAAGCCATCGATACCATACAAATGTATTTTTTTCTAAATTTAAAGTTTCAATGCATACCTTTTGTGTGTTTTTCACATTATGGAGATCAAAATATTGCTTCATCTGTAGTATCCATGTTACAAGATCCTTTCCATCAAACTTTCTCATATCCATTTTTGGAATATGGTGGTTCTTCCTGCCAACATTAGATTTTATGAAATCACGATTAACATTTATTTTGTTCTCATCATGAGTTTCCTCTACTATCTTTTCACCATTAGGAAACATTTCTTGTATCAACTTTGTCAAACCTTCCATGTTTTCTTTTAGATCATTCTTTATGTTTTCTGTTTTCTCATCGATCTTAGCTTCCATGCCATCTATCTTGGATTCCATGCCATCCATCTTAGATTCCATGCCAGCTTCGATGCCATCTATCTTAGATTCCATGCCATTCTTCAAACCATCCACATTATATTCTATTCCTTTCTTCAAACCATCCATCTTAGTTTCCACGCCTTTCTTCAAAACTTCCATGTCATTTTTTGTTGCTCTTTGCGAGAGCAAAATTTGTTGCACTTGCTCTTGTAATTTTGATATGTCATGTTGCCATTATTCGTCTTCATGAGTCATAGTAGAGCTTTCTAAAGGCTTAATGGGTGTTGAATTATTTTTAGGGGCCATTTTAGAATCCAATACTAATATATATTCTACAATATGCCCTTGGAATCAATTCAACTTGATTCTTCAAACGAGACTTATGCAATTTGGAAAAAAAATACACACTTTTTACTTGATTTTAAGGAGCTCGATATTGAAATTGAATTATATCTGTAATTTCAGATCCCCAATATCTAAAATTCAACTTGTATAAGCCCTTTGAAGCTTCTTTCAAATTCCATAGGTCTGATCTAATTTGGATTCTTCAAGGCAAAGTTATGTCCAATACCAATTTTGGAATGGTTCAGTAGAGCAAACATGTACGACTTGCCACGTGTCACTATTTCCTGCTTTGGCTCTGAAATTGATAGAAAAAAAACTACAGTCTGTGTATTTATGGCCAACTTTTACATCATACCAATCCGATGCTCAGAGAGAGAGCTATGAAGATTTTCCCACGATCACCGAGTCTTTGAGATGAAATTCAAAAGCCTCAAAAATCCCTAACTTCCACAGATCATATCTCTGAAAATGTTCCGAACCAATATCGGAAATTTTGTGAAGATGTTCCTCAGGATTGTGGCTTCACACTCTAAAAATTTCAGCTTCTGAACCTTCGTGGAAAAAAATTTATTACGAAAATACCACGATGACCTGTTTAGGTTAAATTCAGGAGCCTGCAAAATGACCTAACTTGCACAGATCATATATCCGAAAATATTGTGAACCAAGCTCTAAAATTTTGTGAAGATTTTCCTCATGATTTTGGCTTCGCACTCTAAAAATTTCAGATTCTAAACCTTTGTAGAAAAAAAATTATAGCAAAAATTCCAGATTGACCTTTTTTGGGTAGCGAAACCCTAGAATCTCAAAGCTCTGATACCAAATGTTGTGAAACCAACTCCAAAAATAGAAGAAAAGAGATATCAACGCCTTATAAATAAGCCACTTCGAGGGGTTAACCTCCAATACATTACATTAATGAATAATTCTTGGATGATTCAAATTAAAAAAACCTCCTTTCTATATATAGGAGTCCATGGGGCCACAATGTAATCCTAGCCGACCTAACAATAATAATTTAAGGGCACAATAATAACAATATGGGGGTTACAAGGGTACAATAATAATAATAAGGGGGTCACACTAACAACAATAAGGGACTATACTAGTAATATAGGGACCTAACATGCGACATCGCCATCTCAACTTCGCATCGATGATTTCATTGTTTACCATTTAAGCTATTTGTTATAATTTCTGACATGCGATATCAAATAAGTTGCGAAGTGTGATTGCTTCCGATTGGTCACCATGTTGTGGGACCCTACAACCATAGTGCCACATGTACGTAATTGGCTTGAGTTTAAGTGCGATCTATTTTAAAGCGACTGTTGTTGATTGCTTCCATATGTATGTTTAATAAAACTCCAATATTCAGATGCGATGTGGTTTCAAAGGTGAACACCAAAGGTTTTCAAATATGGAGGTAAGGAATTTCATATGTTAAATCACATCAGAGGGAGAAAAGAGAATTATAACATAAAGACGGTGAAACGCCTTGGTAATGAAAGAAAGTGTGAACGCGGGTAGAGAGACTCGAGTATGTGGTCCGACTTAGGGAAAAAGAGAAGAAATTACATAACGTAGTAGGCACGAGCAGAAGAGGTAGTGTCGGGTAGTAGGTGACATGATGATAGCATTCAAAATGTGAAAGCATGGGCAGAGTCAGGTGGAGATGCATTTATACATACTATTGGGACATCACAGCTAAAACAGATAGAGGCATAGACAGAGTCATGCAGAAGATAATATAGTGGCACTGTTGGAAGCACGATAGCTAGGGAAAGTCGGGCACAAGGGTGTTGTTGTAGAACTGTGCAGCTATCGCATCATAACAAGAAAGGACAACTCATCACTTCGGAGGGATACATTAGCAACAAATCAGGCTAAGAAAAAGGATTATTCCAAGTGTATTTTGTTTTCTTTGTTAAGATCAAGGCTACAATGGTGTCCTTGAATACAATATAATAATTATTTTAATAGTTTAGGCAGTTTAGGAGTTCCAAGAAGCTCGAGCAGTTACAAACTGCTTTTTTTTCTATTTAAGCAAGAGAGAAAGAAAGAAATATGGTTCTGGGTTCTGGACCTCTTGGGGATTACATTTTGTACTTATTTTTTTTATTGTTAAATGAACGTAGAGCAAGTTTCTACAACTATTGATGGTGATTCATATCTCTTGTGCCATTTTGTGTCCCTTCTTCTTTGAATGAAGTGAAGTAATGTAGCAGTCGGTCTCTTAATTTCATCTATGTGTAAGAGTTAAATAACCTTAATTTTCTCCTTCATTCCAACTATTCTCTCTTCGCCAATTCTCTCTGAAAATTTAAAGTGGTAGATTCTGCTCCTCAGCATATCATTTTGAGTTTCCCCTCTCTTCACAAACTCCTAATGAAACTTTAAAATAGTACATTCTGTGTTTAAAACATATTATTTCGAATTTTCTTCTCTCTCCATGAATTTCCTTTGAAAATTTAAAGTGGTAGACTCTTCTCCTCAGCATATCATTTTGAGTTTCCCCTACAGTTCTTCTTTCCATTTAGATATCAACAATGAATGGCATTGTGAAATTTTTTATTATTCTAGGTCATTAAGGGTTTTAGAAATTTTTTTCCCAGAGGGATAGAAAAAAGACCTCATGATGAAATCATTCTTGTGACACACTTTTAAAATGTTTTTAAGCACTGATTCCTTTCACAACTGATGGATTTCCTCTTAAGATACAACAGGCTTGAAACATTGATACTAAAAGGAATGGTGAACGTGATAGTCAAAGGGGACTTTGTCTTAGCAAACTAGGTGGCATGATAGTTTCAATGTGGTTCATAGGTGACAAAAGTAATGAAGAACTGGAACCTAGACAAGTTAATCCAATGCACTTAAAAACATATGGAGTTGTTGAAAACTATGGAAGTCACCTTAGTTTGTCTCTTAGCTAATGCTTTGGAAGACAGGGTGGAAAATGTAGGGATAGAGAGTGCCTGATTACCTACCAAGGTGGTGTGGGAGGAATTTTTTGAGGGAGAGTTGAAGGAAGAATGTCAAAGGCTGGAAAAACAAGACTACTGCACATCAAGAAGGGAGGTTGTTATAGAATGGGTGGGCCTGAATTAGGCCAACGATCCACCTAGCAATGTGAATGAATAACCTTCATTATGTAAATATAGGTAGCAGTTATTTGGGAAAAAATAAGGGGTATGTGTTCATAATATACAGTAGGGATGAAATTTGATGATCAAAGAGAGGGAAAATATGCCTTAAGTGCTCATCCATTGAATCACCTCATTAATTGGAGAGGGTGATGAGAGGAGTGAAGATGTTTGATATCCCAAGGGGAAGAATAATGGGGCAGGGCCATGGAAATTATTATGGTGTATAGACTGATTGAAGGGGAAAATGGGAGGGAAGCTACCCAAAGGCTCGCATGATTTTACTATAACACCATTGGCATGACAAAATTACTGAAAATGCAAAAGGAATGCAATCAAACGTTGGTGAGAAAAATCATATCTTGGTTGCTTCCTTTAAATTGTAAGTCAAGTTAGGGAGTAGGAATTGTAGGGACAAGGCTGAAATATGGAAGGTGGGGTGACTGTGAGTGTGATATAAAAATTTTACTGAAGGAAATTAAGGTTTCAGCGAGTGTAATGGCCAAAGGTCGTAGTGTTAGAGGTAGGGTCAAGGGGAAGACCTTGTATGGATGCTAAGGGTTCAAAGGCCGATAAAAGGACATGGATGGAGGATGCAACAAGGGTGGTTATAATAAATTATCAATCGACTATCCCACAAAAATGGAAAGAGATAGTGGAAATACGGGAGAATGAGGTCAAAAGACAGTGCAAGGTTATCCCATATGACCAATATGAAGAGGGAGTAGACTAGATATTTAACACTAGGAAATATCGAACTTGGATGATGGTGTATCATAATACATTAGAGATGGCATGGAATGTCAAAAATATAGTTGGGAATATACAAACATAGGAAGCAGAGGAGAGAACGAGGTGATTGATTGAGACTCAACTCTAGCTAAAGGTGATTGACAAGAGACTGACATATTTTGAGGAGGTTCTCAAGTGTGTGGTGAATATAGAATTTATGTAGGATGACAGGATTGGATACATGAATAATATGTTTTCCATATACCTGAAATACATCCCTAATTTGGATCTATAGTTGCGGGAAGAGAAAGGGGAACCAACCTGTCTGAGAAAATACCATGTTAGGGAGGTCGATGTTGTAGATGACCATCAAGAGGTGACTCAAGGAGGGGACCAACATTGAAAAAAAATCTTGGTGTGGGAGAAACCCATGTGGTGAATACAGGTGCGGGGGAAGCAATTGCAGAAAATGCTATTAAATAATTATGGCATTGCCCAATATTTTGTTTTTTTTGTTGCATCGCTTCATAGGAAGGAAAATAGTTATTTTGTTAATTTTTGGTTTGTTGAGACAAAATGTGCACACAATATGATAGGCAAACCGATAATTTTTTTTTCTAAGTAAGTCTAATTATATTGTATAGTACAAAGGAAATACAATTCGAAACATTCTCGCCGGAGCTTCTATGCTAGCCAATTCTGGCATGGAGGGAGTTCAAAAAAACAAAATTGGGACTGCCCCAATTGGGGAAATCAACCCAGAAATTGTTGCCCAGGATGGGGAAACCAACATGAAACATAATTTTCCAAAAAAATATAGAACTTTGAAAGAATAAGTAAAACATAAAAACCGTGGAATAGTAACTAGCGGATGTAAGAGGCTTCTTATCGCTAATCCTTCCACGGAGAGTCATTCTTCAAGTCTTTAGGAGGTGGCTCTTCAATAATGAAGAAGTTGTAATCTTCTAAGGAGTCATATTCCTTATTTGATAGATGGGTAGTTAGCTCTGGCGTGGAGGCAGAGCGTGCACCTGCAACTGCAACATTTTTATCCTCTATTGAGCTATCACCACATTCACTGTCTGAGGAGTGCGTTGCAGATTTAGTTGGAAGGGCCACTGATTCTTTGGAATGCTGGAGGTAAGACAGAGTTATGGTGGATTTATTAAACATTTACATGAGCCAAAGCTAGCAGAGCTGGACGGGACTCTGGAAGACGCAAAGAAAATATGGTGGAGACACTATGCTGGTCTAGGGCTTCATTAGAGTCCAAATTGAGCATGAATTCAACAAGTCGGTCCTCACGGAGGGGGGAATGGCTCTCTTCACAAAGGAACATGGGAGGGTGAGAGGATTGGACTCAAAATTGGCCCCGGTGACATCTCATCCTCTGGCGACGAGGCATGGCATCGTTGGAATGCTCAGGTGAGGTGAGGTGGGAGACGGTCTTGCGAGTGGAGATATGGAAGGAGGCCTCGATCTGTACAGGGGTCAAGGAATGACAACTAGAATGACTAGCGTAGATACCACCAACATGAATAGATAGGTGGAAAGAGGAGGCAGTGGGAATGTCATTGCAGGGAACCATGAAATATTGTGAAAAGTAGCAGCAAGGATTGGTGTTAATGCCCGGAACAGGTGGATTAGTAAATGCGCAAGAGGAGTAGCTTTAGCTTTTATGAGCGTCCACGCTTGAGCCATGCGCAACCATGTGGTTGTGTCATGTGCCTCGTAGAGGGGCATCCATGTTGCTTTGTCTAAGAGTCACCCCCATCCAGGAATAGTCAAACTGATAATTAGTAGTAGTAGGAAAGGTCATTTTGTTGAACTATATAAGGGATACCAAAGACAAAAAATCTCTATGGAATTCCTAGTTAAATGGGTGGCTAAGAAAATATTTTTCTAGAGCTGGTATGTTTTCTAATATGGTAGGCCAACTTCCTTTTTTTACTCTATGTTTACTTCGTAATATAAGGATTCTCTTGAATTACCAAAAAAAAATTTAAAAAAAGAGTTGCAAATATCTAAACAATTAAAATTACAAATATAGAAAATAAAATAATAAATTTAATTTTAATTATAAAATTAAAATGTAAATTAAACCAAAAAAATAATTTGGTTTACAAGCCCAAGGTATTAGATGGCCCATGGTATTTGTTATGTTGAAGCCTATTTAAAGGCTTGAGGAAATCCATTATAGAATGCAATACTGACTTAATCCTTCTTGGCGCTTGATAGATCCATATTTTAGAAGGATATTAAGTTTGTTTTAAATTGTTATTTAGTTAATTTTAATGACTATTTTAATTTTAGCAACTTGATATGTATGATAAATTAAATGCACACTAAATATTTAACATAACATTCACCTTAAAAAGATATCACACACATGTTTTCTCTTTTCTTAGTTGTGCCTTAACACACATTCAACACCATTTATCATGAACAGGTACTATAAGCATGGGCTTAATTCCATATGAGTGATCAGAATACTAGATTCACTCCCATCTTTATAAACTACAACACATTTTTACAAATACCAACATCTCAAGACTGAAGCCCTTAGATGCTACTACTTAACACCTTGCAATTAGGGGCTATGACTTGGAGCTTTAGCACCTTGGTATTGGAAAATTTGGTCTGTTATACACTTTTCATATAATGATAAGGTTGCGTGATAATATTAGAGTCCCTAGTGGAACCTTGAATTGTGGTAACTATGACATATCTTTTAGGCCACTTGGGCCTATATTTTATATAAAATCAATACAACAAGAACTCTAACCAATTACTACTTTATCACAAGACCTAAAGAGGATATGAATTTTCTAATATTAGATCTCCGATATTGAGTTCCCTCCTTGCTTACCAAACATGGTACCAATTTTGATGTCCCAAGGGTGCAGCTTTTTCATTTGATGGACTCTCTTGAAACCCATTTACATGAAATTTTCTTGTTGGCCAATTTTTCGTTACTTCATGACTTCATGTATCCAAACAATCTAATGTTTGTTCATTTTGGAACTCCAAATTTTCAAAGGCCTCAGGCCCAATATGGAACCCACTACACCTCCCCTTAGCATGAAATTATTTCCCTCTCCTTGCCATGAAAAATTTTCCCCATTTAAAAATAATTCATGAAAAAACAAGAAAAGCATTAACTTTGGGAAAAAAAGCCAAAAACATGAGCCAACCCAAAGGGGCCAAGACCCTGCCACATCATCTTCCATGTAGGTTTCCATGTCACCTCCAGGAAATCTACTAGGTGTATGACTTTGATATCAATCATATCAAAATTAAAATCGAAAAAGTAGCTGATGCACTCAACAAAAGGGTAAATATCATGCATGTTTTACAATCATTAGTATGCATAGATCAAAATTAAATGGGAAATTTTTAAAGTTTATTATCATATATTAGAATTACCTACAAGAAAAATAAGGATTAAAGAATGAATATGTAAAAAAGAAAAGTAGGATTATTGTTGGGTGAAATAATTGTATTTTAATTACAGCTAACCAATTGCACACACACATAAATTTTCAACTAGAGTAGGTATTTTATTTCAAGGTTATTATGAAAAGTATATGAATGTGGAAATCATTAACTAACATTGTTTAATACCAAAATCTCTAATATCATCTAACACAATCAAAACTCAAGTTGTTCTAATTCCTCATTCTCATAACACTTAAATCATCACTATCACACTACAAGAATTCTAAACACTTTGCACAAAAATTTGGAATCAAAATTACTCTTGCAAAATAAACATCACTCAGTCATTCAAGATCACACTTGCAGAAAAGGAAATAACACTTTTGGAAATAATTGTAGAAACCACTCAATTAAAACTTCACTCAACCGATAAACAAACTTCAATATCATCAATTTATGCAACACACAATAATAGGTACCCAACAATTTGTCTAATATTCTACTCAGTAAATTCTAGAAACTATAGCAACAAAATAATTGAGAACACACACTAATAAATAGATGAATCTAGGATATATGATGATACATAAATAATTGACATCAAATATTATAAAAACTTAATTGGTCAATAACTGAAACATATTAGTATAATTATGTAATAGTGACATTTAAACAATATTAAACATGATTATGAGAAAATCAAGACATTTCTACACTACCTTACTGACACAGTGATCCATTATAAAGAGGAGGACCATCCTCCTTAGCAGGGACTTGGTAATTTACATCTCACAAGATAATATAGCATCCCATTTTTTAGCGATGAATCCATGAAAGTTTGTATTAATATTCAATAGTTATAAATGCACATTTTCTCCAAAGAAACAAATAGTTCTTCCCTCTCACAAATAAGGGGGGTTCCCCTTTTATATAATTACATTACTTATAATATTAAAACTAAAACTATGCATTAGAATATTTTGATTCTCAAGTTGTCTAATTTGAGTCTAGTATAACATATTACAAATAGTTTTTTGTGAATAAAAATAGTGTTGTAATAGTTTCTTCAATTAGTGAGAAGCCAACCATAAAGAATCATAATTGTCACATCCAAGTTGGTTGTATTGTAAACAGATAATTATATTTTTTGTAAAAATGGTATAGGTTGATCACGAATCAGTAACTGTTTGTATTGAATATCAATGGAATCATCAAGAAAATAGAGAATTATGAAATAAAATATCAACATCATGACAACAATATCAGTAGAACTTGTTCCATAATATGAAGAACAAAAAACTTGGAGAAACTGTATTACATGCAGGAAACAACACTCCAATAAGGAAAGTCATCCTGAAATGGTCCTTTGTTAATTATATTAATAAATTCACCCAAAATAGTCATCCTCTCATCAAAATGCAAGCAAAACTGCATGAACTAAAGTGACACAAAATAATGTCATGCATTAGTTAAAATGACAATTAGAGGAGTAGAAAAGATGGGAAAATGAGGGTCAAAATCATGTCAATTCCATGACTGAACAAGCATAAATTAGGAGAATATAAAATACTTATACATAAAAATAGAGTTTATATTCATAATTCGCAATAAGTAAGTTGGTGTTAAAATAAATGCATAATGTTCCATGTGTTGGACATCCTAGTTACTAGAAAATAATTGCGAGAATAAGAAACCAATACTTTTGTCCATGAATGAAAGAGGATATGGTTAATTACATAAACAAGTGCATGAAAATCCCATAGTGGAAACGCAAATTGGTAACTATTTATTTAATCACTCAATTTCCTGTCATAAAAAGCTTCAAATGGACTCATTTTAATGGAGGCCTGAAAATTGTTATTGTAAGAAAAATATTCAAAATGCAGAAAATCTTCCCACTCAGTGGGTTGGTCCATCACATACATCTGAAGCATGTCCTCCAATACCTGATTTGTCATTTCTGTCTACCCATATGTTTGAGGATGGTAAGTTGTACTAAAGTTTAGCTTTGTCCCCGTTCCTCCGAATAGTGTTTTCCAAAAGGTAGAGGTAAACATTGCATCCATATCAGACATAATCATGTTTGGTATTCTGTGGATTTTAAATTTTTCTTTCATGAAAACATTGGCCACTTTTAATGTCCTAAAAGTGGATTTTACAGGAGGAAAACATTCTTTCTTTGGTTAATGTGTCCACCACCACCATAATTGAGTCATGTTGGTATCTGGTACGTGTAAGTCTAGTAATAAAATCAAGTGATACCACTTCCCACTTCCACTCTGGAATAGGAAGAGGGTTCAACAATCCAGCAGGATGTTGATGCTCCATTTTAACTTGTTGGCATTCCAAACACCTTTCCAAGTAATCAACTATTTCCTTCTTCATTCCTAGCCAAAACATGATTTTCCACAAGGTTGTCACCGTATTTTGATACCTTGGATGACCTGAATAAGGCCTATTATGGTATTCATATAATATTTCATGTTTCAAGGTAGATACATTTGGAATATACAACCTCTACTTGTAACTGATCAATCCTTTCGAATTCATGGAGTATCCTGAAAATTCATCTTGCTGTAATTTTTCGTGTAATTTCAAATATTGTGGATGTTATTTGTTCTTCCACATAAAATTTTAAAGTACTCCCTATATATGATAAAACTTGATGAGAATGTCTACTTAAGGAATCAACAATTCGGTTTTCCTTTCCTTTTATGTGTTTGATTCCCATATCAAATTCACTAAGGAAAGCTAACCATATTACCTGCCTTGTATTTTAATCTAGTTGACTAAAGAAATACTTATGTAACTAATCCAACTTACCCAATATTTTTCTTCTAATTATATTAATTCTAGTCATGTTTTACAACATGTTCATCATGACAATTTCTACCTTAACAGTGTAACTGTAAGTTGTATTCATTTTAACTTCACTTTCTGTATTAAATCTCTTGTTTGAGTTCCACATGAATTCCCAAGTTTATCTTCTTAATAGATACAACTCTTTAACTATTAAGGGCTCTTGTTAGTTAGACTAACATACATACTACATTATGTATTTAATTCTTTTTTTTTTCTATTCCTAAACTTTTTCGTTATAAATTATAAGGTACAACTTTCCTAGTTGAAACCTTAGGATGCTTTATCAATTTTCACATCTAAGTTATAAGTATAATTATTATCCCACTATATTATACTTTTATTTAAAGTTATAGTTATCACCTACAACTTCTTAACATATCTTATGATAGGAGTAATTAAAATATAGACCCTGACCCCAACTGTATCTATATTCCCCTACACTAAAATTATACTTCTATACCTTAATATAATTTACACACTAAAAGAAAAAATGACATTGGTGAGGAGTGAAAAATGTCACCATAAGCTCATTGGTGACAGCCAAAAGAGCCTTCATCACCAAAAACTAAACGTCACCAAAGGTGGCATCGCCCAAAGTATAGGTGTTGTGGTGACATTCAAGGTTCGTCACCAATAATGATTTATAAGATGGATAGTGACCGTCACCATTTAATATGAGAAATGGTGATGGACAATAGCCTAGGTCACCAAAAAGTTGAACGTCACCAAAGGTAGTGTCGCCGAAAGTATGTGTTGTGGTGACATTCAAGGTCAGTCATGAACGTTGATTATAATGACGGATAATGACCGTTACCATTTCATATGAACAACAACAATTTATTATCTTGGACCTTTAATGGCTGTCACTATTGGTGCATATATATGACGAAGTTTGTTGACCGTCACCATTTCGTATTTGGTGAGGGTAAAAAAATTTCATGATAATCTCATTGGTGACTTCAATATCCGTCACAAATAATGACTATAATGACAAACAATTACCGTCACCATTTCATATCAACAATGATGATTTATAGTGATGAACCCTCCATGGTCATCACTATTGATGTGTATATATGGTTATGTTCATTGAACATCACCCTTTCATATTTTGGTGAGGGTGAAAAAATGTCACCGTAAGCTCATTGGTGATGGTAAAAATAGTCTTTGTCACCAAAAATTAATCACCTCCATTCCATATGAATATCAAGGCACGATGGAATCGAACCACCAACCTCCTACTTCTAAATTAGGTTCTCTTCCATTGAGATAGCACCCTTTAAATAGTTAGAATTTTAAAAATTATATCTTGAAAATTTATATATTGTAAATTCTACAAGTTTCAATAAATTAAAGTCTCAACAATATTTTACTAAACAATAAAAACATCATCGAAGTTGCAGGCCCCTAACTAATGGTTATGGAAGCTATGAAAAGTGGGTCGAGGAAAAAATAGTTATGTATAAGAGACTCAATATGTTCAGTTGAATACTCAATTAGAATTGAAACTCTGAAGACATTTATAGCCTACAAATGACCTATAACTTGAAAATGCACCAAATATTGCAAAGAAAATGTCATGAGTGGATAGAATATGGAAGAAGAGCATTGATGAAGACAGATGCAATATGTTACAATTTGAATGAAAGAAAAATCTCGATTTTTTTGTTGTTGGGTGACTCTTTATAATTAGGACCTTTGTCTTTCCTTTATCACATAATTATTCAAATTAAAATTAGAAATTTTAGATATTTAAATGATATCTAAAATTTTGTGAAAATGTAACACGGATCTCTAAGGAAACATAGGGGGGTAAAAAAAAAAAAAAAAAAATGTATATATATATATATATATATATATATATATATATCCCCGTCACATAAAGCGACATGCGATTTAGAATTTCACATTACAACAAGAAAGAGCATTGGTGAGGGTCGAAAAATGTCACCATAAGCTCATTGGTGACGGTTAAAGGAACTTCCATCATTAGTCAAAGGGTAAGTGTCTAGAAATAAACATGTGCACTGGCTATATGTAATATTCCCAATTAGACCAAGTTAATGGGAATCTTCAATTTTGTTTTACTTTTCTGTTTCATGAATAAATGTGTAGAGTAGGATTATAAAAACTCCTAAAACAACAAATAAATGAATGCCACATGTGAACAAAGCTAAATCTGGGCTATGTAAATAAATGCCCTTATGTGTGAAAGGGATTGGATCAATTGACTGGGTCAACCATGACAAAATCAACAGTGTTGTCTAGAAGGAGTGGTCTTCATGGAGGCACAATGCATTTTTAGTTGGAGATGGCTCATGTGAAAAGAGATATTTCATTGAGGTGGTTTAGGGTTATGCAAGCTCTCAAATTATAAAAAGAAGATGATGGCAGCATGAGAAGGTTGTTGATGTGATTACATTTTTCAGAGTATATTTTATGTTTTGACATTTCTCATTCTCCTTGTTGTTTAGCAGAGAATAGTGATGTTTAGCACAAGGATCTCCTATTTAGAAATCCCATCTCTTTCCTTGAAAGGCCTCTTGGAAGAGTTTTGAATTTCTTGTCCACTATCAGGCTGAAGGCTAAGCTTCTACTTCCAACTACAATGCAGATCCTATTGAGGGTTTGGTTGTCTTTGTAAGCTGCAACAACTGGAGGCTAGACCTACTCAGATCTAGACCAATCTCGTGCCTCTTTTCGGTGGGAATGTCTTCTATTCCATTGGCAAGAGAGTATTGAATCATTACAGCATTATATCCACATCTTGGCATCAGGCCAAACTTATCTTAAACCCTACATCGCAATTTTTATTCCACATCTGCGTTTTTCTGTAGGTGTTGTTGCAAGGACTTTTGGCATAACATTTTGGAGGAGACTTTCTCATGTGTTAGGGATCTGAAATTCACCTTTGAGATCCATTGTAGAGGGTCATTATATTGTATACATTAGATAAAATTTGAATATTCCTATAAATATGAAGATTTCTGCAGATCTACAGCTTTAGATCTCAGATCTACTCCATGTGCTTCATGTATTGCTGAAAACCCCAAGGGGTATTTGAAGAGGAGCCTTTCTAGTGTACAGATCTGATATGGATCTAAATTTTTGTACATAAATTTTCTCTAGATCTAATTTGTAATCAACAACTATTGTAGCCTAATAAAAATAACATTGTCAAGGAAGTTTCTGCTCATTTTTATGGTTGTTGCACCCCTTTTTCAAGACATTTCTTCATTGGAGGCTTCTATTTCCTGTTATACATTGTATGGGCTTCATTATACATATAATTTGTTGTTATAAATGCTAAAGAAGGGTCTCCATATTGGCCTCCTGTAAATATCTTGATGATATGCATTATTTTAATGATTAACTGTTTAGTATTGTTGCATGTTCCCATTTTGGGATATTATAGTGGTATTAGAGCATCATCTTGGCACAACCTATGCATTCTAAAAAGCCAATATGTATTTTAAAGGAAAGAAAAGGTAGAAGAATAATATTTATTACACTAAAGACAAAGAAGAAAATGGTCTAACCCCTTTATCTGGAAGAATGAAAGGGAAAGAGTTCTCTAAAACTCTGTTCCAAACTATGCATGAGTTGAGGAATGAAATCAGGGGAATGAGGTAAGAAAGACATGTGGATCCTTTGGAGATATTTTCACATGAATGAAGCCCTAGTTCTTCATATAATGTGTGTGATCATTCAGCCACACAATTTGATCTACAACTCTATAGCATTCCTACTTTCTTGACAAAGGAAGAAGCAGAAGGAGGGACACCAAAAGAGCAGACTCTTGGTGACTATCTCCAAGAATATGAATCTGTAATGTCCCAAATTTTTCTTCAATAAATTGGGACATTAATTTTTGTCTAAATTCATTTAGGAGATGAATAATTGGTCGAGGAGGCCCAATGATAATAAAAACATAAATAAAATCCTTCTAGTATGAAAAGGGATCAACCATGGAACTAGATTTCACACCCTCATGTGTGAAAGGAGATAATTGCAAAGAGGTTTGACCAAGTCAACTAGCGCAGGGTATGAGGTGGAAATAACTACATGACAACGTAGGAGGGAAGCTTCTAGAGGAAGGGAAACCCTAATTCGAAGTACGTCCCATGGAGAGCCTTCATTTTCTATATATGGAGAGGAGGAGGGCCATTTTTATTCATGCATATGTTTATGATTTCATGTATATTCAGACATTGTGCATTCTTTTCTGTTTAGAAAGAATTGCTGGGAGATTCCTATTTAGGATTTCCTCACCTTCTTGAGAGGCCTCTTGGAGTTTTGTTCTTTATTCTCCACATTTCTTGGCTCAAGGCCAAAGCATCTCCTCCAGGACAGCATTATTGCTACAGCAGCATAATACTGTGTTGTAGGTTGTTGCAGTGGAGACTCCACAACACATCTTCCATTGCTTGTTTTTCAAAGGGAGAGTCTCTCTTGCCTTTGGAGGATCATTTTGGAAGCCTTGGAGCTTATTTGAAAATATTGGCATCAGGCCAACTCATATTCTTGCCCCTACTGCGCAGTTTGCTCCAGGAACTGCGTTATTTTCATAGTGCATTCGTTGCGGGGTTTTGCAGAGTTGATTAGAGGGTGAGATCTCAAGTGTAAGGATCATCCTTCTACTTTGGAGATCCATTGGAGAGGGTTTAATGTAGGTTTCTCATCATATTTAGCCTTCTTCATTGAGTTCCAAATTTGAGTTGCAACAGCTGCCCAGCGACTCCGGCATTTTTGCCATTTTGTATATTTCAGCCAATCTCTTGGAGGATTGATGTATTATTGTTTCTAAGGGTTATAGATTTTCTCCCCTGTTGTATTTGAGCCATATATTTTCATATTCATGTATTGAAATAATTTTGCAACAGTATTCTATCATAGACTGCGTCCTCATAGCCTGGGTTTATGATGAAATAGCAGTGTTATTTCGTATTCATGTGCATGTATTGTTGAGGCTTGCATTTCCTTTCTTGAGAGGTTGTTTCCTCAAGACTTGTACTCTCTTTTGCTGCTATATATTATTCTTGGCTATTCATACATATTCTTGTCTCACAGCTCATAATATAACGCTTTCTCTTTATGATATGCTCATGTATGTGTTTGCATATTGCTGTTGCTCACTTTTGAGTGGGATTCTTCAAGCAGCTCTATAGACAGTGTTGGAATATTGTCATTGATGGCAAAGGATATGGCAAAGGAATTGGCAAAGGCATGGGCAACAAAGAAGAACAGAAAAGTTACAGAAAATAATGATCAGCAGCAAAGAACAAAGGAAGAATGCATTTACAGAGATAAGCAGGGAATTGAAGCGGAGTTGTCCAGAGACAGAGGCAAATTGAGAAGAATGAGTGAAACTCTTATTCATTTGTATATGGTGATGAGGGATTGGTTCTAAACTCTCCATGACTTATATATTCAGCAGAATATTTGAGTCTCTGTGGACATTGGTGAAATCATGTGTTATTGACAGTTGGGATTATGCCCGTATAGACAGCTTGAATTGTGAAAAGCATGAGAGTGATGCTCAGACCATCTCGCTTCTATGGAAGGAGGAGATTCGTGAAGTTGTATATGATATCAGGTTGCTAAGGTCACGGAACAGTGAATTAAATCTGCATAATGGAGGGATTAATGGTGCTCTGGTTCTGTAAGTTGTTCGAGGAACCAATACGATCGACAGTGGAATTATATGCCTCTGCCTCTGTGTGGGTATGGAATGACTACGAGTCTCGGCGTTGTCTGTGTAATAGAACCTGGAGCATGAATAAATCGATTATATAAAGAAAACACTGAAGCGGGGTTTTTAATCATTTAAACAATAAGTTTGACGGAACCATGTGCTTAGACGGAACCGTGACCGAGAGGAACAATGACAGCGGGTTGGAGCGAAACCGTGGGTTATTTCGCACCACCTTTCGTCGATACATGGTATTTCATGAATTGGTAGCGATTCCATAAAGATGTTGACACGCATCTCTGCAAAACCGCCAAGCGCACGATAATGATAGTCCTTTGCATGTTAACAATCGACCCAGGATGGCCAGCGAAATTGCTTGTGCGTCGTCGATCTGAAAGGGGGTCATCGGACAGTAATTATTTGTGGAATATGCATGAAGGTTAAAAAGGTGTGCGAAGATTAACACAGTACGACGTGCCATCGCACGTTATTTCCCGTGCAAATTTCCCAAGCGAAATCCGTCGATCTTGGAGGCTCGCGATCCAACGGCGATCGGGCAATGGACCTACACGAAGTTTAGTTTGGTACGGAGGGGCGCATATGTGGGCCAGGGGTCAAAGTTTAATTAATATTAAACTATTCGAAAGCATTGGATTTTTTATATAAAGCCCGGATTAAAAGTTCATTGAATTTTTAATTAAAAATAATATTACGGGGGCAGTATAAAGATTTAAAAATTCAGAAGGGGTACCCCCGCAGTTGAACAACCAATCAAGCGTTGACCGGAAATCGACGGTGGAGATTAAGTGCGGGGGCACCAACCAAAATTTTCTTCCATACCACAAGAACCCCCGCAGTGACGTAATGATGACATACGCAACGGAATTTGATTGGTCTTATGACTATAATTGTGGGCCCTGGGGGTCAAAGGTTAATTTTTTTGAAAGCATTGGATGTTTTATAAAGTCCGAAGGGTTAAAAATTTATAAATATATTTATTTATCAATTTCTTTAAATTGATAAATAAATTAAAAGAAATCATAGAGGTACGTAAGGGTAATACCATCCAGGAATACCATTAGTTTTGACCCATGGTTTTTAATAAGGACGAAAACTATATAAAGGAATGAGAATTATGAAGAAAGGTGGTGTGTGAAAGGGTTGATAAGAAAACGAATCTCCTTTGGAGATATCTGGATGAATAAACCCCTAATATATCTGAATCAAGGGTGCACTTGTAAATATGATGACCAGATTGACTAACATGTGGATGCATAAGGGTGATGAATGAATGAAGCTCTTGAAGGAATGTCTGGATGGGCGAACTCTGTTCTTAACTGAAAAATCTGAATGAACCTCTGGTCTTGAACGATGGACGAAGAAACAATGAAGAGCTAGCGCATGATTGCTGAAGAAAACATATGAATCTGGTGAGTCTGAGGGTTGAAGCCTTCATTTTGGAAGTAGAAGTTTTCTGCCAGTAGAAACTGGTGTTACGTTCAGGGGGTTGAAGCTCCCTTCCAGGAAAGGCTGGTAAACGAGAGAAGGTTGTAGCCTTCTGAAGGTGGGTGCCTACGTGCTGGTATGAGTTTGCACCAGCATATATTGTAAAAGGTTTTCTCTATAATAAAATATTGAAGAGTGAGATTACAACAGTGGTGGTTTTCTCCCGAATTGGGTTTCCACCTTAAATCCTGGTGTCCATATGTGTTGTTCATGGTTAATGGTTTGTTCTGTTATTTCTATTCATGCTTAATGCTTATCTGATTCAATTCTCTAAGTAAAGACATAATAAGATATCTGGACATACATGTTGAATGTAGTACTGTAACATATGGTTTTTTAAGAGAAAGGAAAGGAAAATTGTTCAGCCTTAAATACTGATTCACCCCCCCCTCTCAGTAATTTTCCCAACAATTAGTATCAGAGCAGGTCCTTCTGATAAAGCTTAGCCGCTAGAAGGAAGATCATTCGAGATGAGCAATCAAGATGGAACAGCATCTATCAGGCCTCCACTCTTCAACGGAAACAACTTAATATTTTGGGAAACAAGGATGAGATCCTATCTTCAGTCTCTGGGAGCAGATGTATGGGCTATTGTTGAAGGAGGATATCAATATCCAGCCTCAGTAGCAACAGATCCAACGGAAAGAAAGAATTATGAAACAAATGAAAAGGCAGTCAATGCTCTATTAGGAAGTCTAACTGAATCAGAATTTGTCAAAGTCATGCAGCTAAATACAGCAAAGGCAATATGGGACAAAATCATTCAAAGCTATGAAGGTGATGCAAAGGTAAAAAGTGCTAAACTTCAAACTCTCAGAATCCAATATGAGAATCTTAAAATTCTTAATGAAGAAAGCATTGCAAATTTCTTTCTACGTCTTGATGATATTGTAAATCGCATGAGAAATCTGGGAGAAACAATTACCGAATCCACTTTGGTTGAGAAAATTTTAAGATCTCTAACAACAAAATTTGAGTCAAAAGTTTCAGCTCTTGAAGAAAAGCAGGATCTTCAAAATCTTACTGTGGTACAACTTCATGGCATACTAACTGCATATGAAATGAGAAGAGGAGGACCATATGAAGTCAAAGAAGCAGTCTTTATAACTTCTACAAAAGGAAAGGAAGTACAAATAACAGAAGAATCAGGATATATCTCAGAAGAAGATGAGATAAACTTCGTAAAGAAACTTCAACTTGGCATAGGACGATTCAGAGGTAAGCTTCCTTTCAAATTTTTTGATTGTGGAAGATTTGGTCATTATGCTACTAAGTGTCCTTATAAAGAAACACATAAAAATGGGAAGGAAGTAGCAAGAAGGAATAAGAATCATTTTAGCTCTAAAAAGAGTTACTATACTCATGAAGATAGTGATGGGTTATCTGATAGTGAGGAAGAATGTGAACAAGATCTGAGACTTCTCATGGCATTTGAAAAAGGATCTAGAGAAGAAGAGGATACTTTTGTGGACACTCTAGAAGATAGTGATTTTCTTAATGAAAACAATAAGCTCAAAATTTTCTTAGAAGAGAGCAAAATAATCATAGAAACTCTGAAAAATCAGCTTGAAGATAAAGAGAAACACAATGAGAAATTAGAATGTGAAGTAGTAGATCTAAGAAAAGAACTTGGGAAAGTAAAGACTCTGAATCTTAGATTTGCTAAAGGGTCTGAAACCTTAGATGAGATTATCAAGGTACAACGTTCTCCTCTCATAAACACAGGTCTTGGATATATTGGAGAATCTTCTCAGGCATCAACACCAAATTATCTAAAAGCAGTTACAGCTGGTTTACAACATGCTGCCACTCAGCAAGGGAATAAAGAATCTTTACAGGTAAAGCATGATCATTTCAATTCAAGAAACAATAACAGGAATGTCTTTCAAAGAAACACCAATCAACAGATAAATTCATATAGAAGATCTTATGATCGCAGAAATTTCTTCTTCAATGGACAATGTTTCTCATGTCACAATTTTGGTCATAAAGTTATTCAATGTGTAGCATATAAAACTATTATGACAAGAGAATCAAAAAGGAAAAGGACTAATATTGAAGCAAAGAAGAATACTTATAACAACTTTTCTCCTCTTCAAAATGAAGTTGAATGCACTTATTGCAATAACTTTGGCCATGAAGAATCTGAATGCAGGAGCAAAGTTTAGCCAAAAGAACATGTTCCTTCAAGATCCAAAGTATGGAAAAAGAAGGAGTTATGGGTTGAAAATTGTGGCATAGCATTATTTGCAGAAGATGAAGAGAACCAATGGTACATTGATAGTGGATGCTCAAGACACATGACAGGTGATAAAGACAAACTTCTTGCATATAGTGCTCTAGAAAAGGAGAAGAATGTTACATTTGGAAATGATACTCCTGCGGTAATTAAAAGTAAAGGGTCTGTTTTCCTAAAGGATAAGGTGAAAGCTAATGAGTCATGTATGTGGATGGATTAAAGCATAACTTGTTAAGTGTAATTCAAATGTGTGATCAAGGAACTGAAGTTTTCTTTAGTTCAAAAGAATGTGTGGTACGTGATCTTGATACAGGTAAAGCAATTATAAAAGGAAAAAGAACTCCAAACAACCTGTATATATTGAAGAACCCCAAAGAACAATGTTATTTGAGTAAATCTTTAGAAAATTGGCTATGGCATAGAAGGTTGGGGCATCTGAGCTTCTCTAAAATCAACAAATCAAGTAGACTTAAAGTTTTTCATGATCTTCCCAATATTACTCTACCTGAAAATATCATATGCAAATCTTGCCAATTCGGTAAGCAAACCAGGGTACAATTTAATGCCAAGGAAGGATCATCAAGTAAGCCTCTTGAACTTATTCATACTGATATATGTGGACCTATGAGAAAAAATTCACCCTGTGGTGAAGAATACTATATCTTATTCATTGATGATTTCTCTAGAATGTGTTGGATTGGGCTGCTTAAACACAAAGATGAAGCATTTGAGAAATTTCAGATTTTCAAAGCACTAGTGGATAATGAATTAGAATTAAAAATCAAGTGTCTTAGATCTGATCGAGGAGGAGAATATACATCCAAAGAATTTCTTGAATTCTGTGAACAACACGGCATAAAAAGGAAGTTCTCTGTAGCTGGCACTCCACAACAGAATGGTGTTGCAGAGAGAATGAACAGAACAATTCAAAAAATGGCTAGAGCTATGCTTGATGATTCCGGAACACCTGACACATTTTGGGGAGAAGCAGCACATACAGCAGCAAACATTCTCAACAAAGCACATGTTCATGTAAATAGTGATAAAACTCCATATGAACTCTAGTATGGTAATCCTCCCACTATAAAGCATTTTAGAATTTTTGGGAGCAAATGCTTTATCAAAAATAATGATGAAAAACTTGGCAAGTTTGAACCCAGAGCCGATGAGGGAATATTTCTTGGTTACTCCTCTAGGAGTAAGGCATATAAATGTTACAATAAAAGACTTCGAAAGATTGTTGAATGTATTGATGTTGTTATTGATGAGTCTACTGCAGCCCCAAAAGAAGAAAATCAAACAACAGATGAAGATGATGAGGACACATATCCTTATACATCAAACATTAATGATACAAACAGTACACCCAGTGAAGAACCTGAAGAAGAGCTATCTGAAAAGTCTCCATCTAGATATGTTCAAAAGAATCATCCAAAATCTCAAATTTTGGGAGAAAAGGAATCAGGTGTACAAACAAGGAGGACTCTTGTGGGATCTTCTAGCAATCTGGCATTTCTGTCCATGGTTGAACCTCACAGTGTCAGTCAAGCTAGAAAAGATGAATTTTGGATTCAAGCCATGAATGAAGAGCTTGATCAAATTGAAAAGAATCACACTTGGGGGTTAGTACCAAGGCCTCATGACAAAAATGTCATTAGAACTAAATGGATATTCAAAAACAAGTTAAATGAGAATGGGGATGTTATAAGATATAAAGCTAGACTTGTGTGCAAAGGGTATGCTCAACAAGAAGGTATAGACTTTGAAGAAACCTTTGCTCCTGTAGCCAGACTTAAAGCCATAAGAATGTTTCTTGCATTTTCAAGCTTCCAACAAATCAAAGTTTATCAAATGGATGTTAAATCTGCTTTTCTCAATGGTGATCTAGAAGAAGAAGTTTATATAGAACAACCAGAAGGATTCATTTTTGGAAATGATGAAAAACTTGTTTGCAGACTTAAAAAGGCTCTATATGGTCTCAAACAAGCTCCAAGGGCATGGTACTATCGTCTTGACAAATATCTTCATCAACAAGGATTTTCAAAGGGGTCTGCTGATAGCAACTTATACACAAAAACTGAAAATGAAAAATTATTGATTGTGGTTGTATATGTTGATGATATCATTTTTGGAAGTAATGGAGAGTCTATGAGTCAAAAATTTGCTTCTGATATGCAGCAAGAATTTGAAATGTCATTACTTGGGGAACTAACATTCTTTCTTGGCTTGCAAGTGCAACAAGCAACAGATGGCATATTCTTATCACAAGCTGAATACCTCAAGCGAATCCTGAAGAAGTATGGCATGGAATATTGTAAACCTGTAAGTACACCAATGATAATTGGATGTAATCTTAGCTCTAATGATGATTCCCCCACTCTGAATCAACCAGAATACAAATCTATGATAGGAAGTCTACTTTATCTCACTAGGACAAGAACAGACATCATGCATGCAGTTGGGATTGCTGGACAATTCCAAGCTAATCCAAAAGAGTCTCATCTTTAGGCTGTGAAAATAATATTCAAATATCTACAAGGAACTCAAGACTTTGGACTATGGTATCCAAAGAAGGTTGATCTTACTCTTCATGCATACACTGATGCAGATTGGGCTGGAAGTGTTGATGATCAGAAAAGCACAAGTGGTGGTGCATTCTTTATGGGACCCCAGTTAGTATCTTGGTTTAGCAAGAAGCAGAGCTCCATTGCCTTATCTACAACAGAAGCAGAATATGTGGCTGCAGCATCATGTTGCACTCAACTTCTCTGGATGATGCAAACCCTACAAGACTTTCAAATCAAATGTTCACCTCCTATCTCCATTATGTGTGATAATACAAGTGCCATCAGTATCTCAAAGAATCTTGTTTTGCATTCCAAGACCAAGCACATTCCCATCAAGTATCACTTCTTACGAGAAAAAGTGCTTGAGAAAAAGGTGAAATTATAATATGTTTCCTCCAAAGAACAAGTTGCTGATATATTTACCAAACCTCTACCCAGGGAAGCATTCAAATATCTCAGAAAGAAACTGGGAGTAGTCTCTGCCATGCAGAGGATCCGGTCTACTTAATTACAGAAGACTAAATTGGTTGTGAGGAGCTGTTGGGCATCTCTAAATGCACGGTCTTAGGGGGAGCATTGGTCATGTGAAAAGGATGAATTGTTGGTCATATTATGTTTGAAGATGCAGCATGATCTCAGGGGGAGCATGGGACTGTCGGTTCAACGGTTCTTGATCAAACTCTTTGCCATTGATGTCAAAGGGGGAGGAAACGCAACAAAGGGTGTCTATCAGGTCATCAAAGGAAGAGTATTGCCATCAATGCCAAAGGGGGAGATTGTTGGAATATTGTCATTGATGGCAAAGGATATGGCAAAGGAATTGGCAAAGGCATGGGCAACAAAGAAGAATAGCAAAGTTGCAGAAAACAACGATCAGCAGCAAAGAACAAAGGAAGAATGCATTTACAGAGATAAGCAGGGAATTGAAGAAGAGTTGTCCAGAGACAGAGGCAAATTGAGAAGAATGAGTGAAAGTATTATTCATTCGTATATGGTGATGAGGGATTGGTTCTAAACTCTCCATGACTTATATATTCAGCAGAATATTTGAGTCTCTGTGGACATTGGTGAAATCATGTGTTATTGACAGTTGGGATTATGCCCGTATAGACAGCTTGAATTGTGAAAAGCATGAGAGTGATGCTCATACCATCTCGCTTCTGTGGAAGGAGGAGATTCGTGAAGTTGTATACGATATCAGGTTGCTAAGGTCATGACACAGTGAAGTAAATCTGCATAATGGAGGGATTAATGGTGCTCTGGTTCTGTAAGTTGTTCGAGGAACCAATACGATCGATAGTGGAATTATACGACTCTGCCTCTGTGTAGGTATGGAAGGACTACGAGTCTTGGCATTGTCTGTGTAATAGAACCTGGAGCATGAATAAATCGATTATATAAAGAAAACACTGAAGCGGGGTTTTTAATCATTTAAACAATAATTTTAACGGAACCATGTGCTTAGACGGAACCGTGACCGAGAGGAACAGTGACGGCGGGTTGGAGCGAAACCGTGGGTTATTTCGCACCACCTTTCGTCGATACGTGGTATTTTGTGGATTGGTAGCGATTCCATACAGATTTTGACACGCGTCTTTGCAAAACCGCCAAGCGTACGATAATGATAGTCCTTCGCACGTTAACAATCGACCCAGGATGGCCAGCGAAATTTCTTGTGCGTCGTCGATTTGAAAGGGGGTCATCAGACGGTCATTATTTGTGGAAGATGCACGAAGGTTAAAAAAGGTGTGCGAAGATTAACATAGTACGACGTGCCATGGCGCGTTATTTCCCGTGCAAATTACCCAAGTGAAATCCGTCGATCTTGGAAGCTCGCGATCCAACGGTGATCGGGCAGTGGACCTACACGAAGTTTAGTTTGGTACGAAGGGGCGCATATGTGGGCCAGGGGTCAAAGTTTTATTAATATTAAACTATTCGAAAGCATTGGATTTTTTATATAAATCCCGGATTAAAATTTCATTGAATTTTTAATTAAAAATAATATTACGGGGGCAGTATAAAGATTTAAAAATTCAGAAGGGGTACCCCCACAGTTGAACAAGAAATCAAGCGTTGACCAGAAATCGACGGTGGAGATTAAGTGTGGGGCACCAGCCAAAATTTTCTTCCGTACCACAAGAACCCCCGCAGTGACATAATGATGACATACGCAGCGGAATTTGATTGGTCTTCTAACTATAATTGTGGGCCCTGGGGGTCAAAGGTTAATTTGTTTGAAAGCATTGGATGTTTTATAAAGTCCGAAGGGTTAAAACTTTATAAATATATTTATTTATCAATTTCTTTAAATTGATAAATAAATTAAAAGAAATCATAGAGGTACGTAAGGGTAATACCGTCCAGGAATACCATTAGTTTTGACCCATGGTTTTTAATAAGGACGAAAACTATATAAAGGAATGAGAATTATGAAGAAAGGTGGTGTGTGAAAGGGTTGATAAGAAAACGAATCTCCTTTGGAGATATCTGGATGAATAAACCCCTGATATATCTGAATCGAGGGTGCACCTGTAAATATGATGATAAGATCAACTAACATGTGGATGCATAAGGGTGATGAATGAATGAATCTCTTGAAAGAATGTCTGGATGGGCGAACTCTGTTCTTAACTGAAAAATATGAATGAACCTCTGGTCTTGAACGACGGATGAAGAAACAATGAAGATCTAGCGCATGATTGCTAAAGAAAACATATGAATCCGGTGAGTCTGAGGGTTGAAGCCTTCATTTTGGAAGTAGAATTTTTCTGCCAGTAGAAATTGGTGCTATGTTCAGGGGGTTGAAGCTCCCTTCCAGGAAAGGCTGGTAAACGAGAGAAGGTTGTAGCCTTCTTCAGGTGGGTGCCTGCGTGCTGTTATGAGTCTGCACTAGCATGTATTGTAAAAGGTTTTCTCTATAATAAAATATTGAAGAGTGAGATTATAGCAGCGGTGGTTTTCTCCTGAATTGGGTTTCCACCTTAAATCCTGGTGTCCATATGTGTTGTTCATGGTTAATGGTTTGTTATGTTATTTCTGTTCATGCTTAATGCTTATCTGATGCAATTCTCAAAGTAAAGACATAATAAGATATCTGGACATACATGTTGAATGTAGTACTGTAACATATGGTTTTTTAAGAGAAAGGAAAGAAAAATTGTTCAGCCTTAAATACTGATTCACCCCCCCTCTCAGTATTTTTCCCAACAGACAGAGTCTGAAAAGGGCCAGATAGCCTCCATATCTCACACTTCCTTGAGAAGGTGACACATTCGGTAAATGCCCCTTTAGTCAATATCTGGAATAGATTGTTGATTGCTGACATTCCTGAAAAAGGAAAATTACAATGGTATCAAAGAAAATTTCTTGGCTCATCTTGTGAGTCTTCTCCAAGAAGATCAGAATGTTGAAGAAGATGAGTTTATTCTCATCTGTGTTTAGATCCAGAGGAGACCTCTCCAAGGAGGTCAAGAAGATTGAAGAAGAAGAAGAGGAAGTACCATGCACTTCCTATTCTCATCAAGAAGAATACGTTGAGCATGGAAGACACTTGGATTATCATATTCCAAGTGATTACCTTGTTGAGTATAGATCTCAAAATAGAGGCTTCAAGGAGGCTCTATAATTTCCTCATTTCATCCGGCTGAAGGAAGAGAAGAGACCATGTAGCAAAAGAGAAATCAAAGGCAATAGATTTTTTTTGTCTACCTATGATGGGTCATCTACTACAAAGAATTGGGTGAGAAAGTTGGAGGCATTTTTCTTACTACATCCTGTAATAGAGAAGGAAGTTGTTGAAATCGCAGCGTTGCACTTGGAGGGTGAAGCCTATGATTGGTGGAGCAGCCACTTGAGCCATGAAGGGGTGAAAATTTTGCAAATCTCATCCAAGGGTTGATCAAAACCTTTTATGATGAAAGGGCAAAGAAAGAAAAGATCACATCACCACTTGAGAAGCCTTGTGATAACGCTGTCACACTCATGAAGGAGTAGCCACATGCAGCAACAGTTGGGGTAGCCAACACTTTTGAGGAAGGAACTCTTGCAACCCTACAAGAAGTTCCAAATACACATCAAGGTATGAAAATATTTCCACATTCCATTATTACCGCAACTTATTTTTATCAATGTGGAGATTTACTTTTGCATGACCAAGGGTCAAATCACACTGCTATCATAGAGCAACTTGGTTGCACTGCGCTGTGCAACATGGAGACATTTAAGGAAGAAGAAAACCATCACTCTCATGAGACATTGTTGGATTGTACATCACATTGGAGGTTGGGGTTTGAAGCCTTGAAGATTGATGGTAGACATCTTGGAGTAAGAAACCCTTTCTCCCTTCGAGATGACATTTTCTCAATGAGCTCCTCTCAGCTTAAAGAGGAAATTCTACTTTCAGATCCAAGACCTCATTGGTTTTGGAAGACTATTGATAAAAGGGATGTCTCAAGGGGAGATCTCATTGGAGGTGCACTTCAACACACCATGGAGTGCAATGATTTTCTTCTTTTCTCACAAGAGCAGATAGAAGATGGAGGACATCTTAGGATGGATAACATATCTCATGCTTGTGTTGGACACTCCTTGATCCATACACATCATGATGGGAGGTTTTTGCCTACCACCTATTTGGGTCTTGATAGGGTCTCATTGATCCTTGAGAAGCTTGCATTTCAAAATCCCATGAAGTGCAAAGACTAAAATTTGATTTGGGAGGATGGTAGCCATCATGGGAGGAGTACCAAGTGAAGGAGAAGAATGAGGACTCCACAAGTGATTGAGGGGATGTGGTTGATGAGCAAGGAGCTAGGAGGCTACTTGTAGATCTATGATACCAGGCAGTAGGAGGCTTGGCTGCGCTAGTTACTCTTGAAAGAGTTTGGCCATCACTTGGAAAACACTCTTCCTAAGAGTAAGAGGATGGAAACTTGCATCATTGAGCAGCATAGAATATGGATGCATGGTGTTGATATGATACTCATATCAATCATTATGTCTTCATCACATGATCGGTATGATGTAAGTATGGGAAGGTAGCAAAATGTCTTGTTGCTTTGCTTGTTTCTGGGAGAGCAAAAGCAGATTTTCTCTCACACTTTATATGATGTTGCAAGAGGAGGAGATGGCATTATCTCCTTGATATTTGATGATGGATTGGAAGCACTTCCAACTTGGGAGGTATTCCACATTTTTTGCAGCATTATTAGAGGATTCTTTGACAAGGAGCATGTCAAAGAACAGAGTTTTGTATTGACAGGAGCTTATTTGCATAAGCTCACAGCGTTGTATATCTATTTTCCTTAAGAGTACCTTGAACAAACCGAGGGATTTATTGATAGTAATATTTGACAGGATCAAATAGACATTGCACAACCTTTCACACATGAATACCTTGAACAATTCTAACGTTCTGCCCTGAGATTTTTGTTTTTCTTCCCTAACAAACAATAACGCACCTTGTCCATTCAAGAAGTGAATTATAATTTAGGTGTTTTCTCTATGAGGTGTGTTATAACTTGGGTTGTGTGTTACCCATTCTTCTTTTCATAACTTCACAGTTAAAATTCTCCAAACCTTGTTCAATCTTTTGCAACTTCTCTAGACCTAGACCCTATCCAACCTCCTGTAGCACCTCTGCAATAATCTTAGAAGCTATTCACCCTCTTCTTCAATAATCATAAGCTTTCAAAGAAAAACAAGTTGCAAATTTTGCCTCAATGTATAATTCTTTCCCTGCATCTCAATGTCAATGAATATTATATTCTCTATAATAATGCAGAAAATTTTGCCAAAAGAATGGGGTTGATAGGGTCAATGAGCATCTCTTCAAATTGATTTGGGTAGGAGAGGACATAGGGTTTTTTTCCTTGGTACATGTTGTTTGAGGAGGAGAAATGATGGAGAGGTCGCTTAGAGGCACAACAGGAACATATAATGATACCAGATTTTTTTTTTCGGTTTTATGTATGGGTAAGCTTCATGACAAGTGGAGCATAATTGCATGTGGTTAAGTGCATCAATCCTTTCATGAAATAAATGATGTGCATGATGGATATGGTTGTTGTGGAATTGTTGGGAAGTTGAAGAGGAAGCCACATGGGGGGATGATTGTACATGGAAGGTGGGAGGTGAAGAAAGGTTAGAGTTTGGAAATGATTAGTTGGCGAGTGAAAATGGAAGGGAAAACATAAGAGGTGGGGTGGATGATAGGAAAGGGAGAATAATATGGGAAGGAATGGTAGTTTGGTTTGGGTTATATTGAGAGGTAAGGTTGGACTAATGATTGTTTTAGAGAATACAATGGCATGCATTTATTCTATCCTTGTCAAGCATGTAGTGGCGTCATCATTGTTCCTTCTACACATTATTCTCTGGGGTCGTTTGCATAGCTACTCAAACAATAAATTTTTTGTCAAAATTAGAGGTGTAAGTGAATTAGGAGCAAAGGCGAGTTAAGCATGCATATGAAATGGAAAGTAGGCTATGGAGAAAAATAATTGTTTGTTTGAAGCAAGAAAAGGCACTTTCTTTTTTCCCAATTGAAAATTTCTGTAAAAGTAATAATAGAAAGGCTAATGGTAGTGAGATAACAAAAATGTTTCTTCATAAACAAATAATTAATATGAAAAATTAAGAAATAAAGGACAAATACATGTCATGTGCTAAGTTTAAAGAGTAGGATGTGCTTCTTCTTTTTTTGGATATTGTTTTTTTTGTTTTTTTTGATAGATGCAATCTTCAATCTCTAGCAGCTGAAGCAGACAATATTAAATTCGACAGAGGATTCCCCTGCAGAAACAGGAAATGACTGGATTATGTGTGTACTTGATAGAATCAATGGACCTGATTGCAGCATATAGGTGAGGAACCAATGATCCATACATCAGGGTACACTACGGGAATTTAAAGAAAGATAAGAGCAAAGGTTTTCTATATGACGCTCCATCCTCAACAATATCAAACATTTTGGTGCATCATGTAAACGATCATAATGCCATATTTCCAGCATAGAGTATTGGTGATTGTATTGCTACCTCCCAGAGAAATGGTTGACAAATGGGTTCATTTAGAATATCTTACAAAGGAAAATTCATGTTCAGGTGACTTAAAGGGTGCCAGAAATGTCTAGGAAATAAAGATTGTCAGAGCAGAGTTCCAGCATGCCGATCTTAAAATCAATCAGCAACTATGATAAAAACCTTTTAACTTCCTAAGTGCTGGTGCTAGCTCAGCTATTTACGGGAAATATAACCAGTAGGAAAAGAATTATTCGTGAGCTGATCCAACTACAATAACTAGGTGAATCAACAGCCACGAGTCACCAATCCATTGGTGTAAACAACTTCAGTAAAACAGCGAGAAAGAAGTGGCTACAGCATTTCCAGATTTCTAGTGACATCTCCAATACTCACAGCAGAGCGAAGAAAGCATGGTCAAAGATATAAATGCTTCATTAGAAAAACACCCTATAAATAATGGGCACAACCCCCATTTGAGAGAAATTTTGTAATTCTAAAATGAACAAGGATTACAACAATCAAAATTGACTCAAACACCTGATTTAGGAACTCAAGAAATCATTTCATATATTCAATGATTCTCAATCAGCTAAAGAGATAAAAAATGACAACAATTAAAAACATGGTGTACATAGTAATTTGTCTTCTATACCTAACCTTGGAAAAAAGCTTATGCCAAAGGACACTATGCCCCTGTCCTGGCAGAATTCTGCTGGAAATCTAAAGCAGCCATAAAAATAGCAACTGGATTTCTTGGTGAAGGAGGAGTCTGTTGCAATACTGAAACATATGAACCAGCTTTACGTTGAGCACTATCATCTGTTATAAAAAAAATATCCAACTTTTCAAGTCCTATCTGCCTTTTGATTAAGTCAACATTTTCTTGCAACACTTGCATCTCATCAAAAGGAAGTTTTACATCTAGGGCTTCAGGGCCAAAAAAAAGTGTTTCATCCTTTTTGAACTTCAAGAAAGGCATCACCAGTTTCAAATTGTTGTTGCACATAGCTTCCAAGCCCCTTCCAAGCCCCAACCACCTCTCCGACCCAGTAAATCCGGAGAAATTTTTGTTGCACCTCAAACTTCCAAGCCCCAACCAGTGAAAAAATGGGGAAAATCACTCCAACACCTCCCTCTGACCCAGTAATTCCAGGTGAATGCCATTGAAATCTGCTCCAAAAAAAAAAAAAAATAGGAGCGAATGCCATTGAAACCTGCTCCAAGCAAAGAAAATTGGAAGCGAATTCCATTTTTTAGTTTTATGGGCATTTATTTTGGTGGGCTAATATTCAATAATTAATTATTTTTAAAATAATTATAGGGCTAACTTTATAAAACTATAGAAAATGGGTTTTATATAAAAAATTCGCCCTATCAAAATTTAAAACCCCTTAAAATTCGCCTTTGGGCTAAAATTCGCCCCTAAAATTTTCCCTGTCGACAAGCATTTATCAAGCAAGAAGGTTTGGATCTAAGAAAGGAAAAATAAACATTGGTCATCGTTTGCACAGAACCTGTTAAGGCAGAGGCATCTACTTCGTAGCTGCTAGGAGGCCTTAAAGCCAGTGAGGAGGTCAAGCCCTTTTTACAGACAGGTATGAAGTTGTTGCACAAACCAAAGGTTGTGGAAAACCTTTAGGTATTAATTGATAGCTACGCAACATGACCTAAGCCCCCTCTAAAAATCAAGGATGTACACAAACTATATAGATATAAGAAATGCACTAGTAGGGAGATGTGGTTGACTACACAGATTGGTGATTACGAGATGGATCAGGTTATTTTGGACCTAGGGTCAGATGCGAATGTATTACATAAATAGATTTTTCAATGAATGGGAGAACCGAAGTTGGAATGGTCCATTATCTAGCTGCATATGGCCAATCAGCAGAAGATTATACCCTTCGGGAGACTATCAAAGATTGTGTTAGATATCGCAGGGGTAAAGGTTCGAGTTGATTTTGAAGTCTTTTAGATTGTAGAAGATGGGAATCCCTATCATGCACTTCAAGGGTTAGATTGGGCCATAGATATGGGAGGTATCATTAATTTGAAGAAGAGAATCATGGTGTTTGAAAATAACGGTACAAGGGTGATAGTACCTTTAGATTCGACGAAAGGTGAACGATACACAGAGCTGGTGCATGATGAAGAGGTGGATAACACCTATAATTTAATTGTGTAGGATGAAGATTGGATCAAACCCATTACAGATGGAGTACTCTGCTGGGAAAAGGACAGTGAATGCTTCTCCAACTCCTATGGGGAGATAGAGAATTGGCAAAATCGGTTATGTTATCACAAAATCAGGCCTGATGGGCTGCTCATCAAGTGGACTTTGAGTAACTATTTCATACCAATATTTTGGCCGAGGCTTAGCCTCCTCAGCCTGAGAGGGCTCTCTCAAGAGTTAATGATATCCATTAATGATAAATATAGATGGCTAACTCTATGAATTATGTCTTGGTTTTGTATCTTTGTAGGTTGAAAAGATGAAGACTTGGTACCATTGGGCTATGGAGTCAGTGACAAGGATAAATATGACAAAGGCTCTCCTTGTGGAAGCTGAGGCTTGTATATAATTCAATGAAAGAATAACACATTCAGGAAAATCCCAATAACTTGAGGTTAAAAGGAAGTCAGAGCATGTAGCACACGAATTCTGAGTAATGAGACATCAAGGTATTGAAAGAAAAAATATTGAAAGAGATTTCACCATAGCTAAATACTTAAAGGAAGTCAAAGCATGAAAAATCATGAATTCTGAGTAATAAGCACTTAAACTATGGAAGAAAAGCATTTCAAATGATAGGACATAAACTCATTGAAATACACTAATAATCGCAAGTGAAAGGAAAGTGGTATTGTTACTGTATATATCATTCAATCCAAAGATTTACAAATTGGTATGCTTAGATAAAAATTTCCAAAATGTAGGTTAAAACTAACATTAGCATGTATACATTGGGCATTATGGAGTCATGGTAATATTTAGAAAAATCAACACAGTCTACCTAGCATGGAAGTCAAGGCATTTAGAGTTCAAGTCAATGGAATAAAACATGTAAAACAATGAAACACACAGTCAGCTCAATTATGAAGGAAGTCAGAGCATCATTGATGAATTTTTAGTATCATAATCAAACACCACTCCAATAGAAGAATTAAAAGGATGCCATGAAAACAATAACACACAAGAACTCCTCATGAATCTTGAGTTGTCTAAGAAGAAACTCTGAATTAAGCTATAAAACAGTGACATACAAAACACAGTATTTTGCTAATGAAATTTCCAACCACTATAGAATTTGATCTCATGCTCTATATAGAACATTTACAATATAGGATTCTTTCATCCTCCACTACAGAATTCGAATTCCCATGCTTTGATACCTTTCCTAATCTTAAACATGCTATTAGTTACAAAATTACAGTTATATTTCCTTTGAAAAGTCCTAATTCTAATAGGACTGAAACTCTTAAATATGCTTCTGAAAACCTTATCTAGTATTTAATTCATCCTTTGACACCTAATATCCCATGAATTTGAATTTTGATTCTGACCATTCACTTAAAGTCACCCTACCGTTGATGATAATGTTCTCCTAGAATCTAGGAAACATGTTTTCCTGTTTTTAGGCTTAAGATCCTTTTAGTTTCTTGAGATATTCTGACCACTTCTAACCAATAACTTCGAGGCTGATTGATGTTAGGAACATGATTAGCATAATTCCCAAGTCATCCCTTCATGCTAGCTATGAAAAATCCACTTTGAACTTCTCAAAACAATGAAAACAGATATGCGCTACGAAAGTAGCAAAGTTTCGTAGCGTAGTGTTTTCACTCCTTTCTTCAACATATTTTAATATTTTTCTTTAATTATAGCCTTTATATTCACTTGAAACACTCCCACAAGAAGTTTCAAAACCAAGCTCACAAAATTTCCTTCAAAATTTGTTGTGAAAAATGATGAAAAGACTGCTTCAACAAATTATTCATGTTTCTTTCCTGAACATTAGGTCTTGGAACAGAGCCTATATCTTCTCATCCATGATGTATTTTTGTGAAACTAAAGGATTTTTTTGTAGTCCATTCCATCTTGAATAAAAAATTCTCTTGTTTTTTTTTTTAAATACGTCTCCTTCTATCCAGAAAATGTCTTTGAAGAACATGTGTAAAACAAGAAAAATCTATTTTCTGAAAATAGGGCTTCAAATAAAGCCTTGTATCTCCCTACTGATAACACTTGTGAAGAAAATGAGAGAGGTTTTTGTATTTAGGTATGTAAGGAAGAAAAAAAAAATTCAGTTTTCAAAAATTCGTTATCATTTGCCTAGAAACCCCCTTGGAAGTTGACTACTAAAACCAAAAAACAGAGTTTTTCTCTTCATGGTGAAAAAGCTACTTCAGCAGTTTCATAGCTCATTTGATCAAATTTGCACTAGTTGGGCTACGAAACTATTGTGTTAGCAGTTTTGTTGAAAATTTCTTCAAAATTTGTAATTTGGAAATACTCAGACTTTAAGGGCATTAGTATCATTTCAAGAACACAACATCATGACCCTGAAAACATAATCTTCATCAGGTTTTACTTTCATTTTGATCAGAGATTATCTTATGGGTTTATCATTCTATTTCACTGTCCCTTTAAATTTTCTTGATACTTTTTCAACTCAGATCTTCCACCTAGAAATCTCATAGTTTGCTGATATCAACGTTTCCTCCAGGCTTTGATACTTTGTCATTTCCTCTTGTGCTTTCAGGTTCAAACCTTAAACAATGTCCTGACCTATGATTATTTTTCTCTTTTGCCATACTTGCCTTCCAAAAATTCATTTTTTCTTCTTTCAGAATTTAAGAATCAGCCTCACTTGAATAAAGAGTCAGCCTCGATTGATTAAAAAGGGTCAGCCTCACTTGATAAAAGAGTCATCCTCACTTCATGATAGATGAGAATAGCTTTGGTGTAAGATGACCATAAGCTTAAACTCGAAACAGAGATGTTTCACTACTTGTTGTGAGTAAATGAAAATTGTTACTTGTTGTGAGTAAATGAAAATTGAAATGAGTAAAACATATCAGACTTTTCAATTTTCAAATCTCTTTTCACAAATGACACCTCTTCTGTAGTAATGATGGATATGAATGGTTGAAAACTTCAAAAATGACCCCTAACTGACTCACTATGATGTTATCATATCATACCCTAACAGATTCTGATAGTTTCTGGCATTTGAAATGACATTTCTAAGAATCTGCGCTTTCGTAGCACACTTAGTGCAATTTTGGTGATATGCGCTACAAAAGTAGCAGCGCTTTCATAGCGCAAAGCTAAGTTTTTGAACTGACCACGCTACGAAACTGCGGTTTTGTGGCTAATTGCAGAGGATTTTTCCAAAAGTTTAAAACATGATTTCTAAATGAATGATGGGAATTTTCAATCATGGAATGAGACTTAAGGACCTTATTTGGAAATGAAAACTGACTTTTTGAGACTTCTAAACCTATCACTTACCTTTATTAAGAATTAAATGACTCAAGACCTTTTTGACACTGTGACTAAAACAAGGTAAACTTTCAAAGTTTAGAAAAAAATTTAGGCTAATAACAGTGGCTTCACTTGGGATAGTGTGCCCCTGTGATACACTAAGAACCGGTAGCTCTAGTGTTTCTATCTATTTTTTTTGACAAAAACAGAATTTTTTTTTTGAATCAGCAAGCTTCCTCCTCAAGCTCTAATGGCCTTCACCTCAGGCTCAAGCTTGATGATTTCTGCAAGAAGCACCCAAACTGCACCTACGAAAAAAAATTGCTCAGTTAACCTTGAGCTTATTCATACACTCCTACCTACCCTAGCAGCTGCAATCTCCATTTTAACTCAAACAACATGAAATTTCCAATGAAGCCAATCATTTGCCTTATCTAATTTTTGAATCTCTTGACTACACTCGAACCCAAAGTAAACATGATATTGAGATGACCAATGCCACTGAAAATGTATCTGATCTTCATAATAAAAATGAAACTGAAACACTGGAGAATAAAACTCTTCCATGTATTTAGCTATAGGGTCAAAGAAGACATGATCAGTTTGATGATCCTCATAACTTTCTGTAACTTCAGACAACTAATTCTTAGCCACACAAGATTTCTTTTGTATGATATCCAATTGCTGTTCAAAATTATTCCCACAAATAATGTATCTTGCTCATTAATATGATCATTATTTGATGTAAGCTGCTGCAAGGAATGACATAAAAAATCAACTTTTTCCTGTACCTTAGTATTGTAGCAAGCATTTTCCAATATTTCCTCTTGCTATTTGAAATGATTCTCATACTCCTGATGATCAAAGGATTAAAAAACCTCCTCCAAATTTTCCTCAAACTCAGAGGATGTGACATGACTTTCATAAGTAAACTCGCGCTGAATTTCATTTTCATATAAGGGAGATATTATCCTTTCTTCTTGGTGTTCTTCTTGTTGATGAAAGGTATTATCATGAAGGGCTTCTAAAATTTCTTCATCCATGAACTCATCATCTTCATAAAAATTCTCCAAATATTCAATAAAACTCTCAGAGTGTTTACAACAGTCTTTGACCATCAATAAAGAGGGATGACATTCTTTATACATCTCATAAAATACATCATGGAAATCAGCAAGAGAATATAATGAACCATTTGGAAAGCTTTCATACCAAGACCATGTTTTTCCTTCTAAAGTGGCCATAAACATCTTCATGAGACAATCTTCAGGGAACTCAGCCTTAAGACTTTGTACATGCATATGGAACCTAACCAAATGAAGAGCAACATTGTCTTTATTTTCATCTTTAAATATTGGAAGATCATCTAACCATTCAACCTTTGGCATGGGATTTGGAAAACCAGGAATATGAGATCGATTCATAGGGGCATACTTGGCATTTATTCTTCCAATGGAACTCATCTTGAAACTTCATCAAGCTATTGATCTTTAAGCAGTGGAGTCACCTTTCAATTTTATTATTTGATGTATGGAGTCGCTAAGGTAGCTGCAGCTTCGAAAATATTCCTGAGCTCCTGCTACCTTCAGAAGTTCAGCTTCTTGATTTCGAGAATGAGTAATCTTTAGGCTCCCAGCAGATGCACCAAAAATGTTATCACAAAATCAGGCCTGATGGGCTGCTCATCAAGTGGACTTTGAGTAACTATTTCATACCAATAGTTTGGCTGAGGCTTAGCCTCCTCAGCCTGAGAGGGCTCTCTCAAGGTTTAATGATATTTATTAATGATAAATATAGATGGCTAACTCTATCAATTATGTCTTGGTTTTGTATCTTTGTAGATTGAAAAGATGAAGGCTTGCTACCATTGGGCTATGGAGTCAGTGACAAGGATAAAGATGACAAAGGCTCTCCTTGTGGAAGCTAAGGCTTGTATATAATTCAATGAAAGAATAACACATTTAGGAAAATCCCAATAAATTGAGGTTCAAAGGAAGTTTGTGCATGTAGCACACGAATTATGAGTAATGAGACATCAAGGTATTGAAAGAAAAAATATTGAAAGAGATTTCACCATAGCTAAATGCTTAAAGGAATTCCAAGCATGAATAGTCATGAATTCTGAGTAATAAGCACTTAAACTATGGAAGAAAAACATTTCAAATGATAGGACATAAACTCATTGAAATACACTAAGAATATCAAATGAAAGGAAAGTGGTATTGTTACTATATATACCAGTCAATCCAAAGCTTTACAAAGTGGTATGCTTAGATAAAATTTTCCAACATGTAGGTTGAAACTAACATCGGCATGTATACATTGGGCATTATGGAGTCATGGTAATCTTCAGCAAAATCAACACAGTCTACCTAGCATGGAAGTCAAGGCATTTAGAGTTCAAGTCAATGGAATAAAACATGTAAAACAGTGAAACACATAGTAAGCTCAATTATGAAGGAAGTCAGAGCATCATTGATGAATTTTGAGTATCATAATCAACCACCACTACAATAGAAGAATTGAAAGGATTCCATCAAAAAAATAACATACAGGAACTCCTCATGAATCTTGAGTTTTCTAAGAAGAAACTCTGTATTAAGTTGTAAAACAGTGACATACAAAACACAGTCTTTTGCTAATGAAATGTCCAACCCCTATAGAATTCGACCTCCTGCTCTATGTAGAACATTTAAAATATAGGATTCTTTCATCCTCCACTAGAGAATTCGAATTACCATGCTTTGAAACCTTTCCTAATCTTAAACATGTTATTAATTACAAAATGACAACTATACTGCCTTTGAAAAGTCCTAATTATAATAGGACTGAAACTCCTAAATATGCTTCTAACAACCTTATCTAGTCTTTAATTCATCCTTTGACACCTGATATCCCATGAATTCTAATTTTAATGTTGACCATTCACCTAAAGTCACCCTGTTGCTGATGATAATGTTCTCCTAGAACCTAGGAAACATGTTTTCTTGTTTTTAGGCTTAGGATCCTTTTAGTTTCCTGAGATATTTTGACAACTTATAACTGATAACTTCAAGGCTGATTGATGTTAGTAACATGATTAGCATAATTCCCAAGTCATCCCTTCATGCTAGTTGTGCAAAATCCACTTTGAACTTCTCAAAACATTGAAAACAAATCTGCGCTACGAAAGTAGCACAATTTCGTAGAGCTTTTTGTAGCGCAGAGTTGTCACTCCTTTATTCAACATATTTCAATATTTTTCTTTCATGATAGCCTTTATCTTCACTTGACACACTCCCAAAATAATTTTCAAAACTAAACTCACAAAAATTCCTTCAAAATTTGCTGTGAAAAATGATGAAAACACTGCTTCAGCAAATTATTCCTGTTTCTTTCCTGAAAATTAGGTCTTGGAACAGAGCCTATATCTTCTCATCCATGACGCAATTTGAGAAATTGAAGGAGTTTTTTGTAGTCCATTCCATATTGAATAAAAACCTCTCTCTTTTTTTTGAAATACCTCTTCTGCTGTCCAAAAACTGTCTTTGAAGAACATGTGTAAAATAGGAAAACTTTGTTTTCTAAAAATAGGTCTTCAAAGAAAGCCTTTTATCTCCCTACTGATAAAACTTGTGAAGAAAATTAGAGAGATTTTTGTAATTAGGTATGTTAGGAAGAAAAACTCTTTCAGTTTTCAAAATTTCATTTTCCGTTTCCCAAAAACCCCCTTGGAAGTTGACTACTAAAACCAAAAAACTGAGTTTTTCTCTTCATGGTGGAAAAGCTGCTTCAGCAGTTTCGTAGCGCATTTGATCAAATTTTCACTAGCTGCGCTATGATACTACTGTGTAGGCAGTTTTGTTGAAAATTTATTCAAAATTTGTAATTTGGAAATACTTAGACTTTAAGGGCATTAGTATCATTTCAAGAACACAACATCATGACCCTGAAAACATAATCTTCATCAAGTTTTACCTTCATTTTGATCAGCGATTATCTTATGGGTTTATCATTCTATTTCACTGTCCCTTTAACTTCTCTTGAGACTTTGTCAACTGTATCTCCAGATATTCCACCTAGCAATGTCATAGTTTGTTGATATAAACTTTTCCTCCAGGCTTTGATACTTTGTCATTTCCTCTTGTGCTTTCAGGTTCAAACCTTAAACAATGTCCTGACCTATGATTCTTTTTCTCTTCTACCATACTTGCCTTCAAAAAATTCCTATTTGCTTCTTTCAGAATTTAATAATCAGTCTCGCTTGAATAAATAGTCAGCCTCACTTAATTAAAAAGGGTCAGCCTTGCTTGATAAAAGAGTCAGCCTCGATTGATGATAGATGAGAATAGCTTTGGTGTAAGATGAACATAAGCTTAAACTCGAAACAGAGATGTTTCACTTCTTATTGTGAGTAAATGACAACTGAAATGAGTAAAACATATCAGACTTTTCAATTTTGAAATCTCTTTTCACAAATGATACCTCTGTTGTAGTAATGATGGATATGAATGGTTGAACACTTCGAAAATGACCCCTAACTGACTCACTATGATGTTATCATATCATACCCTAACGGATTCTGACAGTTTCTGGCATTTGACATGACATTTCTAATAATCTGCGCTTTCGTAGCGCACTTAGTGAAACTTTGGTGATATGTGCTACGAAAGTAGCAGCGCTTTCATAGCGCAAAATTGAGTTTTTGAACTGACCGCGCTACGAAACTTCGGTTTTGTGGCTAATTACAAAGGATTTTTCCAAAAGTTTAAAACATGATTTCTAAATGAATGATGGGACTTTTCAATCATGGAATGAGACTTAAGGACCTTATTTGGAAATGAAAACTGAATTTTTTAAACTTATAAACCTATCAGTTACCTTTATTAAGAATGAAATGACTCAAGACCTTTTTGACACTATGACTAAAACAAGGTAAACTTTCAGAGTTTAGAAATTTTTTTAAGGTGATAACAAATTACATGATGTCTCTGCACTACGATAACTCCATATCACAAAGGAATTGCACTGCATTTCCTCAGAGGTAAGACAAATACCTTATTTTCATGGTTCTGGTAATATTAAGGAATCTCTACAAGCATTTGAAGCTAAGGTTCCAAGGGAACAAAGGCTATGGACCCTTAGGCTAGCCTTGCGTGGAACACCTACGCAATGGTGGGAAACGCATGAGGAAGCATTCCAAGATTGGGAGGAAAGTCAGGACATGATGATCCTATGGTTCAAGGCCCCAGCTGACATACAAATCAAGACATTCCTTGGGCCAGAAAGCCCAAGCGAATATATGTTCGCTTGGAAAAAATAGTGGCGTGATAAGACTACCAAAGAGTGGGTTCATCTGTTTATTCATGCCCTAGGACCAATTCCCATGGCTTGGTACTTAGATGCAGAGCTCCATCAGTGCACCCACCACTGGGAGACCTTGAAGGATGAGTTTCTGGGAACATTTGGGTTAATAGGTTGGCCAGAGGCACTGAACGCAACTCTACAAAATAGCAACACTGTCGCGTGGGGTGAATCGCACCTGTATGTCGCACCCAAAGTACCTGCATGTGAAATGCACATTCCAAGTATGGTAAACTACCACAACCTAGCCCCAATAGAAGGTAAGGATAATCCACAAGCTGTTTCTGACTCAGAATTGGACAGAACGCGCACAGCTACCAGACCGCTCGAGCTGCGAAAGGGTAGCATCAAGACGCACCCCACGTTGGCCAGGATTGGGGATGCGGAGGTAGGTGGTAGAGTTATCATATATCCCAAAAATCCTACAACAAGGGAACAACTGCATTCAATTCTAGGTCACACAGGATATTACAGAAAGTTCGTTCGAGGGTATGCACTCATCACAACACCTTTGAAATACTTGCTTATGAAGGAGGCCTAGTTCTGTTGGAATGACATATGTTAGGAAAACATGTTTTTAGTTGTGAAGTACCTAGGGATCAAGCTTGTGTTGGGGGAGGATGCGCAGGAGGTGTAGGTGTTTAACCCAAGTATAGCACGTATGCCAAGCACACAGGAGGTGTGAAAACTAGCCGTTTGGCACAATAACAGCTGGTAAAAAGAAAAAGTTACCGTTGAAAGGAGTGGCTTGCTGGCATTTAATGAGGTAAATCCTGGGGATTTTTTATCGTTTACTAGATGGTAAGTTCCCAATGAAGTGTATCCTACCATTGGATGACTGCAAGCACTATAAAGAGGGCAGGATAACTCATATAAGGTTTCCATCTCACTTTCCTAGGTTGTACTTATGATCCTTGTCTCGAACGACCTTGAGCTGTAAGATATTTCGGGTATGTGCTATTCCTTTCATGTCTGATCCACCTTCCCCTTCTGACAGTAGCCACCCAGGGTTTGGATTCATTTCCTGTGCTAGGATGATGACTACTAACCCTGTTGAACACCTAGCACCTATAGACCCAGAGACTGAGGAAGTAATGGAGGTTGGGTCTGAGGATGAAGAAGTGCTCTCAACGCCGATCATAATGAAGGGAAAAGAGAAATCCAAGGGCTCAGGGAAGCCCCCAAAAGCTACAAAAATGGCTGCAGGGAAGCCTAGGACTTCCCCAAGGCATGTCAAGTCCCCGCGAGCTACGCCTCAGACTCAAGATGTGCAGGAAGAAGCCCAGCCCGCCAATCTGATCAACTGGTTACCTCCCTTCATCCAACTGTGAAGGCCCTCAACGTGCACACCAAAGAACCTCGACAACTTGATTACCTATCTGTAGAAGCTACTAACCCTGGGAGAAGTCCCTATCCTTGGTGACCCTTGCAGAAGGCTCCATGAGGTCAAATTTGATGATCACGACTTAACGAATTATGGAGCCTTCCCGGAGCTGGCCCCCATGTTGTACGTTGACACAATTTATTTGAATGATGGGGTCATAGTCATCCCTCAGCGCTGTGTATGTGGATTAGCCAGACGTAGGCTCTTGAACCTACTACGGATGCCCCAATTTGGCCACTACAACATCACGGATCGACTAGCCGGGCAGTTGCTCGCCTTAATTCACGATGGATACCTATGGATTCAGGACAGAGTCCCCATTGACATTGCTCTGATTCATAGAATTACGGGCCTTCCCATGAACAGGTCGCACCCTTTGGAACGGTTGGGCAAGAAATATGAGGGGGAAACCGATAAATATGTGCGTCAGACCTACTATGTGGAAAGAAATATGCGGGGCTTCGTCATCCAATCTATCAGTGACCCTGCTACGCGGATGGGCACCATGTTACTAGCATGCAAGCTAATTTGAAAGTGCTAGGTCGCAATCATCCTAGATTATGTCATTCGGCTAGCAGGTCAGTGTGCGAAGGAGGGCTGCCTCAATTGGGCCCAATACTTATGCGATGAAGTCTTGACCAACGTCTGCAAATATCAGGAATAGAGAAAAGCCTTTTGCTAAGCTTGGCTATTATTCCTTATAGCCCTAGTCACCTGGGAGGCCCCTACAGAGTCGGTCATCCCCGAGCTCACCCAAGATATGTGCAAAGGAGCTCGGTATGCCCATCTGTGGGATTCCAAGGATACGCAACGCATAGAAGATAACAAAGTCTTCTAGGTCCTGTTCCAGAGTAGCGTGACAGCAGCCATCAATTCTTGATCTCAACTGTCTCCGACATTCTACAACAAATACAAAAGTATTGCAGCATTCCAAGTTACCATGCACAACATTAAAATATGTGGCCTTAAGGATAAAACATGGATGTTACTTCCTTATATGGTAGCAGACGAGGAGATTGAATGTGTGATTGCGCTATGGCTTCCTGACTGGAAGATAGGTTTCAAAACTAGCGCAAAGGGAACCCCAGGTACTAGCACGACGTAGGTGCTCCCACATGTTATCATCAAGGATACTAGAGGCCTGAGCAAGAGTACATGGAAGGATTCAGGCACAGCCACGAAAAAGGATGCCCAGCCAAAGCAGGGCACCACAAAGAACACCGAGGCTGAAACCTGGGTCGATTCTCAACTAGATCTAGGAACGAAGGAAGTAAAAATCCATGGTACCACCTCCCCCCAGGGGGAAAAGCAGATAGGTGAGCCTGTCAAGGGGGCCCGAAAGAAGCAGTGTGCCCAGCGGAAGGAACAAGATGAGACGGTCACATTGACTGAAGGAGATCTCGAACAAATTACAGATGTCGTCACATTGGCCACAAAAGACAAATGGGTAGCTTTAGAAGAGAAACATAAGGCTTCGATCAACACCCTCTAGGTCGAGCTTGACACCCTGCAATTAAACACCGACACGCTACAAACTAGCGTGGTTCAGGGACGGGCTCCCTTAACATCTGGCAGTCCAGCGCTAGTTACAGAGGAAAGTCATCTATGTTCCTTACCTAGCACTGCCCTTGTAATCAGTCTACCCGAACAGGGAATACAACTCCAAGTAGGTACAGTGATGCAGTTGAATCTAGCCCAGCTGCCCCACGAATCATTACAGGGTCTTCACACTGCAGTGTTTCAGGAGATTCACCATCGGGACCAAAAAGTACGCCAACAACTCCGTATTGCTGAGCAAAGCATCGCACAGCAGAATGTGGAAGTGCTTCTCGCTATTGCGCAGCAAGTGGAGCTTGAAACCTTGATTAACCAGCTCTACATGGATGTTACAGAGGAAATCCTGGCCGCAGCCAACCCCCAGGCTAAAATTGAAGGATTGGTCGTAGAGTTGAAGGCTTCCAGGATAGAATTGCATGTCATTAAGACATAGTTGGAGCAACAAATCACTGAATTATAGGCCAAATTACAGCCCAAGACACCCCCGGAGATACGAGCCCAGCGCACTTCACTGGTGACCGCAGCTACAAACACCATTATAGGGTAGATCGCTTAGGGCACCCAGTTGCTAGAGAGAGCCATGCAGTTATGGACCAAGGTCCAGAACGATCCAATCCTCCGAAGACTAAATCAAGTCTTGTGGCAGAAGGAGGAAGATTCCGAGCAGATCAAGGCTACATTACCTACCTTGGTTCCTGCACAGTGTTTGGCACAATTGAGGACCAACAGCACCCTCCAAGATGAGATTGAGGAGCTCCGGCATAATAAGCATATCATCGAAGAACACTTGAAGCCTTGGGTTGACGTAGCCCTCTAGCTCTCACAGGATATTGATGTTGCTGTTAAGCGACTAAATCAAACACTGGAGAGTGTCACCACTACGACAGAAGGCCCAATATCACAGAAGCTTGTGGATATTGCGCAGAGAGCTACTGCTCAGAGTCAAGAAGTGTTGCCCGCGCTGGTCGCATCCATCAATGAATTGCATGCGTAGGTGGAGACCCCACCACCATAGTGACTCAGGACGAGTCACAAGATTGTGTTGGGGGACTTTTGGAACAGGGTCCTCTAAAGGCTACGAATTGGGACAATTTTGAATATTATTGTATATTTTTTTCATATTTCAGTCCAGCACAGGGGTTTTCGGGTGGGTCAAAGCCCTGAAAGCATTTTAATGGGTCAAAGGGTAGACCTAGAGTCCACAAGCCATGTTTTGCAGACCACAGGAAAGATTAGGCTAGATTGTTATAAATAGAAGGACATTTTGAGTCGATATGAGGGCATGTATTAAGATTGGTGCGAATTGTGAATTAGTTGATGTGGTTGGGTTATTGGGGAAGGAATCCTGCTGGCTGTGTGCAAGGAGATCCTTAGTCCTGCTGTGTGCAGACCCTACTGCTGTGTGAGCAGGTTGGGTTTTGGGTATTGTAAAAGGATCTGAAGGATTAATGAAAGCAAAAGGTTGGAAAAGTTTTTTAATCTGCTCTATGATATCATTTAAGCTATGCATGGTTATGTGTTAAGCTACAAAAATACTCATGTTATTTGCTTATACTACATTGAAATATGATCTGGATCCTTTTGTTATACTTTATGCAAGAATATATGTGTTATTTTCATTAGTGTTCTGTGAATTTATGATTTGTTGATTACTGTGATTATAATTAATATTGCGCACGTGGATGCGAAGGGATCTCTAGATTTGGGTTCAGGGATATCTGATCTAGTAATTTCAAAGTCAAACGCAAATCTTCTTGACTTACCTACCCTCTCCCAGGGTACGAAAACTTGATTCCAGCACCCTCCCATACTTCTTAGGGTGAGAGTTTGGCCTGCGCAAGCAAGCCACTGCCGAAAGGGCCAGTAGTATAGGGGTTTGTTGGCAAACCTTAACCTCCGAACCTGGGTCAAGACCCCTCGAGCCAACACCTCAAAACATATATATCATTCCCCACAAGGCCCATATGTTAACATTTTCATAATATATATTGTAACTTTCCATTAAACGTTTATGAAACTATGGACCTTTGCATGCCATAGATTTGAATTAGCTTACTTTATACTTCATTAAAGTTTGGTTGTATTATCTGTATGATTCGAGTTGGAATGATGGGATTGTCTCTGTATTCCTTTACTCCTTATCATTTCAAATTCACAACCTTATTAATGCAAGTCCTTTCTGTTAGTCATTAGTAATTTTTTCTTTTACGGATGACTAAATGCTTATCCTAGATTTCTAGAAACAAAATTCATGAACATTATGATTTCTAGAAATTTCACTGCCTTCATTATCCGTAGGATAAATGTTTCACTACTCTATCAAGTTATGGCCAACCTATCACTCCCATAAGAGCCATCATGGGCTCATACCACTCATTTTCACTATGTTTTTCCACCTCTAACCTTACCACTCTATTTTACCTTTCCTAACCCTTCTACTTCCACCTTGGATTTCCAAGTAGCCTAACCTTTTCCCCTATTCACCAATTTCCTCAAGCATTGGTGGTTTCAGGATACCTTTCTAGGCTCTTTAGATAAATCAAAATCAGAATTTTTTGGGTTTGCAATGCATAAATTCTGTCAAAAACTCTTTTTTACACCTAAAAAACCCAAGTCAAGTTTTCAGCAAAAGGCCAAGTCCAAAAAGCCTCCCACTAGGTCATTTAGGGTTTCATAAGTTGTAGGTTTGTTTTGGTTTTCCAAATCACTATTTTACATGTGCCAAAAATATGAAATCAAATGAAAAGAAGGGTCATCACATGATTGTCCAAAAGGTATCAAAAATCCTTCAAGGAAGGCCTCCTTGGTCAAAGCACAACTTCTGCAAAAAGATAGCTTCAAATCTTAAACATTTCTGCAAGAATGATTGAGATGGATATCAGTATAAAAAGAGGTAAAGTAAGAGGCCAACTTATCACTAAGGATAGCCACAACAAAGGAGATACATCATGCCTATGTTCAGGGAAAATCAGGGTTTTTAGGACTGATTAGACTAGCACTGTGCCAAGCAAGAAACCAATACAGAAAACCACAAGGAAAGAGGTACATCAGCACAACCAAGCATGAATTGAAGATTTGTTAAAACTAGAAATGAAAATGAGAAGCCTTGATTATGACAGCAGGAATAATTTTGAAGAATGATATTAGAAGGTGACCTCCATGGTTTGTCAAGGAAACAATGCTTCACTGCATCAAAGGGAGGGAAATACGAAGAGTATCAGTGTGAGGGAGACTAAGCCTTCAAGTGTAGTCAATTTTCCTCAAAATGGTCAAAGGAATGAAATCATAATGTCAAGTGTCAAAATGAGAAATCAAGCTAAGCATGAGTTTATTGTTGATTAAATAAGGTGTCAAACTCCAAAGAATGACTAAGGAGACCAAAAAACTGTGTTATGGCACCTGCATCAAATCAGACGTGGTCAAGGGAAAACATAGCAGGCATGAGGTACAATATTTTCCAGAATGACTATATCACTGTCAATATCAGTGAAAGGTAAGAAAAACATGTTTTTAGGTCACTAACACTCATAAAAATTAAAGAGGGATAAAACATGTTTTTCCAATCTCTCAGTGCAGAAAAAGGTTTTTGACAGCACCAAGGCCCTCAAAGGATTAAAAGAGACCTCTTCATCTCTTCATCACACCCTCACCAAAGGAAGAGAAAACACTTCAAAAGGTTGCAAATCACCTGCAAAAAGGGTCACAGGATATCAGTGAAAACCATGAAGTGACAAAAATAAAACATAGCAAAAGTGGGTTCTATAAATTTGATTTATTTCTCAAAAGGTATAAAATCACCTAAGTTATCATTTTCCAACTCACTTATCACTTGTTAGAGAGAGGAAGCCTTCAAGAGAAAATTCTTGCATTCTGGCAAACTTCGGGCCAGAAAAACCTGGTGCTACACTCCTGGAACACCATGATACATGCCTATGGGTGCCTTACTTAGGAAATTTAACGTAGAGCTGCATGCCTATGACTCAGTGTTGTGCGTTTACCTTCATGCAAGAAGTGTGCAGAGTCGCATAAGTAGCATGCAGAGGCCTAACTGGTCTGGGCGCTATGCATGGGCACCATGTAGTGCAGACCTAACAGCGTGCATAGGCCCGACTAGCTTGATTGTTGTGCATAGACCACATTCAACAGTGGCCTGACTGGCCTGGGCAGCCACCCGACTGCTACGCTCATGTGATCCATCCTTAAGGTCGACCCGACATCCTTGCAGAAACCCGACAACCTCCGCTTGGTGCTGCACACTTGCGCTACCCGTTCACACTGCACGAAGACCGCCCGACAGGCCCAACTGCTACACTCCTATGCTACGTCTTCAGCAGTGGCCCGAATAGGCGGTGCAACCACCCAATTGGCCCGGTGTTGCACACTTCTTCTGCGCGTTCATCTAGGAGGGTTTACAAGCATCCGAAGCTCAAAATTTCTCAAAAAACTCCTCCAAAGTCTCTTCCAAAGGTTCTATAGCATCTGTGAGGGGTAAGTAACAAGGCATCTCCTTCATATTCCTAATTTCTTGTCATTTAAAATTAGAGAAAAAACCCTAGATTTCTCCATCAGTTTCACAAAGAAAAATTAGGGTTTTGGCCTTCAAAGCAAGGGTAAAGAGAAATATGTCATGGGAAACTAATAGTGGCAGTGGTGAGAGAGGCCAAGGGCCTAGAGGATATTAGAAAAAGGGTGGAAGAGTAAACAGGTTCAAACCTTTGAACACCAAGGAATTGATAGCCTCCCCTACAACAGTTGCACATTTCCAGGAGGTGGGTTGTTTTGATTTCTGTGAAAGAGCACAAAGGGTCCAAAGTCACCCTGAGTTGACCAGACTTTTTATCCTCAACCTCCATGACCATCAAGTGCATCTAGCTGGGGTAAATTTTGAACTATCCACCAATACCATTGCTATGGCTACTGGGATACCTTTTATGGGAGAAAGATGGTTCAAGCAGGCGAATTTGGACCTAAGCCATTATCAACTTTTCTTGAAACCTAGATACCAAGATGATTGCAAATCCATTTTCCCATTTTCACATCTATTGGAGGGATATTCGCCCTTAATGAGAATCATCATGAAATACTTCACCTGTGAGGGTAGGTTTTCTAGGCTTTATTCCTACCATATAAGAATGCTCATGCACTTCACTAGGGCCAAGCTGCTACATTTTCCCTATTACCTTTATAGAAGTATTGATAATATGTCATACATTGTGCAAAATATTCCTCCTTCACAACAAATGCAAAGTCCTTTTAACCATTCTCTTATCAAGATGGTTGTGTTGCATCAATTAGAGCAACGGGGTATCCCATGGGAAGTGTTCATTGCCCATGAAGTTTTCACAAACCCACAGCCTCCTCATTAGCCAAATATTCCCTCATCATCTCATCCACCTCCCTCCACTCCTCCATCACCACCCACTGACCATGACTCCTCATCCACACATGAATCCTCTCCTCAAGAAAACCTCCCTCCCTCACCTTCTCCTGAAACACCAAAACAAGAAGAGAATGATGATGATGAGGAAGAAGAAACATAGACAAATGAACAGGCAAAGAAAGACGATGAAGAAGAAGAAATAGAGACAAATAATAAGGAATAAGAAACAAATGATGAGGAAGAAGATAATGAAAATGATAAAGAGGAGAAGGATGATGAAGATAAAGAGATAGAGGGAAATTATGAAGACAAAGGTAGTGAGAAAAATAGTGAAGAAGAAATAGATAATTATGAAGAGGCAGATGCATATAATGATCAAGAGGAAGAAGAAGGCAGTGAACAGTGCAGTGATGAAAAGAATAGTGACAAAGAGGCTAGCAATGAAGAAGAGGATGACAATGCAGAAAATATGGAAGAGGATGAAAATGATAAAGATGATGGCAGTATGGAAAGTGCAAAAGCTAAAGGTAGCATAGATGAAAATGAAAACAGTGAGGACATTACAGAGAACAGTAAAGAGGTTGAGGAAAATGAAGATGAAAATGTACAAAACAATAATGACGACACTGATAAAGACACCTCTAGCAGTGACAACACAGAAAATGATAATGGCCATGATAATGTTGCAAACACAGAGGAGGGCGATGAAGAAGAAACCATGATGACTGATAGCCCTAATAATAAGGACAATAGTGACACTTATGAAACAAGCCTCCATCATGAATATAGTGACAGAGATGAACAAAATGAGGTTGATAATTGTGTAGCAGGTCAAGAAGAGGCTAATGATAGTCATGAAAATAATGAAAAAACCATTATGACTGATAACCCTAATAATAATGACTTCAGTAACTATGAACCAAAAAAGCAATCAAGATGTTGATGATAGTGGTGAAGAACACAACAGTGATGTTAGCATGGAGGAAAATGAAAATGAATCTCAAGATGACATTGAAGAACACAATGCAGAAGACATAAATGCAGAGATCATTGATGAAAAGAAAGGCAGTCTTGAGATCAGTCATGGTAAGGGTATTCTAGTAAACAAATTTGAGTTTCTCCCTCTCACATATCAAAAAGGATCAAGGCTTGTGTTTTCTGCCTCCAAAAGGCAAGGGACCATGCCATCCACCTTAGCTCAGCCACTAGACAAAGGGAAACAAAAGGTAAAGGAAGAATAAGAATATCATGAGGTTTAGAGGGACTTTGAGATCATTCAGGTGGACAATGATGAGGAGAATGAAGAAAGGATCACAAACTTGCTCCTCCATGACAAAAATGCACAAATTGAAGACCTCCAAGCACATTTGAATAGGGTCAAGAGTGTGAAAGATGCCCTTGACTTGGAGAACAGGTAGCTAAGAGAAAAAATTGCAATCTATGAAGCTAGAGCCATCAAGGCCCAGAAAGAAGCCCAAAAGGCATAGGTGAAACTAGAAGAGTTCATGGGAACTTATGAAGAGAGTGAGGATGAGGAAGGACAATCTAGGAGGAGGCCTAGAACCATGGGGTTGAAGAAGGCATTGGAAAAGAAAAGGGAACAAGAATCAACCCTAGCAGAATAGTTCCCTCTTGGTGAGATTTTGGCCATAGAGATATCACATGATCGGGAGCCTTGGTTCGAAAGAGCTAACATACACTTGGAGGCTAAATTGAAGAAAGAAAATCAAGATCTTGACCTCCAAAGAAGGATGACTAAACATTATGACTGGAGAAACCAAATTGCAAGGGCTAAACTGAAAAACGCCCAAACCAAGATCCAAGCACTAAAAGAGGAAAAGGGCCAAGCTAACCTTGGAATATTGGCACAAGATTCTCTACAGGTCTCTCAAAACCATTAGGCACACTTCCACCAAATTTGGGAGAATTTTGACAAGTTTTTGTTTTTTGCTAATTTTGAGGGCCAAGGGAGTAGCACCCATGGTGCTACGCTTTTTCTCAGAGCATCCTCAGGAGGAAATACTTACATTTTTGGAATCCTTATCTTGAGTATGTCATGATCACAAAGTTTTAGGTCAATTGGAGTTGTTTTGGTCCTCCAAAAGGGTCAAAAACACCCTAATTTTCATATTTCTGCCTAGTTTTTCAGGACTTGTGCTACACCTTTACCAGTCTTGGTATTTTTTTTATTTTTGAACATGTTATAGAGGTCCAATCAGAGAACCAAAGGTATATCTAGAAATTATACTCAAATGTATTTCCAACAGGCCATCACGAAGCCTTTTCTGACATCAGGAAGGCCTTCAAAACATTGCTGCAACTTGACCCAGTTTTCCTACTCTAGTGCTACGCCCTTAGCATGGAAATTCATCATAAAATAGAGTTTTTCACCCTTAGAAGAGGAAAGGTCAACAATGTATGCTTGATAAGTTTTATGAGGCTTGGTAGAGCCTAAATGTCAATTTCTTTTCTAAAAATTCCTGAAAAGATATTTTGTTTTAGATATTTTGTACCTTGGGCCTTGTAAGGTCTCAAGGACAATACTAACATTTTTTATTAGCCAATAGGATTCTAGAGACTCTATTAGGTTTTCCTCCTTGATTTTTAAATGGAGCATTGAGGATTCATTGTAAATGTTGGCATTTGATGAGTTTTGAGAGCAATACATGGTTCTTTGAGGTTGAAGAGCAATTTGGTGTTGTGGAGCTTGTGGATGATTTGCTTTGATTGATGATGCTGAAGGATTGCTTGCAGGATCCCTGAGCTTGGATAATGGTGATGTGTCTCTAATTTTTTCTTGTTCTCTTGTTTATCATTGTGTCCATCCTTCTATGTTGCAGTAGATTAGAAAAGTATAGGCTAAGAAATGTTGTTTGAGGAACCTTAGTCCTTCCTGTTTACTACTGTCTTTATGTTTTTCTCTGTTGGGTTAGTTTAAGGAATTCTTAGCTGCTCCTTAGACCCACCTAAGCTTGTTTGTTTCATCAATGGTTTAAGAAAGTAGTTTTCAAATATTTTTTATGGTTAGCCATGCTTACTTGATGCTATCTAAACTTTGTTCGTGGAATCTCTCTTTGATGTATTACTTGCTAGGTTTAGCCAAAGAGGCCATGTTTTGATCATGCCCTTTACCCATGCTTGAGAAGTTCTCCTCAAAGTTCTTTGTATCTTGATAAAATGATGCTTAGGAGTTCACTCTTCTTTGATTATTTAAGTTATTTGTTATCTTATATGTTTTCAAACCTTGAAGGTGAAATCACTAAAGTTATATAAGTTTTCTTGCTTTCTTTGTTTCACTAAATTGTTCATCTTGAATGACTATTTGTTTAAGTATTGCCATTGAGTTAATGGTTTGACCAATCTCATGATTATTATCCCTTGCTTATTAGTATTTGATACCTTCTTTTTTATGGGTATTTGACAAATGATACTTCACTGCCCTTTGCCCTATCTTGTTTCACCAACTTAATGTCCATTTCACTTCACACATAACCTTAAAGATCCATTGACCATACTAGATTTTCCCTGTGATGCACTTTGACTCATTGTTGAGATATCCATGAATTTCATAGACTCCATAGCCCAATGATTTAATGACCTCTCACTCCACCTATCCTACTTGATCATCTTACCCAACCAGAACAAACAACAAAACCTACACTTAACAACTAGCCTAAAATCAACCATCTAAAGCAAACAAGTTCACATACTTTGCATACAACAGAGAGAGCCCTCTCTGAGTCCATGAAGGCTAGGTCCTAGGACTCCAAAGACTGGTATGATGTTACCCTGTGCATTTGATCTACCAATCTGCTAAATCATCGAACCCTATCACTTTCTTCACGTGACGATCACATGTGCTAATTTAAGTCTCGGGACACTTGTCTGAAGGATCTACTCTCTCGTCAATAGTGGATATTTTTCCGCACTCCTCCATACATTGAATGATTATATTTAGGGTTTCATATTTTCATTTTCATTTTCAATTTTCTGTGTTTTTTTTTTAGAGCTCTCTACGCAGAAGTATACCTCGTCAGAGGTTTTTGCAATGATTTCCCTTTTCTTCTTGGATTGGGGTTTTTCCCCAAATTTTTCTGTTGTTCCTATGGTTTTATAATCGAATTTCTATTACACCTTTGATTCCATGATTTTATTAAAATGATGTCTCTAGCATTTAGATTACCTTCTTGTATGTTATTAAAACGAATGGTTATAATTTTAGTCATTGTGTGTGATATTTATATCTTTGTGATAAGATTTTTTTTATTATCAAACTATATCACTTCTAGTTAGTACTATTTTGGGTTTTCGATGATAATTCAGTTACAATTTTCATCCAAGACCACGCACTCCAACTTTCTCTAGTGTATAGCATACGCTTCAGTTTTGGAAATGGGAACACGGGTAAGCTATTCTGATTGTAACCTTATTTTCGGCTCTGTTTTTCGTCATACTGATTCAGCATACATAAACTAGTTTCTGAATTTCAACAACGTATTTCACTTACCTTAATTATTTTGTGAATACTGTAAGTTTTTTTCATCGTGCTAAGTTCGAATTATCTGTGAGAAGTTTTCTCCATTTAGATTTACGAAATTTCCTTTCATTTGGCCAATTCGAACATGATGAAATTAAGTTACTTGTTATTAAATCCCCAATTAGGGTTTGCAATTTATTTAGATACTTTAATCATGTCTAATATTAATTTCAACATCTCTATTATTTATGTTTCTCTGAAGTTACTCTTTTTTTTTCCTCATAAAAGAGAATGTTCACCCTTAATTGTTTGCTATTTATATATGAATAGAATATATATATATAATATATATATATATATATATATATATATATATATATATGGGTTCTCTAATATTTAGTTTCAATTGATATCCTTTTGACTATATGAATATAGTCTCACTTCTAGATGGAAATTTCATCAATTTTCATTTCAAAAGTTTAATTATTTTATAATGCCCTGTATTCTAGAATGGTAGAAAATTTGTCTATAATGTCAATTCTAAATTCAATTTTAAATATGTTTAAAATTCAGATGACTATTTAAATATCATCTTACTCTATACAATTACAATAATTAAAATTACTACAAATTTTATTTCCCAGAAGTTGGTTAGTAATTTATTTGATATAATTCTTATTTCTAAATCAAATCTAGAATTCTCTCTTCTAGATTCTCATAGTCTTCTCAACTATGAATAATATTGAACCTCTTCTATATTCCTCTTCCCTCAGGTAGGTATCTTCTTTTCCCTATTTTACATTTAATTACAATACTCTAATTTATTCTGTTCCATTTTATCTTCTTGTACTTACAATTATATTTTTGATATGCATAGGAATAACTTCCAATATGACGATATTTATATAGGTATTAATTTTATTATTATTAGCTGTACCAGTCCTATGTTTTCCCTGTTTCTTTTCATCAGTTTTTTTTTTGTTCTAACATTGTTTTCTATACTTTGTTGCAGGTATTTATTATTTCATTCAATCTCCAATACAATTCTTTTTGATCAAATTTCAGAAGATTTGACGATTAATTTTACCTTTTTCCAAGTCGTTCATCTGAAAATAGGAGGTTCCACCACCTCTTTAACCCATTTACCAAATTCACCTCCTTACTTTGTAATTGAATTTTGATGGATGACCCAGATAAATTTTTAATTAAACTATTGTATATATTTTTTTATCTTTGATTGATTTATAAAGAAGTTTTATCCTCATTTCCACTAGAGGATTTTCATATAAAGGAATGTTACATGTAATTAATTATTCTAATACATTTTTATTCATTACATGTTTATAACTATATGACTTAATCTTCATATGCATAGAATAGAAGATGTTTTCTAAATGACAGCAGTTTATACTTCTACTTAAATTTAAATCTGAATTGTTTGTTCATCATTCATATATGTATTTATATTCATGTTGTGTATCTAAACTATATTCTTTTTATAATTTCATTTATTTTTCATAATTTACTGCTATTTTTATAGCTAAATTTTATTTGTTTCATGGTACATATAATGTAATTGTTCAATGAAATTTTCATATGTTTAGATAGACTTAAACAAAAAATTTAGACCCTTACCCAGGGTTTCGAGATTCTCTATGTTTGTCCTTAATTTCATTTTATTCTATGTAACAATAAAAAAATATTAACTGTACACCTATATGGTTAATATCTGTTAAATACATATGGCACTTATTTATTTATGAAATAATGACAGTATATTACACATAATTTATAAAAATATAACTTTTTATAAATTCCACCTCAGAATTATATAAATACTAACATCAATATCAAAGATAAAACTTCACAGAATGTGCATACCACTCTGGTAAAGACTATTTTCCTCCCAACCTTGAACTTATTCCATAGTTCTTCCCCCGAGCAGAGAAAAATTTTTCCTCCTTGTAGACAACCGCTTGTCTCACTAGGAATAGCTTAATTAAGCTTGCCTTCCCTCAACCTCTTTCCATAACTGCGTCCAATGAATCAGGGATGTTGTTTCCCTTCACCTAGCCTTTACTTTTGTTTTTTCCACAAAGGCTTCTTTAAAACTAGCTTTTCCTCTTTCTAGTTTTATTCTCACCTCTTCTTAGTAAATTTCCACTTTACTGAGGCTTTTATTAGATTCTTTTCTCTCATCTAATAATTTAACTTTAATTTATTTTTCTCCAGGGATTTTGGGAGAATTTTGGGAAAGTCTTAGGATTCTATTCTGTCCTCATGAATTTGAAATTTGTGTCTCAAATTTACTCTAGTCTTTACACAATAATAAAATTTCACATTCATATTTATTTCAAAAATAATATGTCCACATATAGTTTTCCCTTAGGTCCACTTGACCTTTAGGATTATTAATGTCTATAAGAGCTAAAAAAAAGGGATATTACATCAACTATTTAATCTAGAGTAATATCCTCAAGTATGAATATTACATATGTTTGTATGGTTGTTTTCACTACTGCTCTGTTCATATAATTGATTTAAAGAGTTTTGGGTTATCCTTTTCGCATGTTCTTCTTGTTCATTTGATTTCCTAGAAGGATTGTATACCTACCCAGGATTATGCAGGCCACAAACGTAGGCCTTTTTTTGGGCAGAGGTTTGACAGAGTACCCGTCTTTCTTATTCTTATCAATACTTTCTCTTTTGGGATAAATCATAAAACACTTGCATGTTTATTTCTTAGGCTATAATTAAATTCAATTTAATTTTCTGAGTTTAACATGGGTAACCACTACCCAGGTTACTACTCTTCTTCAAGGATTGACCAGCATTCCAACAAGCCAATATACTTCCTCACGCAGGTTAGTTTTTGAGGTTATTTTGACATCTTATTTAATTTTTCATATATGTATTCAAATCACCCTTACTTACAACATTTCCTCTCTCTAGGTACGAGGAAAGGAAAATTTCATGAAGAGTATACTCAAGTGACATACTCTTGTCCCCTGCACTCTTAGCCATATGATGTATTTTTATTTTGTTTACTTATGTTATTGTTGGAACGAGGTCCCCTAGCTGCATTTTTTATATAAATTTTATAATAATTAGTCTAATGCAAGGGCTTTGGGGAGGGTCAAAGCCCCCAATATATTGTAATGGGTCAAAGGGTAGACCAAGAGTCCGCAAACCACGGCTTATGGACCATAGGATAGCGCAGGCTATGATGATATAACTAGATGGATAGATTGAATCTTGAAAAAGAAGAAGTATGATTTATGCTAGCTGTAAACTGTTGAGATATGTTTCGGGTTGTATTGGGTAAGGACTCCTACTCCCTGTGTGCCCAAATATCCTCAGCCTTGTTGTGTGCGGACCCTGCTGGTTGTGTGCACGAGTTGGGAATCAGGTCTGTAAGTGGGTTTTTGAATGTTAATGAATGAGAAATCTGTTGAACTATCTTTGCTTTATAAGAACTAGTTACGTTTGTTCTATCTATTGATTAATATTGATGCACACATGGATGCGAAGGTGTTACTGAGATCTAATTAATAATAGTTGCTTTATTTATGTTTACATGATATCTAGGGGTTTATGAGCTCCAAATTTTCTAAATTATATTGTTAAAGGCTCTATGATAAGACTCTCTCTGAGAAAATCTAATAGATCTTAACAAGGTTGCCTCAATTAAATCTCTTTCTCTCAGGGTGCGAAAAACTAGTTCCAGCACCCTCCCATAATACTTCAGGTGAGACCTTGGCTTGCGCAAGTAGGTCATTTCCATATAGGGGTTTGTTGGAAAACCTTAAATCCGAACCTCGGTCAGGACCCCTCAAGCCAACAAATGGTCCTGTGCATATGAGCGTGGTTCAATCGAGGCAGCCTCAAGTGAGCCAGCCCACTACCAATACTGCATTGATATCCACAACCGAGAGCTAACTCTACCCCCTACCAGGTGCAACATTCTGAGTCTGCCCAGCTTGTAAGAACAAGTACAAGCTTTCTTGGAAATCCATCTTAACCTGGTCCAGCTTCAGGGCGAGCCGTTGCATGATCTCCATACATCCCTCTTCAAGGAAATATAGCATAGAGACCGATGGGCAGAGTAGCAGCTCAGTGAGGTAGAGCATACCATCACAGATAAGACTACTAAGGCTTCTTAGGCACAGGCCGCGTGCATCCTTGCCACCACGTAGCAAACAGAGTTGAAAGTTCTCATCAACAGAATCTATGAAGATGTGCAAGAGGAAATTCCAGCCTCTTCCACCCCACAAGCCAAGATTGAAGAACCAGTCACAGCTTTGAAAGCCTCTCAGACCAAATGCAGAATGTTAAAGCTGATATGGAGCAGCATATTGCTATGCTGCAAGCTAAGTTGTAGCCGGAGACCCCTCCGAAGGTGCACGCCAAGAGAGATGTGTTAGCCATAAAAGCTACAAATACCATTACAACACAGATTGTGCAGGGCACCGAATTGTTTGAGACAGCTAACAACACAACCCTCTTCTACATGAGTTTACCCAAGAGTTGCGCCAGAAGGAAGAATAATTTGAGAAAATGGAGGCTACGATGCCCACTCTTATTCCAGCCCAACGCCTGGCACATCTACGAGCCAACCATGTGCTTAGAGATGACCTTGAGGGGATCCACCATAAAAAGAAGGTCCTTAGTGACCACCTCAAGCCCTAGGTAGATGAAGCTCTCAAGTTATCCCAAGATTTGGATGTAGTGATCAAGCAACTGAATCAGACCTTAGAGAGCATTACTTCCACCAGAGAAGGCCCAACTTCACAAAATTTGGTGGACATTTCACAGAATGCTGCCACGCAGAGCAAAGGTGTTTTCCCCCCTCTGGTTGATGCCATGAAGTAGCTCTAGGAAAATATGCAAACCCCACGGCCGTTTTGACTTGAGAAAAGTCACAAGATTGTGTTGGGGGCTCGTTGGAATGGGGTCCCCTAACTGTGTTTTTTTTTATAAATTTTGTAATACTTAGTCTAGCATAGGGGCTTTGGGGATGGTCAAAGCCCCCAATGTATTGTGAAAACCAGGGTTTACGGATGATAGGATAGCACAGGATATGATGATATAAATAGATGGATAGATTGAGTCTAGAAAAAAAAGAAGTATGATTTATACTAGCTACGAACTGTTGAGATCTGTTTTGGGTTGTATAGGGTAAGGACTCCTGTTGGTTTTTTGTGCGAAGATCCTCAGTCCTGCTGTGTGCGGACCCCACTGACTATGTGCGCGGGCTGGGAATCAGGTTTGTAAGTGGGTTTTTGAATGTTAATGAATGAGAAATATGTTGAAGTATCTCTGTGTTATAAGAACTAGTTGCATTTATTCTTTCTTTTGATTAATATTGATGCAGACATGGATGTGAAGGTGTTACTGAGATATGATTAATAATAGTTGCTTTATTTATGCTTACATGATATTTATGGGTTTATGAGCTCCAAATTTTGCAAAGTATATTGTTAAAGGCATTGCGATAAGACTCTCTCTGCGCAAATCCAATAGATCTTAATAGGGCTACCTCAATTAACTCTCTTTCTCTCAGGGTGCGGAAACCTGGTTCCAGAACCCTCTCATACTACTTCGGGTGAGACCTTGGCCTGTGCAAGTAGGTCATTACTGAAAGGTCCAGTGGTATAAGGGTTTTTTGGAAAACCTTAAATCTGAACCTGGGTCAGGACTCCTCAAGCCATTAGTTATCAATCTGACTTGAATTTCAGATTTCTTGTTTCGTACCAGGTTTTCTTTCACGTCTTCTAGTTTATGTATGAATCTCATCTGTCTTCATTCAAACTCAACTAATAGATAGATTCTTTACTTCTTAGGTCGGTTGTGGCATCGTTCCAGATTCTAGAACATACACTTAGTCCCACATTTTTATAATTTCATATTAATTCCATACTGGCCTAGACATGTTTACTTTCTAGTTTCAATGTAGAATCCCAAAGTTGTAGAGTCATGTAACATTTATGTCCTTAGCTCTTTTTAGAGGACTGGTATTTAGAAATTTATGTATATGAATTTTGACAAACTAAATACTTGTATGTTTCGTATACTATGATGATTTATGATGAGATGGACATTGTACAATACATAGATAAGAATTTGCTTAACATTGTGAAACTAAATCTAAGAATTCAGTTACTAATAGAACCTCAGAGAGACCTATCCATCATATTTCTTATTCCTTTAGACATACGTCTATAAATTCAGATTCATTGCAAATCCATAATAGTTTAACTTAATTATAAATTCACAGTAGGCACATATTGATAAAATCACAGGAATCACATACTACAGTGTAAAGACTATTTTTCCTCCCAACCACGAGGTTCTCGATAGCTTTTCTCCTAGCAGAGACCAATACTCCCCAATGTATACAACCCCATTTTCACACTATTTATGGCTTATTTAAGCTTTCTTTCCCTCAGAATGTTTCCATAATGACATACTATTATTATGGGATATTGTTTCCCATAGCCTAGGCATTTCTTTTGTTTCTTCCACAAAATATTATTTTAAAACTTGGTTTTCCTCAAAATAGTTTTATTCTTACCTCTTCTTAGTAAATTTCCACTTTACTGAGGATTTTTTTATATTTTTTCTCCCATCCAATAAAATTATTTATTTAATTTTTCTCTAATGATTTCTGGAGAGTTTGGGAAAGTTTGAGGTTCTAGTCCATCTCCATGGATAAGAATTCCTAGTCTCCATTAATCTAAATTTAGACATTAGTATTTAATTCAAAATTATTCATTGATTCAAGAATAACGTATTCATGCATAATTATTCCCTAGGTCCACCTGAACCTTACATTTTTTCACACAATATAAAAGCTGCTAATAGGGGTATTACATAGTCCCCCCCACTAAAACAAAAACATTTTCCTCGGTGTTGCATATTTCTCTGCTTATTCATTGAAGAGTTCTCGATATGCTTCCTTCATACTTTCTTTCCGCTCCCAGGTAGCTTCCTCGGGTGTAAAGTGCTTCCATTGCACTTTCACCCAATGTACTGTTCTATTCCGAAGCACGGTTTCTTCCCATTCCAATATACGAAGTGGTTCTAGAAGAAATTCCCCTTTGGTTTCCAACTGTATCAACGTCCAATAAACCACGTGAGAAGGGTCATTTACATATTTTTTCAACAATGAAACATGAAAAACATTATGAACTGTAATATGACTAGGTAGATCCAATTTGTAAGCTACTAGGCCCACTCTCTCCAAAACCTCAAAGGGCCCGCAATATGGAGGTGCTAACTTAGCATAACTACCAGTATGCAAGGTACTTTTTCGAGGTTTAATTCACAAGTACACGTGATCTCCAACCTTGAATTATCTGTGAAATCTTTTCTTATCTGCATACCTATTATGGTAGTCTTGCATTGCTTTAATGTTCTGTTGAATTTGTTTTGACAGTCTGCTCCATCTCATGTAGTGCGTCGGGTCCAAGTACCATTTTTTCTTATGGTTGACTCCAAATAAATGGATTCTTGCATTTATTGCCATACAAAGCTTCAAATGGACTCAGTTTATTGGAGGCCTGATAACTATTATTGTATGAAAATTCTGCCAAATTCAGAAAATATTCCCACTTGGTGGGTCGGTCCATCAAATACATGTGAAGCATGTCCTCCAATATCTAATGTCCTTTCTGTCTGCCCATCTCTTTGAGGATGGTAAGTTGTACTAAATTTCATTTTTTTCCCCATTCCTCCAAACAATGTTTTCCAAAAGGCAATGGTAAAATTTGCATCCCTATCAGAGATAATCATCTTCGGTATTCCGTGGAGTTTAAATATTTCTTTCATGAGAACATTGGCCACTTGTGCTGTCACAAAAGTGGACTATACATGAATAAAATGTGTTTCCTTGGTTAATGTTTCCACCACCACCATAATTGAGTCATGATGGTATCTAGTACGTGGTAGTCCAATAATAAAATCTATTGACACCACTTCCCACTTCGATTACGGAATAGGAAGAGGGTTCAATAATCCAGCAAGTTGTTGATGCTCCACTTTAGCTTGTTGGCATTTCAAACACCTTTCTAGGTAATTAGATATTTTCTTTTTCATTTATGGAGAAAACGTGTTTTTCTGCAAGGTTGTCACCATATTTTGATACCCTAGATGACCTGAATAAGGTCTCTTATGGTATTCATCTAAGATTTCTTGTTTCAAGGTAGAAACATTTGGAATATACGACCTCTTCTTGTAACTGATAAATACTTTCGAATTCATGGTATATCCTGAAAATTCAACTTGTTGCAATTTTTCCTGCAATTTCAAATATTGAGGATATTACGATAATACTTCTTATATTTCTTCTTCCACATCAAATTTTACACTACTCCCTGTATATGACAAAACTTTATGAGAATGTCTACTTAAGGTATAAACGATTCAAATTTCCTTTCCTTTTATGTGTTTGATTTCCATATCAATATCGCTAAGGAAAGCTAACCATATTGCCTTCCTTGCATTCAAATATGGTTGACTGAAGAAATAATTTAGACTAATATGAACAGTCATCAACAAAAATTTCTTACCCAAGAGATAGTGTTGCCACATTTTTAGTGCATGTATGACAAAATCCAATTCAAAGTCATATACTGCATAATTTTTCTCATGCTTCTTTAATTTTCAGGACTCATAGGTTATTACTACATTATCTTACAAAAATTCTCCTCTGAGACCTTCTATAAAAGAATCAGTACACACAAGAAATTCTTTAGTTGGATCAACAATTTTTAGGATAGGTGTTGTGGCTAATTTTTGTTTCAATTGTTCAAAACTCTCTTGGAACATGGATTTCCATTCAAATTTCACCCTCTTTTTTTATAAATATGTGATGGGCTAAGCCAATGCAGAATATCTTTCTACAAATGTGTGGTAATATCCAACAATACCTATAAATGATAGTATTGTTGGTACATCGGTGGCTACATGACAATTTAAGATTTCTTGTACCATTTGAAGGTCTACCTCCAATCCTTCCTTGGAAATAACATGTCCTAGATATTGAATCTTGGGTTTATAAAGCTCACACTTGCTGAGTTTTGCATATAGTTGGTGTTCTGTGAGTGTTTTTAGCACTATTCTAACTGTTCCTGGTGTTTTTCTTAGTTTTTAGAGTACACTAGAATATCTTCTATGAATACCAACACGAACTTGTCCAGATGTTTTTGTAGAATATTGTTCATGAGGCACATGAAAGTAGCATGGGTCTTTGTAAGTCCAAAAGGTAAAACTACAAACTCATAATATCCAGACCGAGTTCGCAAGGTTGTCTTACGGATATATTCACATTTAATATGGAGTTGATGATAACCAATTCTCAAGTAAATTTTTGGGGATATGGTTGCCCCGCTTACTTGATCAAACAAATTATTTAGTTGGATCAACAATTTTTAGGATAGGTGTTGTGGTTAATTTTTGTTTCAACTGTTCAAAACTCTCTTGGAGCAAGGATGTCCATTCAAATTTCACCCCCTTTTTCAGCAAGGATGTGATGGGGTAAGCCAATGTAGAAAATCCTTCTACAAATCTACGGTTTTATCCAGAAATACACATAAATGATCGTATTGTTGGCACATCAGTGGGTACAAGACAATTTAATATTTCTTGTAACTTTTCTAGATATACCGCCAATCCTTCCTTGGAAATAAAATGTCCTAGATATTTATCTTGGGTTTGTAAAACTCATGTGCTAAATTTTTCATATAGTTGGTGTTTTGTGAGTGTTTGCAACACTATTCTATGATGTTATTGGCATTCTTATTAGTTTTTAGAGTACACCAGAATATCTTCTATGAATACCAAAACAAACTTGTCCAGATGTTTGTGTAGAACATTGTTCATGAGGCACATTAAAGTAGCAAGGGTATTTGTAAGTCCAAAAGGTAAAACTACAAACTCATAATGTCCATACCGAGTTCAGAAGGTTGTATTATGGATATCTTATCTTTAAAATAGAGTTGATGATAACCAGTTATCAAGTCAATTTTTTAGAATACGGTTTCCCCCCTTACTCGATCAAACAAATAATCTATTCCTGGAATAAGGTACCAGTTCTTTATGGTTAACTTGTTTAATTGTCTGTAATCTATGTGTTATCAACTCTAGTAATTCTTTAGTTGTGAGATATTGGTTTTTAATTAATAAAAATAGAGGTAACCATAGGCCAACTTTTAAACTCTAGGATCTAGCCTTCCTAAGGTTCAGGGAGGGCTCTCTCTATAAATTTTAATTTTGTTTTAATTATAAGATATTATGCCCGTTATGATTGTGCAATTTGGTTTTGGTTTTGATTGGTTTGGTGGGAAAAATCACTTGAAGAGATGGATAGTGGGAAATCTATTTGTCCATTGGGCTAAGGAGTCAAAATTCAAGCTAACAGAGCTGAGATCAAGGTCAAAATGTCAAATGTTTTCAGGGCAAGATAAATAACCCTTGGAGATATTAGAAAGTTGTTTTGTGAGGTGATATGATCGGGATAAAGAGAAATGAAGGGTTCTTTGATCCGGAAAAGGGAAGTAGTAGGAAGAGGTCATATGAAAGAGGGAGAAATTAAGGGTTCCCTACTCTGGAAATTAGAAGAAAACATAGAAATGACAAATAGTTAAGACAGGGTGCTTTTAACAAATCCTGAAGTAATCCTCCTATTCATTCATTCAAATTTAGAACACATAATGGATTGCATGTAACAAAGAAAGATAAAAATGAAAAGTATCAAATACTTCACTCCAAATAGCTCATCACATGAATCCTGAAATATGATGCTAGTTGATCTGATCCAGTCTGCTACTCGAAATTTGAAACAAAAAATCCTTCAAGTCCACAAAAATGACTATAGAAATCTTCAACAATTTACTCCACACTAATACTTCTAAAGATGAAGTATTTATACATAATCATTTACAAAATATCCTAGAATGCTTCTAGGAATTATCTAAGGGAAATAAAAATATCTTTACAACAAAATAGAGACAGCTGCTTACCAAATTAGAAAGTTGTCCTATCTATCAAAATAAAATAGAAATTGATTATAGATGAGGTGTAGTTGGCTACCTTGGTGTCTCCCTTGCTCGCTTTAGATATTTTAAGTCTGTTTTGAAATCTGATCTGCTTTAACTGATACTCTTTTACTGATTCTCTTTAACCTCTAATACTCTTTAAACTCTGTAAAATATCTTTACTACTGTAAAAAATATGTTTAACTGCAATTTCAGCAAACTATTTTCACTATTATTTTTCTGCCCTTTTACCTTTCATAGTAAATCTTTTAATGACTCCCAAACTTCATCATTTGGAATTTGTATTTTCTTTAGCTTCCTGTAATTTTGATCTACTTCTGTGTACCTAGAAAAAGTTGGTTTAATGACAAAAAAGTGTCTTATCTCATGTTGTAAATAGAATACGTCTTCAAAACTTCAAAGTAAGACTTTTCCTGTTGGAATGCCTTTTCCACTACCTGATCTTTCAACTTGCTCCTTGGCATATTCTCTGGTATTTTTTATTGTAATCATCCTGAGGCATTAATTTGTCATTGATGACCAAAATATTAGGTAAAATTATTTTCCTCAAATTCTCAAATTTGACCATAAACCTGGTTATGGTGATGTTCATATTCTCACATTTTTCCTCAAGTTGCTTCATCAGGTTATTTTTGGGGATAACTTTCCTTATCTCAAGGATAGTTTCAATCCTGTCAGTAATTTCAAGTTCTTCTAGCTCTTGTCTGTTTTTGTTGTTAAGAAACTTGATTAGTTCTATTGCTTGTTCTGGTTTTTTATCTAGTTCCTCCTTAGTCTTCTGAATCTCTTATAATGCTTCTTTAAGTAAATCTCTCTGTTCAAAAATCACTTGAATTGAGGGCCATACATCATTGATGGCTTCTATGATCTTATTCCAAAAATGATTTTTCACATAGGAAATCTATTCCTTCAAGGTTAATTCTTTTTGTAATTTCTTCAATTCTTCATTTAGTCTTATGGCCTTGAGCTCATGTGTTTTTTCTTTTATTTGAGCCATTTTTTTTGTATTCTCAAGATTTTCCACCATCTATTTCAACCTGTTAATCTCACTTTTCTTAAGAGACATTTCTTCCATAGCTTTCACTAATTTTATAGCCTCATCTGTAGGGTGAGCTGATGTTGTGGATGACTCTGTAACTGATGTTGTAGATGAAGTCACCGGCACTGCAGTAGCCAGTGGTTCTTTGGGTGCCAAATTTTCTACTAAAGTTGAAGGCACAACTGTAGTGATTCCAAGAATAATTGTAGGAATTTTTGGTACTTTTGGTGTTTATTTTCCTTGGAAAAGTTTATCCATTTGAATCTCCATTTCCTTTATCTGTGCTGTAAGCTGAAATATTAAATTCATCATGTCATCCTTTTATTTCTGTCCTTCTATTATTTCCTTGGTTTGAGGATGTTCACTTGATGCCATTTTAAGTTGTTTCCTCAATGCTGCAATGTCCTCATTCTTCTTTTTCACTAATTGCTCTGCTGCTTTGACATTAGCAAGGTCATATCCAACCTATAAGACCAGTTCTTCCAAAGATTTATCCTGAGATATTTAGCATACAAGGATGCTTTGTCCAATTTCATCTTATATTTCACGTTTGAGATGGTGTTCTGGAGTTTCTGAGCACTCATGGCTTTAGTTGTAACAGTAGAGTAAAACATTTCTGAAGTCTGTCTATGGAATTCAATCTGATCAAGAGAATGAAATTTTTGTGTTGGGACTTCTACTTCAATCTTCTTATAATCTTCCACAGTCTTTGGGGATTTCACTATAGGCTGTAATATTGACATGATTAGCTTTTGTTTTGAATAATCAAATGCAGAAAAAAGTATATTTTGAACACTTGGTGTTTGCTTGAGATATTGAGAATAGATATTGTTTTTGATCTCTTCATTCTTTAACTTGATCTATTTGTACTTTTCTTTGATATCTAGATCTTTCTCCTCAGCTGTCTATGAGGATGAGGCTTCCATGCTCTATTATCTTTCTATCAATTGTGCATCTTTAGTATCAATTTTTTCTTCATTATGTTTCTTAGTAACTGTCTCATTAATGATGACTGTGGCAGTGTCAAAATTTGTCTGTGGAAAATCTGTGTTGGTATCTGGGAGATCTATTTCTTCAACATCAATTGTTATCTTCTCTTTATCCACTGAATCTAACCTAGTATTTTTATTATATCTCAATTTGAACCTAGTTTCAGTAGTGGTTTCAGCAACATAGGTACCTTCTTCTCTCACTCTCTTGGTGGATTTTTCTGTTTGATTAGTAGTTTGTAAAGTGTGACTAGTATCACTTTCCTTCACTGCATCTATTAATGTATTCTCTGTCCACTCAGTCTGATTTGCATATTTTTCTATCTCTGGTTTTGTTTCATGAATGAAGGGTGTTAACTTACATTTAACCCTCATTTTACTTAGGATCCCTTGTGGATCATAATTCCAAGGAAATCTTTCTTCAAATCTGTATCCCAATAGTTGCTTAGCTGCTTCTTTCTATGCATCCCTATGATTGCAAATGAATGGTCCTATTTGATTCTTTAATTTGAACTGAGTTTTCTTCTTTGCTACCATGAAATTTATAGAATCAGATTTTAGTATTTGCCTAATATACTCCAAGGAAAAGATCCTCATTGATACATGTTTGGGTAACTTGTAAGGCAACAAATTGGAACCAAAAACTCTAATCTCAATATGTTTTTCATATAAGTATCAATCACCAATCTTGGTTTGCTCTGACAACTGTAAAATATTTTTCATCTCATCATTTATCCTTGGCTGCTCTATAATTGTAATTATCTCGATCAATGGATGAATAAATGAATCTGAAAACTCTACATATGTGAACTATGTGGACTCTTTCCTGATCAGAGAAGTCTAGAAAATGACTGAAAGAGGATTTGCCTCTATGTCAAGCTTTTGAAGAGTAATTGGGAAATTATCTACTTGAAAATATAAGAACATGTGGAAGAGGAAGGATGTGTATCTGAACACTCCTTCAATTGGAAAATTAATCAATTGATCATGAATATTGTCTGAAATATAACTAGCATAATCAAAGATTACAGATGGAGGTTGTCCTAGGGTAAAAGTAGATAAGAAACCCAAGAGGGATTCATCTGTGTGTTCATTAGTAAAGTACCCTAGGATGAATGAAAGCATGGAAATCACATGCCTTGAACATTCTGGAAATCTGGAAATCTGGAATATGGGGGATTAATTTGAGGAATTTCTACATGCAAGGACATGATGATTTGGAATATTTGGAATCTCTGAGGGAAATCAAGGCCAATATACAACTTGGTAAGGGCCTCTATGGATAAAGGGACTGCTTGAGGGTTAGGCTTAAGTTGTAACATTTGATTGATGGATTCAGCAGTAATGGTGAAAAGCACTTCTTTGTTGGCATTGATTATGGCTCTCTGCTTAGGCACATAATACTGCTGATATAACCTAATGACTTCCTAGCATGGATGAGTTAATGGAACAACATATTTGGGCAAGTGGGATTCCCAAATATGGACTTCTTCTTCATTATCTAAGGAATTCTCATAGCTCCAGTTATGAATATCTAGCAAATTAAACTCAAAAATTGGGTCTGTTATTTTGTAATCAACATCAGTTACTGGAATGTGCTCAATGTCTATGACAGGGGGTTGTAAAGGATTTACAATAATAGCAATCTTGGAATTCATAGCTGGAGTTGATTTTGGCAATTTGGAACCTTCAGGATTACTAGAGCTCTGGTTTTTACATTTTGGCTACTTCTGCAAGATTAGACAACTTGCAAAAGTATTTTTACTTTAGCAGAGGTTTCTTGGATAAAATAGGCAAAGTATGGTATTTTCTTTGGGATTTTTCTTCCAAATTTAGATTCTTCAATAGGATTTTACAGAGTTTTACTAGTTTTAAACAAGAAACAAGGGTTTCCTGAGTTTTCCAGTGATTGATTGGACTAAAGAGTCTTTGAGATTGGGAACAGAGGATTGGGATAACTTCGGAAGGTTTCTGGGCTCAATTTGGTGTTTTAAAATAGGGCACAGCATAAACAAGGAATTTAAGGAAATTTTGACAGGGTTTGGCTTGTTTTTTGGACTTTTTGACAAGTTTCTTTTGGCGATTTTAAACTCTGAGTGGGAATTTTTCTTAAAAAGGTGTTTTCAAATTGAAACAGGCTTGGTTTTGGAAGAAAACCTGTTATGCGTAGGTACAGGGTTTTTGAAGAAGTCTCTAAGGTCTTTTGAACAGATTGAACAACTTATTTCTAGTCTCTGGAGCAATGTGAAGCTCCTCTGCAATCTTTAATGGTAACAGTTTGAAATTTGCAGGCTTTTGGCATAAAAATGGCGGAAAAATTCTTGTTTCATAGTCGAGGTGGCTTATACTAGGTTTATGCGGAGAAAGAGAGGAAATGAATGCATTTCCAACATTTATTAAGCATATTTAGGGCTAACAGGTGCCGACAATTAATGGAGGTCAAGTCATAAAACTGGTTGTTTTTTAGGCTCAAAGGGTCTAAACAACAAACAGTTATCGTGTGCCATTTTGGTGGTAAGTGGTTTTGGAGAAAACCAACGAGATCCAATGATTATTAACCACGTGGAGGAGGGAGAAAGTTGCAATACCATCCATTTTGCATAGAAATGATACAGGGGATTTCACGCAAGTTTAGTTTCGAAATAGTGTTTCATCTGTCGGATCTTGGGGTTCGATTGCGAATGGCCCAGATTTAATGTAGAAGTTGTGTCGGGTTTTTGGAGTGGGCCCGAGATTGATCAATGTGACAGGATTTTCATATATGCGGGAATAGGTTTAAAACCTTAGAAATAACCATTAATTTAAAGTTCAAAACTTTATATTATACGGTTTGGGCAGGGAATAAGGCTTATATGGGAAAATCATTTGAAACATTTAAGAAATGTTTCAACCATATATATGGGTGAAGGTCTTATTATATATTTTTTCAAACATTTTTGACATTTTTTTTAAAAATATAGGGGGTGGGGTATTCGTCTTAATAGATAGGTTTAAACCAATGGGATAGGGCGAGGTTTAATATTTCGCACATGGGATATTTAAAACATTGGTTTAAAACTTAAAATAGAGGGTTTGTGGGTTAAGTACATATAAGGGTTTAATACTATATGTGAAGGAATAGTTTAAGGAATTAATAAATAAATTAGAAGTTAATATGAAAATCAAGGGATAATGTATCAATAAAAATACATGTTTAACTCTCAGTAAAGTGCAAAAAAACATAGTTTATTCTTTGTTGTATTTTTCCGCACTTTAACTTAGGACAAATGCATTTTAGGGGTTTATGAATGATTTTTTAAAGGGAATGGAATTAGTTATTTAGGGTTTTTCTAAAGTAAAAATCAGTTTTTTCTTAGTAAGAGAGGTTATGATCATGAATGAAGGATAAATGCTAATGAATGTGGGTCTAGCATAGGAATTTAATATTTTTAACCAATCAGTCATCGAGCCTTGGGTCCAGTCCCAATAGAAGTCAAAGAAATGCTCTGAGCCTTTTTGACTGATAGTTCAGAATACTAAATATTTGTAGGGGAGGGGAAATTAGTGATTTTTTCCCAATGATGCTTTATTACATGCTTGCTCAACTGCTTTCTACCTGCCCATCTTTATTTCTAACATTTTTTACTTCATTTTCATGGGTTCATTTAGGGTTGCAACCCTAAATCATTTTTCTTTCAAAGCATAAAAACTATCTAATTCTAACCTTATTTCATCCGAGGGCTCAGATTAAACTGTTGAGCTCATCATTTATTCTCTATCCTAACTACTGATTTGTCAAGTTTAAACTGTTTGACATATCTTTATTCTCTATCAAAACATGAAATTCAAAGAATGAAAAGTTAAGATTAAACTGTTTAACTATTCATGGATTATGGCATTTATTGACAATATGCACATAATCATTATTCTTGTAGTAAAAGTAAATAGTAGTGGCATTTAGACTTGCTCACTTTCAGGTCTTATTTTTCTCTTTTTTCATTTTGTGGTCTTTTTTTCTAAGTCCTTTGATCATTCTTTTAGGATTGTTACCCTCTTTTCATTTTTTATTAAATTTCATTTTTCAAAATATGGTAAAACAACTTGCAGAAAGAAAGGTATGTACATATTTACAAGAATATCATAGTCAATTCAAAAATTATGAACCCTATTATTATAGGACCCTAACAGTGGCTCCACTTGGGGATGGAATTTCCTGGTGAAATGTCAAGAAATTTTAAGACTAGTAGCCTCTGAAATTTGATTGTGATGATCCTGTAAGTATCTCCTGATCTCTGCAATTATTCATACTTATGATATTTACCTTTCAAATCTTAGGGCCTTCTCTCCGGGCTTCAAATTTGTTAGTAAAAACATCCAATCCAATCTAACATCTTCAACGTATATGTACAATAATCAAAGGAAATGAAACTAGCTATTTGTCAGCTTAGGGGAGTAGTAGTGCTTCAGCATTCTGCCATGTACTACTCCATCTAACATCTCTGACCCATGTATTTCTCTTAGAAAGAAAGAATTGTTACCTCTGTAACCATAAATGACATAATGCCCTTTCCATAGAAAATCAAATTTTCCATGATTATCTTTGTCTTCCCTTCTTGAATCCCATTTTAACACTTCATCTCCAATGTAGAAATCATCTTCTTTACTCTTTTTATCAAAAATTTCTTAATATTATCTTGGATAACTTGAGACTTGATATAAACTTCTTCCCTTGTTTGTTGCAAATGAATAGTTTGATTTATCCTTCTTTGAATGTCATTTGTTTCAACTTGTAACTCTTGGATAATCTTCATCACTAGTACTCCTAAGGAAGATGGAAAAACAACATCCATTCCATAAACAAGTTGGTAAGGGGATGTACCAATGGATTTTTTAGTTGTAAGTCTATCTTCCCATAAGGCATTCACTAACTTCTTATTCCAAGTCTTTTTATTATCTTTAAGTAACTTTTTGATGATGTTTACAAGGCTCTTATTTGAGGATTCAGCTAGACCATTACCTTGAGGGTAATATGCAGTAGAGTGGCCTAGGGTAATATGGTATTTATGACAAAATTGAATCATCTTTTTGGATTTGAATGTTGTTGCATTGTCAGTAATTATCTTTTGAGGGCATCCAAAACTTGAATGAATGTTGCTTTCTAGGAAGGAGATAATGATAGTATCTATGGCTTGCCTAGAGGGTATGGTTTTAATCCACTTGGTAAAATAGTCAGTGGTTGTCAGAATCCACTTGTGTTGGGCTGATGATGGGGGGTGAATTTCTCCAATGAAGTCAAGACCCCATTGTTGAAATGGAATTTCAGTAGAGATGGATTTTAAGGGCAGGGGTAACAAATTTTTCTTACCCTCAAAGATTTGGCACTTGTGACAGGAGGTCACATATCTTTTTACATCTGTAAACAAAGTAGGCTAGTAAAAACCAGCTCTCAGTATCTTGTCTGTAGTAGTTGTTACACCATTTTTTGGTCATCTAACCTAATATCATTTAGATGAACCCAAGTACACCATGTAAGACCAATTTTAACCGAGGTAAAATTTCTTTCACTATGAAAATAACTTATTAAACCACCTTTATTAAGTTGTTTATGGTCTAAACTGGAAACCCCATGAGGAAGTATTAAATAAATCTATATTTTTTTTATTTTCCACAAGGAATAATTAGTTAAACAACAGTTTAAGTAATATTCCTGGATATATTTAACCCAAAACAAGGAAATTAATTAGATAAATAATTATTTATCTTATTATTTTCTAAAGAATAATTACTTAAACCTTATTTAAATAATATTCTTTGTGAAATATGACTAAATAACCCATAAATAATTAAATAAATCAGTATTTATTTGATTATTACTCAACCACATCGTTAAAATGATAAATAAATCATTTATTTATTTATTGTCTACAAATAAAGGGATTTGACCCAAGTCAAATTCCTTTTCACTCCAACAAATATAATAAAATATTCCATAAAATTTGGATCTTAATTTGGTTAATAATATTTTAGTTATGCACCAATATCTAGACTAACTCAATATTTTATTATAAATAGAAGGGTTTTCCCATTCATTTACCACCTTTTGTTGCCTAAAGATCACTATGGATCTATACTTTTGCTCTGACTTTGATCCACCATCATAGTCATATTTTTCTACCATTTTTGTCTAGGTTTTCTACACCATCAAGAGAGAGGAGTTTTAGATCTAAATTTTTGAGGACTTACAAGAACCCATCCCATTGAGGAGAACTGGTAACACCCTTCTATGTTTTCCTCCCAGGTGCCAATAATACAAAATTCATTCAACATATTCTTGTCTTGTCTATTGGATGCATGCGGTAAATCTTGTTTTTTCTACTGCTTAATGTCTTCTAATGCATAGATCTAGATTTTTGCAGCATTTATCTTGATCACCTAACTGCAAATCTGAGGATATTGGCAGCCATATTTGCTGTTAGGGCTGTTTTTTATGCACAGCTAAAGTGGTATTTTTTCGTACACTTGGAATTTAAATTCATACTAACAACCGACGACTCCACATGAGTTTATGATTATGACCTCTGTCGTTTTTCTGATCCTTGTATATCCAGCTGCTTCAAATGCTAGGATTTCTCTTCAGCCTCTTTTTTTTTCTTTTCTTGATGTTTCTTTTAACTTTTAAAACCCTAAAACATTAAAAATTCTAACTTCCATGTGTTTTCGGACCTATTGCGCAAGTGACAGACATCAGCCGCAACTGAGACAACATTGTTTTCTGAAATATGCCGCAGAGAGTGTTGAAAGTGAAGATCGCACTTTTTGGCCCAAAAACTACGACCTAGACCCTTAGGACACACCTTTCAGCCCAAAAACTACGACCTATGTTGAAAACAGGTCAAAAACTGTGACCTAGAATTTTTGCGGGATTTTTTCTGAAAGTTTTCTGGGTTTATCTGAGCCTCTTTTCAGGGTTGTCTGGCCTCAGTCTCCGCCCGTTTTAGACCTATACTTGTTCTATTTTTCTCAACTAAGTGGGAACCTAGCCCCCTAGGGCTTCAGTACCCTCCACTTCTTGTGGAAGAGTTTTTGCTGTTGCAGGTTGTCTGAAGTTTCAGAGTCTTTAGCATTTTTTCAGATCTGATACCTCGCCTTCAGATCCACTTCAGATTGGCTATTTATCCATCCACAACACCTCTTTTAGTTTTTTTTTGGTTTTCCTCTAGGGTCACCTCTGTTTCCCTCCAGGACATAGCCTCTCGCCACCTCATTTGCAGAAATCTTTCCTCTAATTTGTTGCTACTTTCTGCACCACATTCCAGCAGATTTTTTGTTTAGATCCCTATCCCTCCTAACCTTAGATCTATTGCCTATTTTAGTGTGTTTTGATTAGTTTTTTACTCGCCTATAGACTAGTTGTTAAAAGGCTCACCTCCTTGGGTTTAGATTATTGCATTATTAGCTGTTTATTTTCTGTTTTTGCAGGCTTATATATTGTTATTTGCAAGTTTATTTGCAACTATACAACACACTTTTTCTTTTTCTCTACAAACGTTTGGGTTTAAAAATTAAAATTCACACACTTCACACACACACCCTAAGCAAAAAAGGGCTTGGTTTACACTACCAAGAAAAGACTCTAAAACATTGAAATAAATTGATCCTGCACCTCTCTACCCTTGTTTCAACATTGTAATCAGTTGATCCTGCACCTCCCTGCCCTTGTCTCTTTTTCATTTGTACTATTTTTGTGTCGTCATCATTCCACCACCAAGGCGTTTATCCTGGAGACTTCTTGGCTTTCATCCTCAGTTTCCAGTAGGAATACCTACTCCTCCGCGTAGGATTCGAGTTAGTCCTCCATCAAGTCCGCACTCCAACTCTTCTTCTGGTTCATTGGGTTCTCCTTCTTGTTCTGCCTTCGGTTCTCCCCCTGTCACCTTCACCATGTATGGTGCAGGACCTAATGCTAGTGGTAACCCTGGCCCTCATGCTGGGAATACCACTAGTGGGACCACAACAGACACTACCTTGGTTGCGCCCTTGCTCCCCTTCATGGCAGGCCTCAGCCTTACCGATTTTGACCAGTTGATAAATGACCCTATACACCATGACGCTAGTTGGCCTGCTATGCTGACGAAGCTCCCTTCCGACATCCCAAAGTTTGAAGGCCTTGCTGGAGAAGATACTACAAATAATGTTCAATCTTTCCACATGTGGTGTTTGTCTAACTCCATTACCGATGACTCTGCCCATCTTCGATTGTTCCAACGTACACTTACAGGTGAAGCTTCTAAGTGGTATGTTGATCAGGCCCCTTCCTCTCATACCACCTTTGCGAATATTGCCTGGGATTTTCTTTCTTACTTCCAGCTTCCCCTTCTTTACGACACTGGTATCGAACTCTTGACTTCTTTCTGTCAATCATTTGCGACCTGCCTATCCGACCATCTCCGGGAATGGCAGAGAAGAAAGAGCCTATGTCGAGCCCCTACCTTCGAACATCCTGTCTATATGCACTAGTTCCTTAGATATCTTTTTCCACCTATCGGGAAATATGTAGCATCGCACTTTCCTCAAACCGAAGAAGTCGCTCTCCAAATTGCATTAAAATATGACCTGATCTATGCTCATTCGGGTTATGTTTATACCGTTCCACCTGATCTTCCCAGACCTGGTGGTGCCTACGCACCAAGGGCATCTCACGCCACTAATGATATCGTCGGAGCTCTCTCTAATCCATACGCTCAACCTCCCATGGGCTATGGCTTTCCTCAGGGGGGGGCAGCACCTCCTAGACTTTTCCCCCTCCCAGTAGCACGTATCCAGGATACTGCATGCCTCCTCTTTTTTCCCAACCTCATGTCTACCACATTGTTACCCAACCCCCTTATTATCCATATCCACAACCTGGTGCTCCAGCTCCTCTAGTATTAGCACCACCTCCTCCCTTGCCTTCTCAACCCCCACAATAGTAGCCACCGCCCCCTTAGGTACAAGTGTATGCACAGCAGGGCATGAATAATCCTCCTCCCTCCAAAAATAAGAGGAAAGGAACTAAAAATCAGTCTGGTCCTAGTTATCCTAGACCTAATCCTCAAAATAATGCTCCTAACACTACTAACCAGCAACAGGGCACTCAGCCCAAGCAGGACAGGCCTATTCGCATGAATAAGCCCTATTCTTGTTGTGGTGGTTATGGTCATTACACACATGATTGTCCTATTTAATCACAGATGTGGCAGCTGTGGGAGTCTCAAGCAACATTGCAAGAAGAGCAAGCCTCCCCTTCCGTCCCTCCAAGTGCTACACCTAGTCAACTGGATGTGCTTACTGATATTTTCCCTTGGCAAGGATTTGTGGCTACCTAACCACTTGAAGGTCAGGTGGCCACTCAACCTCTTCCATCTGGTACCTCTGATTACCAAATTCTCATGATGAAGTCTGATCAACCTCCAACCATAGACATCAATCTTCAGACTTGGTCCCGTCAATACAACAAGCCTCCCTCTACGTCTGTCCCCGAGCCGCCTCCTTCGGTCTCTACAGAGCCTCTTTCGACATCTAATGGTCCCTTGCAGATCCCTTAGCCTAAGGCAGAGGTTCATACCAAGATCCCTAAGGGACCACTATGCTGAATGTTGCTTCCGGTAAATCTGCCCATTCGTATAGCATAGTAGATGATTTGTCTCAATCTCTTCCTACCATTTCAATGCTGGAACTCCTCCAGTCGTTCCCTTCACAACAAAAATCTATACTATATACCATGGGTGTTCTAGATCCTTCTGACGATCAATTTATTGTCTTTGATGTTGACTAGTTAGAACATCCTCCTCTCCCTACTTCCTTCGCCTTCCAAATCCCATTCAAGATCTGAAATGCCAACGTTTCCCGATGCATTATTGATGAGGTGGCATCCACCTATGTGATGTCCACTTTGGTTTGGAAGAAACTTGGATCACCTGAGTTGGCTCCTTCCACGATCACTCTCCGAGCGTGGGATGGCCACACCTCCTATCCCATTGGCTTATTCCGCAATTTTCCTATTACTCTTGTGGGCAAGACGGTTTTCGTTAACGTAGAAGTCATAGATGCCCCCTTAGATTACAACATTCTATTGGGTCGTAGCTACACTTATGCGATGTCTGTTTTCCCTTCCGTGTTCCACCACAAGATGTCATTCCCTCATAACGGAAAGATAGTCACCATTAACCAATTGACATATTACAAACCAAAGTCTCAGACCTCCCCTGAGTCCACCATCTCTTCGGTGGCCAACAAGAAAACCATCGATCCTTTGACCAATGTCTCACCCAGAGTCTACAAATATTCCTCATTGCTTGGTACATTCCCTGGTCTTCAAACTCCTATCTATGATCCCAGCTCATCGAATGTTTGCATGATGCAATCGTCTAAGGCTGCTCTCAAGTGGCCCACCTCGTCTAGTCAGCAGCCTCCTCGCCCTCCATAGCCTACTCCTAGCCCTTTGATTCAGCCTTCTGGACCTCCTCCTCCTGGCCCTTCAGATGATATCCATGAGCCTCTCTACCATCCTGGAACGGTTCCTCTAGGCCTTAACCATTTAGGAGCCATCCCGCCTAGCCATTACCCCTCTGGTCAGATACCGTTCGTAGCTCCCCCACCAGGATTTTATACGGCACCTGTCAAGGCCACCCTCTCTCTTCCTAACTTGACCCTTTGGATTCCCATCTAGTACCTTGATCCTCCAGCTGCTACCCTGCCTGGTCAACCCAAACTTTATCTTTATTTGACCCTGGTTCAACCGATCCCCATGACTTCCCTCGTTGCAACAGTGCCTCAACCACCTCAACAAGAACCACCTCCTATTGCGACCGCTTCGGGTAAGAAGGTAAAATCTAGCAAGAGGACCTCCAAGGACAAGGCTGCCCTAACAGACCCTTCACCTCCCCTGCCCACAAAGCCCTGTGATTTTTGTGATGTTGTTGGCCATGCCACCCATAACTGTCCTGAACTGCCCCGTATCAAGCCCATGTTTAAAGTTGTGTTCCCTGAGTCTATAGTCCCTGAAGCCTCTATTTCTACCTCAATTACTTCCAAGAGTCCTAAATTTATTCACACCAACCAACCTTGTGCATTGTGTGATCTCCATGGCCATTATTCTCACCATTTCGCCCACCTTACGCATTACCGCGCCTCTTTAGAGGTAGTTCGGGAGTACGAGATTGAATAGAACCAATCCGCCTCTCCCATAATTACGTAGTATGCTACAGGCCAGACTGAGAATTTACCTACTCCTATTGACATTCCCCCTCCTGATGTCGTGATGACGGAGCCTGTGGCCACCATCCTCTACTTATCATCAACCATGAGACCCTCGGAGGAAGCTCCCTCTGAATCTTCACTTGTTGTTTCACTTGAATTCCCTTCAGCGATCACCCTGGGCTCAACATCAGTAGATCCTTTATCTGCTTGTTCCTACGTCATCCCCCGTGATGATGCGTATATGAACCTTTCTTCTCATGATGATGAGTTAGGTAGCTTCAACGTGTCAGGTGGTCTCCCTTCCTCCAGTCACTCCATCTTCTATTGTGATGATGACATCATGGAAGCCATTTCCACCCCTGACTTCATCTTTCCCTCCCATAAGCGGGATGGCACCATTTGTGCCTATGGTGAATTTCATGGCCCAAGCACAAGCTACACCTCTGGTAGCTCCCACACTCCACCTCACCGTCAACGTGTGAGTAGTAGACATCCTACCCAAATCACTCTCTCTCGCAGAGTGCATTCAATTTCTACTTTGCACTCAAGTTTCCAACATTGTTCATCATCCTCCCATGTATTGTCTTGCGGCAAATTTTAGATGGATCTCCTGTCCACACCTTATATTGTTTTGCTGATGGTGCAAGTCGCTACTCCTAGAATCTAGCCTTGACAGGTTGGGCCATTTTTACCCCCTTGCATTTGCTTGTTCTCTCGAATGGTGTATGCATTGGTACTGCTACCAATAATCAAGTCGAATATGATGCAGTGCGGGGTTTATTAGCCTATTCCCTTTCACATCACATCCTCCACCTTCATGTTCATTTAGATTCCCTGCTTCTTGTCATGCAATTGAATGGTGTCTATCATGTGCATAATCCTATCCTTTTTAGAAGATATTTATGAGTGAAGTTGTTGATGCGTGAATTTGAAATCATTACATTCAGTCATTTACCTAGAGCACAAAATCACTATGTAGATAGAATTGTAAACCATATTATAGATTGGCATTTAGCACATGAATTTAACACAAGACAATAGCAAAAAAATATCAAAACGATGCATATCCATAATATGTGTTGTATAAAATGTTTTAGAGTCCATCCACTCTGATACATATGACATGCCCATATCATGTTACAAAACTCAAAATAGGGGGCACCACCTGCCCCCACACCTAATCACTATCTGGATGATCCCGAGCCAATGGCTATGCTCTTTCAACTCATAGATCATGCATACCCTGTCCGGCCATCACCATGTGCCGCATGACCCCTTGTCACTCTGAGGGTAGACCAATACATGGCTCTATGTACTAGTCATCCAAGTCTTGCCAACCGCACTCTGAAACACCAGTCAGAATCATCTCACATCTACGATGGATGTAAGCTACATCCTCATTTTGTGGCACTCTTGATCCACTATGTCTTGCGGTCTTTGATACTGCAGGTCGTCACACATACCCGGCTGGTTCTACTGGTGCTGTATTTGCATACAAAAAGGTGAAAGAATCAGTACCACATACAATATTCTAGAACTTTACATTCACATAAAATATTAGCAATTTCTCACTTACCATCGGGCCCCCATATTGGACCAGGCAGCAATGGCAAATCCAAGTCCCCACAATAACTCATCCAACTATAGGGATAGTCGTCTATATACAGTAGCATATGATCCCAATGAACAAAGAACTCGGGTCGGAACACCCATCCAACTGCCCCACCTCCTCCTCTGCACAGTAGTCACCCCCACTGGCGCATCCTAAGCTCTCTCGGGCCCCCATCTTGGAGCTGTATGCAAGGTCAAAGTGTCAGGATATTCTTAAATAAAAACGAGCCCAAAACTGTACCATATGCATAGTCATGGTTCACTTGCCACTTGCATAGCAACAACTATTGTTTCAACGACGACAACATCATCTTGCCCACCCATAGTAGGTCCCACTAAAAACACTCTCCACTAGAATCATCTACCCTCTGGTGATGTGTTGGAGTGCTTGGTTGCCTAGGATCCGTAGCACCACTGCAGCCATAGCACGGGTCTCTAACCTCTCCAAATCCTTGATGGGTATCTGATTCCCCTTGACTTGGAGACCTGGTAAAAAATGGTGCTCTACAAACTCAATGATATTTCACCCCTGCGGTAACACTGGCTAAGTATTCCCTAACATCCCAAGTGGTGGGAGACCAGTCAAGAAATATATATCATATACTGTCAACTCGATCCGGTGCCCCTGCACTATAAAGACCTCATGGTCCAGATCCCAATCGCTGACAATCCAGGCCAATAAGGGCTCTCTAGCTCTCATCAAAGGGTTCTCCATAAACTTTAGAACCCCAAACCTGGCCAATGCACTGTAGACACCTTGATCCTCCCGGATCTCCGACCGTAATGCACCCAGGTCTCTCTCTCTCCAGTTTATCCGTAATTCTGCCATATCTACACAAAACTATCATATTTTTCAGTGTATATATAGGAAATATTGTATCCCAACATAAAAACCCAATGCTCAGCCAAAAACAGCACAAAAAAACCCCTCCCTAACAGGTCCCACTTTTCAGGCCCAAACCTGGGATAGGTCGCAGTTTGTTTCTCAAAACCTACTACTCAGGTCACACTTTTTTCCCCAAAAAGTGAGACCCGGCTGTGAAGAGGAGCATGGGTATGTTCCTGAGCCCTGGGGACGTAATCTGAACTTTCAATCCACTAAAAAGAAAGAGTAGGGTTAGGCCTCTTACCTGCAACTGATGAATCTCGATTCCAATGGTTGGTTTGTCCACTATGATCACCGCAAGATTTAGGGCCTTCTCTCCTCTCTACAATCACCACAGATCCACATGAAAATGAGTGAATTTGGAGGGAAAATGCCTTATTAAAAGAGAAACCCTTGATTTTTCTTTCACCTGCTGCAGCCAAACCGTAGCTCAATTTTCCAAACCGTCTACACCGTTGGAAAGCTCTCACTGAGCCCTCAAATGGGTATCTATTAGTTTTTCGTGATTTGATACTTCACTAGGACACATTTTATCCAAGAATGGTCACTTCACCACTCCTCAAAATCAAATTTCTTCACCTGCGACACTTGTACTTGGGGGCACCCCTTTGCCTTCATACTTATCTATGCTTGTGTCGATCTTCGTCATGAGTAACCATCACGTACTCACATTTTTATGGTCCCCATTGGACCTTTTTTCTATGTGGCAGCACCATCGAGTCACCCTTGTTTACAGCATTCGAATTGTGTCATCATTGCATTCATGGAGTCTATCCCAAGTCCCTTTGTATCCTGTTTTAGTCCTCCATCCTTCATTGCTTGGGTCCTCTCTCATGTCGCACATTATCGCCTTCAGTCCCACTGTCCCCTATCCCTCATGATATTGTGTCAATTGCTGCCAGGTCATCCAGGCCATTTATGCTCTAACAAGGGAAGTCGTCCATCCACTACTCACTACCCCCATTTCATCATTATCCCTAGTGTCAGTCTCTCAGTCACTCTACTATTTTCTTTCGTGCCTTTGTTGAGGATCACTTATTGCCTCACCTATGGTGGACTTCCTTCTATCGACATCTTCTTATTCATTCCAGAAGACAGGTCTAGAGAGCAGTGTACCTTGGTTCCAACTTCCACTCTTGTTCGGTGCCTCGGATCAGGCAAAGGGACTCCGTATTTCCCTTTGACATGATTTTTTCTCAACTCCAGCTCCTTTCAACATGATCGAGATCCGTATACTTGAAGGTCCAATGATGCAGCAGCTGATATCGGTGATTCTCGGGTGTGTGTGAGATGTCTCAGCCCTCATGAGGGGTGGCCCTATAGGTAGCCCCCCACATGCCCAGATGACCTCTTCCTTTCATCCTTCGATGCAGCTCCATAGATTTGATAATGTCGGCCTCAGCCACTTGTAGCGCCTTTTTGATTTCATGTATTGGTCAGATTTTCAGAGCCCTTTCCTATTTACTGGGGCATCTGTGTTGTATTTATATCTCATGTACTCAGATATTATTGTACAAGTCCTGGCTATTATCCTAGGCATAATATGTATGTGGGATTCATTCTCGTGTTGTTTTTCTAGCTCATGTTTATGCCAGCATGTACTATATTGTTCAGTCCCTTGTTTACTGAATGCCTTATTCTTTGTACTTTGTCTCGGTGGGCATAGGTATGCCTCCCCCGTTTCCTATAGCATAGGTACTCATTCATAAAAAGAGACTTGTCGCACCTGTAATTCTCGCCTCCTCAGGGTCTAGTCCTCTGAGCACTTTGGTCTACCTTACATTTCTCTCTCTTTGACTTCCCCTTCGGTGTCTAGTGATTGAGTTCTTACAATGTACTTTGGTCATACGACTAGCTCCTAACGCTCACATGCTAGGGGGCAATTTGTTACACCATTTTTTGGTCATATAACCTATTATTATTTAGATGAACCCAAGTACACCATGTAAGGCCAATTTTACCCTATGTAAAATTTCTTTCACTATGAAAATAACTTAGTAAACCACCTTTATTAAGTTGTTTATGGTCTAAACAAGAAACCCCATGAGGAAGTATTAAATAAATCTATATTTTTTTTATTTTCCTCAAGGAATAATTAGTTAAACATTATTTTCACTAATATTCCTAGTTATATTTAATCCAAAACAAGGAAATTAATTAGATAAATCATTATTTATCTTATTATTTTCTAAATAATAATATTTAAACCTTATTAAATAATATTCTTTGTTAAATATGACTAAATCACCCATAAATAATTAAATAAATCAGTATTTATTTGATTATTACTCAACCACATCCTTTAAATGATAAATAAATCATTTATTTATTTATTATTTACAAATAAAGGGATTTGACCCAAGTCAAATTCCTTTTCCCTCCAACAAATATAACAAAATATTCCATAAAAGTTGGATATTGATTTGGCTAATAATATTCTAATTATGCACCAATATCTAGACTAACTCAATATTTTTTTATAAATAGAAGGGTTTTCCCATTCATTTACCACCTTTTGTTGCCTAAAGATCACTCTAGATCAATACTTTTGGTCTGATTTTAATCCACCATCATAGTCATATTTTTCTACCATTTTTATCTGGGTTTTCTACATCATCAAGAGAGAGGATTTTTAGATCTGAAGTGTGGAGGACTTACAAGAACCCATCCCATTGAGGAGAACTAGTAACACCCTTCTGTGTTTTCCTCCTAGGTGCCATTAATACAACATTCATTCAACATATTCTTGTCTTGTCTATTGGATGCATGGAGTTTATCTTGTTTTTTCTACTGCTTAATGTCTTCTAATGCATAGATCTAGATTTTTGTAGCATTTATCTTGATCACCTAATTGCAGATATGAGGATATTGGCAACCATATTTGTTGTTAGGGCTATTTTTTATGCACAGCTAAAGTGGTGTTTTTTCGTATGCTTGGAATTAAGATTCATACTAATAGTAGTCTTCCAATATAGATGTCCTCCACAATCACCTACATGAAATTCTTCTAGTATTTTGTCAGATTCTTCTTTTAACAAACAAATTAATAAAATCCCACTATGATCTCTCCAAAAGAGTACATTGTCTAAAATACAAAATCTTACTGCTTTAAGCTTTAGAAATCTAGCTTTAGTTCTTGACAATCCAGGAGGATCTTGTAAGTTTATTAATACAAATATGATATCTGCATACCATTGTGAGTCTAAAAATGTTGCACTGATCTCTAGAGACCCCATCTCTTCCTAATCATCTACTTGGGCAATAAAATTTATGTCAAGAGCATTAAAATTTTATTCAACCATGAATCTGGCTAAACCTTGACCTTTTATAAAATTCGTGGGTTTTATCTCTATTTCATATTATAAGATAGTGGAAATACACTTACGTCTTCTTCCATCAGGACCATCCTGAGTAAGAATGTCTTTTACTATAGCATTTGGGACATAGGCAATGATGTGAGAATAGAGAATGTAAACTCTGAAGTCTTTAATGGCCTTTACCAAAGATAAGGCTTGTTTCTCCATGATATTGTACTTCAAAGATGCCTCTCTAAGTGTTATACTAAAGAAATCTATGGGCTGTTCATAACCCTGGTCATTTTTCTACAGTAAAATTGCAACAATGGTGTGCTCTAAAGCAAATGAAAAAATGATGAAATCCTTCTTAAATTCAGGACTTATAAGGACTGGAGTTTTGGTTAAGGAGTGTTTGATGGTTTCAAATGAATTTTTGGCCTCAATAGTCCATTTAAGAACTAAATCTGTTTTAAGCATGTTATTTAATTCTCTAATTATCTCAGCTAAGTTGGATATGAATCTTCTTAAAAATTTAATCTTACCTAGAAAGGCTTGTAAATCTTTTATGTTTCTTGGTGGATTGATGTTATGAATTGCTTCTATCCTCGCAGGATCTATTCTGATTCCTTCTTTAGATATTATGTGTCCAAGTAACTTGCCTTCTTCTAATCCAAATAAGGTTTTCTTAGGATTTAAAGAGATGCCAAACTTTCTGCATTTAATAAAAACTTGTCTCAGATGATCCAAGTGTTCAATATCAGTTTTAGAAAATACATTTATGTCATCTAAGTAAATTACTAAGAAATCATGTATTTCCTTTGCAAAGGCTATATCCATAGCTCTTTGAAAGGTTGCCCCTGCATTCATTAAACCAAAAGGAATTTTTATATACATAAAAGTGCCCCAAGGAGTAGTAAAAGTTGTTTTGGGTTGATCCTCTGGTTGGACTAAAATCTCGTTGTATCCTGAAAAACCATCTAACAGTGAAATCCTTGAAGAACCAACTACCCTTTGTAATATGTGATCCATCTTTGGTAAAGGGTAATTATATTTTAAGGATACTTTATTAATATTTCTAAAGTCGACACAAAGTCTAATCTCTCTTTTTTTCTTTCTTGTTGGAACTAGGTTAGAAGCCCAATCATAATATTTGATTGGTGTAATGATCTATGTATCATAAATTCTTTTTACTTCATTTTCTATTAAAGTCATCAACACAGGGTTGATCCTTCTTAATTTTTGTTTGAAGGGATTTTGATCTTCTTTTATAGGAATTTGATGTTGAATTATATTTGTATCATAGGATTTTAGATCCTTATAACTCCAAGAAAAAACATCTTGGAATTCCTTAAAAAGAGCAATATATTTTTATTTGGTTGAGGTAAGGCTTTGGAAATTTTGATCATTTTGGGTTTTAATTCTGTACCAATATTTCATTCCTCAATGTCAGATCTAACTGGCTCCATTTTGGGTTTTCTAGCAACATCATTTGAGTCAAATAGATCTTCTAAGGGAGTTAAACCTTTAGGTAAGAAATTGTCTTTGAGATTTAATATTTTAGACTCTTCATCAATGATCTCATCAATTTCTACTCTTTCTTACTTACCTATATCTGATTGACTAATTCTAGTAGGTTTATCAAAATTTACTTTATTTACATCAATTTCACTATCTAAATCTTGATCTATGGTACAACCAGTGTCTATCTTACAATTCTGAAATTCACCTTCATTATTTAGAAATTGGTAAATTTTTTTGGTCCTATGAGAAAATCTACCAATATTTGAGATTGTCTAGAATTATTGGCCTATGTTTTACTTCTGTAGTATACATGTGATTAGGCTGGAAAGGTAAAATACAAGTACTAGAAAAAGTTGCTAAAGAGTGTGCTTGTAAATTTTGTCTTCTTGGTATTGCAGAAAAATAACATTTGAATAAATCATTAATCAAATCTAGTATAGTCTCTCTATATCCGCCTAATCTAGGATTGTAAACTAAATATTCTCCTTTAATTTGTTTAACAATCAACTACGAATCTCCCATTATTTCTATTCTTTTGCCTCCTAAGTTTCTGATAATTTGTAGTTGTTGTGTAACCAGCTCCAAAAATAGAAGAAAAGAGATATGAACGCCTTAGAAATAAGCCACTTCGAGGGGGCAACCTCCAATACATTACATAAATGAACAATTCTTGGATGATATAATTCACAAAACCTCCTTTCTATATATAGGAGTCCATGGGGCCATAATGTAATCCTAGTGGGCCACAATGTAATCCTACCCGACCTAACAATAATAATTTAAGGGCACAATAATAACAATATGGGGGTTACAAGGGTACAATAATAACAATAAGGGGGTTACACTAACAACAATAAGGGACTATACTAGTAATATAGGGACCTAACATGCCCCTCTCTTTCAAAAAAGTGTTGTCCTCAATGCTTGAGTAGCTATGGGTGCTTCTGTATAAAATTCTCATCCTCCCATGTAGAATCTTCAGTGGGTAAGTTCTTCCACTTGATGAGATACTCCAAAATTGATCGATTCCGTAGTTGTCGAGTTCTTGTTTCCATGACCGCTTCAGGTTCCAATATGATTTTTTCTTCCTCATCAAGTTCTGGCAATATTGTTTGAACTGGAAGATTTTCACCTATAACCTTCTTTAAGCATGAAACATGGAAAACTGGATGTACTCGCGAAGAAGCAGGAAGCCCCAATTTGTATGCCATAGTACCAATCTTTTGCAACACCTTGTAAGGACCATAGTACTTTGGCGATAATTTATTATCCTTCTTTGCTTGCTTGAGGGACATTTGTTTGTATGGTTGTAGCCGTAAAAATACCAATCTCCTACATCAAAACTTCTCTCGCTGCGATGTTGATCTGCCTGTTGTTTCATTCGATTTTGTGCCAAATTTAGGTTATCCTTTAAGAGTTGGAGAACTTCTTGCTGATGCTCGATGTGATCTTCCACTGCTTGAACCTTTGAATTTCCCCTTAAAGATGATGTGATGGATGGTGGATGATATCCATAAAGTGCCATAAATGGGGTCATTTTTGCTGCAGTATGGAAGGAAGTGTTATACCACCATTCAATGAGAGGTAACCACTTGACCCATTGTGTTTGTTTATCAGATACAAAAAAGGAAGATATCCTTCCAAAAATTTATTCACTATCTCAGCTTGACCATCGCATTGAGGATGATAAGATGAGCTATGAGCTAATTGAGTACCCAAACAAGAAAATAACTCCGTCCAAAAATTTCCAGTAAAAATGGGATCTCTGTCGCTCACAATAACCCTTGGGCTTCCATGTAGCTTTTGAATTCTGTCCATAAATGTAGTAGCAATCGTACTTGCTTTAAATGGATGAGATAATGCACAAAAGTGTGCATACTTGGTAAGTCTATCAACTACCACCATGATGACACTCTTTCCTTCTGACTTAGGTAAACTTGTGATAAAATCCATTGAAATCTCCTCCCAACGTTGACTTGGAATGGATAAAGGTTGTAGAAGTCCTGGGGTCTTAATTGTTTCCACTTTATTCTGCTGGCAAACCAAACATTCCGCCACAAACTTTCGAATATCACATTTAAGGCCATCCCAAAAAAATTCTTTCTTCACCCTGTGGTAAGTTTTTAAAAATCCTGAGTGTCCTCCTAAAGGAGAAGTGTGCAATTCCAGAAGAATCTTTTGTTTTAGTTGGGAATTCTTACAAAGATATAAGCGATCTTTGTACCATAAGGAATCATTTTTCCAACCAAATGTATCAGATGTACTAGGATCTTGCTGCAACTTTTGAATGAGTGTCCATACATCTTTGTCCTTCTTCCATTCATCTCTTGCTTCGGTTATCCAATCTGGTTGGATAATAGAAATGGCACAAAGCAATGCTTCACCTCTTCATTCTTTCTTGAGAGTGCATCTGCAACAACATTAAGCTTTCCTTTTTTGTAGATTATTTCAAATTCATAACCCAACATCTTTGTGACCCATTTTTGCTACTCTTCCGACGATAGTCTTTGTTCCAAAAAGTGTTTAAGACTATCATGATCAGTTTTTACCTTGAAGTGTCTTCCCATTAGGTAAGTTCGCCATTTCTTTAGTGCATGCAGTATTGCTAACATTTCCTTCTCATAAATAGTTTTTTGTAAATACTTTCCTTTGATTGGACGACTTTCAAAAGCAATGGGTCTTCCTTCCTGCATTAAAACTGCACCAATTCCATTTCCTGAGGCATCACATTCCACAATAAAGGTTTTTGTGAAGTCCGGTGTAGCTAAGACCGGTGCTAGGCACATTGCCTCTTTAAGACGTTCAAAGGCCTTAGTTGCTTCAGGAGTCCATGAAAATGCATCTTTCTTCAATAATCTTGTTAGAGGTGCTGCTATTCTCCCATAATTCTTAACAAACTTGCGATAATACCCTGTTAACCCGAGAAATCCTCGCAACTGCTTTATGGTTGTGGGAACTTCCCATTCCTTAATGGCTTTAATTTTGTTAGGGTCCACTTTAACACCCTCGTGAGATACAATATGACCCAGATATTCCACCTCTTGTACTCCAAAGAAACATTTGGACTTTTTTGCATATAATTGTTTCTCCCGCAATAGTTTGAGCACCCTGTCAACATGTTCAACATGATCCTTCCAAGACCTGCTGTAGATTAGTATATCATCAAAAAATACTAGCACAAATTTTCTAAGGAAGGTTTGAAAATGGAATTCATCAACCCTTGAAATGTAGAAGGTGAATTGGTAAGGCCAAAAGGCATGACCAAAAATTCATAATGACCCTCATGAGTTCGAAATGTTGTTTTTGGAATATCTTCAGTCTTCATTCTAATTTGATGATATCCCGAACGAAGATCCAACTTGGTAAAATAAATTGCTCCATGTAATTCATCCAATAATTCATCAATCATAGGAATGGGGAATTTGTCTTTAATGGTGAGCTTATTGAGCTCCCTATAATCTGGACACATTCGCCATGATCCATCCTTCTTGTGTACCAATACTACAGGAGCAGAGAAAGAACTTTGACTAGGTTGAATTATACCTGCCTCTAACATTTCTGCAATCATGCGTTCAATTCCGCTCTTTTGGAAGTAAGGATATCTATAAGGCCTGATGTTTGGAGGAACACTTCCTGGAATCAAATGAATAGCATGATCATGATCACGAATAGGTGGGAGTCCTTTGGGAGTTTCCAACACCTTGGAATGATTTTCCAAGACTTGTTGGAGATCTGCAGAAATAGATGATTTTGATGTCGGAACTTCTAGTGAGCATAATTGTGCAATTACGCCTCGTTGTTCTTTCTTTAGAAGCTTTGTCATGACATTAGAGCTTATTATTCTTCCCGGCTTCCCTTCAATACCCCGTAATTCGACTTCCTTTCCTTCTGAAAAAAATTTCAAGAAAAGTTCTTGAAAATTAAAAGCTACCGTCCCCAAAGATTGTAACCATTGTACTCCTAGTACAACATCAGCACCTCCCATATGAATGGCAAGCATTGGAATAGTCAATACATATTCCCCCATGGTTAGCTTGATATTATGGCATTTTCCAGAGCAATTTATAGTTCCTCCATTTGCAACCATCACTTGACATTCTGGTGCTGGGTATAGGAAACAATTTAATTCCTTGGCTACCTTACAATGAATAAAATTATGGGTGCTACCTTAATCAATCAACACTATTACCTTTTTCTTCTTGATATGTCCTTCTATATTGAGAGTTTGAGGAGTGGTAATTCCTACCAATGCATTACACGATATGGTCAGACTCATTTCTTCCTCTTCTAGGGCTGGTTCCTGGTGTATATCCTCTTCTTGTTCATTTTCTTCTTCCTCTTCACAATCTATGTAAAATAATTTCTTCTCAACACACTTATGACCTTTAGTGTATTTGCTATCACAACTGTAGCAAAGCCCTTTTTCTCTTTTTTCTTCCAATTGTTGTGGTGTCAACCTTGTAGGTTGTGGAAATCTAGGCGTAGTAACATTTCCTTATTTATAGAATTGAGTGGTAGGCTTCCTTGTCGCCATAATTTTACATTCAACTTTTCTTGCCAACCTGAATGCCTTCTCCAATGAATCAGGTTCCAAAACGCGAACTTCATGTTGGATGTTATCCTTTAAAGTGCCTAGGAAGATATCAATCCTGTGTTCCTCTGTAAGATCAGTTACCCTTATATTCAATTTTTGGAAGTCCTCAATGTGCTGCCCCACTAAACCCTTTTGTTTGAGATTTACCAATTGGGTAAAGAAGGTGTTTCTTTCTTGCGAGAGGCAAACTGTTACACGGTTCTCGTAATTTACAGATCATGTTGCAATTCTTCATCTTCATGAGTCATAGTAGAGCCTTCTGAAGGCTTAATGGGTGTTGAATTATTTTTAGGGGCCATTTTAGAATCCAATATTGATATCTATTCTACAAGATTCCCTTGGAATCAATTCAACTTGATTCTTCAAACAAGACTTATGCAATTCAGAAAAAAAAATACACACCTTTTACTAGCTTTTAGGAGATCGATATTGAAATTGAATTATCTTTGTAATTGAAAATCTTCGATATCTGAAATTCAGCCCTGTAGTAGCCCTCTGAAGCTTCTTTCAAATGCCACAGGTCTGACCTGATTTTGATTCTCCAACACAAAGTTGTGTCCAATCTCCCACAATGACCTAATTCTGGACTGGTTCAGTAGAGCGAACTTGTACGACTTGCCACGTGTCACTGTTTTGTCCTTTGTCTCTGAAATTGATAGCCAAGAAACTACAGGCCGTTTTCTTGCGACCACTTTTGACGGCACTCCAATCCAATCTTCAGAGAGAGATTTATTGAACTTTTCCCACGATCACCTCTTTGAGATGAAATTCAGGAGCCTGAAAAAGCACTACCTTCCACAGATCATATCTCCAAAACTATTATGAACCAAGATCTGAAATTTTTTTATGAATTTCCTCAGGATTTCAGCTTCGTACCATATGAATTTCAGATTCTGAACCTTCGTATAAAAATATTTATAGCGCAAATGCCACGATGACCTGTTTAGGAGCCTGAAAAAATACCTGACTTCCACAGATCATATCTCCGAAATTATTGCGAACCAAACTCTGAAATTGTTATACAAGCTTCCTCAGGATGTTTTCTTCGCACCCTAAAAATTTCAGATTCTGAAACTTTGTAGACAAAAAGTTATAGCGAAAATTCCACGATGACCTGTTTGGAGCAGCGAAACCCTAGAATCCAAAGCTCTGATACCAAATGTTGTGTAACCAGCTCCAAAAATAGAAGAAAAGAGATATGAACGCCTTAGAAATAAGCCACTTCGAGGGGGAAACCTCCAATACATTACATAAATGAACAATTCTTGGATGATATAATTCACAAAACCTCCTTTCTATATATAGGAGTCCATGGGGCCATAATGTAATCCTAGTGGGCCACAATGTAATCCTAGCCGACCTAACAATAATAATTTAAGGGCACAATAATAACAGAATGGGGGTTACAAGGGTACAATAATAACAATAAGGGGTTTACACTAACAATAATAAGGGGCTATACTAGTGATATAGGGACCTAACAGTAGTCCTAATATGAGAGCTTCATACTTAGCCATATTGTTGGTGCACTTGAAATTTAATCTGAAAGCATGGCATTGTGCATGATTTTTCTCTATATTAGTTATCCATACTCCTGCTCCTGCTCCTAACTTATTTACTGAACCATCAAAGTCTAAATGCCATAAATATTCATGAGATATATTATCACTTTCTTGTGTTTTCTTTTCTTCTCTTAGTTCAGTCTTGATTTCATTATCAGTCTCAGCATTACATAGGATGAAAGAATCTAGATCAGTAGGTGTGGTATAAATTGGATAATTTACTAACCTTTCAGCACTACTATCATATATTTCATTAAGGTTTCCCTATATAGTTTCTTTGGCTGACCGAAAACTGATATAGTAGCATATGACATTTCCAATTGTAGAGATCCTTGTAACTTTGCTCCCCATGAGCGAGATAACAACATTCCACATTTGGGTGGGATATCAACTACTACAATGTCCATTGGTATTCTCTTACCAGGATATTGAACTAAGGTTACACACAAATCTTTAATTAGACCCGGGCATTTTACTTTACTTGAGTCAAATGAAAATAAATCTTTGTAGGGCCTTGTGACATCTAAATTCAGGGTTTCCATTATAACTTTGGGCATTAGATTATGTGAAGCTCCTGAATCAAGCATTGCATTGTGTAGAATTTTATCATGAATGGTTAAACTGATGTAAAATGGAGGAACTGCTCCATCTAGATGATTTCCATTCACATCTGGGCCAAAAATCAACTTTGGTTGATCATCATTTAGATTTATGGAATCTTCTCCATCATTTATGTTTAATGTCTCAGTTATTATTGATTTATACAAGTCATGTTTCACCAATTTTGTCAGAGGAATTGGTATTTTTAGTTTTGCAATTTCAGACTGTATGTTGAATCAAGGTTTCAATTTACTTATTTGAATCAATTCTTCTTTGGTAACTGTAGTTTTTGTTGGTTTATCTTGCTTTTCTATAGCTATATTTTTAGTTTCAATTTGAGTGTCTTGTGTCTTACTGCTTTTTGTTTTCTTTTCAGGAATGATTTGTGAAGCAGTAGATGTTTTCTCAACTTTGGATTTATCATAATTTTCTTTTTTAGAAGCATATTTTGGATCCGCTGATTAAGGATCAGCATTGTGTATCTCAAGATCTAAGTTTGGTGTTTTATCTGAATTAAGTGCTTTAGTAGCAACAAATTTTTGAGAATCTTTTGCAGCTTTAGCAACTTCATCATTTATGTCAACAATCTTAGGGCTTGGTGAAATCTTAAGACTGGAATTTTTTTGGGAAGGACTGGTGTTTTGCTTGTTTTCCCTAGGGAGAACTTGTAGAACTTTTGTTTTTGGAGCTTCTACTAGTTTCTTATTCTTGGTTTGGGAATTTTTCTTAGTAGAAGACTCATTGTTTTTCTTACTTCTCAGGTTATACTGACTGTGTACTTCGTTAATGGAAAAGTCATAACCTTGTTTGTAATCAAAGGATTGAACCAAATTTATGCAGGAACACAAAAAAATATAGAAATAAACATAAAAATAGAGATGCAGTGGAAATAATGTGTCATTTCATTAATATCAAATAACAGAAATATGCTTACAAACATAATGTAAATAAAATAGCTAGGGTGCTGGTAGTGAATCTATGAGAAGAGATGTGGTAGCTACAGACCTATGAACAGTGTTACAATGAGGCTCGAGGGCCTATTTATTATTGAGAAACAATGGATAACTCTAAACGTCCAAAAACCTAACCCTAGGAGATGAAGCACCAAAACTATGGGCCCCGTTTGGGTAAATTGGTGGTTCAACTTCCCGGGGACGTAACTTTGGCATCTGATATTCGTTTAACGTGCTCAATAGTTCATTATAAATATTTTTTTGAGGACTACAACTTTTTGTGTGAGAAAGATCGTTTCATGCACCCATGTTCCTCTCGGTTTTCCCAAAAAACATCGTTTAGGGCCTCAAAATGGCTCCGGAAGTTCAGGACCCGAAAAACTGCTAAAAATAGTAAGTTGTGATGCAACTTAAAAAATAAAAGAAATGATGGTGGGGGCTCAAATGGAATAGGTGGGTGGTCACCAATATCCACCTGGATCATTAAGGCCCCAAAACAGCTCCGGGAGTGGAGGACCCGAAAACTTGCTAAAAATAGTAAGTTGTGTTGAATGTGAAAAGCTGCAAGAATTGATGGTGCCTGTCCAAATGGAATAGGTGGGTGGCCACCGATATCCACCTGGATCATTCCTCCTTCCTTAAGAAGCAATGGTCCCCATTTAGTTGAGATCCTCCAGGAGATGAGGCACGTTCTGTTTTTGATGATTTCATGGACCTACGGGTGGACATGCTAGATGCAATTAGTAAATTTGGTTTCTTTATCAGCCTCAAAGAGTACATGTGTGGATTTTGTCTGTGTAGTCGCATGAGGTATGGCAACATTAGGTAGCGGTGCGTTGGGGGTCAAATCAATGGAGTGCTTGTCCTAACAGTGTAGAGGAACCTCTGTGGGTGAGGAGAAAATTTCCTCGTATTCCTCCATGACTTTTTCCATTTGCTGCAGCCGTGCAGGGGAGCCCTGTTTCAAGGTTTTCACCACAATATTCTTCTTTCCTTGTGAGCGAGTTGTAAGGAAAATAAATTTTCTGGTTTGGGAAACAATCTTAGTGCGTTGTTTTGCAGTAGTCAAAGAGATGACAGGAGGCAATACTACCTCCGGTATCCTGTACAAGTTATTTCAAAAAGTAATAACAACAGCACGAGGCCTAGACTCATACACAACATGTCACCTCCACAAGTATGGTTGGCCCAATAATACATTAGCTACATCAAGAGGAGCAACATCACACAATACCTCATCCGTGAATGGCTTGATACTGTACGGAAGGCGGCACTGCTAGCAAATGCGGATATTTCTCCCTAGGTGGAGCCACCCGATGGTATATGATTGCAGGGGTGCTATGGTTGGTAGGCTGAGCCGCTTCATGACCTCTGCTGAAATGAGGTTCTTTTGGCTTCCACTATCGACAAGAAATTACAGCGGAGAACCCTTCACCCACATCTGCAAATGGAAGAGGCGCTCCCCCTCCTCTGGATCCTCTGGATCCTCCCTCTGGATCTTGGTGGTGGCAACAATGGCACTGGGACCCACATCAATGATCTTCTTCCCTTTGTCATTTCCTTTGTCTGGTTCTAACTCAGGATCAGAAAATGCACCTAATTCGGGTGCCTTTAGTTCGGCCACCAATAAATGTTTGGCCCGACACTTATTTCTGTTGTGAGTGGGGTTGTTATGAAATTCACACCACTTCTTGGTGTCCTTCTTTGGATTTTTGGTGTTGTTATGAGTGGCACCACTTTGGCCTTGCCCCTTGTTCTTCGATTCGGGGGCACCTTTTGGATTCGCAGATCCAAAGTCTCACTTCTTCTACTTAAACTTATGCTCAATCTTGGCGGCATAGCGATATGACGTGCCAAGCGATGTAATGTCGAGGAACTCCATTTTCTCTTGAATTTGTTTGTGTTGACAACTGCGGTACTTGATCACCAAATTTCTCTCTAAGTCTTTAATACCTAACTTTGTGCATAGGGTATGGAATAGATTCATCAATTCATGCACATCTTGATCCCTTTGTTGCCACAGCGTGGTCCATTGCATGTATTTGTCCTAATAGCTACCCATGGGGTAATATTGTTCCTTGATGTCGTCTTGGAATGAATTCCAAGTGGGTGTGGCCGAGAACAAAGAGGGTTCCCCTTCATCCTCTTGCTCACAGTAGGTTTCCCAACAGTCTTTGACATGGGGGGCGGCTTTGAGGAGTGCAAAAATAATCTTTTCTCGGTCAGAGAAATCATGGACCGAGAAATACCCTTCTAGCAAATTCAACCATCTATCTATGGTGTCTGCATCTATTTTTCCTTCAAATACAGGAATATCAAAGTTTACCTATACCTTGAAGGCAGTGGCACCTCCAGAGTGGCTGTTGGATGCGGATGCCCCATAGGTGGGCAGTTGTTGAAGGATCTGAGCAAAGTTATCCATCATCCATTCCTTTGTTTCTCGAGGGCCTCCTCAAGCAATATTTTGATAGTATCTCCTGCTCCCTCGTCTTTCTTTTCTTCCGCCATGGGAGTTCGTCGAGGTTTGCAAGGCTGATCTTGCAAGGGTTCAACCATATCGAGCCCTAAATCCTTATACCCTGACCACATTGGGGACATGCAAAGAAAAACAAAGAAAGAGAAGACCGCTTCGATACCACTGATCTAGATTTATCCAGGAATGCAACAGAATACAGAAATAACCATAAACATAGAGATGTAGTGGAAATAATGTGTCATTTCATTAATATCAAATAACAGAAATATGCTTACAAACATAATGTAAATAAAATAGCTAGGATGCTGGTGGCGAATCTCTAAGAAGAGATGTGGTTGCTACAGACATTTGAACTATGTTACAATGAGGCTCAAGGGCCTATTTATTATTGAGAAATAATGAAGAACTCTAAACATCCGAAAACCTAACCCTAGGAGATGAAGCACCAAAACTGTGGGCCCCGTTTAGGTAAATTGGTGTTTCAATTTCCCGAGGACGTAACTTTGTCATCCAATCTCCAATTGATGCGCTCAATAGATAATTAGAAAGATATGTCCGAGGAATAAAAAAAACGTCATTCAGGGCCTCAAAATGGCTCCAGAAGTTCAGACCCAAAAACTTGCTAAAAATAGTAAGTTGTGATGCAACTTAAAAAATGAAAGAACTGATGGCGGGGGTTCAAATGGAATGGCGGGTGGCCACCAATATTCACCTCGATCATTAAGGCCCCAAAACGGCTCTAGGAGTGGAGGACCTGAAAACCTGCTAAAAATAGTAAGTTGTGCTGAATGTGAAAAGCTGCAAGAATTGATGGTGCGGGTCCAAATGGAATAGGTGGGTGGCCACCAATATCCACCTGGATCAAGGATTCCCCTGAATCTAATTGGAGTTGTTGAAGTTCAAATAATTCTTGGTCTTCCTGTGTGAGAAAGATAATATTATTATCATCTATTCCCATTAAATTTATGGTATCCTCATCATCATCATTGTTTTGAGAACTCTAAGCATAGTTCTCCTGAAAGGGAGGTCTTATTGTTTGGTCCAGGGCTAAGTCTTTTGCTTTTCCTGAATTTGTTTTTTTCTAAAATTGGGATTTTTGATTTGTTGTTGGTTATCCCATTGAGGTCTTCTTTCTATATTATCTAATCTATCCATCATCCTCTCTAAAGTTTTACCTAAAATATCTATTTTTTCAACTGAACTAAAGGCTTCTTATTTCATAGTTACTCTCCTCTCATTTCTTAATCTGGCCTTCTTAGCTAGAATGTTTACTTCTACACCTACAGCATATGTTTGCATTATTTCCAATGTTTCTGCATTTCTCTCTCTTAACTGGTATGCCATGTCAATGTCAAATCCATCTAGGAATTTGAGTAAGACAAATTCAGGAGTGGGTTTGAGATTTACAGGAATTGAGTTGTAAACATTGTTATATCTAGTGTAGTAGTCTTATACAGATTCATTTGGAGCTCTTTTCATTGCATCAAATTCAGACAATATTTGTAGGGGGTTTTTCTTATTTTCTCATTTATTTAAAAATAATCTATGAAAAATAGCTAAATCAGTTACACTATCAGCAGCAATACCTTTAAACCATTTCTTGACTTCCCCTATTAATGTTTGTGCAAACAACCTCATTTGTACATCTGATTCATCTATCTCATGGAGTTCAAAGTAATCTGTCATTTTGTTGATGTGTTGCTAAGCTGTGTAATGAGTTGTAGCATCAAAATTTGGTATCTTACTTTGGTAATATTGGGGCATATCATGAAGCTGTACTGGAAGGACAAGGGGAGCATACCTAGCAGCCATAACTTGAATTCTATCTTGGCTAGGAGGTAAAGTAGAAGTGCTAGGGGTTGAACTAGAAGTAGTGGCTGATGAAACTGGGATATAAGGTGTTGAACTTGAAACAATAGTAGATGAACTAAAAGCTGAAGTTGAGGTACTAGAAATTGGAACTGAAATATATATGGAAATAGTAGGAAATGAAAATGATGTGTTTAACAAAGTAGAAGATGAACTAGTGGAGGAAGTGAATGTAGGGGATGAAGGAAATAATATTCTAGGTTGTAATGGTAATTTATGACTAAATGGATCTGTGGATTGAATGGTAGTAGAAAATAAAGATGATGTAGTGGTATCTAAATGAAGAATATAAGGTTTATATGTATAAGCTAACAGTTGGGCTAATTCAATTGCCTCATAAATTTCCTTAAGAATAGTAGCATTAATCTCTTCAAGTTTGTTTTGATTTATAACTTTCTTTATTTCATAATTTGATTTAATAGTTTTCTATTTTGTTTCCAAAAATGAAATAAAAATAGAGTCTAAAAAAGAAGTACTTAAATTACTTCCTGATTTGGTCCTCAATAAAGAATGTTCAAATTCCAAATGAAACTCTATATCCTGCAAACATACTAATTCTTGGGGTAATGAATTGACTCTTATCAATGAAACTTTAGCATCTAAATCTCCTATCTGTTTTTTCTTTTTTCCAATTATTTCTAGGTTTTCTACTATAACAATAGGTTTAGGATCTGGATTAGACCTGATATAATAAACTTTCCTAGAAGCCAGAATTACAAATTTTTATACTCACAACTATTTAAACAATCTTTAAGGCAAAAGGATAATAAAAATGATTTTCTTTAAGATTGATTTAACAACTGAGGATTGGTTAGTTCCCCAGTGGAATCGCCAGTATGTTATCACTCTAGTAATTCTTTAGTTGTGAGATTTTGGTTTTTAGTTAAGAAAAATAGAGGTAACAACAGACCAACTTTTAAACTCTAGGATATAGCCTTCCGAGGGTTCAGAGAGGGTTCTCTCTATAAAATTTAACTTTGTTTTAATTATAAGATATTACGCTAGTTATGATTGTGAAATTTGGTTTTGATTTTGATTGGTTTGGTGGGAAAAATCACTTGAAGAGATGGATAGTGGGAAATCTATTTGTCCATTGGGCTAAGGAGTCAAAATTCAAGCTAATAGAGCTGGGATCAAGGTCAAAAAGTCAAATGTTTTCAAGGCAAGATGGATAACCCTTGGAGATATTGGAAATTTTTTTTGTGAGGTGATATGATCGGGATAAAGAGAAATGAAGGGTTCTTTGATCTGGAAAATGGAAGTAGTAGGAAAAGGTCAAATGAAAGAGGGAGCAATTAAGGGTTCCCTACTCTGGAAATCAGAAGAAAACAGAGAAATGAAAAATAGTTAAGACAGGGTGCTTTTAACAAATCCTGAAGTAATCCTCCTATTCATTCATTCAAATTTAGAACACATAATGGATTGCATGTAACAAAGAAAGATAACAATGACAAGTAGAAAATACTTCACTCCAAATAACTCATCACATGAATCCTGAAATATGATGCTAGCTGATCTGATCCAGTCTACTACTCGAAATTTGAAACACAAAAGCCTTCAAGTCCACAAAAATGACTATAGAAATCTTCAACAATTTATTCCACACTAATAATTCTAAATATGAAGTATTTATACATAATTGTTTACAAAATATCATAAAATTCTTCTAGGAATTTGTTAGAAAATTAAATATTACAGAGCAATGCAACACATAAAAATATGCGGAAAATAAAAGCACACAAAACACATAAAACTAGAGAGACACAGATATACATGGTTCACCCAGTTTGGGCTACGTCCACCCCGAACAGCCAGTCCTTCATTTTTTATTATCCAGCAAAAATGAAGAGACAAAACCTACAGCAAATCCGCTGTAATATCCTCTGTTCTCTCTCACAGTCTCCCTCTCTGTTTCTCGCTCCAAGAATACACATACAATGCACAGCCGCAATACAATGCCCTCATAAAAGCGAGGGGTTGCCTTCTAGGGCAAAAAAACCCTAATCTAAACATAACTTCTACCGTCAGATCATTTGCCTAATGAACGACCCAGATTGACTAGAAATTACTATACTTTTACAAGGCAATTTTACATCTATTTTTAGCTTCGGGGGCGCTGCCCCTGAAAACCCCCGCCAGGGGGGGGCTCTGAAAAGCGCTGCCACCCCCCCTGGACCCCCCACGACAGCGATTAATTATGGGCGGTGTTGCCGCCCCTTTTAAGGTACAAGGGTCCAATGCTGTGATACAAAGTAAACAAGATAATCAGGCTCCACACCCAACATAATTATCTAAGGGAAATAAAAATATCTTTACAACAAAATAGAGACATATGCTTAAAAAATCAGCAAATTGTTCTATCTATCAAAATAAAATAGAAACTGATTATAGATGAGGTGCAGCTCACTGCCTTGGTGTCTTCCTTGCTGGCTTTAGATATTTTAAGTCTGTTTTGAAATTTGATCTGCTTTAACTGATACTCTTTTATTGATTCTCTTTAACCTCTAATACTCTTTAAACTCTGTAAAATATCTTTACTGCTGTAAAAAATATGTTTGACTGCAATTTCAGCAAACCATATTCACTGTTATTTTTCTGCCTTTTTACCTTTCCTAGTAAATTTGTTAATGACTCCCAAACTTCATCATTTGGAATTTGTATTTTCTTTAGCTTCCTATAATTTTCATTTGCTTCTGTGTACTTGGAAAAATTTTGTTTTGTTAGCCATTAATAAAATTTTGTCATAATTGATGATGGCTAAAACAGGTCTTTAGTCTTCAAGAAACAAGTTTTAAAGAAAAATTGTGAGTTCTTGAAGACTTGCTATCCCTTGTCCAAAAGATCTATTCCACTGATATTTTCACTTCAAAACCTTCAAAGTAGCCCTGATATTATAAAAAAACTATTTTTAGGCCACTTCCCCATCTTTTGACCTTCATAAATCCTTCTGCAAAACCCCCCATTTTCCTCATTTTACCCTTTATTTTCCCTCAAAATCCCCTTTAAACCTGATGAAATCCCTTTATTCTAGTTTAAAACCCTTTTTTCCCCTTATCAAAATCCTCAAAATCCTTCAAAAAACCTTCATTTTAGTCCAAAACCTTCATTTTTAATATAAGGCCTTAAGCGCTCTTTTCTTAAGCCCCCTAGCCCCTTTTTCACCATAAGACTGAGGCTAGAGACCATTGGCTAAAGGTTTTAAGCCCCCATCGCCATCGCACTTCAGTAATTCTGAATTCCTCTTCCCCATACCCTTTACTCTGCCGATGGCCAATCTTCCAATGAGATCGCAGCCGTTCATTCCACAAGATCTGACGGCTATTGGCGCAATGCAATTCCCTGTCAATGATCTCCCCCTCCGATGGAATCCCCCACCAATAAGATCCCGACTGTTGATCTTGATCTTGATCCAACGGTCTGCGCTCCCCTCCATCGCATTGGCACATCGTAAATATAAAATCTTTCTTGCCTAGACCGTCGATATGCGAAGCTCCGATCACATCTCCAACATCAATCCCAATCCTGATCGGACGGCCCTCCATCCATCGCATTTCATTTTCCCATCGGCCATCGCAAACTCCAAATTCCTTTGTTCTCGGACCCTCTTTTCCTCCGATCGCCGATCTGCCAAAGTTAATCCTGACCGTCCATCTCACAGATCTGACGGCCAGCATTGTTTTGCAGATCCTACCCTCCGCCCGCACCATTTGTCATTTGTGTGACCACCAAGTTCATATGAGCCGTTGATCCTCCCAATCCAATGACTCCCATTGATCCCCTCTACTACTCTTATAAACTCATTTTCCCATGTAAAAAACCCCAAAACCTTTATAAACTCCTCACCTCGACTAATGGCACCCTGATGCATCTACACCATCGATCTTGGAGATCCAACGACCATTAGGCTTTCCCCACTTCCCCGACCCCTCATCTAATTTTATATCGCCCCGCTATACTTATTCCTCTAAACCATCCTGACTATTGATCTTTTTAATTTGACGGCCATCCCCCACTTTCACTATTTAACCCCGCTCGAATAACCTTTTCACCTCACGACAAAAGAGACCATGTCAGCTCGGCCCCACCATCCTTCATCGTACATCTTTCCCATTTGTCACACTCGCTTACAACCATAGATCTTCCCCCCCACTAGATCGAACAGTCTAAAACTGATTTTATGTTCATTTCACCAAAATAATTGATCGCGCGTTTTCAACGTGAAAATGGTGGTTTTTGTTGGACACGCGTTGCCCAAGGACCTATATCGCGTTCCCTCGGGGGAAAACCATTTATCGCCCATCCCTCACTTAAATACCACTCTGGTTTTCTGCAAAACCGCTCATCACCATTTCACGCCCAACTCACATTTGAAACCCTGGTTCTTGGATTTTCTCTATGAAACCCTCCCTCCACGCATTTTTCCTCCTTTGCACTGCTCTTCTGCCTTCGCCTAACCTCTGAAAGCTGTCAACCAATAAACACATGGTTTTATTTAATAATTTTTTTATGTTGTAGGTTTTAAATGGCAGCTAAAAACATGAAGCCATCCCACAGTCATGATAAAGTGACAAAGGACCGAGGATGACGATCCTCAAGGAAAAATCACGTAGAAAAGGGATCCACAGGGTTAAAATTCCAGGTCTAATCGATGTATCATGAACATCAGTTAAATATTCAAAACCCTCCAGCACAACAAAATAAAGCCACTTGTACAGCCAGCAATGAAGATAGATATTAAAAGGTTAAAGTCAGAAGCCCGAAGATCAAAAGACTTAATCTGAAGATTAAAAGTTAAAGACATAGTTTAAAGAATAAAGATGATTAAAGGAGGCCTAAAGCCAAAACAGAGGCATAATCAGTTTTTAAAGCCACAAAGCAGAGAGATCAGTAAAGGACTACTTCAAAATGCTAGATCATTGAAGCAATTAATCCCCAGAAGACCAAAAATGCCACCTACCAGTTTATTTTCCTCAAAAGAATACAAATTCAATGCATGTTAAAGATATTTTTCAAAGACAGCTCAAAATTAATTTCCAGCCTACCAAAAGCCTCAAAAGTCAACAAAAGTGACTAAAGTAGATGAAAATTAATGTAAAAATCAATTAACAGAGTTAAGACATTAGATATCTTCTCCATTAGGCCTCCCAAAGGCCGAGAAGAATTTACTCTATATTAATTGAATAATTAGACCTTCTTTTCACTCCACCTCCTCAATTTACCTATATATATCATATGAGGAGCCTAGTATTTTTGTTGGTCGGATACTTGTTGAATGTAAATAGTTATTGAGGCTGATGAAGCCCTGTTAGTAATTGAAGAAAGATAGGCTGAGAAGAGAAGTTGAAGCTGTAAAGACCTACTGGACTTGAATATTGTAACTGGTTTGAACATCAAATATACAATATGATTTATGGGATCCTGGTCTATGTCAATGGTGATGTTTTTCTTACTGTAATTGTTGTTTTTATTATGTTTTCATACTGTTCACTTTATCTGATAAAGAACAGAAAATTTAGATTGGGATTTACTGCAAAGTACCCTAAATCTCACTGATAAGCTTTATCTTTATGTTTTCTTCTAATTGTGTTTTGAGGATAATTCAATAGAGTATAACCAATGAAGTGTTAGTGAGCCCATGTTTCCTGAGTACAACTTGAGACATTTTCTTTGAAAGTTCTTGAAAAGTCTACTAAGTAAAGTTGAACTAGAGAAGTCTATGGTTAGCCCTGTCCTCTAGTTTATCTCCAACAGTTGCTTTGAAAAGATCCCTTAAGAGTATGCCAAAAGCAAGATAGGTTCAAAGTTCTTACTTGATCTTAGGCTATTCTTTTGTTTATCTTGAATGTTTTCTACTTTCTGAAGGTAATATGTTAGATTGTTGGATTGTTGTCTAAAAAGTGTGCTTTATTAAAAGTTTGCCCAAAGAAGTCTATGGTTTTCCCTGTCCTTTGGCTTGCTTCAAACATTTACTTTGAAAGGCTTTTCTTGTTTAGTGAAGTTAATAGATTCTTAAATGATTATTAGCTTTGCTTCTTTCACAACACTCTTAATGTTCCATACCACAAAATCAATCTAAAGAGATCCTTTGATATATATGACTTGCCCCATGGACCACTCTTGAAACTTGTTGTGCAATTAAATCCTTTTGTGACTCCATATCCCAATGGATTGATACTGTATCCTACCTATCCTATCAGCTAAACCATTCTTTCAACTTATTTACACCTTTACCCTTCAAAATACTTCCTTCATTTTGATGATATCCATCCCAACCAAAAACAAACAAAACCCTTGTACGTCATAACTAGCCTAATATAATATCATAAGCCTTAAAGATATATCCTTTGAAAACAATTATACATAGAGAGATCTCTCTCTAAATCCAGGAGGGCTAGATCCTAGGATTCCAAAGTGGTTCTAATGTAGGCCCTGCAGCGTTTGTTCTTGCCAATCTTGCAAACTATGGGAGTCCTAAAAGGTTTAATGGCAAAAAAGTGTCTTATCTCATGATGTAAATAGAATAAGTCTTCAAAACTTATGAGTAAGAATTTTCCTATTGGAATGCCTTGTCCACTACCTAATCTTTCAAATTTCTCCTTGCCATATTCTCTGATATTTTTATTGTAATCATCTTGAGGCATTAATTTTTCATTCATGACCAAAATATTAGGTAAAATTATTTGCCTCAAATTCTAAAATTTGACCATAAACCTGGTTATGGTGATGTTCATATTCTCACATTTTTCCTCAAGTTGCTTCATCAGGTTATTTTTGGTGATAACTTTCCTTATCTCAAGGATAGTTTCAGTCTTGTCAGTAATTTCATGTTCTTCTAGCTCTTGTCTGTTTTTGTTGTTAAGGAACTTGATTAATTCTATTGCTTGTTCTGGTTTTTTATCCAGTTCCTCCTTAGTCTTCTGAATCTCTTATAATGTTGCTTTGAGTAAATATCTCTGTTAAAAAATCACCTGAATTAAGGGCCATACATCATTGATGGCTTCTATGATCTTATTCAAGGTTAATTCAAGGTTCATTCAAGGTTCATTCAAGGTTAATTCTTTTTGTAATTTCTTCAATTCTTCATTTAGTCTTATAGCATTTTTCTCATGTGTTTTTGAATTTATTTGAGCCAATTTTTTTGTATTCTCAATATTTTCCACCATCTGTTTCAACCTGTTAATCTCACTTATCTTAAGAGACATTTCTTCCATAGCTTTCACTAATTTTTTGGCCTCATCTATAGGGTGAACTGATGTTGTGGATGAATCTGTAGTTGATGTTGTAGATGAAGTCACTGGAACTGCAGTAGCCAGTGGTTCTTTGGGTGCCAAATTTTCTGCTAAAGTTTAAGGCACAACTGTAGTGATTACAGGAATAACTGTAGGAATTTCTAGTAATTTTTGTGTTTCTTTTTCCTGGACAATTTTATCCATTTGAATCTCCATTTCCTTTATCTATGTTGTAAGATGAAATATTAAATTCATCATGTCATCATTTTCTTTCTATCCTTATATTATTTCCTTGGTTTGAGGATGTTCACTTGATGGCATTTTAAGTTGTTTCCTCAATGTTGCAATGTCCTCATTCTTCTTTTTCACTAATTGTTCTGTTTCTTTGACATTAGCAGGGTCATATCCAACCTGTAAGACCAGTTCTTCCAAAGATTTTATCCTAAGATCTTTAGCATACAAGGATGCTTTGTCCAATATCATCTGATATTTCATGTTTGAGATGGTGTTCTGGAGTTTCTGAGAACTCATGGTTTTAGGTGTAATAGTAGAGTACAACATTTCTGAATTTTGTCTATGGAATTCAATCTGATCAAGAGCATGAATTTTTTCCATTGGGAATTCTAGTTCAATCCTCTTATAATCTGCCACAACCTTTGGGGATTTCACTGTAGGCTGCAATATTGACATGATTAGCTTTTGGTTTGAATAATCAAAGGCAAAAAAAATTCTATTTTGAACACTTGGTGTTTGCTTGAGATATTGAGAATAGATATTGTTTTTGATCTCTTCATTTTTTAACTTGATCTGTTTGTACTTTTCATTGATATCTATATCTTTCTCCTCAGATGTCTGTGAGGATGAGGCTTCCATGCTCTATTGTCTTTCTATAAATTGTGCATCTTCAATATCAATTTGTTCTTCATTCTATTTCTTAGTAACTGTCTCATTGGTGATGACTATGGCAGTGTCAACATTTGTCTCTGGCAAATTTGTGTTGGTATCTGGGACATCTGTTTCTTCAACATCAATTGTTATCGTCTCTTTACCCACTGAATATAACTTAGGCTTTTTATTATATCTCAATTTGAACCTAGTTTCAGTAGTGGTTTCAGCAACATAGGTACCGTCTTCTCTTACTCTCTTGGTGGATTTTTCTGTTTGATCAGCAGTTTGTAAAGTGTAACTAGTATCACTTTCCTTCACTACATCTATTAATGTATTCTATGTCCACTCAGTCTGATTTGCATATTTTTCTATCTCTGGTTTTGTTTCATGAATGAAGGGTGTTAACTTACATTTAACCCTCATTTTACTTATGATCCCTTATGGATCATAATTCCAAGGAAAGCTTTCTTCAAATCTGTATCTCAATAGCTGCTTAGCTGCTTCTTTCTATGCATCCCTATGATTGCAAATGAATGGTCCTATTTGATTGTTTAATTTGAACTGAGTTTTTTTCTTTGCTTCCATGAAATTTATAGAATCAGAGTTTAGGATTTTCCTGATATACTCCAAGGCAAATATCCTCATTGATACATGTTTGGGTAACTTGTAAGGCAACAAATTGGAACCAAAAACTCTAATCTCAATATGTTTTTCATATAAGTACAAATCATCATTCTTGGTTTGCCATGAAAATTGCAAAATCTTTTTCATCTCATCATTTATCCTTAGCTGCTCTATATTTTTAATTATCTTGATCAATGGATGAATAAATGAATCTAAAAACTCTGCATATGTGAACTCTGTGGAATCTTTCCTGATCAAAGAAGTCCAAAAAATAACTGAAAGAGGATTTCCCTCTATGTCAAGATTTTGAAGAGTAATTGGAAAATTATCTGCTTGAAAATATAAGAATATGTGGAAGAGGAAGGATGTGTATCTGAACACTCCTTGAATTGGCAAATTAATCAATTGATCATGAATATTGTCTACAATATAACCAACATAATCAAATATTATAGATGGAGGTTTTCCTGGGTAAAAGTGGATAAGAAACCCAAGACGGATTCATCTGTGTGTTCATCAGTAAAGTACTCTAGGATGAATGAAAGCATGGAAATCACATGCCTTGAAAATTCTGGAAATCTGGAAGTGGAATATGGGGGATTAATTTGAGGAATTTCTACATGCAAGGGCATGAAGATTTGAAATATTTGGAATCTCTTAGGGAAATCAAGGACAATATACAACTTGGTAAGGGCCTCTATGGATAAAGGGACTGCTTGAGGGTCAGGTTTGAGCTCTAACATTTGATTGATGGATTCAGCAATAATGGTGAAAAGCACTTCTTTGTTGGCATTGACTATGGCTCTTTTCTCAGGCACATAATACTGTTGACATAACCTAATGACTTCTTGGCATGGATGAGTTAATGGAACAACATATTTGGGCAAGTGGGATTCCCAAATATGGATTCTTCATTATCTAAGGACTTCTCATAGATCCAGTTATGAATATCTTGTAGATTAAACTCAATAATTCGGTCTGCTATTTTGTAATCAACATCAGCTAATGGAACGTGCTTAATGTCTATGACAGGGGGTTGTAAAGGATTTACAATAATAGCAGTCTTAGAAATCATAGCTGGAGTTGATTTTGGCAATTTGGAACCTTCAAGATTGCTATAGCTCTGCTTTTTAGTTATTTTGGCTACTTCTGCAAGATTAGACTGTTTGCAGAAGTATTTTTGCTTTAGCAGAGGTTTCTTGGATAAAATAGGCAAAGTATGGTCTTTTCTTTGGGCTTTTTCTTCCAAATTTAGATTCTTCAATAGGATTTTACAGACTTTTACTGGTTTTAAACAAGAAACAAGGGTTTCTTGAGTTTTTCAGTGAATGATTGGACTAAAGAGTATTTTGAGATTGGGCACAGAGGCTTAGGATAACTTCAGAAGGTTTCTGGGCTCAATTTGGTGTTTTAAAACAGGGCGCAGCATAAACAGGGATTTTAAGGAAATTTTGACAGGGTTTGGCCTGTTTTTTGGACTTTTTGACAGGTTTCTTTTGGTGATTTTAAACTCTGAGTGGGAAATTTTCTTAAAATGGTCTTTTCAAATTGAAACAAGCTTGGTTTTGGAAGAAAAACTGTTATGCGTAGGTACAGGGTATTTGAAGAAGTCTCTGAGGTCTTTTGAATGGATTGAACAACTTCTTTATGGTCTCTGGAACAATTCGAAGCTCCTCTGCAATCTTTAATGGTAATAGTTTGAAATTTGCAGGCTTTTGGCATAAAAATGGCGTAAAAATGCTTGTTTCACAGTTGGGGTGGCTTATACTGGGTTTATGCGCAAAAAGAGAGGAAGTGAAAGCATTTCCAACATTTATTAAGCATATTTAGGGCTAACAGGTGCCAGAAATTAATGGAGGTCAAGTCATAAAACTGGTGGTTTTTCAGGCTCAAAGGGTTTAAACAAAAAATGGTTATTGCATGCCATTTTGGTGGTAAGTGGTTTTGGAGCAAACCAACGCGATCCAATGAGTATTGACCACATGGAGGAGGGAGAAAGTTGCAATACCGCCCATTTTGCGTAGAAATGATACCGAGGATTTCGCACAAGTTTATTTACGAAATAGTGTTTCATCCGTCGTATCTTGGGTTTCGATTGCGAACGGCCCAAATTTAATGTAGAAGCTGCGTCAGGATTTGGGAGTGGGGTCGGGATTGGTCAATGTGACATGATTTTCATATATGTGGGAATAGGTTTAAAACCTTAGAAATAACCATTAATTTAAAGTTCAAAACCTTATATTATATTGTTTGGGTGGGAAATAAGGTTTATATGGGAAAATCATTTGAAACATTTAAGAAATGTTTCAACCATATATACGGGTGAAGGTCTTATTATATAGTTTTTCAGACATTTTTGACATTTGTTTAAAAACTATAGGGGGCGGGGTATTTGTTTTAATAGATAGGTTTAAACCGATGGGATAGAGCGGGGTTTAATATTTCGCACATGGGATATTTAAAAAATTGGTTTAAAACGTAAAATAGAGGATTTGTGGGTTATTTACATACAAGGGTTTAATACTATATGGGAAGGAATAGTTTAAGGAATTAATAAATAAATTAGAAGTTAATATGAAAATCAAGGGATAATGTATGAATAAAAATACATGTTCAACTCTAAGTAAAGTGTAAAATAAAGCATAGTTTATTCTTTGTTGTATTTTTCCACACTTTAACTTAGGAAAAATGCATTTTAGGGATTTATGAATGATTTTTGAAAGGGAATGGAATTAGCTATTTAGGGTTTTTCTTAAGTAAAAATGGGTTTTTACTTAGTAAGAGGGATTATGATCATGAATGAAGGATAAATGTTGATGAATGTTGGTCTAGTGTAGGAATTCAATATTTTTAACCAATCAGTCATTGAGCCTTGGGTCTGGTCCCAACAGAAGTCAGAAAAATGCTCTGAGCCTTTTTGACTGATAGTTTAGAATACTGAATATTTGTAGGGGAGGGGAAATTAGTGATTTTTTCCCGATGATGCTTTATTACATGCTTGCTCAACTGCTTTCTACTTACCCATATTTATTTCTAACATTTTTTACTTCATTTTGATGGGTGCATTTAGGCTTGCAACCTTAAATCATTTTTCTTTCACAACATAAAAAATATCTAAGTCTAACCTTATTTCATCTGAGGGCTCAGATTAAACTATTGAGCTCCTCATTTATTCTCTATCCTAACTACTGATTTGTCAAGTTTAAACTATTTGATGTATCTTTATTCTCTATCAAAACATGAAATTCAAAGCATGAAAAGTTAAGATTAAATTGTTTAACTAATCATGGATTATGGCATTTATTGACAATATACATGTAATCATTATTCTTGCAGTAAAAGTAAATAGTAGTGGCATTTGGACTTGCTTACTTTCAGGTCTTATTTTTCTCTTTTTTCTTTTTTTGGTTTATTTTTTCTAAGTCCTTTGATCATTCTTTTAGGACTTTTACCCTCTTTTCATTTTTTATTATTTTTCATTTTTCAAAATATGGGAAAACAACTTGCAGAAAGAAAGGTATGTACATATTTACAAGACTATCATAGTTAATTCAAAAATTATGAACCCTATTCTTATAGGACCCTAACACTATGCACATCTGAAGGGTCCCATCCTTATTCTTGAAAAATAAAATTGACGCTCCCCATGGGGACACGCTTGGTCTAATGTACCCTTTGTTTAGTAGTTCATGTAACTGAATTTTCAGTTCTAACAGTTTAGTAGCACTCATCCTATAAGGGGCTCAGAAAACTAGGGTGGCCCTTGGTACCATTTAAATAGAAAATTCAATGTCTCTTCATGGGGGAAGTTGAGGAATTTCTTCAAGAAATACATGCTAAAAATCCTTTATCACCGATAAGCTTTCTACAGGTTCATTTTCTGCTTGTTGTTCAAAATCTTCAATTTGGACAACATACATTGGACAACCTTTCCTTGAGGTCTCCTTTAGTTGTAATGAAAAAATTTTCCTAACTAAAACATGTTTCGGTTCCCCTTGACTACCACAAACTTTTCTAGAGCATCAATACAACTTACTGTTTTTTCTAAGCAATTTAATATTGCTTTCTGATGTTCCAGCCAATCCATTCCAACTAGGAGATCATAAGATCCTAAGGGAAGGATATTCAATTTGAAATCTGAAATGTTTCTATTTAATTTTTTTGGAATTTTGGGTAATTTATGTGTGACTTTCATTTTTGTCCTAGTAGCCAACTGTACTAACAAAGAGTGCTGAAATGTTTTTGTTTTTAGTTTACAGTTTTCCACTATGTGTGCACTAATATAACTAAAACGAGCTCCTGTATCAATTAAAACAAACACAGGTCGATTATAGATGATACCTTCAATTCCAATCATAGTTGATTGATGCTCAACCTGTCTGTCTTATAATGTTGCACTAATCCGAGGGATGTTTCGGGCAACGCCATTCATGGTGGTTGCTTCCCGCACTTCTTGAATGTTCTGAATTACACGAGCGTTGTGCGAGAGGTCCTACAACATGTGATGTTCACCACATCCCCATCATTTCACGGGTTCTATTTCCCGGCCATAAGGATCTCCTTGCCTTGGATGTGCCATGACCCTATGGATACTTCCTTTTGTTTGGTGGACCCTGCCTCAGTAGGACTAATTCTGTTGTACAAGCCTATTTGATGTGGCCACCAAGGTGTACCTCGCTATGATAAGCTTCCCACCACTACTATCCTAGCATGAGGCATCCACCAAGAAGGAGCTCCATTACCACAGTTTTGGGCTTGAAGTTCCCTTCCATGGGCTTGGAACCAGTGTGGGAATGGGCGGTATGATTCTCACCACTCTTATTGAACCTTTGTTGCTGCTAGTTTTTCCCAAAATTCTTCAAATAAGCTGGTTTGGATCTTTTTGAACTTTCCTCAACCTTCCCTTTTTCCTTATTTTTCTAGTTTTTGAGATGATCATTCCTGCCTTTAAATTTTTGGTATCACGATCATGCTTTCCGAACAACCTCATCCATAGTTTTAGGATTTCCAAATTCAATTATTTCTTTGTAAATAGTGGGAAAAAATTTCATAAATCATTGTACTTTATATTTTTCTTCCCTTATGTATGGCACATAGTAAAGTAAATTGGTGAACTTCGTCACGAATTCATCAATAGTGAGTTGTCTAAGCCTTAGCTCATGAAATTCCTTTGCCTTGTAATCATAATACCTCTCATTGAGGTATCAAGATTTGAATTTCTCTTGAAATTATTCCCCTCAAATGGTCTTTTCATCAATAAAGTGTATGATTTTGGTCTTTTCCCACCAAAGTGTGGATTTACCTTGCAATTTGTAAACTACCAGTCTGTCTTTCAAATTACTTCTGAATTCATATACTTGGAAGTATTTAACCATATTCAAGAACCGAGCTTGTGCATCCTATCCCTTCTCCCCATCAAAGGTTGGAGGCTTGATCTTGCGAAATTCCCCCTAAAACTACTTTTTATTTTGCATTTTGAATCTGTTTTACCAGATTCTTCCCCACTATCAGCCCTCTTTGAGTTAGGTTCAGTTTCTTTCCTTTTCCTTTCTAGTTCTCCATCTTGATGACTAGATCTGGAGGTTAATTCTCTTATCAACCTCTCTCGCTCATTGTTGGCTTGCAGTAAATTTTCATTGTTAGGCCTTCGCTGAACCATTTCCTGCTAAAAATTCTTAATAATATCCAACATCTGAGCATTTGGATCTATTGGGGCCTCCTCATCACTCAGTTCCACATACATATCTTCTCTGTCATACATGACATCAACTGCAAATTTTATGCAGTTGCATGTGATGCAAAAAACACAATTAGCACTCATAATCAACATATGAAATTACTTCATAATTTATTTTTCTGAAAACATTGTTTTGTTCTGTGTTGTTCTGTGTTGGGACCCATAAGTCTAGAGTTTTAACTTGGGCTCTCATACCACTTGTAACAACTCCCATTTTTTTTCTATATTATCTCCTTGTTTAACCTTCTCTGGTTTCTGCAACACATTGTCTCTCTAACACTCTCATATTATCCTTAATTACTTGATCATCCTAATTGAGTTCACATTACTCAATAATCATAATTGATAGGGTAGCCCCCTTAACCCCATGTATTACACATTCATTTTAAAGATTCACTTCCCTGGCTAATTTATTAACTCTATACTCCTTATTCATTACTCAATTGTGAACATAATAGTTTCATTATATGTTTTACAAGTTATTGTTGATTTAACATATATTCCTACCCTACCTCTAATAACATACACATTCTAACTTACCTACCTTTTCCCTATTAAATTCACTTTACTCTTACCATGATTCCCATTTAATATATTTTATGTACATAACCTTTAGCATATACATACGCATGGTCCTTGCATAATTCACATCACACACTTTGGAGGAATTTATTAACTTAAGGAAAGTATGAAATGTATATGATTTTAAATTTGGTTTTAATATAGCATACCCCACATGTGAGCTGGCCCACTCCTTGACTTACAACTGGAGATTTCCCGTGGCCTTCCCATGGACCTCTTACCCATTCAAGGCACCACTTATATGCTTGAGATCTGTAGCTAAGATCAACGATTGGTATCTCTTGGAGAAACTAGAAGGTTTTTGACTACCCAACCTAATATTTCATTTCGTCATTTTGACCTTTTTTTATGGCCTCTCTGCTCTCTAGAGTTCTCCTCCATTACAAACCTGAAACTTCATTTCAACCTTCAATTTTTGATGAACCCTCCACCACTACTGTGGATGGAGAGATTCATTCATGATTAACCAAAAATGTGGCCTTATTCACACTACTATGTGTGGTTTCACCTCTAGTTTGATTGAGATTGTGGCGTTTTATAACCTCAACAGAGGGTTCACATCCATATTCTGCAAGGTAAGCCATTTCATGGACTTCATAGTTAAAATTTCATATATATTCCCTTTTTTTTACTGATTTTTTCATTCTAATTCATCTCATTTGGTTTTACAGATATAATGGTAGATGTTTGGGAGAAATTTAACATGGGTTCAACCTTTTATCCCATGCCTCTTCAGGTAATTTCTTATCCACAACTTTTACTTTTCATTTTTTGTGTATTTTTTTCCTTGAGAGCTCTATTTTTAAGTCTCTCTTATTTTTCTTGGCAGAGATAATGTTATACCCACTACACATAGAGTCACAATGCATTCCTTTGAAAATATCGTAGCGACTACATTGAGTTGAACTGCTTCCACGCACAGAGAGGTAAGCCCCTCCACCGACCCTCTTGGAAGTCTTCTGTTTTTTCTTGTGTTGTTCTGTTTCAACTCTGATTTTTCAGAGTAGCCACTCGATTTTTTTTTAAATAGCATGCTTGACATATTAAGTTCAAGGCCTCGAACCCTCGTTTCCCTCTTCATATACCTTTGTATGAATGATTTCTGAAGTTTTGCGTACTCTATAATTTGGGGTTTTCATATACAATTTTAGAGTTGGGTAATGTTTACATGGTTATGATGCCCAACCCATTTCTATTTTGAGTTTTTTTTATTTTAATTTCCGTGAAACCCCCAATTTTCTGGGTACTGGCCTATGAGTCATTTCACTTGTGGAGAACCCATGTTCTAGATTGTCTATGGTCCATTCTGGTTTCATTTTTCTATTTTTCATTCTGACATTGTATGAGGCATAAGGAAATTTACCCTCATGCAGGGTAATACTACTACTCATAGGAATTTTCAGTTTTGAATATCATTGTTTTGCAATCATAGGGTACTCTTTTCAATTCGTGGAAATATCCAAGGTTTAATTTTCTTTTCGATTTATCACTCTTGCACAAAGACTATTGTGGTTTCGTCTCCTTTTTCATACTCTTCCTTTATGTAATTTACCTTTCAGCGTACTAAAGTATTCTTGTGTGCGTGAACTATGCTGATCTAAGTATGTGTACTCATTCCATGTAACATACCCCGGTAACCTCCTAGGAAAATGGATGGAGTTAAGAAATTTTTCAACATTTACCAATGTGTAACTTTCCAAATTATTTCTATATTCCCTCATTAACCATTATAATAACCATCATCATCACCTAGATAAATATTTAGTAAAAAACATAGTGATTTACACAACCATTAACTCTCCTTGTTGTAGCATATTAACTCAATTTTCCTGCTATAACTATGCATCGATCCCATGATCATTTTAACTCAATTATTAAATCACATAATTGATAATACAAACATCACATAATGAAAGAAATTAACATCATGAAAATTACACCATGAATAATCACATCATTAGACGCTAATATACACTCGAAACCCCGAAGGGTGATGCAAGGTCCCTAATTTTCTTCTTTTAAAAATAGGCAATCAAAGACTCTAAGGGTCAAGTGGACCCCAAGGAAAATATTAATTGTGGATATTTTTTATTAATTTAAAATCAATAAAATGAAAAAGGAATTAATTGTGTAAGGACTAGATAATGATTAGAGATTAAGGATCCAAATCCATGAGGATGGATAAGGATCATAAGACTTTCCCAGTTCTCCAAAAATCCTTGGAGGAAATAAAATTAAATATAGAAATTTATATTGGAGATAAAAAACTAAAAAGCTACCCAAGTAAAGAGGAAGTTACTGGGAAGAGGTGGAATAAAGCTAGAAAGAGGAAAAGCTAGCTTTAAAGTACTTTTGTGGAAGAAACAAAAGGAAAGCCCAGACACACAGGAAAGCAACATCCTAATTTAACTGGACGTAGTTAAGGGAAACAGGTTGATGGGAAAGCAAGGTTATATAAGCAGATTCAGGATAGAAAATAGGTTGTCTATTGGCTGGGGGATTTGATCTCTGCTTGGGGGGAGCTGTGGAGAAAGAGCTCAAAGGTTGGGTGGAACCTAGTCTACCTTAAGTGGTATGCACCAATTAATTTAAGGTTAAATTATACTTTAACTCTGTTATGAGATTATTGAATTAGTTAGAAAGTACAAATTAATATGAACAAATGTGACTCTAAAAATGAGGCTATGTTGTAGAATTAAGGTGAATTAGAAATAAATTTGGAAGGTGTGTACATTGAACAGAATTGACTATAATAAGGTAGTTTTTCCTGCATTGTTGTACAGACATAACTCTATAGAGGAACAACTCTCAAAATTTCTAAGCCTAGTATTAAGATTAGATATAAGGTTAGGTAACTCATAGGAAATTGATATTTCATTAACAAATCTATTCTAGTATTGTTACTGAGTTGTTCATTATATTATGAAGCAATTTCTAAGTAGGAATAAGTGTGCATGAATGACAATAAGTAAATACACAGTAATAGTAAAGTAAATCTCTATAATGTAGTATATCTGAGTAAGATAAATTATGATCTAAGAAGTACCTAACAGAAAATAATATATGTATAACTTCATGATGCATTCAGAAAATTGTACAGTGGGTAAAATAAGAATTGTAAAGAAAGCATTATATAGATATTCTAATATGCTTTCATTCAAAGACAAAGAGATATTTCCCATCTAGAATCTAAACACATTAGTATAAACTGTTCAGTCCAAGGAGTTATAACGTTACATAAACTATGTTTATAACAATTAAAATTTCCAAGGAAGGGCTCTGTCCTCTTTCATAAAACTATAACGTATCCAGGGAAAATTTTAAGGATGGAAATTTATCTTAAATATTAGAAACCTTGGTAAATCTTACTAATCCATAATATGCAAACTATAAAATTATTGGCGATATTTTAGTAAAAATATTCCAACTTCTAATGATTTTATATAGTCTCTATAAAATTTTGGTGATTTTTAAGGTAAAATAAATTTTCCTTATAAAATTTAGGTGAATCGTTTTTAGGAAAAAATGGGAATTGGCGAATCCTTTTTTTCAAAAAAGCATGGAAAATTAGCCCATTTGTGAATATTAGCCCCTAAAATTTTCCCTAAGTTACGTATCTCTGCAATTTTATGCAGAGTTGCATGTGAGAGAATCCAATAGGTATATGGACCAACCTGTATAAAATAGTCCCCATATTATGAGTAAATAATCAAAGAGCAGTGTGTTGAGATTTTGTGTATATTAATTTGGCTAAAATATCATGGATAATGCCAACAATAGGATTTGTTCCTAAACTGATTGCATCAAATCCAGATGAGGAGATATTCTATCCTATTTTGTTGTGATAGAATTCATTATTCATTTTCTTCTCTACATCTATAAATTGTAAGCCTGTAGAGGAAAATGAGTGTGAGGTGTGAGGAAGAGGAAGTGCAAATGTGCAAATCTGCTATTGTAATCTCCTGTTGAGTAATAATATTTCTGATACCTCTATTTGGTGGATGTAGCCCAGATTGGTTGGGTGAACCATGTTAAATTTTTGTCTTCATTATATTGTTGTGTGTGATTTATTTTGTTTTCCGCTATGTTTTATTCTGACAATTGGTATCAGAGCTGTTTTGTTCACTATAGAGGCCAAATTAGAGACTGTGAGAACACTGCCTAGAGAGGAACGTTGTGAGCTGGTGGAAGAGACCAAATCTTCCATTGACCTACGTGGCTGCGTGAGCGCAGAAAAAAACTGCCAGTTGCTCGAATGATGTTGTGCATTCTGAGTAAGCAAGCATTGCGTGAAGCTGTACATGCGTGGATCGAACCGGGATCCATACATGAGTGTTGTGCATGTGTTTTGATGATTTAAGTAAAATTCCAAGTTAGAGCTGTCGTTCGAGAGTCTGTAAGAGCCAACTTCATATTTGTGTGAAGTGTTGAGGGCTGTGAGCTTCCGTTGATATATTTTTCAGTGGGTTGGAAGCTTGTTGGGCTGAACGTGCCATAATTGTCATCCTTGAAACACAGTCACCATGAGATCATGAGGCCAGGTCCATTGTGGACAAAGCCATGGACTGTGAGACCTGAACTCCCAGATCTACTATGTGAGACCATATCTGCGTTTGCATGGAGGCTTTTGTTGAAGACCAGACCCGCGTAAAGACTGCAGATCGGGTTAAGACTGTAGATCGAGCTTGAGTGAAGACTTTCGTTGACCTGCATGGTTGAGGTGGAAGTCTGCACTGTTAATTTAGAGTGAGGTGATTTACTATGTGAAGAAGGGAGTTGTGTTCTTGAAGGCAGCGTGGTCTATTGGATCCTCTATGGTTGTATTAACCTGTGTGGATTCAATATTAAAATGTTGTTCCACCATATCATCTTCAAAGCTCGAATGCAAGTAAGGTACTGTTTTCAATTTTTTGCTAGCTGCATTGAAATGTCGTTCGATTCGTTGCTAGTTGCTGGTATTTTTTTTGCAATTTACAGTTTGTGGGAATTTTATCAAATTGTTAATTTGATTAAAAGTTAATTTAAACATGGCAAAAATTCAAAGTGCTCAATTTTAGATCAAGAAGTTTAATGGGACGAATAACTTTGAAATCTAGAATGTCAAGATGCACGATTTATTCGTACAACAAGGTGTGGCGAAGGCACTTTTGGGAAAATCCAAACAACCTTACACCATGACAGATGACGAATGGAGTGACATCAATGACAGAGCAATGAGTGGCATACAATTGTGTTTTGTGGATGATGTTTTATTTAACATCATATCAGAGACAATAGCTTCTGGTCTATGGAAAAAGCTAGAAAAACTATACATGACTAAATCCTTAACAAACAGGATTCTTCTGAAAAGACAATTGTACAACGTGCGCATGAAGGAAGGTACGACAATAACTTATCATTTGAATACTTTTAATACTCTCTTGGTGCAGTTAGATAGCATATAAGTACAATTTGATTCATAAGATAAAGTTGTAACTTTATTATGCTCTTTGCCAGAGTCATGGGATCATTTTGTTACTTCTATAAGTCTTAGTTCATCAGAAACCCTTGAATTTGATGATGTTGTTGGAGCTTTTCTACCTGAATAAACTAGGAAAAGGTCAAATTTAGAAACCTCTACATTAGAAGCAATGATGGTTAGAGGTCGATCTAAAGAAAAACGCTTCAGTCAGAAAAACAACTCTCGGTCAAAAACGAAAGGGAAGAAGAGTAAGCTAAAATGTTGGTTTTGCTGCAAATCGGGACATTTAAAGAAGGACTGTTGGAAGAGACAGCAAACATCCAAAGGAGAATATTCAACAGAAAATAAAGAGGAAAACATGACAGATACAGGTTCAGGCTTGGCATCCGGTTCAGGTATAAGTGATGAAGTTCTATCAGTTAATTTTTTAAATAATGATCGACATTGGCTGTTAGATTCTGGTGCGTCCAATCACATGTGCATTCATAAAGAGTGATTTAAATATTATAAGTCAATTAATGATGGATTAGTTTACATGGGCAATGATGTCTCATGTAATGTTGTGGGAATTGGAAGCACCCAGATTAAAATGTTTGATGGGACAAATAAAATCTTAACTGATTCAAGAAATGTGCTTGAACTCAGAAAAAATATTATTTCTCTAGGAGTGTTAGACACAAATGGATATAAACTTTTATTCAAGGTGGAGTAATGAAAATTTACAAAGGAATCCTATTAGTAATGAAAGAAAAGAAGGTTGGAAATATTTTTTAGTTAGAAGGAAGAACAGAGTCAGATCATGCTTCTACTGTATCTGATAACGACAGTGATTCTATTTGACTATGGCATCAACGGTTGGGCGATATGAGCGAAAGAGGATTAAAAATATTATCTGATCGTATGTTACTTCCTAGTTTAAAATCTTCTAAGTTAGATTTCTGCAAACATTGTATATATGGGAAACAAAGCAAGCAGAAATTTAAAACTAGAAAACATACTAATAAGGAATCTTTAATTATATCCATTCTGATGTTTGGGATCCATCTCCTACAACCTCATATGGAGTATCATCATATTTTGTATATTTTATAGATGATTTCTTTAAAAAAGTATGGGTCTACATGTTAAAAAGAAAGTATGATGTATTCACAGTTTTCAAGCAGTTTAGAGCATTAGTAGAAAACATCATTGGAAGAACCATTAAATGTTTAAGAACTAACAATGGTGGTGAGTTTAATTCAAAGGAATTTGATAATTATTGCAAGGAAGTTTGGATCGAAAGACATAGAACTACTGCTTAGACTCCTCAGCAAAATGGAGTTGTTGAATGCATGAACAGGACTCTCTTAGAAAGAGCAACAAGTATGCTAAGTAAAGAAAATTTGCAGAAGGAATTGTGGAAAGAAGCAGTATATATGGCTTGCTATTTTATAAATTGATCACCATCAACTGCAATAGGATGAAAAATTCCTCAATAGGTATGGAAAGGTCATCCTTGTGATTATTCTAAACTGAAAGTTTTTGGTTGTGATGCATATGCTCTAATTCTGAAGCATCAGCGTTCTAAATTAGATCCTAAATCTAAAAGATATATATTTGTTGGATATGGTGATGGGATTAAGGGATACAGGTTGTGGGATCCTACTACTCACAAGATCATCATTAACAGAGATGTTAAATTCAATGAATCTTCACTTGATAATCCAAATGTAGATAATAAATTGAAATAGGAAAATGTACCTAAGTTTCAACATATTCAATTTGAAAACCGTTCAAATACTGATGATAGTAAAGATGAACAAGTTTCAGATGAAGATCATGAAGAAGTTCCTACAGAGAATAATCAGCAAATTGTCGAAGAACCAGAAACATCTTTGAGAAGGTCCAATAGAATCAGACATCCTCCTAAAAGGCATGATGATTATGTTACTTCAATTGCTTTAACCTCTAATGATGATAAAACTTTATGCTATCCAGAAGTTGTAGAAGGTTCTAATAGTGATAAGTGGAAAGAAGCTATGAAGGTGAAATGAAGGCATTAGATAAGAATGCCACATGGGATTTGGTAGAACTTCCTAAAGACAGAAAAACTGTAGGATGTAAATGGGTTTACAAATTGAAAAGGGGTGTTGATGATAATGAATGCAGGTACAAACCGAGGCTAGTTGCGAAAGGTTTTTCTCAGAAAGAAAGAATTGACTTTCATGAGATATTTTCACCAGTTGTTAAAATTGTTTCAATTTGGATTGTCTTAGCATTAGTTTCTTTACTTGATTTAGAATTACAACAACTAGATGTTAAGACTGCATTCTTACATGGAGATTTAGATGAAGAGATTTATATGGAACAACCTGAAGGGTTTTTTCAAAATCACAACAAGAAATTTGTCTATAGGCTCAAGAAATCATTGTATGGTCTGAAGCAGTCACCTCGACAATGGTACAAGAAATTTGATTCTTTCATGATGAGCCAAAATTATATAAGAAGTGAATATGATCATTGTGTTTACCTTAAGAAATTAAGTAATGGCATATTCATTATCTTAGTGTTGTATGTTGGTGATATGCTTTTAGCAAGCAAAAGAATAACTGAGATCAACAGGTTAAAGGCTCAGATGGCTAAGATGTTTGATATGAAAGATATAGGAGCAACAAGACAGATTTTGGGCATGGAGATTTTCAGAGACAGGAGCAATGGTAGCTATGGTTATCACAAGATAATTATATTGATAAAATACTCTTAAGGTTTGGTATGAACAATGTGAAGCCAGTTTTAGTCCCTTTAGCTTCCCATTTTAAGCTTTCTTCAAGTTTATGTCCTAATACAAATGAAGAAAAGGAATATATGTCTCGAATACCTTATGCTAATGCATTAGGAACTTTGATGTATGCGATGGTCTGTACACGACCAGATATTTCACATGCAGTTGGGGTTGTCAGTAGGTATATGGAAAATCCAGGGAAAGAACACTAGGCAGCAGTGAAATGGGTGCTTAGAGGCACAGGTGATTATTGTATCACTTATAACAGAAGTAGTGAATTTGTTTGCAGATATGTTGATTCTGATTTTGCAAGTGATTTGGATAAGAGGAGGTCAACTTCAGGATATGTCTCTACTCTTGCAGGTGGAGCTATTAGCTGGATGTCAAAGCTACAAAACATTGTTGCTTTATCCACTACAGAAGCAGAATACATAGCTGCTGCACATGCTTGCAAAGAAGTGGTTTGGTTGAAAGGTTTGTTTGGTGAGTTTAGTAGGTTGCAAGACAAAATTAAGTTATTTTGTGATAGTCAAAGTGCAATTCACTTGGCTATAAATCCATCCTATCATAGTAAATCAAAGAATATAGCTATAAAGTACCATTTTGTAAGACAGGTTATCACTGAATGGGGAGTCTCTCTTGAAAAAGTGCATACAAAGGAAAACTGTGCAGACATGTTCACGAAACCAGTTTTATTAGAGAAGATACGATGGTGTCTGGCTTCTCTTGGCTTGCAGAAAAAATGAAAAGAATAAACAGGAACGAGGTATCAGGCTAACTATTGTCAAGGTGGAGATTGTTGAGATTTTGTATATATTAATTTGGCTAAAATCTCATGGATAATGCCAAAAATAGGATTTGTTCCTAAACTGATTGCATCAAATCCTGATGCGGAGATATTCTATCCTATTTTGTTGTGATAGAATTTATTATTCAGTTTCTTCTCTACATCTATAAATTGTAAGCTTGTAGAGGCAAATGAGTGTGAGGTGTGAGGAAGAGAAAGTGCAGATGTGCAAATATTCTGTTGTAATATCCTGTTGAGTAGTAATATTGTCAATACCTCTATTTGATGGATGTAGCCCAGATTGGTTGGGTGAACCACGGTAAATTGTTGTCTTCATTTTCTTGCTATGTGTGATATATTTTGTTTTCCGCTGTGTTTTATTCTGACACAGTGTACGTATACAATTATAAAGGTAAGTGAGATATAATACCTGCAATGCACAAAAACGAATACAATTATAAAGGTAAGTGAGATATAATACCTGCAATGCACAAAAACGAAATTTAGTTCTGAGTAAGGGTTGTAGGATAATAGCAATTACAAGAATTTGAATTAAGTGAAGAAAGGTTAATTTATTACCTTATAGACCTGAATTACAATGTTATATCTGCGGTCATATAAAATACTAAATTAGTGTTGAGGAAGGTCATATTGTATAAGAAAAATTAAATAAAAACATTGAGAGAGAAACTCAAAGTATGAGTAGCATATATGCATTAATATGGAATAATAAACTTCCAGACCGAATAGAAACTGTACTCTACACTAGACATGAAAATATGCGTATGGTGAACTAGATATTAAGACTGAAAATAATTTCCATGAAAGGACGTCATTAGACACTGAGATTTTCAGTGGTAAGATAACGAAAATTCCTCACTAGAAAACCTAATAACGGATTTTAATCCATGAATCAACGAAATTAAAAATTCGATATAATTATTCAGATTGAGAAACCAATACTAAGAATTAAATCAATGGAAGGACTAAGAAAGAAAAAACCCAAGAATTAGAAACTCCAAACATGGAAACGAAAAATAAGGGCAATACAAACTTACTTGTAATTTAACTATCTGTCGAATGAGACATCAAGGAGAAATTACAGACTTTCCATTCGTTCACCTGCGTTTTCAATCAACTCGGCGAGAACATACTTATGAACGAAAGTTCTATAAATAAATAGAATATAAACAATATGATTTTGAAACTTTTGGATGTACATTTAAATTTAAAAGATATTCCTCTTTCGGATGAAACACATAAAGGAAATGTCTCAGAAGAAGTTCAATATCATCTATAGTTATAACAACCTCTAAATTTCTGAGTGTTGGATAACTGAAAAGAATGAACCAAAAATCAAAGCTCTTTGGACCAATGTCATAATGATAATCATGGAAACAAACATAGTCCCTGCATCTTTTGGAATTACCGTAACATCCCTTACCAAAAAACCCAGTATCTGGGTTTGGGAACAAGTTACAAAATGCAAGTTTCAGAATTCATATGGACGCAGTAATTCTACTCGTCTGAAAATCACACTAGAAAGGAAAGAGTCTTTCTATTTTGTTTTGACCATAGCCATAAAGATATTACGTAAGAAACAAAATTGTATTGGGGACGAGCCATGTCGTTAGTTGGTTTCGAGCAAGAGAGGCGAATAATCTAGGGAAAAAAAAAAAACCAAAACAACGAAGGACCAATTCAAAAAGAAATTAAAGAACGTGCTTTACCTTTACTTAATGATAATGTAACCTCAGTGAAAAATAGGAATCTACGCTTAGAGTTTCTGGAAGGAGATTGGGAATATAAGGTAAGCATGTAGCAGATTCGGGGTGCTACCTCACTGCAACATTTCACAAAACATTGCATTTAGACAACAAAAATTCTTAATAACGTTAAATTACATTGAGAACATATAAGCAGTAAAATAAGAGAAGTAGGGAATGTATGAAATAAATTAAACAAACCCATTTGATAAGAAATGTACCGAAATCGATGAAGGGCACCACAAGGATTTCGATCTAAGTAGAATATGATTTCCCATTGAGATGCATAGCAGAGGCCGCGAGCAAGAAAATCGCTTAGCCAAAACCAGGGAATGACAATTGATCTTAACAAAACCCGCAAAAGGATATTGAATTTTGCAAACCCTAACCTAGATCTGATATTGACCATCCACGCATCGAAGATCTAGAAAGGAAAGAAATTCCCGCGGATGGGAGGGTTCTGTCAATAATCCAGTGAAGCCATGTGATCAGGTATTGTGCATTAATTATCAAAGGATCTCAAGGAAAATCATGTACAGATGGCGGTGTACGCATAAACGGTGATGCCGCCCAATTTAAATCATGGGAACCATCAATCCTTGAAGAACACCATGTCATTAATTCTGACTTTGTATAAATCGGTAATCCGAAGTAAAACTATGATGTGCAATTTGGTGTTAGCATGGATGGACTATAGTCCAAGTGGGAAGGATTAATGATAGGAGGGATATAAAAATGTTATATAGGGCCGAAGTTCATAGGAGTGCTGGGATATTAATGTACATTAGATCTAATGTTAGAAATAAATACCTATATGCCTAACGTGGAACCCACAATGAGATATATATATAGTTAAAATGTTATGTGCCAACTGTATTTCGCTAGAAAGAAGTTATAATAAGGTCATCTCTTTAGTGATGAATTATATATACACATTAGGACACGGTGTATATGGGGGATGGATAAGTAATATATTTTGGAGAGAAAGGTAAATATATAGAAATTATATTAGGGTGATTAGTGTAATTATAGTACTATAGAACAAACGAATATGTTGGAGGATTCGTTGTTAGAGGTTATCACAATTTAAAACCCACAGTTGGTGGATACACGAATAAGCGAATGGTAATATGATCCACATGAATGTGAGTAAATATATATATAAGGGTTGAATCATATAGTTATTTGTATTCAAAGTTGTCAATGCAGATATATGTTAAAGGGGTATAACAATACCTTTATGATTGTAAGAGGGTGAATGAAGGTTCATCTAATGGCTCTTTCATAAAAACTAAATAAATGGTGGCATGTAAAAGGAATAAGTTAAGAAGGGTTTTAGTGATTAAAGTTAAATGGGAACATTATATTAATAAGTGTGAAGGGGAAGGAATTATTAATATACTAGTTCCATGTTAAAAGAGGAATCTCTCTTAAAAGAAAATTTAATTGATATTGTTACAAGTTAAATACTATCATAACCAGCATATGTGTAAATAATGACATAACATTACTAAGTAATTTGTTAGTGACAGAAGTACGTCGAAAGATGACGAATGATATTCTATCCAGAATAATAATTTAGGGATAGTGCTATAATTAAACGAATTTTTTTTTGTTGAAATTGAAGGTGTTATAGGTGAAAACCAGCAAACGTTGAATTTATTATTAAAAACTTGTCAGGGTTTTCATCCCTCACTCAATGGTTATAAGGGAGTCCATCCCTTCGCCATTATTATAAAATATTACATAGAAAAATAATATTAAAGGAAGCATAACTATATATAAGCTATTATAATCATCATGATACCATTTACCCACGGATCCTTAATCTCTGTCTTTGTGGTCAGATTGTTTCCTTCAGTGGGTCGTCCTACAGTTCGAACTCTTAAACCTGCATGTACTAACAACTCTTTATCTTCCACAATGTTAAACTTGAACAATATTTTTCTTAAGTCGCCATCCTTTCCTGCCATTGTTTTCGTTAGCACACTTGATATCATAGTTAGATAAAATATTAATAAACCAATAACCAATATTTATTTGTGACACTTCAACAACTATTGTATGCATGTATAAAACATAAACAATTTGACATGGAATTTCTTCTTTCACATCATTTCACATGCATTAGTAACAAATAAATCACTATCAAGTCTCATATTTCCAACAAATGCTAACAAAATCTTGCATGCAGTGTCATATTATTTCCAAAGGAAAGCTATCATATTATATAATAATATTGTGCATGCAAATTCATAGAAAGCTTTTAATATAACTATCCCAACAAGAAATTTATTTTTTGCCTACTCTTATGTTTTCTTTTCCAAATGTATTAACACAATAGATTCTATACTTATTCATGTGAATGCATGTTCTTTCCAAAAAACATCTTTTCCACGCAAGAGTTATTCACAATGGCTATTATGTATAACAAGGCCAAATATATTTCAAACAAAGTTAACATATTGGTTATAATTATGTGCATGCAATAACATAGGTTGTTATTCTTGCATGTAAAACATATATTTCTCTCCAAAGGAAACTAAATAAATATTTCATGCAAAAATAAACAAATTTCTTTTCCAAGGGATCAAACGCATATCATTTATTCTTTCATGCATGCAAAGGGACATTTCCCTCTTATCCAAAAGATATAGCCCAATAGCTATGCATAATATTCTCCCAAAAGAAAGCTAATACCATAGCTAATCCCTTCAGGTGTGTGTTAGTCATAAATAATTTTTTGCCTTTGTAGATGACTAAATGTCTCTCCTAGATTTCTAGAAGCAAAATTCAAGAATCTTGTGATTTATAGAAATCTCGCTGCCCTCATTATCCTTAAGATCATTTTTTTCACTATCCTACTACTCTGTCAGAGCATGCCCATCCTATCACTCTCCGAAGACCAAAACATGGACTGATGTCCCTCACTCTCACTATGTGTGTCACTTCTGCCTTTAACACTCTGTTTCTGTTTTCCTAAGCCCTCTATTTTCACACCTTGGTTTGCCAAGTAACCCAAACTTTTTCCCCTACTCAACAAGTTCCTCAAGCAGTGGTGATTTTAAACTCCCTTTCTAAGCCCTTTAGATAAATCAAAGTTTTTAGTTGTCTAGGATGGCAATGCATAAAATTGTGTCAAAACCATGTCTTCACCTCCAAACCCTGATTCAAGCTTTTCAGTCAAAGACCTATTCCAAAGGACATCCCAATAAGTCATATAGGGTCTCCTAGGTTATGCATTGTCATGGTTTCTAAAATTACTATTTCTACAAATTTTCAAAGGTGAAGTCAAAAGAGGAGCAAGGATGAACTTATCATTGTCCAAAGACATTAAAGGCCTCCAAAGGTACCTCCTTGATCAAAGCATTAAGTCTGCATAAAGATATTTTTCCCATGTTAAGTCATTTGTGTAGGAATTCTCTATGATGGTTAACAGCAGAAAAGATGCAAAGTGAGAAGCCTAAACTCATAAATGACATTACACTGATGAAGAGATACAACAGGCCTAAGTTCACAAAGGGGATCATGGTTTCATGACAAATTTTTTGTAAAATGATGCCCAGCAAAGAGCCCATGCATAAGGTCCTGAAAACAGTGGCACATGAGCACAATTGTACACCAATCAAAGATTCAATAAACAAGAAGTCAGAATTAAAAGCCTCCTTGGTTGACTACAGGCAGAGATTAGAAGATAATATCAAGGAATAATTTCTAGGGTTTGTTAAATACAACATTATTTCACTACAATAAAGGGTCATAAAACTCCATCAAAGGGCCAAAATGTTTTCAGAGGACATTTGAAAACAGGCCTCTAAAGTTTAAAAAAGATTGAAAAGGGTATCAGTATGGAAGGACACATAACTCTCAAAATAAAGTCAACATCCATCCAGTAGTCAAGTAGAGAGGCATAGTTTCAATATGTAAAAATGGAAAAACCAAGCAAAATCATCAGTTTTCCAAGGGTTTTTGAAAAAGTACCAACTCCAAAAGAAATAAGAGGATCGAAAAAAACTGCTTCTTATGACACCACCTGCAAAATAAAAAGAGCATATTAGCAAAGGGGATAAACACACCATAAACCTTAGTAAAGGGGGTTTTTGTCTTTAATTTTTTCAAAAAGGGGTATAAAAATAACCCAAGCAACATCTCCTAGCACCATTTGGTTATTTGCAAAGGAGTTGAGGGTTTTCAAGTTTTTTGAAATTCCTGACAAAGTCTTTAGGCATAATTTCTGAGCGCTGCACTCCTGAGAAATCCTGTTACACTCTTGTGCAAGACTACCCATAAAATTCCCCGAAGGGCACTACGTTCCTGTGCAGAGGCATTGCATGCCTATAGAAAATTCATCATGTAGGCTCCACCCAACCGTCACTGTGCAGACTCTGCCCGAGGCCTAACACACTCGCTGCACACCTAGCCATGCAGACTCTGCCTGGAAAGCACCCGACTCCTCGTGCAGGGGTGGTGTGTTGCGCTCCCACCATTCAAACAACTGTCGGAAAGCTGACACCCAACACTACATTCAGGAGGAACTTGGCTGACCTGTGATGCGCTCCTGCGCATGTAGCCTCTGCCCAGTCCACCCAGCACTGTTTTTAGGAGGTGCGCGGCTAACCCTCGTTGTGCTCATGCATGTGCAGCCTCTGCCCAGGGCACCTGGCAGCGCGTGCAGGAAGTGCCTGACAACACGTGCAGGAGGCGCCCGTGCTGCACTCATGTTCATTCAGGGGTTGCGCGACAACGCATGCAGGAGAAGCCCGTCTTGCCCACAATCTGTTTTGGGCATGTTGCTTCATCTGTGGAGATATTTTGAGAGGTAATTAAATTTTTCCCACATATTCCTATTTTTCTAAAGGTAGGATCATAAAGAAAATTGAAGGTTGAATTTAGAGAAGGAAGTGAAATCCTAAAGAAAGTACTTGGTCCCCACACTACTGAGCCTTGACCTCATTGCAACCTCTCCATCTCATCCACCATTTTCACATCCTTCCACAAACAGTGTCAATTCTTTTCAAAAAAGTCTTGAGGCAAGGATGAAGGATAAAATTCCTAAGGAAGGCAGTGTTGACAGTGATGAGGCAAGTCAAAGGCCTAAAGGGCAACAAAGGAAGGGTGGGAAGCCAAATAGGTTTGAGCCTATGAGGACTGAAGAACTTATAGAATCTCCTAATATGTTTTCATATTTTCAAGAAATTGGATGCTATGAGTTCTGTGAGAAGGTATAAAGGATCCAGTGCCACCCTTACTTGACCAAGCTTTTTTCCCTAAAACTCCATAACCACCAAGTACACCTAGCTGGAGTAAAATTTGAGCTGACCACCAATGCCATCTTTGTGGCCACTGGAATACCTTGCATGGGATAAAGGTGGTTCAAACAAGTGTATCTGGACCTAAGCCATTATCACCCATTCTTGAAACCAAGTTGTCAAGCTGACTGCAAAACCATGTTCCCCTTTTCTCATTTATTGGAGAGATATTCTCCCCTAATGAAGATCATTATGAAATACTTCACCTGTGAGGGTAGGTTCTCTAGAGTCTATTCCTACCACATAAGACTACTCATGCATTTTACTAAAACCAAACTGCTACATTTTCCCTACTAACTTTGTAAAAGTATTTAGAAAATGTCTTCCATTATGCAAAAAAGGCCTCCATCCCAACAAATGTCAAGCCTTTTTCATCATTCCCTCATAAAAGTGATTGTCTCACAACAAATAGAACAACAAGGCATCCCATGGGAGGTTTTCATCACCCATGATGATTTCACCACTCCACATCCTATCCCTCTGCAAAGTATGCCATCATCATCTCAACCTCCTCCTCACACGCTTCCATCACCCTCCACTGACCTTGGTTCATCCTCTTCACATGAATCATCTCCTCAAATAAACCTCCCTCTTTCACCTTCTCCTAAGAAATCAGAACATGAAGATGAAAGTAAAGAAAGTAGTGATGAAAGTGAAGAAAGTAGTGATAAAAGTGAAGAAAGCAATGAAGGAGAGGAGGATGAAAGTGAAGAAAGCAATAAAGGAAATGATAAAGAAGAAATCAGAGATGAAAGGGAAGTAAGCAGAGATGAAAGCAATGAGCCCAATGATGAGCAAAAAGACCAAAATAGTGGGCCAAATGATGAATAATATGACTCCAAGGATACAGGGACAGAGTCAGCTTATAATTTTGAAAATAGTGAGCTAGAAAAAGACCAAAACAGTGAGCCTAATGACAGTCAAAAAATAAATGACAGTCAAGGAGAAGAAGTAAACAATGAAGAATATGACACTGAAAATACAAAGGGCAGTAGAGAGGAAGCATATGAAAGCAATGAAGAGGACAAAGAAGGAAGCGACAAAGATGGAAAAAGCAGCCAAGAAACAGAGTTTGAAAGTGATTTTAGTGGGCAAAACAATGATAACAATGGGCCAAACAATGAAGATAATGAACAGGACAGTGAAGAAGAAATCAACCAAGATAACTCACCTAATGAAGAAGAAAATGATCATCATAGTAAGGGAAAGACTAAGGAGAGTGCCTCGGATAGTGACCCCATAAAGAGTGTAAATAGTGATACAAAGGCTGAGTTTTATAGTGAACACAGTGGGTCAAATGATAAAGAAGAGAGCAGTCATGGAGATGAAGATGTACCAAGCAATGATCAAGGCACCTCTAAAATTGAAAATATAGAGGATGACAGTCATGAAGATCTTGGCAGTGAGGCTAGCATGAAATAAAGTGAAAATGCCTCTCAATAAGACAGTCAAGAGCAAGGTGAAAAATATGCACACACAGAGATCATCCATGAAGAGAAAAGCAGTCCTAAGGTCACTAATGATCAAAGTTTTCAAGTGAAAGTTGTTGCACCTTTCCCCCTTACCTATCAAAGGGGAGAGAGGCATGCATTTTTTTCCTCCAAAGGGCAAGGGGCCATGCCATCCTCCTCTAATTAAGTGATTAACAAAGGTAAACAACAAGTGAAAGAGGAAGAGGACAATCATGAGGAAGAAAGAGAGTTTGAACTCATTCACATAGACAGTGATGAGGAAAATGAAACAAGAATTTCAAACTCCCTTCTACAAGATAGGAATGCATAGATCAAGGACTTGGAAGTTGAATTTGAAATGTCAAAGGATGTCATTCACTTCTTGCAGATACTAAACAAACAAATGAGTGGCCAACAGGCCATCTATGAAGCAAGGGTGCTCAAATACCGGAAAAAGGCTCAAAGGTCACAAGTAAAGTTGGAGGAGTACATGGGCACTATGAGGAGAGTATTGATGAGAGGGTCAAAATAAAAGGATACCTAGAACTATGGGTCTTAGGAAAGCAGTGGCAAAGCAAAGAGAAGAAGAATCAGCCCAAGCACAACAATTTCCCTCACTGAACTCCTTGCCATGGAAATTGAGAATAATATGGAATCATGGCTTGAGAGGGACAACATACATCTTGAGTCCAAGTTTGAGAAGGACAACAAAGACTTGGACTTGCAAAGGAGAATTACTAATCACTATGAACAAAGAAAACACTTTGCAAAGAAAAAACTCAAAATCACCCAAAATAAGGTCTAGGCACCAAAAGATGAAAAAGAAAAATCTAGGCTTTGTATTTTGGCCCAAGGTTCTCTACAGGTCTCCCAATACCCATGAGGCACTCATCCACCAATTTTGGGAAGAATTGAACAACTTTTTGTTTTTTGCAAATTTTGAGGCTAGGAGCACAACACACCCTATGTTGCGCTTTTTCTCAGGGCATATTTAGGAGGAGAGGCTTAAATTTTTGGATTCCTCATAATTATAGGAGTATTCTCACCCATTTTCATCTCAATTGGAGTTGTTTTGATCCCCCAAAACAATCAAAAACACTCATTTTTTCACCATTCTGCCCACTTTTCAGAGCATGTGCTGCACTCTTGGAAGTCTTGGAATTTTCACTTTTTGGACAGGTTTTAGAGGTTAAATTGAAGAAATTAAGGAATATCTAAAAATTATACTTCAAGTTCTTTCCAACGAGCCATCACGGAGCCTTTTCTGACATCCAGAAGGTCTCCAAAACACTACTGCAAGAAGACCTATTTTTCTTGTCTTTGTGCTACGCTCCTAGCATAAATTCAAATTTTGACACAGTTTGTTGCGCTCTTGTGGTTCACTAGGAAGAATGTGTGTTTAGCAAGTTTTCATATGCTTTTCAGGGCCTAAAAATCAATTTAATTACTATTTATGGCCGAAAATATATATATCTTTAGATATTTTGTGCCTTGGGCCTTGCAAGGCCTTAAGGACAAATTAGGATATTTGTTGTTGGCCAATATGCTTCTAGATACTCTCTTTGATCTTTCCCCCTCCTTGCCTGTTATATATAGAATTAGGATTCATTGTAAACATGGGACTTGATGTGTTTAAGAGAAATACATGGTTTTTGGAAGTTAAGAACGGTTTAATGTTGTTGAGCTTGTGGATGATTTGCCTTGATTGATGGTGATGAAGGCTTGCTTGCAGGATCCCTGAGTTTAGTTAATAGTGATGTTTGTCTCATATGTTCATATTTTTTCTTGTTTTCCATATGTCCATCTTTCTATCTTACAATAGCTCAGAAGATTATAGGATGAGAAATGTTGTTTGAGGCACCTCAGTCCTCCTGTTAGCTATTTTTTTCATGTTTTCTTCTGCTGGGTTAGCTTAAAGAATTCTTCATTGCTCCTTAGGCCCACCTAAGCTTCTCTATTTCATTATTGGATTAATACTCTAGTTTATAAACATGATTCTTGGTGAGACCTACTTGTTTAACGCTATCAAAACTCTTCCTTGAAATCTCTCTTTGATGTATTGATTTTAGTTTAAGTTAAAGAGGTATTGTTTCGATCTTGCCCTTTGAATATGCTTATCAGTTTTCCTCGAAGTTATTTATAGTTTAATGAATGATGTTTAGGTGTTACCTCTTCATTTATTGATGCTATTTTTCTCTTATATGTTTTCAAATCTTGAAAGTAGAATCATTGAAGTTAGATAAGTTATGTTGCTTCCTTGTTCCACTGGATTGTTTATCTTGAATTTTTATTTTTTTTAAAGTATTGTCATTGAGTAAATGGTGTGCCATATCTCATGATTAGTATCTTTTTCTTATCAATACTAAATACCTCCCTGTTCATAGGTATTTGATAGAGGATTCTTAACTACTCTTTGCCCTACCTTAGTTCCCAAACCTATTGTCCATTTCACCTCACACATAAACTTAAAAGATCCATTAACTACACTAGGTTTGCTCTGTGACGTACCCCGACTCACTATTGAGATATCAATGACTTCATAGACTCCATTGCCCAATTTATTTGATAAACTCTCACTCCACCTATCCTACTTGATCATCTTAACCCCAACCCAGAACAAACAAACAAACCAACACTTAACAACTAGCCTAAAATCAATCGTCCATAGCGAACAAGTTCACATCCTTCACATAATAGAGAGAGCCCTCTCTGAGTCCAGGAAGGCTAGGTCCTAGGACTCCAAAGACTATTATGATGTTACCCTGTCATTTGGTTTACCAATCTGCCAAATCACGGGACACTAACAGTTTGAAAATACATCTTATTTTTCTCAAAATAAGGTTAACACCATTAATATTATGTGATTTCATCTTCTTTTTCTTCATAAATCTAGTACCAAAAACTATATTTTTTCCATGGATGCAAGTGTACATGTTTCTCTAAATAATCTTACATAATAAAGCATGTGATTACTAGTTTTCCTCTCTAAGAATCTAATCCAATAATGCATACAAGGATATATCTCTTCTTTTCTTTTTGAAGAGTTCTAACAATAAATTCTTTCTTGCATATAAATAGATATATTTCTTTTCAGAGGAATTTAACACACTAACTCTTCTTTTTCAAAAATATAGCTAACTCAATAGCTATTTTGCATGAAATATAAAATATTTTCTTATCATTTCACACATCAAAGAGGTTTGTAATATTTCCTCAAGAAATAACATGAATTTAACAAATCCTTCTCAAATATCACAACCAATTTCCTTTTATGCAAAGGTTTTCTGTGAACTACTTTTCACAAATTTATTTATATCTTTTGCATGACTCAAGCTCCTTATGCATGTAAAATCAGATGATCAATTCTAGTAGATCAAATATACTAGATATTATTCATGTGAACCTAAGCACATACTCTCTTCAAGAGTCCAATATTTCACTTTAAAATTTTTAATGCATATGCATCATGAGAACATACTTGGTAATCTCTCAAATGAAATAAATTAATTCCATCTAAAGAATTATAAAATAATTATTATGTCTATATGTACATAAACAAATATTATAACTATTTTTATCCAGTTGAAAAATCAAATAGAAGCACTATGTTTTACTCTACTTTTCACGTTTTAGGCATCCACTTTGGATGCGTCTTACGCACATATGGAAATGAATTTGAGAAAACCAAAAGATTTTTTTATTTATAACAAGCTTATTAAAAATAACCTCGCTCATTGTTTTCATAGGTGTCACGGTCTTGAAGATTCGAATGAATCTTTGCAGCCCATTTTTCCAGATTTAAATATTAAATAATTTATCGTTTTTGTCATCAAATTTGGACACGGTTACCAAAAAAATGGAAATGATTTTCAGAAAACCCAAATAGGTTTTTGTTTGTAATGGCTACATTAAAAATAACCTATTCAGTTTTTAGACAAATGTTATGGTTTGGAAAATTCGAATGAATCTTTGTAGCTCATTTTTCTTGATTTAAATATTAAATAGTCCCATGTTTTTGTCATCAATTTTGGACAAGGTTTTCTAGACATGGGAAATTAATTTTTAAAATCTGAAAGAGGTTTTTCGTCATAACACCCTCTTTTACAACAATCTCCTTCACGTTTTACATATCTACTCCAGTTTGGGAAATATAAAGGCATATTTGCACCCAATTTTCCAATAACTCATGCAAATCACATAATTATTTAGCCATGAAAAGCTTTTATGAATTCAGAACACATGAAATCTTCTAATAATTCAATAAATAAAACACTTATTCGGGTTATCACCATTTTTTCAGAATTCCTCCTTACTTACTTTTGTTGTAGACTTCATTTTTATTTCATTTATTATTTCAACGATGTTCTGCATATGTTATCCTTATGGGTAGTACGCATCATAGCCACCTCATATTAATAATTATTTTTGGATGATTAGTTACAATGTTTTTAATTTATTAGATCTATTTTCTTTGATATGTGGTTATGTGTACAGGTCTTCACAATATTCTTTTAACCATGTGTATATTGAATTCAACAATTCAATTTACAGTAATATCCTCAACTTTGAATATTACATATGCTTGTATGGTTGTTTTCACTTCTACTCTTTTCATATAATTGATTTAAAGACTTCTGTGTTAGTCCTTTTCACATGTTCTCTTTTTCATTTGATATCCTAGAAGGATTGCATACCTACCCAGGGTTACACAGGCTGCTAACGTAAGCCTTCTTTTGTGAAGATCTTTGAGAGAATACCACTCTTTGTTATTTTTATTATTTCTTTATCTTTTTGGATAAATCATAAAACAATTACATGTTTATTTCTCTAGGCTACACTTAAATTCAATTTAATTTTTGAAGCTTAACATGGGTAACCACTACCCATGTTGCTACTCTTCTTCGAGGATTGACCAACATTCCAGCAAGCCTATATACCTCTTCACTGAGGTTATTTTTTGAGGTTTTTTTGACATATTATTTAATGTTTTCATATATGTATTCAAATCACCCTTACAACATTTCCTCACTTTAGGTATTGACATATTATTTAATGTTTTCATATATGTATTCAAATCACCCTTACTTACAACATTTCCTCACTTTAGGTACGAGAAAGGACAAAGTCATGAAGAGTATACTTAGGTGACATAATCTTGCCTCCTGTACTCTTAGCCATATGACTTATTTTCTTATTTTATTTACTTATGTGATCAATGTGACTCTAATTTCAAATTTATGAGGTTTGCCTTCATGTCCTCTAGTTTATTTCTTATTCTCATTTTTCTTCATTCAAACTCAACTCGTAGATAAATTATTTACTTCTAAGGTCGGTTGCAGTACCATTCCATATTCTAGAACATGCACTTAGTCCCACATGTTTATAAATTGATATTAAGGCCATACTGGTCTCGACATGTTTAATTTGCAGTTTGAATGTAGAATCCCAAAGTTGTAGAGTCATGTAACATTTATGTCCTCAACTCTTTTAAGAGGACTCATATTTAACAGTTTATGTATATGAATTTTGACAAACTACAAACTTTTATGTTTGATGTAATTTGATGGTTTATATAGTTATATATATATATACATCTGTTGGCATGCACATTTTTAGATCTTAGTTATCTATTTGTTTAATATATATATATTTTATTCGACACATTGTAATTTCCTCAGTTTTACATTGCTAGCTGTAATTTAAATCACCTTTGTCTAATTCGTTGTAAGGTGTAACTGATGAACTTTACCAATAGAGATGATCATGCTAAAATATATATGTATGTCTTAATTTCTACAGAGCTTAACACTCTTTATTTATTATTGCTAGTAATACTTTACAGAATATTTTTTGAAATTACACTTATTAATAAACATTAGAATAGGACCCCTTCCAGGGTTTATAAATTATGCTTGTTTATCTACTCTCAAGTCATGCATCTTTGTAACAGAACTCGAGGCTTAACTGTATTTAATTATATATGAGACTCTCTCAAATACACATGACGAGATGGACACTCTACAATAAATAGAAAAGCATTTACTTAACATTGAAAAAATAAAACTAAGAATTTGGTTACTAATATAACGTGACAGAGACCTATCCATCATATTTCTTATTCCTATCATACATCTGTCTATAAATTCAGATTTATTTCCAATCTATAACAATTTAACTTAATTAGAAATTCACAGTAGGCACATATAGAGAAAATCACAGGAATCGCCACTGTGTAAATATTGTTTTTCCTCCAAACAACAATATTCTCCACAAATCTCCCCCAAGAAGAGACCAATATTCTAGAGTGTATACAACCCCTTTGTCACACTAGTGATGGCTTCTTTAAGCCTTCTTTCCCTTGACATGTTTCCATAATGACGTCCTGTTATTATGGGATGTTGTTTCTCATATCCTAGGCTTTTCTTTTGTTTTTTCCACAAAATATTATTTTAAAATTTTCTTTTCCTCAACACAGTTTTATTCTTACCTCTTCTCAGTAACTTTACACTTTAATGAGGATTTTATTAGATATTTTTCTCCCATCCAATAAAATTATTTATTTAATTTTTCTCCAAGGATTTATGGAGAGTTTCGGAAAATTCTAGGATTCTAGTCCATCCTCGTGGATAAGAATTCATGGTATCCATTACCTTGTCTTTACACATTAATATTTAATTCACAAGTATTCATTAATTCAAAAATAACATGCACATACATAATTATTCCCTAGGTTCAAGTGAAATTTGTGTTTATTCACACAATATAAAGTTGTTAATAGGGGTATTACACATAAAAATTAAGAAAAAAAAGTTGAAAGCAACAGAAAATAGGAAAAGAGTTATGCATACAAAAGTAGGATAGAGAAATAATTTAAAGTATGAGAACATGTATTTTTGAAAGTGTATCCCAAGAAAATATCATTAAAGCTAAGAATTTTCCCTAAGCTAGCATTCAAATTATATGTTCCATTTGAAATATTAGATAGAATAAGGCTAGCTACACACATATTTGCATTTTCTACTTCGATAAATCTGAGTAATTGTTTTCATGTATATTTTTTGAAAATTTATGTTTAGGATCCTAACCATGTCATTAATTGGACGTTGACTTAAGTGTAGCCAAAATAAGTATAGCTAATGTATATACTAGACAAAAAGGTCATGGTCCTTTAGAATAAAGCCACACAGAAGGTAAAGGTCCAATGGAACTACAATATCCCATAAGAAGTGATATTGGAGTTGGAATGTGCAATTTTTGATGTATATCCACTATTATTTTTTATGTAAACTATGTACACCTAGGTGAGGTTTCACACTCAAGAGAGTGTAAAAATAAAGAGGTAGGGAATGTAATAACCCTACTTTTTTTCGTAAGATGTAATATGTTTAGGGACATATGTTTTATAGGTTTATGGTACAATATTATATTGTGAAAAAAAACAAGAATTTTTACAGGTAGTAGTCCTCTCACTATTCTCCGAGGAAACCATAAATTTTGTAGGAACATGAACTCAATTATAGCTTGAAATTATAAGTAGTGATTTAAGGCTTTTAAAATATAGAGCATGTGGAATGAAATTTAGATTAAAAAACTTCATGACCTAGCATGGTTCTAAATTAAATCTAGACCTGCCAAGTTTAGAGAGTGATAAGTCCAAAGTTAACATGGAACTAAGTTCGCACTCCTGCATTCCATAACAGAATTCCTCAAGCCTTAAAATAGGCTTCATCTTAAAAAATACCATGGATAAATATCATGGTCTTGTAAACTAGGATAATTTTATAATTTGATTTAACTTTATAATTTGATACTTAAAATTAAAATTATTAATTTTATTTTTATAATTTTTATAATTTTAACCATTAAGATATTTTCACCTCTTAATCATTTTGATGTTATTTTATCCTTTTTATTTTATTTTATTTTTTATCAAGGCAAAATGTTTATGTTGACAATAAAAAATCTCTACCATACTCCACTAAAGAGAACCTAGCAATGAAATTAGATAGATGTATTTGTGTCATCCTATTTAATTAATTTAAATTAAAACATAAATTAAAAAAATTATTTTATTTTCAATACTAATACATAAAAAATTATATATGCTAATAGATAAAAATTATGTTGAATCACCTAGTATGAGGGAGATGATGTGAGGTAACATTAGATTTTAAAATAATAAAATATTACTAAGGGGCATCCTATCCTGTGCAGTATGAGGGAGATGTTGTGAGGTAACATTAGATTTAAAAATAATAAAATATTACCTACCATATCAAATTAAAAAATAATAATAACAAAAAAAAAAGCAATTTTGGCCATAATACATATATAGAGATAAAGTAATTGAAAATAAAACAAATATAATTTATTTTTTACCATAATACTTAATATGGGGTTGATAAATGACATATAAAAAAAATATTATTGATATTATATGATGTAATTTATTTTATTTTAAATTGACATGTAATATTTAAAATAAAAATATATTAATAACAAAAACAACTTGTTAGGTAAATTATAAATAAAATATTTGAATGTCCATATTAAATAACATATATTTATATATAGTTTATATAGCAAACAAATAGAATAATTTAAATAATAAAAAAAAATTAATAATTTTTTTTTTCATCAAATATGTGCATGTAAAGATAGGGAGAGTCCCTGGAATTTGTAATTATTTCAATGTTTATTATGTACTTTCCATATAACATGTCAAAAAATATTAATAACAAAGTTAATTATAAATATGAGTGTGTGTTGAAAATAATGAGAAGAGGGTGAATGAGTATGACACTTCAATTAGTTATTTTTTAATCTTCTAAGCATTAATTAGCATTAACTCAAAACATATATTAAAAATATCATTAGACAATACACAACATCAAAACAACTGAACACTTGTTAATGTAAGTAAGAAATATGTTCTTTAATTCTAGCTTTGAAGTGTCCCCATGTCTCCCCAATGTATGGTCTATATGAATTCAACATGGGGTCAAACTTATCTTTGGGTGATGTGCTTCAAGGTTTTGTGGGGTTTAAAAGGTCTTAATGTTTTTTTTTGGGGGGGGGGGTTTCTATAATGTGAGTAGTTCCTTTTATGTAAGGGAGAGAGGTTTGACCTTGAGGAGGACAAGAATGAGGGTTAATGGATTGGGCATTAGAGAGTGTTTTCAAAGATTATTGATCTAGAAGTGGAATAGCCATTTCAAAAATTAACTTTGAAAGAGCTTGGAATAAGTGAGTTTTCTTTACAAAGAAGTCCAAATTTTAAGGGCACCTCACATTAAAGTTTTAAAAATTTTAGCATAGAGATAATAGTTATTGTGAGTCGTTTCTCATGATATGTTAGAGAACCATTAAGAAGTCCACAAGATGGGTAGTGTCCACCCTAAAAGTTAAACATTGTTAAAAATCTTCACATAGTTTCTCCCACAAAATTTCTATGAAGCTCCCTAGAAGTTTATTTGTAGTTACATGTCACCCACACACATATATATAACTCGCACCCAAAACATTGTGCCGACATGCCAATCCTGTAGAATAATTTAAATTAAATTTAACATCTTTTATTTCCCAAGAGCACCACATTTTTGTATAAATAAAACCTTTTAACGCCATATGGAGTTCGTGATTCGATGTCTTCCATGATTTCACTATTATTGGAAAAATAATTACTGCTAATTATTCTTTCGGGGCAACCTTTAATATCCCAAAGTTCTTCCTGATTTTCATTATTTCATTGCAACCAGCGATCGTAAAAGAGAAACTATGGAATATGACAATCATTTCTGTTACGATCTCTACAATTTCTTTTTCTGTTACGATCTCTACAAATTCTATCCCTCTTTTGCGACCTCCAACTTAAAATCTAGGACACTCGTCATTAGTCCAGTGGAAGTCGAAGGTCCACCCGATCTTCCAAACCCTACTTCGAATTCGACGTTTTCTGAAGTTCAGGAGGGTCCATCCGATCATCGAAACCCTAGTTCGAATTCAACGATTTCTGAATGTGAGGACCATCATCGCAACCCTACTACGAATTCAACGATTTCTGAAGCTGACGATCCATCCCATCATCGGAACCCTAGTTCGAATTCAACTATTTCTGAAGGTGAGTATCAATCCCATCATCGCAACTCTATTTCGAATTCAACGATTTCTGAAGCTGACGATACATCCCATCATCGCAACCCTAGTTCGAATTCAACGGTTTCTGAAGCTGAGGATCAATTCCACCATCGCAACCCTATTTCGAATTCAACTATTTCTGAAGCTCAGGATCCATCCCATTATCGCAACCTTAGATCGAATTCAACAATTTCTAAACCTGAGGATCCATCCCATAATCACAACCCTAGTTCGAATTCAACGAATTCTGAAGCTGATGATCCAGCCCATCATCGTAACCCTAGTTCGAATTCAACGATTTCTGAACATAATAATCACTTTTATGCTGCGGTAAGTATAAATTCTGTTTTTTAGATCATATTTTCTCCGCCTTCAATTTTAGGTTTTATATGTTTAGACATTTACATCAATTTCAACTGTATGCCATCCATTTTTCCTTCGAATTTTCAATGTGCTCAGATTTCGTTCTTGTTGGAGTTTCTTCCCAAGTCAGTTTACTGTTCTTTCCCATAAAAAATCCCTTTTTCCATGGATAAAAGCTCCATGTTATTGTCATTTTAATGCAAACCCTTTTTATATTTATTAACAACTAACTATATTCCCGTATAAACAATTGATTACAGGAAGTGAAATCAGATGAGAGGGAGTTAAAAGTTTCTGAAGATACTCCACTGGTCAAACTAGGAGAAACTGTGGAATCGACTGCTCTGGGGAGTATTATTGACAATTTCTTCTTCATTAATGAAATAGATCAAGACCAAGCTATGCAGACGATGACAGACAATTACGTTTGGGAAGAAGTTGAACACGAAAAAGGAAAAGAGCAGTTCGTCAAATGCGTATCAGATTTTACAGAGAGTGATTATGATGTTGTAGATTCAATTGACTTTGATTACAATGATGAGGATAATGGTTGGGAGGTTATTGAGAATGTGGAATTCGATGCAGCTTGCTGAGAACCAATGACATTGAATCACTATTGAAATTGTAGATAATCAATCATAGTTGGATTCTGAGGTTTTTTATTTTATTTTATTTTACCAAAGGTTTAATATATTTGAAATAATATGTTTTATTCAATCATATACTTCTTGGATTGTGTTTTTCTGAGAGTTATGTAAATAATTTTTTGGCAATGGAACTGGTGAACCACTTGAATTAACGCAGGTAAAGACGTAGCATACAGACACTTGGAGATCCACTACTGAAATTAACGCATCTTCGGACTTATTATTTAATTATTTAAAACTGAATAATAATAACATTATCGTTTATCAATATTCTAAATAATATTATTAAATTTATTTTTAATTATATATTAACCTATATACTAATAAAAAAGTAATATATAATTTATTCAATCATTTTCAATATTTATTTAAAATAAAACTAATCGCACAAACATTATGGATTAATATCACTTATAAAATCTAAAAATAAACATAAATAAATTATATTTTAAATATTATTAAATATACACCTATGTAATTCTTTTTCCTAGCTTATGGTTTGATGGGTTAATAATAAAAATTGTTTTAAGCATAGATAGCTAATATAAGCCTAGAGAGATCAAATTTTTTTTGTTACAAACTTATTTTAGAGTGCAAAAAACAATGTGTAAATTTTTACTCTTTAAATTGCATTTTTGAATGTTATAAAGATTAGATAACATGTGTATTGAGTCATTTTATATTAATTCATATTAAAATAGTTTATTCATAATCTCTGTAAAATTACAGTGTCTAAGATAGACATCGAAATATTGTATTTATTACACTGAAATATGAACAACTAAGTTAATTGTTTTTTTTAATAGATTTTCAATTGTTTATTTATATGGCTATTTAATTTTTGTTTTTTTGTTTCGCCTATATTAGCAAAAAAATATTTTAATCGTTTTTTTGACTTAACATACTTACACATGTCCCTCATATTGGATTGTAGAATGAGCCTCTCGGCTCAACTAGTCTTTGATTAATCAAAAATAAGTTACATATAATCTACATGTTACATCAATATTAATAGTTAGACAAAGAGTTTGTTTAGTTGAATCATAAATTGGTTCAGTTTAAAAATAAACATGGCCTTCTCATTAAATTAATTATTGATAAATATAAATTTTAATTATTTTTAATAAATATTTATTTTTAATTAAAAAATAATTAATTAAAATTAAAATTTATTAAATTAAAAAAAAATTACATCTAAGAATTTTGCAAGGATTTCCCCCCACAAATTCCCCATCTTTCAGCCATCTCTCGGGTCTAAAATCCATGAAATCCTCACCCCAAATGCTCTCCATCGTGCCCATTGAATATATATTATAACTTACAAACCATCCTTGGGGTACAACAGTCTCGTCTGGAAATACATAATCTTTCGCAGCAACCTTTGAATCCACAGGCACGGTTGGCCACAGCCTCATGGACTTACAGAGCGCAGCATGGAGATACTACATGCCCTTCAGTTCATCAAAGTTGACGATGACCCATTCATCTTTGGGCTGTATGAAATTTATGCTGCCTTGAACGAGAAAAATTTCTCTTCGAATGGCTTCTTGGATATGGGGTTGAGACGAAATCAGCCAGAAAAACAAACAAAAGGTAGTCGAAGTGGTATCCTTGGCTTCCATCATAAAACTAACCATCATATCTCTGACGAATAATTCTTATTTATTGGCCACCATGGCCATATTCTGCGAACCTTTCTAATCGCATTCAATCTCAAATTGCTTCAAATTAGACAGAGTTACTACCATGAATCTTGAAAACAAATCATCCCTCACATGCCCTTCATAGATCTCAATTTTCCTGGAATGAATAATATCCATGGAAAATTCGTTCACTACATTCATCGCTTCTCTTAACTACCTCTCAGAACCAATGTCAAGCATTCTCTTGATTCTCCACAGAAAGGGAAAAATGAAAAAAAACTACGTGCGCTAATATCAGTATCATCGTTAAAAGCCTTTGCAAATTGGGACATGGGCAGAGAAGGGTGGAGGAAACCGGTATTGACACTGAATGCCACCTTGCAGATATTTCGAATGCAAACCTCATCAGAACATCCTACAAGTCTATGATCTCTCCCCCTTCCCATGTGTTCTTGAGCACCACCATTAGTCGGTTATTGATTTCCCATTGAACAACCTCCACCATGAAGTTTCAGAGCGACTTGGTATTCAAATTGAAGCTCGCAACCTTCCTCTACATTTTCCATAGCTCCCCATCTATGTTGAATATCCCCTTGCCTAGGAAATCATGGAGAAAGAAATTGAAGTGTTCTCCCTTTGGGCAATTCTGAAAATTGGTTCTCAGAATATGCTCCACATTTGAGGGATTCGCAGTGATAAAGCCTCGGATGCCTCCTGGGTGTTAGACCATACATGTGTGGGAAGGGATTCTGGAAAGAAAATTCACTGTCCATTCTAAAGTAGGAAGCTAAATGAGAAGAGAAGAAAGACAAGAAGAAACTGGTCAGTATTTCTATAACTGATTAATAACAATATTCGATCCTAAGGTAGATATCATTTCAATCGTCCAACATCAAAATCAACGGTACTAAATGGTATAAGTCGTAGTTGAGGGGAGTTGTTTTAAAAGAGCTAAGGTAGATATTATTTCAATCGTCTAACATCAAAATAAACATCAACGATACACAATGGTACAAGTGGCAATGAGGGGGAGTTGTTTTCAAAAAGTAAATATAATTACAATTTTTTTTACATTTAGGTTTATGATTATATTATTTTATTATTATCATATAACTTAAATAAATATATTTTACTTGATATTTGGATAACTTTGATGATAATAAAAAAATTATTAAAAAAAATTATATTATAAAGTTGATATTTTTTATTTTTATTATTTCGAAAATATAAAAATATATTAATAATATATATTTTTGAAATGAAGTAAAATTTTAATAAAAAAGAGCACCATTCAATAATATATTAAATACTATATTAAAATATATATTATTATTTTTAAAATATTGTTTATAACATTCATTACATCTACAATTATACATAAAAAGAAAGCTTTAAAGACCTTGCAACAAATCAATAATATGATGTAATAGACATATATACGTCATTTTTTTTCTTGCCTCATCTTTAGTATATGTGTCATGTACACAATTTGATGTCTGAAACCATTTATCGAATCAAATTGAAGATCGACTATGAGTGGAAAAGACAGAAACCATAGAATATCTCTATATATCCTTTATTATATGTATTGACAAATTTACATTGTATATTTCCTAATGGTCTCATAGTATACTCATTTATATCACCCATTGTTCTCGCACTATACTCATTTATAGGTATTTGGCATATTTAAGACTCGGTATACCATGCACTATGCAATTGTGACTTCGCCAATTATCTATGGACCTACTCCAACGTTACTTTCTTTCTCCACTATACAAGGCTGCAACTCTTCCATTTGAAAAACCCAATGGAATTTCGTCTCCATTCCTCAAACTTAAAAGTGTCTCTGTATGAGATGTCGCATTCTATACTCAAAACATGTTACATATGGAGATGGGTTCTTCACCAAAACGTAAAAGACCAAACAAGGTCTTCGACAAGGTACTATTTTAAATAGTAACATGAGTATGCTCATTGTAAGGACTCGGTGAACAACACACCCATAGGGAAGATAGCGAGAATCAAACCTCGGTCTCTGCCACAATTTCACCCAACTATTAAGCTTTACAACATTATAGAACATGACATCTCATCATTTTCTAGAAGTCATTTAGCATATCTCATTTTCATAGTCCATGCCCCAAAAAACTTTGGCTTAATCAAATTAGCTAGGATTTCACAGGGCATGAGTGGTGAGACATGGATGCTCTGTAGCAAAACGAATATTTCTCATCAACATTCCATGAATCTTACACATGCCAACATCGATTTGTATTGGATCCGCAAGAGGGAATCAATATTAATGGTATAAAAGAGGGAATACCTAGCACTTTTTGTGCACTGAGTCTCTTGGTAACATCTCTGCAGAGCATTCGGCGTATCAAGTCCTTGGCAGAGTGAGATATTGAGAGCCACAGATCAGTTGGGAAGAAAAGGGACCCAAAGAGGACTACCTAAAATGTCTCCTACGGCTTGTCGGAAGTCATTCAGCATATCTCATTTTCACAGTCCATGCCCCAAAACACTTTGGCTAAATAAAATTAGCTGGGATTTCACAGGGCATCAGTGGTGAGCCATGGATGCTCTGCAACAAAACAAATATTTCTCATCAATATTCCATGAATCTTACACATCCCAACATCGATTTGTATTGAAGCCGCAAGAGGGAATCAATATTAATGGTATAAAAGAGGGAATACCTAGCACTTTTTGTGCACTGAGTCTCTTGGTAACGTCTCTGCAGAGCATCCAGCGTATCAAGTCCTTGGCAGAGTGAGATATCGAGAGCCACGTATCAGTTGGGAAGCGAAGGCACCCAAAGAGGACTGCAACAAATATCTCTTGTGGCGAGTCTCTAATAAAAGGGGGAACTCCACTAAGTATTATGTACAGGATCACCCATGCACTCTAGACATCCACTTTCTCACTATAATCCTTCCCTTCCAACACTTCCAGTGCTACGTAATCCAGAGTACCCACAATTACCTACATTAATCCTCCCCCTGAATACATTAATCTGAGAATATCAACCATGGAATTCATCAATCTATACCCACCAAAAATTCCATGGACTTAAAGAGGCAAAGGGGGAAAGCATAATGAGCATACCTGGAAAAAAAGAGGAGGCCTACCCAAAGTATACAAGCTTGATTTCAATGAGGAAACTTGAATTATTGGCAAAGAGAATATTATTAGGTTTTATATCTCGGTGGGAAATTCCCATTGAGTGGTGGCCTCCATGAGCTTTTGCAGGATGATGGCGGCCCCTTCTTCTGAAAAGGGAACTTTATTCTTCCTACTGACGATTTTGTCAAATAGATCTCCACTTGAGCACATCTCCATTACCAGATGGACAAACTCATCATCCTCATAAACCTCATGAAGTGCAACCACAGTGGAGTGCCCTGAGAGATATTGCACGACCTTGATTTTTTTATTGAGGCATTATCTGTCAATGGAATCTTGCAGATATAATTTTGTTATGGTCTTGCATGCAACCTGTTTCCCACTTTGCTTGTTGAAACAGCTCCTGATGACTCCTAATCTGCCTCTGCCTATTACTTCCTCTTGCAATTGATAATCTTGAAGGAGGGCATTCGTCATTTTTGTTTTTTTTGCTCATGCATTCTTGACTTGCGGTTGTTTCTTCTTGTGTGCTCTGAATACAAGATGGATGCCTCATGAAGTGCAACCACAGTGGGGTGCCCTAAGAGATACCGCATAACCTTGATTTCACTATTGAGGCATTCTATGTCGATGGAATCCTGTAGATCTGCTTTTGTTATGGTCTTGCAAGTGGCCTGTTGCCCACTTTGCTTGTTGAAACACCTCCTGGTGACTCTGAATCTACCTCTGCCTCTGCCGATTACTTCCTCTTGCAATTGTTAATCTTTAAGGAGGGCATCTATCATTTTTGTTGTTGTTTCTTGTTCATTCTTGGCTTGAGGTTGTTGCTTCTTGTGTGCTCTGAATCCAAGATGGATGGATAAATGGTGTGTTTGGCTTACCTGCCTGCAACTGACTAATAACAATATTCAATCCTAAGGTAGATATTATATCAATTGTCTAAATCAAAATCAACAGTACACAATTGTATAAGTAGCACTTGAAGAGAGTTGTTTTCTAAGAACGACTTACAGCATAATGAACATGATATTATTATTTTTTTAATCCTTGATTCATCGTCATTCTTCAATGTATATAAATATAGATTTAAAACCACATTCAACGATTTTCTGAATCAAACATAATTAGGTCAAAGTATGCGTGGATTCTATATTAGATATTATGGTTTTTTATAAATCTAAGAAAAAAAAAAAAAATATATATATATATATATATATATATATATATATATATATTATTCACATTTATTCTCACAAAAAGTATATTAAAATTTTCATGAATAATATTTAATATTTAAAATATACTTAATAGCCACCCATAACCATGTGCCGACATGCCAATCGGCCCGAATAATTTAGTTAGATTTAATATTTTTTTTTTCCCAAAAATCACCACCTTTTTGTATAAATAATAATTTTTAACACCATATAGAGTTCATGATTCGATTTCTTGCTATTCTTACATGGTTTGACTGTGATTTATTGGATAAATTTTACCCACTGCTTATTCTTTTAGCGCAACCTTTAAGCTCCCGAGGTTCTTCTTGATTTTATTGATCTCACAGCAACCACCGATCAAAAAATAAATTGTTAGTCATCAGTAATTTTTGCTGATATCAAAATATGACTAAGTTATGATCCTAGATTTCTAAAAAAAATTTAAGAAATATTGTGAGTTTCAGAAATCTCACTACCTTCATTATCCAAAGTTAAACTATTTTCACTAAATTTATCATTTTTTGCCTTCCTAAGGTTTACCTCACTGCTACAAAGAGGACTTCATTATTGGGCCTATTTGCCTCATTTCACTACCTCACCCTCACTCTCATCCATGGCCTTTTTCCTCTGAAAAACCCATTTCTTCCTTTCCTCAAAAAACCCTCATAAAACCCCTCTATTCATCATTTTTCCTCTAAAAACTATTTAACAATGTAAAAGTTCACTTTTACATTGTTTTAAACTAAGTTTTTAGCCTATCGGGTCTTTAATTTTTACGTATATAAAACTCTTTTTTTATATTTAAAACTCGTTCTTTTATAGGCCTTAAGCCCCTTTTTCCTCTAAACTAGACCCATCACATTCACAAGACCACGACCTCTGCTATCCCATTAGCCCCTTCCCCGTATGAAATTATGCCTCCGCCCTTTCATTTCATACACCCCCAAACCTTATAATAGGCGCCCCTTAACCTTTGAAAAATTGAAAGTGGGCCCTGCCTTCCACTATACCCCCAACGCCCTTCTCTTAAACCTTACCACTTAATGCATTTTGTTAATGTTTCAAAACCCCGAGCCCCATGCTTCTTTAACCCCGCCATCAAACCACAACTCCACACTTGTCCTCCACTTCCGCCAACCCAAGCCATTGTTTGTCATCTCCTGATGTGCGACAACCGTCAATCTCCCATCCTGAAATCCGACGGCCCATATTGCATATCACAAATAAAGTTTCGATGGGCTTAAGATTTCGTGATCCATGTGAAATCAGTGGTTTTTCCCCACCATGTGTCATTCCCTGAGACGTATCGCGCACCTGCTACCCTAAACCATTTACCGCTTATTTCTCACATGATAAACCACTCTAGTTTTCAAAAACCACCGCCCTCCGTGCCATTTTTCCAAAGCTTCTCGCCTCCATTCAAACTCATGCCTAGTTTTGCCTTTGGAACCTTGCCCCCAGGACCATTTCTTCCTCTGCAAGGCCCTCTGATAGCCCAAAACCATAGAAAATGCATTCACACTCCCTCCCCGCAAGTTTTCAACTAACAAATGTTTTTATATGTGTAGGTTTCATGGCGGAAAGAGCCTAAATGCTTTCAGTGGCCCAGGAACGTTAAATTTATGTTTGGATGATGATTCAAATAAATTAATTTCATTTTATAAAATGCCAGAGGCGAGATTTCAAGTCTCAACACCAACAAGTCATGATCCGTGGGGATCATAAAACCCTCCAGCAACATAAGAATGCCTCCTCGCACAGAAAACAGTCATAGACAGAAGACCTGATAAAGAGAGAAGGACAGCCAAAAGACTGCAACAAGAAAAATAGGGTTAAAAGGGCTAATCACAGTTTAGAAGACAAAATCATGAGAATTAGCCCGTAAATCAGAATTCAAATAAAAATGAATATGGGCAGCGCAAAGGATTTAATATTAAAAACTTTAAGATTAATTCCTAAAATCAAATATAAAGGCATAATAAACAAAAGAGATAGTAAAGAAAAGTTTAAAGGAAGTGAAGACAAACAGATAAAGGTCAGAGGATTAAAGGATGAAGTCAAAAGATCAAAAGGTTAATCAAAGGATTAATGAACAAAACAAAGTTAAAAGTTGGATAAAGAGAAGAGACAAAAAGACAGACAGTTAAAGGATAAAGCAAGATTAAAGTCCTGAAATAGAGTTTAAATATAAGACAGAGGCATATTAACCCAGAAATACATTCGAATGGCTAAGCCTATGGCAGTTACTCTTCTCAAAAGATATTTTTGCCACCTAGTGCTTTGTTTCCTTCAATAAAGCATTAGGCAGTTATTAAGCTGAGTCAGGGATATTTATATCTGCCAGATAGTTATTGTAAAAGTTATGAATAAACCTTAAAGTCAAACATTTCACCTATTTTTCCTTAGGAGTTAAGATAGAAGTTATTATTCAGAGAAATATCTGCAGATATTCCTGCATTGAGCCTTGCATGGTCTTCAAGGTTAGAAATTCATTAACTCTATAATAAATGACACTCAAACCCTACCTTAGCTTCACCCCCTCATTTGCAGCATAAATACTGCATCTGAACTCATTATCTTGTTGGCATTTGATGACTCTTTGAATTAATACATAGTCTCTTGGAAGTTGAAAAGATTTTGATGTCTTGGAACTCATGGATGCCCTGATTTGTTTATTGATGGAGGAGGCTAGATCATAGGATCCCTGAGCTTGGTTGTTGGTGAAGTGCTTCTAATATGTTATTTTTATTTCCTATTTCATTATTTTTCCACCTTTCTGTGTTGCAGTAGAGCAAAATATTTAGACTAAGAAATGTCTTTTGAAAGCACCTTAGTTCTGTTTGCTCTTCACTGCTTTAATTTTTTCCTCTACTAGGACATTTTAGAGAATTATTAATTGCTCTCTAGAGCCCTAAGCTTGTTTATTTCATGAATAGTTTAATACAGTTGGTATCAAACATGATTTATGGCTAGCCCTACTTATTTGATGTCACTAAAACACTATTTTTGAAGTCTCTCTCTAAAGTACCATTCTTTAAAATCTGCCAAAGAGGTTTTGTTTCGATCATACCCTTTGTACTTGCTTAACTAATTATCTTAGAGATCTTCATAGCTATAATAAAGGATGTTTAGGAGTTTTCTCTTCTATGATTACAACTATATGTGTGTCTTAAATGTTTTCCGTCCTTAAAGGTGAAATCACTAGAAGTTAAATGAGTTTCTCACCTTCTATATTTCATTGGAAAAGTTTGCCTTGAATAATTATCTACTTTAGTTGAATCAAAGAATTTATGGTTGTCCTTGTCTATTGATTGCCTCTACATGCTTATGACATTTAAGTCCCTCTGTTGAAAATTACATATGATTAAGGATTCTCAATTGCCCTTCGTCCTACTTTTCATTCTTACAATTGATGTCCATCTCATTACACCTGAAGAACCTTGAAGATCCACTGACCAAGTTAGATTTTCCCTATGATTCTCCCTGATCCGTTGATGAACTTATCATGAATTTCATTAGACTCCATTGCCCAATGACTTAGAGATCTCCTCATTCTATCTATGTTTTTTTATCATCATACCCAACCAAAACAAACAAAAAAACCCCACACTTAATAACTAGCCTAAAATCAACCCTTTAAAGAAAACAAGCTCATACCATTTGCAAACAAATAGAGAGATCCCTCTCTGAGTCCAGGAAGGCTAGGTTGTAGGACTCCAAAGACTGGTCTAATGTTACCCTGTCATTTGGTCTACCAATCTGCCAAATCACAGGACACCAACATAATGGCGATCACAGTGGGACTTTTTGAGTAAGTCACAAGCTAAAACATTCTACATCCATAAATTTATTGCCACCTCAAAACCATCACTAACACAATGGTGATCATGATGAGACTTTCTGAGTCAGTAGCAATATAAGTATACCTTAGGACTTCGGAAACTCTTATACACTCATTTGACCCTCAGTTAAGCTTAAGAACATCCACTGATAACCAAGAGTAGACTTTGTTTGTTTCACCATCTTAGCTAAATGATTATTCAGGTATAGAACACTCTTACAGACCTTAGGGCTACATAAAAAACTCAGAAAACCCTAAAAACATTCCCAGATTGGATTTTTGTCGGTTATTGGTGGTAGACCATACACGTTATCTTCAAAATAATCAAAAATATCCACCTGGAAACTCCACTAGCCCCAGTAGGCCTATAACTTCACTAGCTCTCTTTAGACTTCCTTAGGATTGTGTTAAAGCAGCCCTGAAAAGTTTAAAAGCCTAGTCCCATATTATATAGTTTCCTAAAATACTAAGAGAGGTCAAACTTCTGAGAACAGTCCTTAAACTTTCAGCCTCTCTAAATTTTGAGTTTGAAATCTGGCTTCACATAGGATTAATACCAGATCTCATCCAGACCCAAATTCTCCTACTATAGTTGATGATCCAGAAAATATTTTGTGGAAAAATTCTAAATCTAAAAATTTAACTACTAATAGGACTATTCAAAGAACAAGATCTGTCCCTGAACACCTTACAGTCTTGAAAAATCCTCGGTTTGACTTGTATCATACAAAAAGCCTATTTAGAACCAAGTCACATAGTGATATTGACCAGGTTGACCTTGAGCCCACAGATTTGTAGCAGAGTTCTAGTAGAGAAGCCTCTCCTTCAAATAGCAAATTTGCTCAAAATCAGCTTGCTGGTCCAAGTACTTCCACCACACCCATCCATACTTCCACTATTCAAAATACTCCATTTTATCCCTCATTCCCTTTCACAAATCCACCTCTTGTAAATATTCCATTTTCTCCCATCATGGCAACATGGTATGCCCCATTAGTGTTACCACAACCTCTGGTTCCTTTACCAAATGATTATCAATCCAGAATTCCCCATTTCACTAGAACTGAATCTACTACTGCCCAACATCATGTAGATAAGATGGATGATGCCTTTGACTACATGGAAATAGAAGAAGATACCATTAAGATGAGAATCTTTGCTCAAATTTTAGGAGGAGAAGCCAAAAAATGGTTTAAAATCTTAACTCCTAATAGCATAAATGATCTCCCTTCTCTATACCAAACATTCATAAACAAATGGGAAATTAAAAAGAACCCTCTCCAAATCCTTTCATAATATAGAAAAATTAAAATAAATGCTGGGGAAAGCGTCCAAGATTATTGCACTAGATTTAATAGTGTTTACAATGCACTTCCCCCAAACATGAAACCCCCACTAAGCTTAGCCTTAGCCAAATTTCCTGAAGGTTTTGAACCATACATGGCCTATCAGCTAAGAGAAAGAGACCCGTTAAATTTAGAAGATATGCAGAGGGGAGCTATAAGTGTAGAAGAAAATATGATTGAGAAAATAGCTAGGTTGAAATAAAAAAAAAAAAGAGTTACATACAAAGATGAAACAATGGCATCAACCTCATCATATTATGCCAAAATTGATAACTTAGTGAGGGTAATGGAAAGGATGCTAGAAAGGATAAACTTAACTGAAAGAGCACCTCCTAGGGAGAACTAGAAAAATCCTCAAAACAGAAATAGAAATCCAAATTTCAGAAGAGATCCTACTCAGAATAGACAAAGAGATAATGACCAACAAATTAGGCCTCCTTTCCAAGACAATTATGTATATGAGGAAGAAAGAGAGACTGAAAGGTTGGAAGAAAATCATGTAAATTTGATAGGATTTGACAGTGAGAGTGATGTTTTTCTCACTGAAGAAGAAAAATCATTCTTTTCCTCAGACCAAACTTAAAACAACCATGAGGATTCTGAAGATTATCAATTAGGATTTGAAAATGCTATAATGGAGGTTCACACACAATATGATCTTTGGATAAAAAGGAACCAAGAGACTTCCAATGATAAAAGCATAGACACTGCTATTAGAAAAACTTCAGAAAATATTCCTAAAATGACAGCAAATAGTGCCAACACTATGACCAAGAAAGCTGATCTGAACAAAGATAAAACCAGCCAGCAAAGTGTTGACCAAAGCTGCCCTAGTACTTCAGCTAGTGGTCCTAAGAAATCTGTCCAAAATAACAGTCCTAATAAAACTCAGCAAATCAGAATCGCTGAAAAGACTGTGTGACAAAACAGATGTAAATATGTCAAAAACATTAGCACCTTTCAGCCTTGAGGGAGAAATTGCCAAGATCAAAATTAGCATACCCTTAGCTAAATTAGTAACCCAGGATGTATATAAAAATTAAGTATTGAAAGCTTTGAATATAGGAAATGATACTGATACTTTAAACTTAACAGATGATAAACCAGAATTGTTGTTTGGTCCTAAAGTAGAAGGAAAATACCAAGAAGTGGTTGTCCCTCCCTTCTATGTTATCTTAAACATACATGATAAAATCTTGCACAATGCCATGCTAGACTCTAGTGCCTCTCACAACCTCATGCAAATAGTGGTGATGGAGAGATTAGGCCTAGAAATTACTAAACCTTACAAAGATCTATATTCTTTTGATTCAAGAAGAGTCAAATGCTTAGGTCTAATCAAGGATTTATGTGTCAATCTGGCACAAATTCCTGTTAAAGGTCTAGTTATGGACATAGTAGTAGCTGACATTCCCCCAAAGTATGGCATGCTTCTATTCAGATCATGGGGAGACAAACTTCAAGGGAGCCTTCAAATGGACATGTCTTATGCTACCATCCCAGTTTTTAACCAAACCAGAAGATTATACAGGGAATCCCATATGAAATATATGGTAAGAAACATACATAGGCCAAAAAATACTCCTGTTTATTCTATTCATTCAAATCTAGGTTCTTTTATCTTGTACAATGAAGATGAAATCAACAAACAAGAAAAGGAAAATGAGAAAGAGTTAAGCCAACGCGAATAGTCAAATTTGTCCTCAAATCAAGAACATAACAGCTCAAACTTTAGCAGCCTTGAACAGCAAAATGATAGTGAGCATGAGATAGAAACACTTTGGAAAATGAGTTTTGATGGCTCTTGTAGCAAAACAGGTTCTAGAGCTGCTGTGTGGATACATAATACAAACAAAGGATATTCCTACAAACTTGATTTCCAATGCACCAATAACATTGTAGAATATGAAGCTCTCCTCCTCGGCCTACATTTGCTTAAAGATTTAGAAGCCAAGAAAATATTAGTCCAAGGAGATTCAGAGCTGATTATTAGGCAAATAAAAGGGGAGTATTCAGCCAAAAACCCAAGATTAAGAGAATATAGAAATGCTTCCATAGATCTCCTGAAAACCTTTGAAAAATATGAACTCACTTTCATCCCTAGAGCCCAGAATAACCTTGCAAATGAACTTGCCTTTACTGCCAGCAATTTTCAAATACCCCAGGTAAATGAATAATTCAATTTCAAAGTAAAATATCGGCCTATAGTGCCTGCTAATGAAAACTATTGGCAAGTGTTTGAGGGTGATAAGCACATTGATGATTTTCTGCAGTCAAAAAATGATTTTGTTGAACCAACACCTAACTCAAGCCATGAAGAAGACTATTTTGATGAAAAACAAGTCCATAAAATAGAGTTGTCATCTACTTCTGATATAAATCAATTTGGACATCTTTATAAGGCAGAATTACTCAACACACCAGATCAAAATGACCTTGAGGTTTTACAATGGAAAAATGATACAATACCAAGGGGCCTTACACCATTAGAGGAGATTTTTTATTTCAATGATGTAGCTAAAAAACCAAATATGGAGCCTACAAAAACTAATGTAGAAGAGCATAACATAGGTAGCATGAATGAACCCAAAATGATCAATTTATCTAACACTCTTCCTACTCATATCAAACAGGAATATATTGAAATTTTCAAAGAGTTTGGAGATGTGTTTGCATGGGGGTAAAAAGATCTAAAATCATATGATACTAGCATTATTCAACACTAAATTCCTCTTAAGGAAAATCAGAAACCTTTCAAACAAAAAATAAGAAGGATAAACCTGGTTTTATTACCTTTAGTTGAGAAAGAGATTAAAAAGATGTATAATGTTGGAATCAAATTTCCCCTTAGGTACTCACAGTGGGTTTCCAGCCTTGTGTCTGTTAAGAAGAAGACCGGGGATATTAGGCTTTTCTTTGACTTTAAAAACCTGAACAAAGCCTCCCTGAAAGATAATTATCCCTTGCCTAAAATGGATCAATTGGAGCTAAGAGAATATCACTCTTGGATGGGTTTTCAGGCTACAACCAAGTGCTAGTACTCCCAAGTGGTCAACACAAAACTTCCTTCACCACACCTTGGAGTACATTCATGTATGTTAAAATGCCATTTGGTTTGATGAATGCAGGGGCCACATTCCAAAGGGCCATGGACATAGCTTTTTCAGAAGACATAGGCTATTTCATAATCATTTACCTTGATGATATCACTATTTACTCCAAAACTTATAAAGAACACTTAGCTCATTTGAGGAAAGTTTTTGAGAAATGTAGAAAATATGGCTTATCCTTGAATCCCAAGAAAACACTCTTTGGTCTCCAAGAAGGAAAGCTCCTAGGACACATGATCTCTGAAGAAGGAATCAAAGTAGATCCCAAAAGGATTGAAGGCATATTGAAAATCATCCATCCTAGAAACGTCAAAGAGTTGCAATCTTTCATTGGGAAGATCAACTTTTTGAGAAGGTTCATCCCCAACCTTGCTGAACCTTTGAGGAATATCACAAATATGCTAAAAAAGAAAACAGGAGTTAAATGGACCTTAGAAGCCAAACAGTCATTTGAACTATTGAAACAAGCTCTCACTCAAACATCAATTCTTATCAGTCTTGATTTCACCAAGGATTTCTACATTTTTTCATTTACATCTTAGCACACCATAGTTGTAGTGTTGTTGCAAAATAATAATATAGGGCAAGAACAATCAATATCATTTTTTAGTAAAACCTTAAGATATGCTCCACTCAAGTATAACATCATGGAGAAAAAAGCCTTAGCCTTGATAAAAGCAGTGAAAGATTTCCGAGTCTACATTTTACATTCTCATATCATTGCTTTTATCCCACATACAGTTTTCAAGGACATTCTAAATCAAGACCCTAATGGTAAAAGGGGAAAATGGATTTCCATTATATTAGAATATGATTTAGAAATCAGGCCTACCAAGCTAATTAAAGGACAGGGATTAGAAAAACTCATGGCAGAATTAAATTTCCAAGTATTAGACATGAATATGATTGATGTTTTGGAAGAAACAAAAGAATTCACAGCTCCATACATTGAAGAAATATTTTTGAATTCTTTGTGGTATGTTGATATCATATATGTACTTCTTTATCTTAATACTCCTCCTTCTCTATCAGAGATTAAAGCTATATTCTTGAAATAGAAAGCTTTAATTACTGCATTTTAGATGGAGTGTTATATTGGAAAAATGTTGTTGGCATATTGCTTAAATGTTTTCTTGAGAATGATGCAGGAAAAATCATGCACGAGTTGCATGACGGAGAATGTGGAGGCCACCTCTACTGGAAGACCACAGCAAACAAGATTCTTAGAGCTGGCTATTATTGGCCCACCCTTTTCCCTGATACTCAAAAACTAGTCATGACTTGCCATAAGTGTCAAAATTTTTATGGCAAAAGGAAACTCCTGCCTTTACCTTTGCATCCCATCAGTATTGAGGCTCCCTTTTAACAATGGGGTTTGGACTTTATTGGAGAAATTCACCCAACCTCATCTTCCCAACATAAGTGGATCCTTACTATCACTGATTATTTTACCAAATGGATAGAGGCTATCCCTTCTAGGAATGCTACTGACTCAGTCATTATCAAGTTCCATGAGACCAACATACTATCCCGATTTGGTTGTCCTATAAATATCATTACAAACAATGTTGTTGCCTTTAAATCCAAAACAATGGTTGATTTAATCTATAAATATCATATCACATTAGGGCATTCCACAGCTTACTACCCTCGGGGTAATGGCCTAGCTGAATCCTACAATAAAAGCCTGATCAACATTATCAAAAGACTGCTGGAACAAAAGCAGAAATCATGGCGTAGTAAGTTGGTTCATGAATTATGGGCTGATAGGCTAACCACCAAGAAATCAATAAATATGTCTCCCTATCAGCTGGTATATGGCATGGATGCAGTCTTCCCAATATCTTTAGGAGTTCCAGTCATGAAACTCCTCCAAGAAGTGAAATCAGGAGAAAATGACATGCAGAGAAGGTTGAATAAAACCATTCATTTACAGCAGTCAAGGGAGGAAGTGTACAAGATGACACAAGCAGTTCAAGACAGCATCAGAAATATCTTTGATAGAAGGACCAAAGCTAATAATTTACAAGTTGGAGACGCAGTTTTAAAATGGGATTCTAGGAGGGAAGACAAAGGTAAACATGGTAAATTTGAGAATTTCTGGAGAGGGCCTTATATCATTCATTCAATTAGGGGTCATAATGCTTTATTTTTACAAGGACTAAATGGAGAAGAATTATTTGGAGTTCATGTCAATGGTAGGATGCTTAAACACTATTTTTGTCAAGATTCCTAGCTTCAAAGTTTTCATTAATTGTACATAAACATTACATGAAAAAATAACAGAAAGATTCAAAAAACAATGAAAGAAAAGAAAAAGAGGGCAGATTCAAAAGAGGTACAATCCCATACCTAAAAACAATACTACTGAAATTGTGAAAGCCTAAATGCCACTACTGATTCAAAATGATATCTTGTTCATTCATCTAGCTTAATCATGGCTGAACATGCTTTAAATTTATTTTGATAAGTTAGTGAAAAAAATGATTGTCAAAGTTATTTCAAACTTGACTTATTAAGAAAGATAGATTAGGAAATAAAAGATATTGGTTCCACATGCTTAAAACAGAACCAAAGAGAAAGATAAGGATACATTACAAATGATAGATTACAGCCTTATCTTTCTAATTAATTTTATGCAAAATAATGTTTGTGTGAAGCTTGTTCCAATGCCACAAACCATGGTAAGTCAAACTGCCTAATCCTGATTTGAACCATGCTTTAAATTTCATATCAATAGTTTAGAGAATCAAGATTTCCAAACAGCTTAATCTTGGCAGTGAAATAGTCTAGGTAGAGAATAAAAGAGTTCACTAGTTTAATCTGAACTCTTGGAAGTAATAAGGATAGAAGTAGATAGTTTATTTCTGTTTTCAAAATAAAAATGTCAAGAGTTTGCCATTTCAAGTGCACTCAAAGAAGAAAAAATGTTAGAACAAGTAGGATTGGGTAGGTAGAAATGTTGTTGAAAAAATCATATGTTGCAGATTATTAAGATCATCATTTCAAATGAAATGTTAGCAAGTAAAAAGAAGGAAAAATATGCCCAATGGAAGAGGCACTAATCTGCAAAAACTCAGAGATTTGATAAACTAAAAGTTTTGGACACCTCCAAAAGAGAGCTGCCCTCCCCAAGTGGAGCCACTGTTAGTCATCAGTAATTTTTGTTGATATCAAAAGATGACTAAGTTATGATCCTAGATTTCTAAAAACAAAATTTGAGAAATATTGTGAGTTTTAGAAATCTCACTACCTTCATTATCCAAAGTTAAACTATTTTGACTAAATTTATCATTTTTTGCCTTCCTAAGGTTTACCTCACTGCTACAAAGAAGGACTTAATTATTGGGCATGTTTGCCTCATTTCACTACCTCACCCTCTGTCTCATCCATGGCCTTTTTCCTCTAAAAAACCCATTTCTTCCTTTCCTCAAAAAACCCTCATAAAACCCCTATATTCATCATTTTTTCTCTAAAAAGTATTTAAAAATGTAAAAGTTCACTTTTACATTGTTTTAAACTAAATTTTTAGCCTATCGGGTCTTTAATTTTTACCTATATAAAACTATGTTTTTATATTTCAAACCCGCTCTTTTATAGGCCTTAAGCCCCTTTTTCCTCTAAACCAGCCCCCTCGCATTCACGAGACCACGACCTCTGCTATCCCATTAGCCCCTTCCCGTAAGAAATTATGCCACAGCCCTTTCATTTCATACACCCCCAAACCTTATAATAGGCACCCCTTAACCTTTGAAAAATTGAAAGCGGGCCTCACCTTCCACTATACCCCCAGTGCCCTTCTCTTAAACCTTACCACTTAATGCATATCGTTAATGTTTCAAAACCCTGGGCCCCATGCTTTTTTTTAACCCCGCCATCCAACCACAACTCGACACCTGTCCTCGACTTCCGCTGACCCAACCCATTATTCGTCATCTCCCGATGCACGATAGTCATCGATCTCCCATCCCGAAATCCGACGGCCCATATTGCATATCGCAAATAAATTTGCGATGGGCTTAGTATTTCATGATACACGCGAAATCAGTGGTTTTTCCCCTCCACGTGTCATTCCCTGAGACGTATTGTGCAGTCGCCGCCCTAAACCATTTACCGCTTATTTCTCACGTGATAAACCACTCTAGTTTTCAAAAACCACCGCCCTCTGCTCCATTTTTCAAAAGCTTCTCGCCTCCATTCAAACTCATGCCTAGTTCTGCCTTCGAAACCTTGCCCCCTGGACCATTTCTTCCTCTGCAAGGCCCTCTAACAGCCCAAAACCATAGAAAACACATTCACATGCCCTCCACGCAGATTTTCAACTAACAAATTTTTTTATATGTGCAGGTTTCATGGAAGAAAGAGCCTAAATGCTTTCGGTGGCCCAAGAATGTTAAATTGATGTTTGGATGACAATCCAAATAAATTAATTTCATTTTATAAAAGGCCAAAGGCGAGATTTCAAGTCTCAACAGCAACAAGTCATGATTTGTTTTGATCATAAAACCCTCCAACAACATAAGAATGCCTCCTCGCACAGAAAACAGTCACAGAAAGAAGGCCTGATAAAGAGAGAGGGACAGTCAAAAGACTGCAACAGGAAAAACAGGGTTAAAAGGGCTAATCATAGTTCAAAAGACAAAACCATGAGAATTAGCCCGTAAAGCAGAAGTCAAAGAAAAATGAAGATGGGCAGTGCAAAGGATTAAAGATTAAAAACTTTAAGATTAAGTCCTAAAAGCAAATACAAAGGCATAATAAACAAAAGAGATAGTAAAACAGAGTTTAAAGGAAGTGAAGACAAACAGATAAAGGTCAAAGGATTAAAGGATGAAGTCAGAAGATCAAAAGGTTAATCAAAGGATTAATGAACAAAACAGAGTTAAAATCAGGATAAAGAGAAGAGACAGCAAGACAGACAGTTAAAGGATAAAGCAAGGTTAAAGGCCTGAAACAGAGTTTAAATATAAGATAGAGATAGATTAACCCATAAATACATTCAAATGACTAAGCCTATGGCAGTTACTCTTCTCAAAAGATATTTTTTCCACCTAGTGCTTTGTCTCCTTCAATAAAGCATTAGGAAGTTATTAAGCTGAGTCAAAGATATTTATATCTGCGAGACAGTTATTTTAAAAGTTATGAATAAACCTTAAATTCAAACATTTCACCTATTTTTCCTTAGGAGTTAAGATAAAAGTTATTATTCAGAGAAATATCTGCAGATATTCCTGCCTTGAGCCTTGCATGGTCTTCAAGGTTAGGAATTCATTAACTCTATAATAAATGATACTCAAACCCTACCTTAGCTTCACCCCCTCATTTGCAGCATAAATAATGCATTTGAACTCATTATCTTGTTGGTATTTCATGACTCTTTGAAGTAATATATAGTCTCTTGGAATTTGAAAAGAAATTAATGTCTTGGAACTCGTGGATGTCGTGATTTGTTTGTTGATGGAGAAGGCTAGATCACAGGATCTTTGAGCTTGGTTGTTGGTGAAGTGATTCTAATCTGTTATTGTTATTTCCTGTTTCATTATGTTTCCACCTTTCTGTGTTGCAGTAGAGCAAAATATTTAGACTAAGAAATGTCTTTTGAAAGCACCTTAGTTCTATTTGTTCTTCACTGCCTTAATGTTTTTCTTTGCTAGGACATTTTAGAGAATTCTTAATTGCTCTCTAGACCCCCTAAGCTTGTTTATTTCATTAATAGTTTAATACTGTTGGTATCAAGCATGATTTATGGCTAGCCCTGCTTATTTGATGTCACTAAAACACTTTTTTTGAAGTCTCTCTCTAAATTACCATTCTTTAAAGTCTGCCAAAGAGGTTTTGTTTCGATCATACCCTTTGTACTTGCTTAACTAATTATTTTAGAGATCTTCATAGCTATAATCAAGGATGTTTAGGATTTCCCTCTTCTCTCATTACAGTTATGTGTGTGTCTTAAATTTTTTCCATCTTTGAAGGTGAAATCACTAGAAGTTAAATGAGTTTCTCGCCTTCTATATTTCATTGGAAAAGTTTGTCTTGAATAATTATCTGCTTTAGTTGAATCAAATAATTTATGGTTTTCCCTATCTATTGATTTCCTCTACATGCTTATGGAATTTAAGTCTCTTTGTTGAAAAGTACATATGATTAAGGATTCTTAATTGCCCTTCGTCCTACTTTTCATTCTTACAATTGATGTCCATCTCATTACACCTGAAGAACCTTGAAGATCCACTGACCAAGTTATATTTGCCCTATGATGCTCCCCGATCCATTGATGAACTTATCATGAATTTCATTAGACTCCATTTCCCAATGACTTAAAGATCTCCTCATTCTATCTATGTTTTTTTATCATCATACCCAACCAAAAGAAACAACAAAACCCCACACTTAATAACTAGCCTAAAATCAACCATTTAAAGAAAACAAGCACATACCCTTTGCAAACAAATAAAGAGATCCCTCTCTGAGTCTAGGAAGGCTAGGTCCTAGGACTCCAAAGACCGGTCTGATGTTACTCTGTCATTTGGTCTACCAATCTGCCAAATCACGGGACACCAACAGAATCCATGGAATTTGACAATATTTTCTGTTACGATGTGTACAATTTCTATCCATGTACCAAGACCTCCAGCTTAAAATGTAAGAAAGTTGCCATCAGTCCAATCGAAGTCTAAGGTCCACTCGATCTTCCTAAACCTACTTCGAATTCAACAATTTTTGTAGCTGAGGGTCCATCTGATCTTCGCAACCCTAGTTTGAATTCAACGATCTCTGGAAACAGTAATTCTATTGCAGTAAGTATTAAAATCTGTTTGTTTATATGATACTTTTTGTGGTCTTAAATTTTACGTTTTACAATATTTACATATATGTAGAAATTTCAACAGTATATCCTCCACTTTTTCTTGAAATTTTCAATTTTCTGAGATTTCATTCTTATTGGAGTTTCTTCCGAATTCAGTTTCCTATGATTTTCCAAATAATGACATTGAATAATTCCTGAAATAGTAGAAAATCAATCATAATTGGACTGAGCATGTTTATATTTGTATTTATAAAAAAATTTACTATATTTTACATAAGATATTTTATTTACATTCAATCATATAGTAAATAACTTCTGTTTTCCCAAGAGTTTCACCCGCAGAAATTCAAAGATAACTACTGAACCACATGAATTAAGGCGTTTGAAGATTTATCATATAGTTAACAATTTGTGCTTTCTGAGAGTTATGTACAGAAATTTGGAGATCCACTACTGAAACACATAAATTAATGCATTTGAGGACTTAACATCTATCTGTTAAAAATTGAATAATAATAGAATTATCTTTTGTCGATATTCTAAAGACATTATGATACTTTACAAACCTTGTCAAAAAATCATTAGGAAATATTTGATTTTATTTATTAAAAAATAATTAGGAAATATTTAATTTTAGTTATGAAACATATAAATGCTTGAGAAAGGATCATGAACAAAGTCACATAGGAAAGTGATGTCTAATGAGCCTCACATGTCAAGGTAGTTGGATAGTTATGGGCGAGGATGTTACCAACCCATAACTTTTTGAGAGATAAAATTTCTCATAAAATGAAACTTAGGAGGTATAGAGAATCTACCATGATCTTGAAGGAGAAGAAGAAGAAAAAAAAAAGGAAAAGAAAGATATTGAGACCAACTTCTATGTTGGTTGGCTAGATGGATTTGTGTTAACAATAGAATTTTCCTGGCTAAGTCTGATGTGGACTATATAGTTGCTGGAAGATTGTTATGTGTAGTACTATCAGAAAATACCCTGCTTGTAAGGATAGCTCAGGGGAGATGTAGTGTTGATACTGATTTTGTTGGTAGGGAGGACACACATTTCTTTCCATGTGGCTTTGTGACCCTTGTGTAAGCTGACTAAGGCAACAAATAACTAATGCACTAATTTTTCTATTATTGTTTTCATTTGAAATAGATTCTTGAAATATACTGATAAATATTGAAAAGAATAAATTGTGTGGAAGAGCTAGTTGCATTCTTAAGTTATTGATGCCACAGTAAAACTTGGTGCAGTTAAGTGGCCAACCTTAATCCAAATAACCCTTCTCTCAAAATCTTTGATCAAGCTCATTTTATTAAAGGTGTGAAACCCTAACATGGTTGTAGAGCAGAAACTTCACGAATGGTGAGCCAAACGAGCTCCGGGAGGGGCGGTAGGCGGTTACCACTAACTCTGCCATTATTTTTTCACTATCAATCATTAGGTCTAGTTCGAGAGTCAATGATCCTTCCCTAATCCTGAGGGCCTATACTACCAAGTAGTATGGTTGGGAACAACCTCAAAAAGCTTCATAGACTTAACAACAACTCGATCAATGTACATTGCAAACACAAATGAATGACCATAATAGTAGGTTTAATGCTACCCATATTGCTAATTATATTTGTTGGATGCAGTTAAAAAATAATGTTTGTTATCTTCGGTGGGGAAAATTTTCTAAGGAACTCTTTATAACAAAATTTACATCATTGCTACTATGTATTCCCTATATATGTGAGTAAAAGGAGAAAGTTCAGTGACTCATCAATAGTTTTCCTATATTCATGAAGGAACTTTTGGAATTTGACAACCCTAAAACAATGGGTGAAGTTATTATAAAGGCATGAATATTTTCCCATCCAATGAGGTAGAAGGAAGATGGAAGAAAAAAGTGAATTGAAAAGAAATGGGGTAAGCCTTGGAAAAATTTTAAAGAGTTGAAATCTACCAACTTTAAAGGCTCCTACAAAAATCAGTAGAACAAAAATGTCTCAAGGACCCAGAAAAAGTTTAAGTCACAAAATGAATTAAAATATAGTGAAAAACCTATCAAATCTGAGAGCTAGATCTCCATTTAAGTGTTAGGGATGTGAGGGACCACATTATGTCAAAAATTGCCCTTACCTAAAAAGGGACAAAGTAGGTAGCAGAAATTAGAGTAGGGAAGTAGTAAGGAATTTTCCCAAGATTAAAACTACACTGGAAGATGACCACGCAAAGTACCAACCAACCATGGTGGAGCTTGAAGGTGAAATTTTCAGCCAAATTGTGTCTATTTTAATTGATTCAGGAATTATTCTAAGTTAAATAAGTCCTAATATTGTAGAAACATTATATTTGCAAAACATCAAAGTTAAAAATCCATGACTGGTACAACTAGCCATAGGCGCTAAAAGTATGCTAGCTAAGGTAGACAATTGTATAGTAGAGCTCGAAGTCCTGCCAATAATGGTAAAATTAAATGTTTTACCCCTAGTATCATCTGACATTTTAATTGGTATGGACCCGATAGAAAAACACTAGTCTCTCATAAATTGTAAAGACAAAAAAATTAGTTACTTGAATGAAAAAGGTATGAGGCAAAATGTATTATTAAGGAGTGTCAAATCTATGTAGTATAAGTGGGGTATACAAATTCTAAAGAAAATATTGCCCCGTTAGAAGATATTCCTATTGTAAAAGACTTTATTGATGTTTTTTGTGAAGATATTCTTAGAATGCCTCCTAAAAGGGACATATCATTGAAATTTTTTCTCCCGTATCTAGAGCACCTTACCGCATGAGTGTCCCAAAACTCACTAAACTAAAAACACAATTACAAGAGTTACTTGATAAGAAATACATTCTCCCAAGTGTCTCACTTTGGGGAGCTCCAGTAATTTTTGTGAGGAAGAAGGATGAAACCCTACAGTTGTGTGTTGATTAAAAATAACTAAATAACCTAGCATTTAAAAACAAATACCATTTATCATGTGTTGATGATTTATTTGACCAGGTAAAGGGGGCTATTGTATTCTCTAAAATTGGCGCGGGTTCAACACATCATCAAATAAGAATTAAGGAGGAATATATATACAAAAAAACTTTTAAAAATCTCTATGGGAACTATGAATTTGTAGTTTTTCACTTCAGACTAACTAATGCCCCAATAACTTTTATGTGTGTCATGAACATCATATTTCTTCAATATCTCGATAAATTTGTGTTGATATTTATAGACAGCATACTTGTTTATTGACGAAATAAGGATGAGCATAAAAAGAAACTGAAAATTATTTTTCAAACCCTAAGGGAGCATCAAATGTATGTAAAATATAGTAAGTGTGAATTTTACAAATAAAAAATTCTATATTTATGACATGTCATTACTAAATATGGAATCACTGTAGACCCAAAAAAAAAAAAAACTATAATGGAATGGTGTGTTGCTAAGAGTATAGTTGATATAAGATCTTTCATGGGGCTGGTTGGGTACTATAAGTGATTTATAGTAAGGATTCTCAAAATTTTCTTATCCCATTACCTCCTTAAAAAATAAAGGAAGAACTTTCAAGTGCACAGTTGAGTGCAAAAATAGTTTTGATCAATTAAAACACTTAATTAATATTGCCCCCATTTTAAGAATTGTTGACCCAAATAAGGAGTTTACTGTATGTAAATATGTTTGTAAGGAGGGTGTAGGGGAAGTATTGATGCATGAAGGAAGATTTGTAGCTTATGAGTCTTGAAAACTCAAGGAACATAAATATAAATACTCAACTTATGATATGGATTTAAGAACAGTGTTTTGCACCTTAAAAATGTGGTGACACTAGCTACATGGTAAAAGATTCCTATTGATGACATACCACAACAATTTAACTAATTATTTTAAACATCCCACTTTGAACACTCCACAAGCATGCTTAATTGATGTTCCGAGCGAGTTTGAGTTTGAAATTAAACATTTAAAAGGAAAGGAGAATCAAGTAGCAAATGCCTTGAGTAGGAAGAATTTTTTTTATGAAATCTCATTTAGTGAAGTAGAAACTTCCTTTAAAGAACAGATTAAAGAGGTTGCTCAAATAGATCCTAAATTTTTATTCTTGTAGCAACAAGCACAAAATCTAAATATAAGTGAACGACAACTTGGATATGAGGTAAATAAAGAGAACATGTTAATTAATTGAAACAAAATGTATGTCCCCAATCAGGTGAGCATCAAGCAATTAATTCTAAATGAGTACCATAAAATCTGTTATGCAGCCCACCCCGGCTACCAAAATTTGATCACTGCATTAAGAAAGGAGTACTTTTTGTTGGGCATGAAGAAGGAAGTGGATAAATATTTAGCTAATTCCTTAGAATGCAAATAGGTGAAGGTCGAACACCAGCACCCAACTAGATTTCTCCACCCATTTCCTATCCCGGAATGGAAGTGGGAGATTATCACACTTGATTTTATTACTGGCCTACCTAAGACCAAGAAACAAAAAAAATATATAATGGTAGTAGTAAATAAATTGAGTAAGTCTTTTCATTTTATACTAATGCAATCTACCTATAAAACAATTCAAATTGCTAACATATTTATGAAAGATATTTCAGTTTGCATGGGATATGAGAAGCGGTAATTATTGATAGGGACGTAAAATTTACATCTTAATTTTGGAGAGATTTTTTTAAGGGAATAGGTACTCATGTAAAATTTAGTACTACATACCACCCTCAAATACATGGCCAGACTGAATGAGTGAATCAAGTAATCAAGGATATGCTGAGAATGTATGTTATGGAGCAGTTGGCTAAGTGGGAGGACTACATACACCTCGTAGAATTTTCCAACAATAAAAAATGTCACGCTTCCCTACATATTATCCCATTCGAGGTGTTATGTGGATGTAGATGTATTTCACCTATAAATTCGGGTGGCCCTAAATACAAATTGATTTTGGGACCTCAAATGTTGGAAGATATGGAGGAAGTAGTGAGAAAGGTAAGATGAATCTGAAGCCTACCCAAGGCAAATAAAAAAAATTATTCTAATTAAAAGCGAAGCCACCCAAAATTTCAATTTGGGGACCACATGTGTGTATGAGTAAAACCTAAGAAAAACACCTTGCGTTAGGGAGGGTGTGTCGAACAAGCCCCCCGATTTTGTGTTTGTTTTAAAAAATTGGCCCAAATTGGGCCTGTGGCTTATCAACTAGATTTTCCTAGCCAAATACATGTACATAATGTATTTCATTTTTTTGTTGAATAAATATATATATATAATCCTCAACATGTTATCAATTGGAAGGATAAATGAGTAACTCAATTGGTAATCAATATGTGTGTGTGTGTGTGTGTGTGTTATAAATTTGTTGGTTGATAAAAACTAACAGGTACTAAGTAACTCAATGATTGTGATTATAGGTTGAATCAAACCATGAGTTCCTAATCAAACCACTATGTATACTTGATTGAAGAGAAGTAATGCTACAGAGAGTTATCACCCAAGTTAAAGTGTAGTGAAGGAACTTTAGCCCAAAAGAGGTTATTTAGGACGATGATAAATTTATGAAAGAAGTGTACCCAATTTTGTTTTGAGGATTTGAAAAAACCAATATGGTTTTTTTCTCAATATGGGGGAAGATGTAACATCCCCTAGTAACTTGTAAATATTAAATTGCTACAGAAAGGTATTATGATACTTTGCAGACCATGTAAAGGTCAAACAATAATTAGGAAACATTTGATTTTATTTATGAAACATATAAATGATTACACAAGGATCATGAACAAAGTCATATTAGAAAGTGATATCGAATGAGCCTCACATATCATGGTATTTGGAAAGTTATGTGCGAGGTGGTTACCTTTCCATAACTTATCCACCAGAAATAAAAGGTCCGAGAAAACAAAACCGAGAGGGTACAACAAACCTTAGGTGACCTAAAGGAGAACTACAAATAATTGGAAAATAAAGTTACTGATATAGACTTATGAGCTAGTTTCCCATATGGATCTATGTGAACTATAGAAATTTCCTCGGCTAAGTATGGTTGGGACGAGATAGTCATTTGAAGATTGTTCTATGCAGTACTATCTACAGGAAAATAATCTATTTATGAGAATAGCTCGAGGAGAGATGTAGTGTTGAGACTGATCTCATTTGTATGGAGGGAAAACATTTCTTTCCATGTGTCTTTTTAACCCCCATGTAAGCTGACTAAGGCAACAAATAAGTGCAATACTAATCTATCTATTATTGTTTTTATTTGAAATAGATTCTTGATAGATACCAGTAACTATTGAACATAATAAATTGTGTGGAAGAACTAGTTGCATTCTTAAGTTATTGATGCTAATGTTCTTGATAAAGAAAATGTACAAAGTCTCGTTGAAGACAGATAAACCCTAATGGGATTATCAACTCGGAGACAAGGAGTGTTAGGTTCTATGTATAGTGGGAAATAGTCAAAAGAAGATAGGTAAATGGAGGGGTATTCCATAACTTAGGTTAATTATATACGAAATATTTAGTATTTCCACATAGAAGGAGCTTGGGGTTACTCTCCTAGCCTAGCCTAGCCATCACAACATTTTGTAGAAAGTCCCTCTTTCCTCTAGGTTTTCACATAACTAAACACCTAGAATTAATTTTTTATGGAAACTAAAGAAATTAAAATCCCAAAATGAAATAGATACTATGCATGATAAACAGAATAATACTAAATTCATAAACCTTAGCTCATATGTCATCTTCTAAAAATAATGCTTTCATGTTGTATGTCGTATAAGAAAATTATGAAATCAATCTGTTTATGCAACAATAACTCTAGTACCAGAAATGTCATAGCTTATGACAGATGTAGAACTGAGAAAACATGTACACCTTTGAAAACAAAGAACCAACTTGAAAATAATGCAATCATATAACAAAATTATTTCATAAAACAACAAGTCAGCAGTAACTAATATCCATTTAAAAATAAGATATATTCAATTAATGAATGAGTCTTTCAAAGAAATACTCTGATTTATAACCAGTTACGACTCGAGGCAAAGAGTCCAAGTAATTACTCCTAAAGGAAATATGTTCAATTGCGGTGCAAAAAATATGTGACTCAATAGGTTCTAGAATATGACAGTAAGCTGAAAACATTAACCTACAAACTTTTTTTGCAGTTGTTTAGCTAATTAACTCATAAATCCATTTCACAGAGTAGTTACTTCTCAGGAACCATTCTTCCTTAAATAAACCATTGAATCATTTATAAATCCTCAAGAGGAAAGAAGCTCCATTTCCTCATATATTGGAACGACAATCATACCTAGAAGAAAGGAAGAGAAGAAACCCTCATTAATCCTTTTCATATCTTGAATCCATTAAGAGGTAACATTAATGGATTAGGTACCTACGGGCATAAAAAAATTGTTGTCAATGAACAGACAGGAACTTTGACGAAACATAGATATGAGAAAATTGTGATGACCAAAAAACATATGGGAAAAATACGAGCCTGAGAGGGCCTAGTCCAACTCCTTCAATTTTTGTAGACCTGGAAGAAGCTGATACACCATTATAACAAATTCAAAGAGTAATCAGGAAGTCGCAAACCCTTAAAGGAAGGGTAACGAGGTTATGTGAAAGCAATTTTTCCAGCTCAGACCAACTATTGATACCTATTGAAACCCATGGTGAGGTAGATGCCCAATGCCCTATTACAAGAATAGACTCAGTTATATTCCTCATAGGTTGGTAGAGAAACCCTTGGATTGAATGCATTGGACCAAACAGAAGGATTTACCTGTGTGAAAATTCTTGCAATAACCCTTCTTGTTGCCACAGTAAAACTTGTTGCAGCTAAGCGGCCAACCTTAATCTAGATAACCCTTCTTTGGAAATATTTGATGAAGCTAATTTTCTGAAAGGCATGAAACCGTAACAGGGTTACAGAGCAGAACCCTCACATCTAGTGAGCTAAATAAGCTTCACGAGGCTTGAGGATGTGGTAGGTGGTTACCTCTAAATCCGCCCTTCTTTTTCCATGGTTGATCATTAGGTCCGATCGTAGAGTCATGGATTCCTTTTTGATCCTCACGACCTACACTACCAAGTGTATGGTTGGGAACAACCTATAGAAGTTTCATAAACTTAACAACAACTTGGCTAGTGTATGTGAAAAATGAATGACCGTAATAGTAGGTTTAATGCTAGCCATATTGCAAGTCATTTTTATTGGACGCAATTCAAAAAAATAATATTTTTTTATGTAAAACGCAACTTGTATAATTTACATAGCATGAAAAATATTCCCTATATTTCGATTATGAATAAATTCCAATTCATATGAATGACATAGTGAGCTTGGTGATTTATAAATTCATTTTATAGTGAATAATTTTTTTTGTGATTTTTTTTTTTTTAATTTTCCAGTCTTAGATTTCCACACTTAATACAATTTGATCATATCATGGTTTGTGTTATATTTCTACACTTGGAAAATGAATTTCTCCAAGAAATATATTTTTTACACATTTATTTGTTATATATTTAAATATTTATATATGTCTTTTATGTAATCCTTTATAGTTAAAATATGTTAATGAATGGATCTAAAATATGAAACAATTATAAGTACCAAAACTTTTTGATATTGTTATTAACATTTAAATTAACTCTAGCAATGGATTATTAGAAAAGTATTTAAATTTGAGTGCCTTAAGGCGAAGGGAAGCATGTACAATAGGTTAGATCAATCCATTCTCATCATTTTTGTGGAGAAATTGGTTATATTTATGCTAGCATGGATGTGATATTTCATGTAATATTTCAAATCCCTTTAACATGAAAAAATTCAAATGTTTGTGTGTAGAGAGAAAGAGGGAAACAGTTAACATTTTAAAAAACATTAATAATAAAATTAGGTATATATATGGAGAGAAGGGGAAGAATTATATTCTATGGATATATGTTTTCTATTTGTGAATATAAAGGTACATGTTAACATTTTAATTTGGGGAATGTGAATTAAATAAACTATTTAGATGTCCACTATATATTATATAAATCAAGTTAAAAATATATATATATTTCTTATAATTAAAATATTTTATTAAAGTTTTTCCCAAAACCATCATGGATCCATCTTAACTCTAGAACTTCCATGAGTGAAGAGGAATCAATTCTCTCAAGGTGAAAACCTTTCCTCAAGTTTTGCACTCAAAATGAGGTTTTCATCTTGATGTATTTGATCCCTTTTGGCGCTTGGCAGATCCAAAGTTAAGATGTATCTATTTTGGTTTAAAATAAAAGTTAAAATATTTAGTAAAGTGGAATTGTTTTTATATTTTTTTTATTAAGAGAATTTTTCTTTTCTTTAATATTCTACTAAATCATGTGTTATATTAAAGGTTTACTGAGTATGTGCGGGGGAAAAAATGGGGGCAAGGGGTGGGGGGGAGGAGGGGGTGTTCCTAGTGCATTTATCTTTTATTATTTCATTTTAAGTTGTTTTACATTTAAAATTTGTACAAATTTAGTTGTGCAGGAGAACATTTGGATAGTGTTGTGAAGCTATGTGCAATAAAAGTTTTGCAGAGGAAAGGTTATGTTCATAAAACATGTAAAACCATCCATATATATTTTAACTTTCTTGTGCAGGTAGGAAATTCACTTTAGACACTCTTCCGTTTAAAACTTTTACAGATATAGTTATGCGCAAGAGTAGTTTATTTTAACTAGGAACAAAATGCTTAGTTCGTAATGTAATATGCACAATTAAAGAGAGTGGTTTATAAATGATAAATAAAGAATACTTCACATTTTCCTTGTTGGTGGCTATATAATTATCTCGGTGTCAAATTGTGTTGAATTTTTATTATTTCAATATGATAGAAACTTTCATCCACAATGTTGTGGTTTTTTAGATAAATTTCACATTGGCGAATTTCTTCATTCAATCAACACGATGCAAAATTTTTAGCTAAACATTATTTACATTATCCGTTATCTACATAACCAAATTTGTGAATCTTTTCAGTGGGAAAACCTTATATGTTATTTACATAATCGACCTTGTTGATGAGCGCCTTTTGCAAGTGACTATAAAAACTGAGGAAATAACAAAGAGACTTAAAGCTACAACTCTTCCCAAATGAAACCCATTTCTCTTTGTCATGTTTCCTATGTATTATCACTTTTTTCTTTCACAATAACCACTAACATGTTGATATTGTCAAAATTCAATAGAAGTCGTTAACATAATTCTTCTTAAATTCAAAATAAAAATCAATAACTAGAAGTCTCGTAGAAGACATTATTATTAAAACAAATAGTAATGCACATTAATCTTTCACTATTTCATTCTAAGTTCCTTTTCATTGAAAAATTTTACATTTTTAGTTGTGCAGGGAAACAATTTCATAGAGATATGAATCGATGAGGAATGAAGGATATGTGGAGTATGATGTAATGTGCAGGAGACCAGGGTGTAAAGGGAAATTTATTTTTCAAACATAAAATTAATTCAACTAGGAACAAAAACTTTAATTCTTAATGTAAGAGGAATTAAATATAAAGATGGTCAGTTTTAGACTAGAAAAGAGTGCTTTCTTAGTATTCAAGGTTTCTCATTACTATGTGCATTTGTGATGCCTCATTTGGGTACTAAATACTTATTAATATTTCCTTTAAAATAAGAAACATTAATTTACACCAACAACTTTATTAGAAACTATTAATCACTAATACGAAAAAACATCCTTTTATGATATTCTTTAAAATTTTCATTAAGAAGAAAGTTTCAATTTCATAAAACTTACATCCATTCAATCAACATGATGGAATACTTAAAAAGAAAACATGCCAAAGGGTTTTTCCCTTAAAATCATAGTTTGTATAAAATAAAAAATTTCAAGAAATTTCATCTTTTAACAGGCCCCTGACACAAAAATATAGCTCATTCTAAGCCACTAAGTCCTTCTACTATCACCATGGGTTTGGGAAGATTTAAGAATTTCCTACATCTCAAATATATTTTTTCGTAGCATTAACATCAAACAGGTGAAATTTTGGATCATTGACCAAAGCCTTCATTTCCTTGTTTAATAATATTTTTTATTCTTTCGCAGTGCATCATATTCCTATATTCTCAATACATAGCATTATAATATAATGTATTTTTTTTTTTATATTCCCCATTACAGGGATTACTCGGGATCACAGGGCCCTCACATAATTTCATGGCTCTCCCATAATTCCTATCGGGTTAACTTAACTAGTGTATCTATGACCTTATGTTTAAACCATCCTCCTCAGCAAAAATGTCCCTCTCTTTTCTGGGCCACCTGACATGATTGGGCCATCACTGATAAATGAATGCCCACATTTCCATTCTTCCATATTTGGCTCTCCAAATTTTATCTCTTCTTCCATAACTTCATCATGCTAAATCAGCAAAAAATATAGGCTCTTCTTCATTGCACGCTCTTCGTGGTTGCCATTAACTTAACTTCTCTTTGTATTAATAGTGTATATTTATTTGTCCCTTGCGCCATTATTGTGCCACTCTTCTTATCACAATAGTGGATTGTTCTACGCTATTGAATTCCCATAAAATCTAAGATGTCTCCTATCACTTCTTTTACTAGCTTCCCTCCCTTGGTTGGTGTTTTATAACTGTCACAAACTCGCAACACTTGCTCTTTCCAAAAAACGATGATTACATTGCCTTCATCATTACTACTTGCAGATCCAAATCATTGCACTTCTATGTGGAACATGTGTGAAATGTTTTTCAATTCAGTTTGAAAGGATGGCATCCATGTTCCACCTCTCAAATTGATACCAACTCCTACTAGCGTTATCCCCCTGTGTTCATATCATTCTAATATCCAATTGGTTGAAATAGTGGTTCGCATTCTCTTTTTTACTTCCAGCATCTGAGTCGGGAATAATATCGTCTACTTTTTTTCAATTCAATCATCATTACCATAGAAATGATGGTAATTCCTTCATTTTCACATGTGGTTATAGTTGCATTTTTTAACATCACCCTCACTCTTTCCTAAGCCTTAGCTGAAGAAAACTATTGTACATTGTTAATATTGCATTCATAACATTGTGACGATTAAAACTCTAGATGTCAATATGCATGTCAGTGATAGATGATTTATCTAGGGGTGTTCCCTATGTAAATCATTTTGTTTCATTTCCCATGAGCATAGCAGCTTCAAAGTGCTCACATTTATAATTATAGCAAGTGGAAGAGTGGTGACTAAGGTTGCACAGTCCTAGAGTAGCCAGATTATAGTTCGCATAAGCACAAAGGAAGCATAATGAAAGCTTCCTCCACATTTCTCGCACCTCTGCGAAAACATGTTAGTATGATTGAACTGCATCGTGCTTTGGGATTTTGAAATAATACCTGGATTGGTGAATTCGTGCAAAGAAGTTAGACACTTGGTTATGCCGACTATAATTCTATATCTGTAACAAAATTAAATGATGCCAACTAGGAAAGAGTGGAACAAATAATATAATATAAACAAAAAACAAGTGATATATAGTATAATACATATAGTGCAGTAATACATATTGTAATTTAAGTTTGATTTATAAACTTGGTAAAGTCTCATTTTAATGTATAATATTAACTATTAATTATGTTCACTACAATGTATGAATTTGCATCTCCACATTTCGTACAATGTAAAAAAAAAATTATTGATCAAACAAGAGTAGTAACCTCAAAATGGGAACTCAAGTCAAAAAATCCCAAAAAAACATGAAAAAACAGCTTGAAAACTAAAAGTGTTGATGCTGCATCAACACTTCTTTTTTTCGGCGTAAATTTCAACATTTTTTAAAATGGTAGTAAAACCATTTTTTTGTGCAAAAAACACCTAGAAAATATGAAAAGTGTTGATGCCTAGGAATAATGTTTGTTTGTTTGTTTGTGTTTTTTTTTTTTCTTTTTTTTTCTTTTGTGGGGGCGGGAGGGCGCGGGGGGGGGGGGGGGGGGGTGTGTTAAATTTTCAACAATTTTTAGCCATGGTGTTAAAGATAAAATACTTATAACTTGTTTTAACAATAATATTAAAGATAGGGTATCATGACTCAGAAAAACTTAAAATTTTGACAATTTTTCAATCGTGGAATTAACATAAAATATCATGACTACAAGAAACCTTAAGTTTCAACATATTTCAACCATGGCATTATGGAAAAATTATATGACTAAAAAAACATTAAAAATGAACACCTTGTCATTATGCCAAGAGTAATTTATTTTTAAATGCTAAAGCATAAATATTTTAAAATATTAGCAAGATAACTTGACTCATTGCAACAAAAAATTAAAACTCATTCATAAAATTAACATGCATAGGCAAACTCAACCCATGGCAATGAAAACTTAAAAATCAACCATGAAACTGACACATTGTGGGAGAAGACTCGATCCATTATAACGAAAAATTTTAAATCAACTATCAAATTGACACATAATAGGTTCATGTTGCTAGACGAGGATTCACACAAAACCTGAAGAAAAAATAAATAAAACAAAATATAAAATAAATATATAAATAAATAAAAATGAAAAATACAAAACTAAACTAAAACTAAAACATTGAAAAAAATTAAAACTAAAACAAAAAGTTTGAAAAAATAATAAGTAAATAAAAAATATATTAAAACATTAAAAAGAAATGACCCAAAAAAATCAAATATTAAAAACTGTATTAAAAAATAAAAAACAAATAAACATTAAAAAAAAAGTAAAAAAAAAAATAAATAAACTCATAAAAGATAAAATTGTAAACAAAAAAATTGAAAAGAAAATAAACACTGAAAAAATATATTAAAAAAATGAAAAAATAAGAAAATGTTTTAAAAAAACATAATTTACAAAAAAATTTAAAAAATTAACACCAAAATTACAAAACAATAAAAACAAATAAATAAAACTAAATTGGATAATTAAAAAAATAAAAATAAATAAATTTTAAATAAATGAATAAAACATTTTAAAAAAATCAATATAATAAGAAAGAAAAAAATTACCAAATTAAAAAAAAAAAAAAAAAAAAAAAACAAAACAAAACAAAACAAAAAAAACATTAAAAAAAAAAAATGATTAAGGCCCTTGCTTGCGGCCACTACGGTAAGCTAAGCAGGGTTGGTCAAATGGGTCCTATTATATTATTTAATTTTTTTTAATGAACTTTATTTTGGAATGTTTTTTTTTTTTTAAATGTGTTTTTCTTCAATTTATTTTAAGTTTCTTTTTATTTTTTTTAATTCTAATGTTTTAATTTTAAATTTTTTTTTTTAATTTTATTGTTTTTTAATTTTATGTTTATTTTTATTTTTTATTTTTTGTTCTTTAATATTTACTTAAAATTTTATCCAAATTATTTTTTTTTTAAATCAAATGTCATCATTTTTAATATAAGATTCATAAAAATTTTATAAAATTAGTTATTTTTCAACTTATTGCTAATTTTCTCATAAAAGTATTTTATTCAACTTGTCATTTTTAGGGAAAAGGTATATATATATATATATATATAGAGAGAGAGATAGAGAGAGAGAGAGAGAGATATGCAAAACGTGTATTTAATTTCGATTGTTTAAAATTATTAACTTTTAGTGACAAATATTTTATTCAAGTATTAATTAATTATATATAAATATATAAAAATCCTAACCTCAAAATATTGATTTTATTGTTTTTTTTTAACTTTGCAAAAAAATAAAAAATTTCATTATAAAACAACATTTCAAAGAAAAACAAAAAACACAAGTTTGGAAAACCCCTAAAAAACAAACATCTTAGGGAAAAAAACAACAAGAGAAATAAGACAACTTGAAAAATGTTTAAATCATAAAAAAATTTTAAAAAATGAAAAAAAATTATGTGTACTTAGGACATAAGAAAATTTAGATTGTCAAAAATATGCCCAAAAAAAGGTTGATGTTTTTCAAAGTCTGGTTGAAAATCACCAACATTTTTTAAGAAATATCCATACTTAATATATCAAATATTTTAAAGCATAAAAAATAATTCAGAAAAAGGGGTTCATGTTACATGAACACTTTTCATATTGGTATGAAAATCACTAACATTTTAAAAAAATGTACATACTTAATACATAAGAAAATTTAAAGTCTCAAAAATATGTTCCAAAGAAAAAGGTGGATTCTGAATCAACACTTTTCAAAATCAAATTATTTTTTTCTACTTCCTAAAACTGAGAACTTGGTTTATTACCTGTTTCATTGGTAACTATGTTTCAAAAAATCTTCACATTTGACTACAATTCTAAGACACATAGTTAGATGACCACATGTGCGAAGTGAAGTGAGGTGGTGCTAAAAAAAATTATGCACGAAGGTATGTAAAGGCAGAGAATCATTTCATAGAATAAAATTTTTGATTCCACTATCGCATTCCATCGACTACATATATTGGTGCAAATAACTAAGTCATATTTCAATTTCATTGAACCTGATCTCGAAGGAGTCGAGTACTTCATAAAAAATGACTCATGTGTTGAAATGCAACATAGAATATTGGTGAACATTGTTTTTAGGTGTGAACCCATAGGGAATCAAAGAGTTGGGGTATTATGCATAGCTTCTTCCATTGATACATTGTGTGGACTAATTAATATTAAGTGGATTTGACAGTTTAAAAATTAGTATCATATGGAAGGAAGGTGTGTCGAGGGAGACTGCATGCACTGGTGGAGATCTTTGTGATAGAAAGATTGTGTTTGTTACTGCGCACACTAGTTTTTAGACACAAACTACAAATCAAAATGTTTAAGTTTAATGAATATTTTGTAATGTAATTTTAACAAGTAACGTGTCCATAGTTGCATTGGCAAAGTGTTCATCATGCATTTTTTTGACATGCATGTTTCCAATGCATATTCGATTAGTTCTCGAGGGGGATCGTTACAAATTGTTTTTCCCAAAATTGTCAGAATCGATAGTTGAATATTGTTCTTAGTGTTATAAATTTTTCTCATTAGCATGAGAATCATGTACTAAATTTTTTTAGAAAACAAGTGCATATTTTACAATATGTGTATCAGGTACATTGTGGTTCATTTGTTTTATGATTCTAAATCTCGTTCCTACAAAATAATTTATGCAAATCGATGTGGAAATGCATATTCTATTAATGTGTGTATTTTATATTACCTTATGGATATATTATATGTAGATATATTGTGTTGTTCATTTTTTATGTACGTTGTTTATGTTGTGGTTATCGTGGAGAAATAACTCATAGTGAATTTAGAAAATGTTTGAAGTGTGATTGAAAGAGAATCAATAGAGAAGCGTTTATTTATTATAAAGAGAGATCGTATATATGCAATTCTAAGGAAACATAATATATTTCATTTAAAGAAAATTGCATATGTTGTAGGAGATTTCCTATTCAATATTATGCGAACTCTGTTACATTTTCGATACACATTAATAGAATTACGTGAAGGAATGATAGAACAATTCAGGAATTGTTTACATGAATGAAACACTGAAGCTATATTATCTTATGAACATGAATTGAATATAGATGCATTAATACAAATTCATGGCATAAATAGCTCGAATGTTTACTTGGAAATCATGACAAAATCAACTTCAAATTGTGTCTATGGAAGAAAAAGGACTCTCTCAGAACATATTTTGTATACATTTGTTATCGAACACACTAAAAATTTCAATAAAACATTAGTCTAAAATAATAATAGAAAGCTATTTTCATTTTAATTCAATTTTATGCAAATAAAGTTACCACATATTTTTCAATGATGAAAATCCAATTTGCAGACATTTTGATCCACTTATGTGCAAGAAAAAACCTTCAATAAGAACTGATAAATAACATATAACAAATCTAACAACATATGAACAAATAGAACATCGATGGATGCAGATAAAGGAAACCATGAGTAAACATTTGTTTAAGAGATTTTTCAGGTTCAAGAGTATTTACATTCAAAGTTGTTTTGAGACAATATGTTAATTGGGAGGGTATGAACATGATGTTATTTTTTTATGATGCATAATTGCACATACTTTTTGCAATTAAATCATGCATAATGGTTCGTTTGCATTAAAATTCATAGAAAAATATATGAATGAAGCTGCAATTATGAAATTCCCTGGAATAGTAGATTGGTAGGGATACATTATATAATTAGCAATGCCATATGAAAAATGAAAGGTAGATTATTTTCTTTTTATTTATGATTGGATATGGTATATCTTGAATATAACTATATACATATGATCTACTATATGTTGGTTCTTGTAACTACGTTTTGTGCATTCAAGAAAGACATAACGATATTCCATGTTATGAAATTCGAAATGAGTGTAGGGAATTTGAATTATGAGCCTCTGAAAGAGATATTACAAGAAAAAAACATTTCATAATGTATTGAAACAATGAATGAAGAGAAATATATAGAAGAATCCAATAAAAAAACTAGTGAGTTTAATGTGAGTGAAATTGAGAACATGGACATATATCAAAATGGCATAGAACTTGACACAAAGCTTATCAATGCAAACAAGAGATCATGACTATCATTCCATCAATTAAAAAAATATAAGAAACAAGGACATTTATGAAACAAGTGTTGTTAGAAAACTATGAAAGACATTAAATTATATCTTTAAAAACATCAACATAGATGAAGATACTATGGAACTTAATACAAAGCTTTTCCATGTAAACAAGAGAAAATGTTGCTCATTGTGTCAACTCAAAGAATACATAATAAATAGTATTTTTATTCAAACAAATATGATTAGAATATGATCAAAGCCACAAAATTCAACACATAATACCATATTTCCAAATACACATAGAGAATCATTACAATTGTTTGATTATCCATTTGAAACAGTGGTTGAACAACAATATTTTAATAAAATAGAAGATGTTCTTGTTTATGATTGTGTAATATGTAATGAAACTTGGTTTAAAAGAGATTTCATAGAAAATAAATTAAAAAATGTGTCCAAAGTTAGGTGTATATGCAAAAAGGAATTAGGCAATGAAAAAATTATCAAATTTGCAGTTCGAGAGTGAATTAGGAATAATAGTAAAATTTCATAGTGAAAGAACTTATGAATTTAAAGAAAGCCTAATATCGTTAAGATTACCATTTTTGCAAATATAGGGACTTGGACGGTGTTTTAGAAAAGCACAGTTGGAATTGGCTGGTGGACTAATCAATGTACTCACTGACACATCTCGAATTCAAATTTCACTTCCTTGTGACATAAATGAATCTAGTATAGTGTTTGTGGTAATAAAAAAAAATTAGTGTTTAAAATCATATTTGTTATTGGAAGAATATGTGTTCATAAATTCATGAAGGCATTAATATGATTGTGTAAAACACCATTTTATAGACTAGAGAATGTCAGAATTAAAAAAAAAAAATGAAAACATGTCTTTAATCAAAACAAGGATGCATATGCATGTGAGAAAGATACAGAAAGCAATGATGATATTAATTACTATGATCAAGTGTCGGTAACAAAAACACTATTACATGGATTTAGTGTCTATGTGGTATTTATGATCTTCGTAATAATCCAATAAACACATCTCTAGTGAAGGATATAGGCATTTGGGAATTTTAAAGATCAGTATTTAGAAGAGATGAGCTTACCCAATCTATTTTACACAAAAAAATGATCAGATAGTGTTATGAGAAACTTTACATATCACGACATTGCTCGATGGGAATTTTTTCATCAACATCATGATTTTTCGTATCCTATAACAAATTTGTTTTAAAAAATAGTGGGAATTATCCTTATTCAAGTATTCAATTGTATCTATATTAGTATAAGTAAAGTATAATTGAAAGGAAAAAAACTAAGAGCTAGAGACACTAAAACAAATGAAAATTTCAAATGCATTCTAGAATTGAACGTTGCATATATGGATCTTAGATGAATATGGACATTGACAGACTATTTTTCACATTTGTGCAAGAACTTATATGCAATGATCAGACAGTTGGGTCCACCAAATTTCGGTGTTTCGTTTAACAATGTTGAACATATTTTTTTAGTAAAGGCTTTACAATAAACAATCGAGAGAAAAATCCATTGACTAAAAATAAAGTAGAGGAAGATGATATTGTTACCTTGATAATAAATGACCCCATTACTTGTGTATGATATTACAGAAGTAGAATGAATACTCTATTTCAATTAATTTTACATGATTCTAAGTACTTTTGTGACGTCATTAATTATTTATTTGTAACAAAATTCCAAAATCGAGGAAGCCAACATGAACATATATTTATATGGATAAAAAATGATCCTATCTACAGAAAATATAAGAACATTAAAAATGAAAGTTTCATTGACAAGTACATGTGTTTTGATTCAAATAAACTACCTACAAATATTCAACGTCATTGTCGTACAAATACCTGTACGAAAGGAAAACATATGCACTGCAAGTTCAATTTTCCAATCCCTTTGATGCAAAAGGCACAAATATTTGAGCATATGGAATTCGATAATGCAAAAACAAAATCAAATGCAAGAATGACATTTCATGCACTAGAGAACATGGAACATGATGATACATATACATTTGATATTTTTCTTGAAAAAATAGCTATAAGTGAATCTGATCATATCCATGCAATTTAGTGTACTCTGAAATGAAGAACAATTATGTTGAAGAGAGAACCAATAGACATATGGACTAATATCTTTGCTCAACATATTCCATTAATCTGGGGTGAAAATATTGATGCCCAATTTGTACTTGACTCATATTTCATATCTATTTATTTTACTTTATATAGGAAAAATCTAAATAAAACAATGACATCGATGCTTAAGTTTGTATGAAATGAATGTCAAAAAAATGATAGTCATACCATAGAAACAATTTCAAGACTTGGAAAATATTTATTGAACTTACAACAAATATATGCACAGAATGTTGTATATATAGTGTTGTAAATTCTTATAAATACTTGTTCACTAAAATATATATTTATTAATACTTCAGCAATAGATTCAGAAAATATAGCATGTTTATCAATTATCGACCACTATGTGCAACGACCAAAAACATAGAACATGTATGCTTAACAGAATTTGCATTGTCCTATATACTACAAGGTAGGAAAAGAGGATTTGGGAGACCATACGTTATAAGGTAAGTAAAGTATAATATACATATTGATCTTGATATATATTACATAGAATGATTAATGTTGTATGTCCCATATCGTATTGACGAGAACAATATTTGAGTTCGAAAAATGCATATTTATTTTTTGAAACAATCATAAACTTTAATGAATGAAAAAATGATAGCGTAGAATGATATCCATAGAATAGTAGTTGATCTTGAAAACAAACAAAATGAATTTTTTGAAATATATGTACCGATGTATGAAGAATAGATAACGAAAAATTTTATCAAGAATATCATATCAAATCAAATTTTCAATATATGCAAAAGGATAGAAATGAAAAATCAATTGTTGAGAGGCCTTACCAACTTGTAAAATAGCCAAAAGTAATAGAAGAAATATAATTTTGTGAAATCATGAGAATGTTTAACCCTCAACAGGAAAAAATAGTTAAAGAAATAGTAACAAAGAAAAAAACCCTAGATGAGTCATTTTATGTACTTGTAACAGATGGTGCGGGTATTGGAAAAAAATTTACTGTTATAGAAATATTTGAATCCCTAATTCAATTGTACAGCAACATATTCGAATATGAGCCAACTCAAATAAAATGAATTGTAATAACATATACCACATTCAATGCACGTGGTTTAATGTTGCATTTTGCATTCTATTTACAATTTAACAAATCAAAATCTCTTTCTCTTAAAGGTGAAAAATTAGACACATTGAAAAAACATTATGAAAAAATCATTTTATGCTTATTGATGAGGCATATATGATAAGTTCAATATTATTATACCAAGTTGGAAATTTTTTATAGGAAATAAAGCAGACTCCATTGGCCTATTTTGGAAATATTGAAGTAATATTTTCATGTGACTTGTTCCAAGAACAACCAATCAAATATTCTCTAATTTTTTAGCGAGGGAAAAAACAGTATATGATTTATGGAAGGAAAAGGTGAAATGTTATGAATTGTGTACCACAATGTGTCAAAAAGATAACAAATTCATTGAAATCCTACAGAATGAGTGAATCAACAATCTGTTGAAGACATAAAATATATAAACGATAAGTGTTATAGACCTACTCCACTAGATCCATTGTTTCCATATTTATTTTATACGAATAATAATGTACATAAGCATAACAAAAAAATGTTTTCACATGTAAATGAATAGTTAATCATTCTTGATGTGATTGAATTAAATCACAGTAAGGAAATAGGCTATGTACATATGAGAAAACAATGACATTACCATCAATAATCCTTGTCAAAATTAATTTTCTCATTGAGTTATATGCAAGGAACTACAATACAGAAGATGGCCTTGTTAATGGCGTGGATGGAATATTCAAAAAATATATGAAAAATAAGAAAAAGGTGTATATGTTATGGATATATTTTGTAAATTCAAAAATTAGAAAATGGAAAAGAAATAAGTATCATGAATTATATAACAAAAACATTTCATTGAACTGGAATACAATATTACATGTTCCAAAACCATTAACATGTCATAGAAAGAGAATTATAACTATAGTGTGGAAAAAATTTCCAATATAACTAGCTTGTGCTAGGATAATTCATTGAATCACAAGGTTTAACGTTGAATGGACATGCATTTCATTCGAGTGGTTTATCGATACATGGACTAGTTTACACAGAATTGTCACATGTTATAACCATGGAATAATTGTACCTTGTTCAGAAACTAATGCAAAGTAATTTTTTGTGAAAAAAGAAAATTTAGAAGAAACAAAACACTTAAGAACTAAAGTGTCATGGAAATCAGGATACATAGAGAAGTTGATAGCAAGTGCAAGTCCTTTAACGATTACAAGTTTGAATACATGAAGTCTACATTCTCATGTGAATGACATTTTGTGTGATGAAGACCTGACGAATGCTATGATTATTTCTACCCAAGAAAGACATCTAAAATTTCCACCATCAAATACTAAATTTCACAAATTCGTTTTGAACATATCAAATTGTCTTCATGGAGTACTTATTTTCATACAACAAAGCATATAAATCATATCAGTGAAAAACAATTGCAATAACATAATCAAACTTTTTTGTCGGAATTATATTTCCAATGTTGAATATGCATAATAAATATATATGTTGCGCTAACTATATTTGTTTTATCGATCATTGAAGTGATAGCAGTAACAATGGCACAATTCGCTCCTAGTAATTACATTTTTATACTTATTAGAGGTTTCAATATTGACATCAATTCAAATAGAAAACGAGGTAAACAATTATTAGAGTACATGCAGTGCAAAAAATTACAAGTAACGAGAAATTTTATTCCTAGGGATAAGACAATTATTGATCACATTTGGACAGTTTTTCCTCTTCAACAATGCCATGTTTATATTTCACATTCATACTAGAATTATCATGATGTATTTCATGCTTCACTACACCTTCTATGACTCTAACTTTTCATAAGCTATGCATTTTTTTATTCAAAGCAATAAAGTTCACTGGAAATTCAATACAACGTATTTTTGTAAATCTTACTTATTTCATATAATTTGTAAGAGTAGATTTGTTTTTTCATTCTCATGTGGAGTCCAAAATGGATAAATAATTAATTTAACTATTCCAAGGTGATAACAATCGTAGATTGCAAGAATCGTATATAATTTCAAGGTGTGGGTATTCTTAAATTCTTGAGTATTTTTTTCCCCTCATTTACCTCTTTTAATATTTGATAATTCATATTTGTTAATTGTATTATCATAACTTAATATAATGATTAACTGCACAACTATAGAAGATATGAAATATGCATGTGTTGTGTGCAATGTGAAAATGTGCGGAAGTGATGTTGTATTTTTTGCATGTTCCTTTCCCTATACATACTCGTCCCTTCAAACATTTTATTCACATACTTCCATCTCATGTGAAACTTTTCCGCATGGTCATGAACTCTCTTTAAATGTGATTAATTTTTTAACTAAACTTTATTTAGGGAACATATTATATTTGCGAGAAAAAACAAGATATGGTTAACAAATAAGAGAGAAAATAAATTTTCAATGATTATCCAAAGTTGCATGTGTCTATGAACATTTTCAAATCTGGGTGCTAGGTTATTCGTAGATCAAATTCTGCAATAAAAGAGTGGTGGGGATCATCCATGTGATGAAATCACTTTGTAAGAGAATGCATTTTGTAGTGAAAATTAATCGATAGCCTATAATATAATTTTCATTATCACAAATAATTCATAGTAATATAGAAGAAAAATGCTTAATAAATGGATGATATGGTTTTGAAATTTCAAGATTTATTTGCACTGGTCTCTGTAAACATTGGATTTGGTATCTTCAATTTTTATTTATTGAGAAATGTCTTGTATAATAAATTTCACGCTTGCAATAGAAAGAGTGGATTTCTCGCTTTCAATAGTAACACATAGTGATTATATACAGAGCTGAACAATGATGCAGTTAACGGACATTAAGAGTGTTATTGATTGAGAAATTATTTTTAGACAAAAAATGAACATGGTTGTTAAAGAAGATATTTGCACTGATACAATTAAATTACTTTCTCATATTGATGAGAACTTTGACTCGTCAAATGCATATGAGCGTTATGTGAATTTTTCAAAGAAAGAGAAGAATAGCAACAATATTTGGACTAGTGGATTGGTGAATGTTGCATGTGTTCCAGAAGTTTTTGATTGTAGGGAAATTGTTAATTTATGAAAAAACAATTTTTATTCGATAAAAATAAAAATTGCACTACCAAAACAAAATATTCCTCTAAATATGAAGGCATTTAGATGGATATTCAAGTTATTTTAACCTAATATGCTTGAAATTGTTGGAATAGAATAGTTTCCTGATGTCAATTGTAGGTGAGGTTATCATTGTTTAATATTTCATTTCGCCAAGTTGTCAAGTTCCTTGTGATCTTTCTATCCTAGATATTTATTTGTTTAAACAATAGTTTAAGTACATTTGTTGGCTTTGTGGATGCATCATAGGCCGAGAAAATACAAAAAATGTTCCAAAATGCATTCTCTATATACTTTATCACACATGAAAAAAATATTATATATTCGACTAGGTCGATATCATTTATAATGAATTAGCTTTTCCACTAGTCAATTTATCCAAGACCTATAACTTCTTCATGATGTCATATCTCGTAAGAACTTTGGTTTATAGCCATGTATTTCATTGTTTTCCATATACTTCTAAATACAATGTGAATCAATAACCAATGTAGTTATGGTATCATATACTGTGGAACAATAATGCTTCTTAAACAAAAAATTATTTCAATATTTCTTTGTAAACAAATTTGAATGAATGATAACTGGAATAGAGCCTCATCAAATATCTACACAAGCGCAAGTTCTCTTATGGGTCAAGAGTATGCATGAATAAAGAGAAACTAATACGCTAATTAAAATTTATGTATTTTGTAACACCCTCTTCCCACATATACCCAAGTAACAGGCCAACTGGGGTAAACATGTGACGAGAGGCTACTAATACAAGATTCAATGTCCTAGATGACCTTGAGGAATCAAAACCGATGGAAACATGACAAACACACCTTACACAACATCAAAAACATCCCCAGGAGGTAACCCAACCTCCTAGACCCCTGATCCTTGAGGGAGACTAACTTTTTGACCCTTTTGGACCATATTCGCAGGCATTCCAAGGCAAGATATCAATTGGGATCCTATAACCACAAACACGACATAGAAAGCATGCATCCAGGGCCCCAATTGGTCAATTTTAATCCCACAAATTCGAGATTTGTGCCACCTTTCTAGCCCTAGAGCCCAAGTCACTGCCCAGAACTTCATGAAACTTAAGGAGATGTTAAAGAACATTAAAAAAAAGGTACACAATAAATCATATAATCAGGAACTCATATGGACCCCTCGTATCCATTATAGAAATTTCGTCAAACGTGTCACAAACATTGCATCTATTGGTGTAAATAACTGATTTAAACATAGGGGTCTCATACTTAACTAAGAATCGCTAAGAAGCATTGGTCCCTTAAATCATAATCTAAAATACAGTCTATTTCACCATATATACCTTGTGCATTCATTTACAAGTAAAAACATGGATATAACCATACATCATCACTAATAAAATGCATGCTTATAACCAAAATAATAACAACAGAAATATGGTGGATACAATAGGAATAGAATCCACATAATAACGAGTACATTTTCATACAAAATACTAAAGGAATTAGTTATTCTTTACTAAATGTAAAAAACAACTGAAGATGGGACTTCCATGTTCCACCCGACCATAGATTGGATAAGCCAAATCTCTCTTCATCTTATCACCCCCATGCCATATTCCAAGCATGAATGTGGGACTCATAACCAACCCAAAATAAAAAATAAAACAAGCATGAATGCTACTAGGTTCTCCACCCAGACTGTGAGGAATTTTCCTATCTCTTAGTATCTTAGGCTTTCCTGCAACCCACATTCTGAATCAAGAGTCACTAGGCCCTAAACCAAGACATATTCTCTAGGCTTTACCATGCATCCCATCTTGGGACTAATAGGCCCAAATAGAAAGCACCCACCTCTCAGGATTTACCGCAATACATCTCGGATCACTAGGCCTTAAACCGAGGCAAACCACCTCTAGGATTTACCATATATCTCGTAATTCACAAGTCGAGGATTCCTAGGACCACCGAGGCACACAATTGTGGATTTAATGTAACCCACAGTCTGATTCATGGGTCAATAGGCCAGTGGCTTTATCGTGATCCATATTCTGCTTCACAGACCATTATGCCATATGTTTTTCATTTCGAAGATTCACCTCACTCAGCTTCAAATCCATTCGGCAATCGAGCCCAACCAAAGTATGAGAACTCCAAAACACCATGGCTCTCCAGAAATGGAAAGGCTAGGATGAAAACATTGTCATACCTAGTAAAAACCCATGCCAAGAAATAAAAGAACCACATGAAATATGGTCTTGAAATTTGGCTTGTAAACTTCCTCATCCTTAATGCATACTCGATGATATCCAGATCCCAGATCAATCTTTGAGAACAATTTTGCTCCCTTCATCTGATCAAACAAGTCATCAATCCTCAGAAACAAATACCTATTCTTGATGGTCACTTTGTTCAAATAACTATAGTCAATGCACAAACTCAGAGTAACATCTTACTTCTTTTAAAAAAATATCGATTCACCCCATGGCGATACACTTGGCCTAATGTATCATTTGTCAAACATTTCCTTAAACTACAACTTCAACTCTACCAACTCCAGTTTTCTCATCTTGTAAGGTGCCTTAGATGTTAGCATGCCCCTCGTACTAGCTCATTAGAAAATTATACTTCTCTATGAGGTGGAAACTCTGAAATCTCTACGAAAAATACATCCTGAAACTACTGTAGAACTAGGTACCTACTCAAAACACTTTCATCCTCAACTTCCTTACCTTGGTCACTAGAAATGTGCACTGAAAATAACACACACCCTTTCCTATGACTATGCTTGGTGTGCATAGTTGTAACCATTCTAACTAATGTTTCTTTCTTCTCACCCCGTAAGACTCTTTCTTCCCCATTTTCATTCAAGCACAAAAAGGCCTTGTCATAAAAATTTACCTTGTTCATGTGAATATATATTCAGTCCATACCCAAAAGCATGTTATGTGAACCCAGTGATAATACATTAAAATGTGCTAATACCGACATAAAATTCAACTCAAATGCACAAGCTCTTACGCAATGGTGAACTCTATTCTTGGTACATGTAGCCAACTAAACAACCAAGACTCTGCATGAACTTCTTTACTCAATCCACATTTATCCACCAGGTCAGGATTGACATAACTATAATTAGATCCAGGTTCAATCAAAATAGAAACAACCTTATCACAAATAATACCATACATCTCGATAGTAGACACCTGGTGATCTATATGCCTAATATCCAATGCTCCATAGACCTTGGGAATACTCTGTCCAACATATTCCATTTTATGTGCCTCTTTCTCACTGTATATCTGTGGTCTACCACCCTGATGTCATGAAAAATCTCTCCTGCGATGATATTTTCCACAAGTCCAACACTGTAAAGGCTTCCCACCTTCATTCTTATTTTGTTCCTAATTTTGATGTCCCTATCCTCTACCATATGTATTGAACTTCTTAGGTGGTGCAAAATTCTCTTTGTTACCTGTGTCCTGAGGTCTTGCAACTTATTTTCCTATTTTCCTTTATTCTTATCGTTACCTTTCCAATCTCATATCTGCGCTTCGATTTCTCATAAAAATTCTTTAGCTTCTGAATGGAATCCTCTAATGATCTAGGCTCTTCAAACTCAAGCCTATCTTTAAATGATATCGCCAACCCACTAATGAATCTCTAAATCTTGGTCTTCTCCTCCTTGAGGTAAGGCACATACCTCAACAACTCCTGAAATCTTCTAGTGTACTCCTCATCGATCATAGATCCCATATTTATCTCATAAAACTCTTTCTCCATGTCATCATAGTATCTCTATTATAGATAATTCTTCCAAAATAGCCTCTCAAACTCACTCCAAGTTAGTTCCTCCTCATAAATATCCCTGAAATTATTCACATCTTCCCACCAAATATCCTCTTTACCTTCGAGGTTGAATCTAGATATTCTAGCTTTCATGTTTTCTGAGTAATCATGCAACCTAAATAACTTCCTCATACCAAGAAACCATACCTCCGCATCCTTTGATTTCTTCATCTCTCTGTCAAATGTGTGTGTCTTTGCTTTCTTAAACTCATCATAAAAATATCCCCTGTCACTCGTCCTCTAAGGATGATAATGATGATCATCATCTTATGCATATGCACAAGAGCGCAATAATACTTATTAAATTCAATATAAACAAAATCTTTATGGATATATCATATTCTAGATTATTGATTTCTACTTCCAACATTTTCCATCAAAGATATGAATTGAAAGGTACTACCATATCTTTGACAAAAAATATCCCTGTATAAAATTTTAATATATTTGTCCAAGACTTATTTTCATTGTAAAATGTATCATAAATACTAGTTGCAAAAAATCACTCCATACAACACTAGGTGATCCTCAATTTTTGTTTTCTATTTAACTCAATAAGTCAGAGAGAGAATATATACAATTTTACAAAATTAGTTCCTAAAAAAATTCCCTTTACACGTACCTATAAATTTGTTCGTGGGTATACTATCATTTGTTATATACATATTTATGTTGATATTATATCTATATCATGTAATTTATTTTAATTATCCAAGTATATTGTATCTCTTTTACAACCATGTGTTTGGTAACAATCTAATTCATTAACACACCACTGAATAGTTCCATTGAGATAGAATACAGAGTTTCCAGAGTAACCATATATACTCCAAAATGTTTGCTTAAAAAATAATCTATCTATGTAACCAACCTCTGTTTTATGTAGCTCATCTTTTAGTTTCACATTTGATTTAAAATTCCTCATTTTTTTATCAGTAATCATTTCAGAATCAACACATAAATTATTCCATAATTTCATCTAACTATAACTCACGCTTTGGAATAACCAAGAGCATAGCACGTTCCACCCAACCTTAAACTGCCTCCATCATTTCCCCCCGAGATAAGACCTTCTTGCCTTCAAAAATCAACAACCTCATTCATTCTTTAGTGTTTTGTTTTTAGATTTTCTTCCTAGTAGATTCTATTTTTAGCAGTGTGTTGCTTTTAAGGTATGACAACATTTTTCCTATGCCTTTTTTTTTTATATTTTTCTGAAGAAAAAAATATATATATATATATCTATATATATATATATATAATTTTATTTTTGTTTAAAGTGCACTTTTCTCTCCTGTAGTGCTTTATTCCACCGCACTTTGTATTTCTCTCCAACTAAGTAATTAACACAATTTTTCTCTCCCATTATGTTAATTTATTTTATTTTATTTTTCTCCTAGGGATTTTTAGGAGACCTTTTTAGGGAAGTTCCATCATGTGGACTTGACCACCACAACTTTTTCTAAGCTGCAAGAAGTCTCATACACTCTAGTGCTCTTATTGAATATTCCCAAGCAATTTATTTATTAATTCAATAATAATAATACAATTACATCACGACATAAGTCCCGTCATGGCCTCCCTTGCCATCAAATCCAATAATTGTTCAATGTCTAAATATAGAAATTGTCTAAAAAATAAAGTCATAGGGGTGTTACATCTTCCCTCCCATTTTAATAAAACATCAACCTTGGTGTTCTCTCAATTCTATATTTTCTTAAGGCAGAAAGGAAATGCCTCCTTTATTTCATTCCTACAACCATATCTTTTGTACCAAGTGTTTCCACTTCACTTTATTTTTTAGCGATGGCCTAACTCTGAAGTACACATACTCTTATATTCATTATGTGCCCCTTCCCTAGCATGTTTTTATACCTGATAAACATGTGCTTCCTATTTTCCTTCATGTATTCCACATCCACCCAACATAAATATCCACATGCATCCAAAAAATATAAGTAACATTGATATAGTATCACAACATTGCCATAGATCCCTTTTTGTACATTTATTCACATCTATACCAAGTGACATGGGTGTTATCTAAGGTGTCATTAAAAATATGGAATTTCCACTTTTCCTTTCATATTGCTTACATAGAGGAAATAATAATTATCCAACTACTAGCATCATTTTATTTTATCTTGTTATTTTGATACCATTGCATCAAATACGCATCTATCATGCATACTTAAGTGTAAGATAACCTACTATCATAGCCACTTCCATGGTTGTTATATTTTACCAGTTTTGTTTCAAAGTGGACCTATTCAATTCCATTGTGATCATTCTAGTACTTATTTCCATACCCTTCCATAAAATGATAAAAGTACGAGGACAAAAATAAGGAATTCACAATACCAACATAGATAATTAAGGAGTATTTTGATACACTTGAGTTTCATGGTTTAAGCAACAATTGTAATTTCTCAAATCTACAACACTCCTTTCCTTTTCACACCTTACCCACTATTTTATTTTAACTCACACCCTTGAGTTTTCCAGTTTGGCCTGCATTGTAGGTTAATTATGAAAATTATGTGTCCTGTGTATAACCATGGAGCATTTTCATTCTACATTTTTATGTGCATCAACACACGAGATGTTACTAAAAAAAAAATTATTGATCCCAAACAAATTCACTCCTATGTGTATATATTTATATTAAAACAATACATTACTAGAAAAAATATTTTACAGATTTTCCTTCCTATTTTGGCTACAAAATTTAGTAATTTTCATCTTAAGGTTTCACCACTTTGTTAGGATACTCCAGGATTTCCTATCAACCTTCCTAGTTTATCCGGTGAAATCATTACAATCCGCCACTTTATAGTCATTTTTGGTTCAATAAATATCAAATTTGTGAAGATTGTAATGAAACCACAATACTAATATATAATCCCACAAATTTTTTAGGCCATTTTATCTTCAATACTCGTTCACAATCAAGGATTTTTTTTCGCCCTTTTTATGGTCTATTCAATTCTGCTTGAGGGATTTCATGTTTTCACTATTGATTTGAGATTTTTTCCATTTTACCCTTCTTCTTTTTTGTGGAAGGTTGATGTTTTTTGCATCGTTTCTGCACTCTCTTTAAGTGCCTTTGTGTTTTTCTAGTTTCTCAGGGAACTTAAAATACCAATATTACAATTATTCTCAAATTGATAGTCTCTAATTATTCTATATAATTTCTTGTTTATATGATTTATTCTTCCATTAACCACAATTTTTGGGGATATTCTATCTTGATTCACGTATATAACACATATGTTAGGATATTCTAACACATAGGAAATAGTTAAGTATAACTTGGTCTAGTGTAGAGTTAGGTAAAGTGTGTTTCTTTACTATGTACATTTGTAACTTATAATTCGACGGTCACGATATGTAGTGATCTGATGGTTCGCTCTCTCCTCGGTATTACCGACACTTGATCTGTGGCTTAACACCTGATTGGTCCATGACCTCTAATTAAATACCATGGATTTCATTTGTTTGGTAACCGTTTATGAGAGTGGCTTATGTAAATTTTCTTTCTTTATATTAATAAATTGCCTGAAGTGGTCGCGTTGGTTGAGGTCGTGGACGGTTTCCCTCTTTACGGGTTTTAACCACGTCAAATACTGGTGTATTGATATGTGATCTATTTTTGAGTATTGAAATTTGGTTTTTTATCTAAGGAACTTACCCTGTAAATTCCTACATGGTATCAGAGCTATTTTGATGGTCGCTTCCGTTGTTGATCCATGTCCGAAGCCGGCTTGATTGCATGCGACTTTCATTTTCCAAATCTATTATTTCTGACCCATTTTGGGCTGGGAGAAATACTTTGTTGTGTCCGGAGCCTCTGTTATAGTGAGGAACCCCTTTCATTTCATGCAAAAAGGTTTCTAGTTGCCCAAGTTATTTCATTTTAGATCTAGAGGTATAAAGCATTTTTTTTACAGTTATATTTATTAATCTCTCTGTTTATTTCGGTTTATAGTATTTTCTTATTTCTAGATCTATACCCTCTTCTCTTCCTATGCTCTTTTCTCTGTGCTGTGTGTGATCTCGGAAAATCAGAAACACAAAGACGAGATTTTTCTGCTACGTATGCTCTTTCCCCCCGACTTTGTGCAATCTCGGGAAATTAGAAATAGAGATAAAAATAGATAGTTACCGGTAGGACTAACTGGAAATATAACGTCCCACTGTAAGGCTTGTATTTTTTGTTTGCATAGTTTGTTTAAATTTTTTTTTGGAGGAAAAAGCACGCACATCGAAGAGGGGGGTCCCCCCTTCCTCCTTTCAAACAGTTACAAAAACCTTTTACTATCTCACTTGGTGTAAAGTTACTTTATGAGAATAGAGGTCTTGGGTTCAAGTCTCTTTCTCATGCTTATTTTTCTAAAAAAAAAAAATTGTTAAGCTACTTTTTCTTTAAAAAATCATTTTGGCAACTTGTCGATTTTAAAAAAATGGGTTATATTTAGAAACCACATGTAAAAGGAACATTGTAAAAGTGACTCTCACTTATTTATAAAAGTGGGTCACATAAAGTAGTTTATTTTAAATTGATCTTATTGTATTAAGTTTGGAAAAGGGGGGGGGAATTTTTTTTAAAGTAAAACTTCAGCATCAACTTTCAACCTCTTATGTAACTACTCGGCATCTACTACAACTTTTTTTCATAAATACATAACTTCTTCAATCGTAAGTCATTTTCAAAGCGGTTTTTTTTAAATGGCCTAAGTTTTTGAGATATTTCAATTGAAGCAGTTAGTTTCAACATTTTCAGCTTCAAGTTTTTTAAAAAATGGAAATTTCATGCCCAGTTATTCTTAACAGTACCAATTATTTCCAATTGCTATCCTACATGGTAGACTTAATTAGAAGTAAAGGGATTTATAGAATAGCCACAGGGAAATAATCTAAACCTACAGATGGAGATAAAGATGCTAAATGCTAAAATAAACAAGCTCAAGCACGAGGGTTGATAGGAATGTACATTGCTCAGGATCTTAGATTTCATATCCAAGAAATTGACTCCCCTACTGAAGCTATGAAAAATTTAAATATTGTTTTTGGAATTAAAAATTAAATCAAAGCCCACCAGCTTGAAAATGAGTTGCTTGCTTTGGACCCCAATAATTTCTCCTCTATTGAATTTTTTTGTCAAAATTCAAGACCCTTAGACTTCTTTTAGAATGTTTTAAGGTCAAAAAAGAAGATTGTAGCCTTATCTATTCAATTCTTGCTAAGTTAGGCCTTGCATACTCTGTATTTGTTTCCACCTTTCATTCCACTCGAGAAGCCCTCATTTCTCAAGGAACAACCTAGAAGTCCCCCTCTTTTGATTCCTTTTGTGATTCTTTAATAAGATAAAAAAGAAAAAATCTTACACCTTGGTCTTATTTATACTCTAAACTCTTCTAAGAAAGCCTTAGCAACCCACCAACAACCATATCCAAATAATCCTAAGAAGCAACATCCTAAAAATAATGGTCCTAAACCAAACAAAGGTCTTAAGAAATTTCAGTCGCAAACTGAAAAATAAACTCAACAAACTGATAATGAAAATAAAACAAAGTGAATAAGATAGATATACATTGCAAATTTCATAATCGTGATGGCCACATAGAGTCAAAAATTTTTAAAAATATGGAAGACTTGGAAGTAACAATGATGAAGCACAACATCAATTTGGAGAACTCTTCAACTTCATCTTCGAGAATGGCACTTTCTGCTTGTGGTTTTCAAGCATCAAGATCTTGTTATGCATTGAATGTATCTTCTTCTTCTCATTCTCATGAGTGGCTCATTGATTCTGGAGCCTCTTACCACATGGCCAAAATAAAGCCATGTTTTCTTCTGTAAATAATTGTAACACAAAAAACATTTATGTTGGTGATGATAGATCTCTTAGTGTTGTAGTGTCTAGAACCATTCATCTATATAATGGTTAGTTTAATGATGTATTATGTGTTCCTACCTTGTCCTACAAAATTCTATCTATTTATCAAATAACTCATTCGCATGAAGGGAAAACAGTAGAATTCTCACCTCGTGATGTTGTAATTAGGGACCTAAGAGATCCAAGACATATTTTAGTTGTTGGCATTGTTGATGATTCCACAAGGTTGTATAAATTTGACAAATTTGGATCAACATGTCTTCCCTCCGTTTTTGTTGCTCATAATGATGAAGTGAGGAAACTTTGGCATGAGCGAATTGGTCACTTAAATTATCACTATCTTCAAACTCTATGTAAAGAAAATATGGTGACATGTCTTCCTATGGTATCTTGTCGAGATGGTGTTTGTTCTGAATGTGTACTCATAAAACATCATCTAGATAGTTTTGACAAACGTGCATTTTGGCATGCTTCAGCTCCTTTGTAGCTTGTGCACGATGATTTATGTGGTCCACTTCCAATTGTTTATTTCTCTGGCTACAAGTACTTCTTAACTTTCATTGATGATTTTTCTAGATGCACTTTGGTATACTTCTTAAAAATCAAGAGTGAAATTTTTAACATGTTCTTAGCCTTTAAGGCCTTTTTTGAGAAACAATATGGACATCACATTCTTAAGTTAAGATCTTAAAATGGAGGAGAATATGTTAACAACAAATTTATCCACTTTTTCACTGAGCATGGCATTCAATTGCAACATATTGTTTCATATACTCCCAAAAAAAATGGTGTATCTGAAAGAAAGAATCACACTCTAAAAGAAATGGCTAATTGTATGCTTCAATCTAAAGGAATTAGTCTTAATTTTTGGGCAGAAGAAAATAACTGTGAAAATTACATAGTAAATCACACTCCTACTAAGGTTTTAAGGAATATAACTCCATAAGAAGCCTGGAGCTCAATCAAACTAGATGTAAGTCACTTTCTTATTTTTTGAAGTGATGCTTGGGCCCATATTCCAGATTCGAAACATAAATCCTTAGAAACTAAGAGTGAAAAATGAAATTTTGTTGGATATTCTGAAGATGTCAAAGGATATAGACTTCTTCAACCAAAATCCAAAAATGTAATCATTAGAAGAGATGCAAAATTTGATGAAAATATATCATCCTGCGAGCCTAGTTCGGCGGGTGTGCCACCTTTGGCCTGCGATCCTCATTCGAAATGTGTGCCACCTCTCTCTATCTCTTCTATTTTTTATAACATTAATTCTAGTTTGTATGATTACTGCGAGGATGAAAATCCTCCTCCACCTCCTCAAGATCTTCCTTCAACTCCACAGCTTCCAAGATGGATTCGCTCTACTCGGGATGCAGCAGGTACTCTTGCAAGTGACCCTGCAGGTCAACGTCATACACGTTCTCAGTTCGAAAGAGCCTCTTCCTTATTGACTCAAGTTCTAGAAAATCATGATCCAAACACCTTTCAAGAAGCTTTAGTTCATCCATATTGGAATGAAGCTATGAATGTAGAATATCATTCCTTATTGGCAAACGATACTTGGGATCTTGTTCCTCTTCCAAAAGGAAGAAAACATGTCAGATGAAATTGGGTTTATAGAACAAAGTTTGGACTAGATGGAAAAGTGGATAAACATAAAGCTCATATTGTTGCTAAAGGATTTTCACAAGATGAAGGCATTAACTATACTGAAACCTTCTCCCATGTTGCCAAAATGAATTCCATCTGCCTTGTTCTTTCCCTTGCTACCTCCTTTAAATGGGAAGTCCATCAGATGGATGTTAAATCCACCTTTTTACATGGGAATTTGCATGAAGAAATCTACATGGAACAACCCCCTGGCTTTATCCAAAATGACTTTATCCTTGTTTTTTGCCTTAGGAAGTCTATTTATGGTCTCAAGCAAGCCCCTCAGGGTTGGTATGCAAAAATGGATATCTTTCTCTTAGATAATGGCTTTTCTAGATGTTATTCCGACAACACTGTCTACACTAAGAAAATGGGTAAGTCCTTAATCATCCTTGTTCTTTATGTTGATGATATTATCCTTACTGGTAGTGATCCCAACCATATAAACTAGGTGAAATCTAGCCTCAAAAATAAGTTTGAAATGACAAACTTAGGACAGATGCATTATTCCCTTGGTCTTCAAGTCTTGAAATCCAAAGAAGGTATTACCCTTTCTCAATCAAAGTATGCCTATTATATTCTACTCCACTTTCATATGGAAGGCTATAAGCTAGCCCCTTCTCCCTTTCAGTCTGGATTCAAGCTTTCAGTCACTTGTACTTCCCTTGAAGTTGATGCTACCTTATACAGTCAACGTTTAGGTTTTAACCGTGTACATAAATCATCTGCAAACGAATCTTAAAAAGATAAAATAAGCAATATCAAGACAATAAAACATAAAATAGATATACACAGAGATCTTCCCCTGGATCCCAAATTGGGACTACCAGCTTGATTTTTCATTATATTCCTTTCAGTGTTACAACACATATATATACATGTTGAAGCATTCATAAACCCTGGATTAGAACATAACCGTAGTTCCCTTGAACGGATCTACAAAATACCAGGGGTAGAAAACCATCATGCCCCAAAACCATGTGCAAACCCATGCACAAAACCATGGTTGGGTCCACTTACCGAAAAATAGGGTCCAAAAAACTTTTCCCGAGGCGCTGCCTAGACCCCACATAAGGGCCTACCCACCCCCTATGAACCCCCACCCCCCGTGACCCCCCTGCTACGCTCGACGCAACGTACAGAGGAGGCTTTCACCCCCCCGCACATGCGAGTAATCATGGAAATAATATAACACATACCAAACATTCTCCCACTTGTTGTTTTCTTTCCGCAGGGGGCCACAGGAGAGCTTAGTAATTATTCCAACTCTGTAACACCCATTGTTTCTCTATACCAAGAGAAATTCTAAGTGCTCATAGACTTCGTCAATTCATCTGCAACATACTTCAAAGTGTCCACCTTTACCAGAAACACCCTTTTATCCTCAATAATATCTCTCACAAAGTGATATTGAACATTAATGTGCTTTGTCTTTGAATGATAAGTAGGGTTCTTAGCCAAGAAAATTGCACTTTGGCTATCACATTCTATCTTTATAGCTCACTTTACCAACCCCATACTTGAACGCAATATTTGTGACCAAAATTCTTCCTTTCTTGCATGAGTGGCTACCATGTATTCTTCCTCTGTAGTTGAAAGAGCCACTATAGACTGTCTTTTACTCATCCAACTAACTGCACCTCCAAATAGGCTAAACTGTAATATTCCAAATTAGGAAAAACATGAATATTGAACATAAAACTGGAAAATGTAGTAAAATATCAACATAAAAACATTAGCATATCATAGAGTCATTTTATTATATATGATAGCAGAAATTGAAGTACAAGATCTTGAGGAAAATACACTCAAGCTGGGCAAAACAAGCCTCAAATGACCCTATACTTCAATACATGAAAAATTGCTACTACATAAACTGTTGGGAGTCCATGACTGCACATTCCTATTGGAAATAACTGCTGCTGGAAACTAGGAATGAGTAGATCTTCTAATATAGTGCTCAGAAAATGTCGGGATCAAAGATCTAGGCTTTCTATCAAAATTCCAAGATAACCCAGGAAGGTTTTCTGGAAATACACAATATGAAAAATGCATCCCTAGGGCTGAATTATGCTCTACAACTGGATAACTACTAGGAGGTAGTTGATCTGATGTAAAAATGGTTGATACTCCTCCCCACTTACTTTTTGGATGAAGGGCTTCTCCCCTCACAGGAAAATAATCTCAAGAACTAGGGTTATCAACTCTCCACTAAAAATGCCCTCTTGGATTGTGCAAGTCTTGATGGAGACTGCGCTGCTGAAGGTGGCTGAAGATTGGCCTAATTCCAGATGATGGAATGAAGCTCAAAGGAACCTCTCCTAAGTGGGCACTCAAAGTCCCCTGAGTATGAGGGTGGGATTTCCGCCTGGAAACATTCTTGTGCTAAACAGCACAACAGACTCTGCTAAACAGCTAAATTGTGCAGAAAGTCATAAAAGACCAAACATAAAAAATATTCATAATGCCTTCCATGGTTTACATCCCCTTCCTTATATGCTTTGTGAGCCTCCTCCCCCTTGGCCCCACTTAATAATGATGTTACTCTCATGGATACTTCCTCCCATTATGACTGCATTGTCCTCCACTATCTCCACTCCCTCCATGACTGCACTATTGATTTGGTCAACCTTGAACCCATCCACATGCATTGACCCCCATTCACACTAAGGGGTACTTTATTCAACTAGATACACTGATCCACTTTCACACTAGAAGTGGTTTTATTCCTACTAAAGAGATTTATGGGTCCCTCTACCCTCTTATTCATCTATTTTGTTAACAAAATAAAATTTTAATATTCCAACTAGCTAAAAGCTAATTAGGAATATTACATAAACACATACCCAGTTGTAGATATTTGTTGGTCCATATCTCTAGCCGAGGCTGCATCAAAAAAACCACGGGTGTCCAAAACTCTGCCCAATCTTGGTCTTCCTTGGTAGCACAAACCATAATCCTAGTGCCACGCAAATATCTAAAAACCCACTTCACTCTTGTCCAATACTCCTTCCCTGGTTTTGACATAAACCTGCTCAATACTCCCACTACATGTGCAATGTCTAGTCTAGTATAAAGCATTTCATACATCAAGCTACCCACTGCACTTTCATATGGAACATGGGAATATCCTCCTCTTCTTCTTATGTCTTGGGACATTATTCAAAAGATAGCTTTACACCTACAGGAATAGGAACCTTCACTGGTTTGCTATCCTGCATATTGAACCTCTACAATATTGTCTCAACATAATTCCTCTGGTTTTACCAGAGCTTCCTCTTTGCCTGATCTCTCTTAATTTCCATGCCCAAAATATAGTTTTCAGCACCAATATCCTTCATGTCAAATTTGGAGAACAATTGGGTCTTCAAATCATGGATAATTTCTTTGTCATTTCCAATCAGAAACATATCCTCCACATACAACACCAAATAAATAACACGGTCACCAATTAATTTAAAATAAACACAGTGATCCTATTTGCTTCTGGTGAAGCCAGGTCCCCATATATAGGTATCAAATTTCTGATACCACATATTTGGTGACTATTTTAACCCATATATAGACTTTTTGAACATGCATACAATTTCTTTCTTACCCTTCACCATAAAGCCTTCAGGTTTCTTCATGTATATCTCCTCTTCCAGATCCCTGTGAAGAAATGGTGTCTTCACATCCATATGTTCTACCTCAAAATCAAATGCAACAGCAACAGATAAAAGTAATCTAATATAAGTAACCTTGGCAACAGGAGAAGAAATATCACCAAAATCAATTCCTAACACCTAGGAATAACCTTTTGCTACCAACTGATCTTTGTATTTCTCCACCTTGTCTTCTACATTCATCTTCTTCTTAAACACCCATTTTCTCCCGATGGGCTTCCTTCCAGCCAGCAACTCCACCAGATCCCATGCCTCATTTTTGTGCAAGGATTCCATTTCATCAACCACGGCCTCCGTCCAGAGTTTTCCATCATCTAAATACACTGCCTCCCTGGCAGTTCTGGGATCATCATCAGTGATATTTAAAGAAAAATTTGAACAAAAATCAGATGGACTATACCTTTCTGGATGTCTTATTTCCCAAACTGATCTTCTCATAGCTGGATTTTGTGGCTCTTACTCTTCTGAATATTCTTATGTTGTATAGTTTGGCTTATCCTCCTTTAGCTCAAACTCTATCTTCTCAGGTTCCTTTGGTAGGGCCTCATGTTTAACAACATATTTCATCTCTCTAAACACCACATCTTGACTATACACAACGTTCCTTGTTTCTGGGTTCCAAATTTTGTAACCTTTAAACCATCCTTATACCCAATAAAGATCCACCTTTCAAATTTATTATCCAACTTGGTCCTTTTCTCCTTTGGAACATGTACATATGCATCACATCCAAATACCCTAAGATGTGAAATACATGGTTTCTTATGAGTCCATACCTCATGGGGATTCTTATCCTCCAACACTGATGAAGGTGATCTATCGTAATGTTCCAAAATTTTCATTAAGTTAATTGGAACATTAATTTTTCTTTCCTTTTAATAAAATGAATAAAATGGGTAAGGGGGGCCATGAAGAAGCATAATAAACACTCCAAATGTGCAAAGGGGTCACTTAAGTGGCTTATTGTTCAACTCCTAGTGTGAAAAGGGGAAAATATAAGAAGACTAGGTCCAGTTTGACCAAGTCAAACAGCGTTGCATGGAGGGAGTGAGTCACCTAGTGGGACAACACACTTTTCATAGGAGGGATATTATTGGATAAGAGAAACCCTAATGGGTGGGGTCCATGTCAAGGAAGCCTCCTCTTGGCATAAAATGGGGAAGGAGAGCCATTTCTCATTGTGTTGAAGATTTCGAATTTTCTCTGCTCTCTCCAGTTGTTCAACTGGGATAGCTTGTGCTACTTATCACAAGGGAGATTTATGTTTAAAAGTTTCCTCTCCTTAATTGGGAAGCTTTGGAGGACCTATTCTTCATTCTCCTCACATCCAGGCTTGAGACGAAGGTGACCATCTTCAGCTACAGCATTTTCCAGCTTTGCAGAAACGTTGAGTTGCTGGGGGTTGCAGTGAGGATTCATTATCACCCACTTCCGGAGCTAGTTTTGCAGAGGAGGAGCTCATTCTTTCTCTGGGAGTTCAGTGAGGAAGATCCCAGAGCTTTATTGCAGATTTTTTCATTGGGCCATATGTTTCATCTCATTCACAACGCATTCTCTTCCCTATATTGCGTTATTTCCAGTGGGCACCTGCAGGAGGGGTTCACACTATGGATTGGAGGGAGTAATCTTCAGTGAAGGGAGTAGCCTTTCACTTTGGAGATTAGTGGAGGATGTTTCTACATTATTTGTAGCATATCCATCCTTCTCCCTTTTTGTATTTTATTTGAGTTGCTGCTGCTACCCAGCAACTCCGGCATTTTACCATTTAGTGTATTTTGGCCAATCCCTTGGAGGATTGTGGTAGTATTGTTTTCTGGGGTTGAGATCTTTCTCCCCCACTTTATTTGAGCCTTTATTTTCATATCCTTGTATACATATCAGTTTTCAATCATTTTCCCTTATGTATTGCGCAGTCATAGCTTGTTGCTTGGTTGTGTAGCTGTGTACTTTCATTGTTGCATGTACATCTGTCTTGGGGCTGATTTGGCCTAACTTGAGAGGGCTTACCTCAAGTTCTTGTATATATATTTGCTGATGCATATAATATAAAGGCTACGCACTCTTCTTGCTCCATATGTATTGATATTTCACTACTACTGCTTGTAGAAGTTTATGTATTGTTGTAGCTCTCCCTTTTGAGCATTGTTTGGGATATATAGGTTTGGAGGATCTGAATAACCTTCCTAAGGATATTTCTTTGAGCTCATCTTCTGGAAGAGTAATTTATGAAGGGTGAAAAAATGGATCCAAGTCCCATTTCAGCTTATTTTCACATTGGCTTCCTTATACAGTGTCCTAGAGGACCATTTTCCCGAGAATTCAAAAAAGGAATATTACAGTGGTATCAGAGCTTCGAACTTGGCCCAGCCTGTGGAAGTTAGAATTGCAGAGATAGAAGAGATCAAGATGATGCAGAGGATGATATTACTCTCATCATTTTTTAGATCCAGAAAAGGCCTCTCCAAGGAGGTTGAGAATACTGAAGAATGAGAAGAGGAAGGACCATGCACTTCCTACTCTCACCAAGGAGGAGAAATGGAGCATGAGAAACACTTGGAATTCGAAATTATAAGTGAGTATCTTGCTTAGTACTAAAAAAACCCTAGATCCTTCCAAGAGACTCTATATTTTCCACAATGTATTTAGCAGAAATAAGAAAGAAGACCCCACAGCTATGGGATGATGAGAGGCAATAGATTCCTATTGTCCACATTTGATGGATCACTCACATGTGCAGCAGAGGTTTGGGTGAAAAAACTATAGGCTTTCTTCCTGCTACATCCTGTAGTAGACGAAGAGGCTGTAGAAGTTGCAGCACTGCACCTTGAGGGCAAAGCAAAGACTTGGTGGTTCAGCCATTGGGACCATGCAAGGGTTTCTACTCTTGTTGATTTTTCTCAAAGATTGATCAGAAGATTTGGTCAAAGGAGGGGGGAGCCCTCACCACCTGTTGAAGAGGCACATACCAGCATTGTCATGGTGATGGAGAAGAAAACTTCATATCTAGCTATTGAGGCATCCAGCACTATTGAGGAAGAGACTCTTGCAGCAGCACAAGATCCTTCCGAAACTCTCCAAGGTATGCCTAAGTTTTTATTTCTCATGGAGGATTGTGTATCATTACATGTTGATTGTCTAGAGCAGGAAGTTTTCACTGCGCTATGCCATCATCCTCATACATAATTTATGTGTTGTGTACCACCATTGAGGTTGGGGTTTAGAAACTTTTTCATGGAAGAGATTGCATTTAAATGTCCCATGAAATGCAAAGGAAAAAATCTGTTTTTGGAAGATGGTAGATCTCATTGGAGGGATGCAAATATGATGGATGAAGGAAGACATCCACAAGGAGTTGAGTGGATATGGATGAAAGGAAAGAGGATGGTGAGCCTTTTTCAAGTTTACGATACAGGGCAGTAAAAGGCAATGCTTCGTTGGCTACTCTTGAGAGAGTTTGGCCGACATAGGACCTATCCCTTTTCATGGGATATGGAGAAGGAAGAGGACTGGTAGGATACTTACACCATGGGGAAGAGAGGGGCATGGGTGCATTATGATGAGATGGAATTCTTCTTACCACTCATTATGTCACCTTCACATATTTTTTATGGTGGGATTATGGAGGATCAGCAAACATTCTTGTTTCTCAAATTATATTCAGATGTTACAGGAGCAGGGGGAGGCCCTAGCATAGTGCAAGGGTATTTCTCTTTGGTCTTAGATGCCCAAGAAGTACCTTCTTCATGGGAGGAACTCTATATATGCAGCAACATGGCGAGTAAATTATTTGACAAGATCCATGTCAAAGAGTTGAGCTTTGAGATGACAGTGACCCTACTCCACAGGCCAGCAGCGCTGTCACTTCAGAGTTGGGATTACTTGTTGAGGTGTTTTCAAAACCACTTCACAAGTGATGTACCTTGGAGACATGTAGGAGATGAGGATGAGGGAGTAATGGATGGCAGCATCCCTTACTATATCTTGATCTTCTTGGCTTGGGTTCACAAGCACAAGGGGAGACACCTACATGTAGCATTTATGGATTCTCCTTTCATGCATCCTTATGCATACTATTTGTTGATGGAGGAGTCAATTTGGGAGGGCATCCTAATGGATGTATATCAGCATATGGTTAGATGCATATCCCGAGAGATGATGATATGGTTGGCACAACCACTTCCCTACGCTTTTGCAGTAAGGGAGCATTTTCATTTGAGCCATTTTAGCTCAAAGACCAGAGTACATGATGAGGGAGGTAACTATTTGCTTTATGTTTTGCACTCTCTTATCCTTTTGAGTAGCATATCATATCAAGGAGGATCTTTCCTTCTTGCACATTATGTTTTGTTGTACTTATGGTTAATTACAACAATTATGATGGCCATCTTATTGGTGGATTGTGGGGGAAAGCCACAGGATTTTTGGTGTGCACCATTGGCACAAAATTATGTTTTCATGATCTCATCTTGCAAGATGAATGTGGCAGAAAACAAGTGGCTGAAATGACACTTGTTGTACTATATATTGAGGCAGGCCAATGATGCCCTGCATTGGTTCCATGTGTGGAGCTATGTTTCACCTCCTTGCTCTCACAGATTTATGCTTCCATGTTCTGCTAGTAGAACGTTGGACATGGGAAGCACCATTGGAGGAGTGGCACAACAGTTGAGGATGCCCATAAGGAGTATGATTCCCCATACTTCTCACATTGCATGTTTCAGAAAAACAAGTGGCTCAGCCTTGATTTCCATGTTGCATCTCTTTCTTTCAAATGGGAGGAGCCATTTGGAGTGCTTGAGCTTTTTGGGGAGGCACCCCATGGGTGTTGGATTTGATGGGATAGCTTGGGTCTCTCTTTAAGATCATTATTTTTCAGCCATATATCAACAGCAGCCCCATATGTATCATAAGGGAGGAGAAACACATTGGAAGGATGTGTTCTTGGGGGAGAAGACCTCCATACTTTTTGCAGTGCATGCTCTAAGGGGAGTATGGAAGAGGATATGGTCACCATGAGAAAATTTGTGTTTCTCCATGAGGTGAACCATATGATTGGTTAGATACCATATGATGATGACTTCCAACTCATCACATATGAGATGATTTGGGCCAGCTTGATTTACAGCGCTGATGGAGAGATCCTTGGAGATCTAAACTTCATCTTGCCACTTAAGGGCAACACTATTGCAGCTCAAATTTAGCTTTCACTCCACACTTATCATAAGTGGAGAAGAGGATAGCGTGGGGTAGGCTATGAAGCTTGCCATGATCAGATTTTCAGCCCACCTATTCTACATGGACTCAAGGTGGAGGATGATTTCCCAGAGTTGCCTAGTTGGAAGGTGACTGATTTTGCATGGTTGATTTCTTGGGGACGGAGGATACACATGGGGAGAATGTATCCCAACACATTTTAGACTCCATACCTTGGGATGACCTCTAGACGACACTTTTCCACTCTCTTGAGCACCTCACTTTTTCATGGTGATAGCTTGGTAGCTAATTTACACGCTGAGGAGAGGCATTGTGGGAGCTTTATTGATGTGATAGAATCCTATTTCTTGGAGGAGATCATCATACATGGGTGATGCATGAGAGGAGAAGAAGAATCATTCCACCCTTGCACTTGCTTGAGGACAAACAATCTTTGGGAGGGGAGGACTATAATGTTCCAACATTTTCATTAAGTTAATTGGAACATTAATTTTTCTTTCCTTTTAATAAAATGAATAAAATGGGTAAGGGGGCCCATGAAGAAGCATAATAAACACTCCAAATGTTCAAATGGGTCACTTAAGTGGCTTATTGTTCATCTCCTAGTGTGAAAATGGAAAAATATAAGAAGACTAGGTCAAGTTTGACCAAGTCAAATAGCACTGCATGGAGGGAGTGAGTCACCTAGTGGGACAGCGCAGTTTTCATAGGAGGGATATTATTGGATGAGAGAAAATATAATGGGTGGGTTCCATGACAATGAAGCCTCCTCTTGGCATAAAATGGGGGAGGAGAGCCATTTCTTATTATGTTGAAGATTTCGAATTTGCTCTGCTCTCTCTAGTTGTTCAAATGGGATAGCTTGTGCTGCTTAACACAAGGGATATTTCTGTTTTGAAGTTTCCTCTCCTTCATTGGGAAGCCTTGGAGGACCTATTATTTATTCTCCTCACATCCAAGCTTGAGGCCAAGGTGACCATATTCAGCTACAGCATTTTCCAGCTTTGCAGAAACGTTGAGTTGCTGGGGGTTGCAGTGAGGATTCATTATCACCCACTTACAGAGCTAGTTTTGCAAAGGAGGAGCTCATTCTTTCTCTGGGAGATCAGTGAGGAAGATCCCAGAGCTTTATTGCAGATTTTTTCATTGGGCCATATGTTTCATCTCATTCACAGTGTAGTCTCTTCCCTATATTGCGTTATTTCCAGTGGGCACTTGCAGGAGGGGTTCACATTGTGGATTGGAGGGAGTAATATTCAGTGAAGGGAGCAGCCTTTCACTTTGGAGATTAGTGGAGGAGTTTTCTACATTAGTTGCAGCATATCCATCCTTATCCCTTTTTGTATTGTATTTGAGTTGCTGCTGCTACCCAGCAACTCCAGAATTTTTCCATTTAGTGTATTTTGGCCAATCCCTTGGAGGATTGTGGTAGTATTGTTTTCTGGGGTTTGGATCTTGCTCCCCAACTTTATTTGAGCCTATATTGTCATATCCTTGTATACATATCAGTTTTCAATCATTTTCCCTTATGGATTTCGCATTCATAGCTTGTTGCTGGGTTGTGTAGCTGTGTACTTACATTGTTGCATGTAAGCCTGTCTTGGGGCTGATTTGGCCTAACTTGAGAGGGCTTACCTCAAGTTATTGTATATCTATTTTCTACTGCACATAATATAAAGGCTATGCACTCTTCTTGCTCCATATGTATTGATATTTCACTGCTGCTACTTGTAGAATTTTATGTATTGCTATAGCTCTCCCTTTTGAGCATTGTTTGGGATATATAGGTTTGGAGGATCTGAATAACCTTCCTAAGGCTATTTCTTTGAGCTCATATTCTGGAAGAGTAATGTATGAAGGGTGAAAAAAAAGATCCAAGTCCCGTTTCAGCTTATTTTCACGTTGGCTTCCTTATACAGCGTCCTAGAGGACCATTTTCCCGAGAATTCCAAAAAGGAGTATTACATCTATTAACCAGGTAACATGCAGTCTCTATTTCCTCTGCCCAGAATTCATGTCCTAACCCGATACCACTGAGAATGATTCTTGCCTTTTCCATCAGCGTTATGTTCATTCTTTATGAAACTCCATTTTTTTGAGGTGTGTATTAAGTATTCTTTTGTCATGCTATACCACACCTCTTACAGAACCCTTCAAATTCCTTCTTGCAGAACTCTCCACCATTATCTATCCTTAGCACCTTTATTTTCTTCTCTGTCTGGTTTTTCGTCGGAGCCTTAAATTCTTTAAATCTATCAAAGACTTCACATTTCTTCCTCAATAAATATATCCATGTATTCCTTGAGAAGTCATCTATGAATGAAACATAGTACATAGACTTACCTAGTGATGGAACTGACACATGTCCAAACACATTATTGTGCACAAGCTTTAATATCTTGTTCGCCCTCTTAGCACCAAAAGAAAAACTCACCCGATTCTGATTCCCATATACACAATTTTAGTGGAAATTGAAATCCAGAGAGAAATTAGACATACCTTCTACCATACCATTTCCATTTAGTATCTGAAGGCCATTCTCTCCAATATTTTCAAGCCTTTGATGCCATAGCATGGTATTTTCTCCAGATACCACTAGGCTTTCCACTCCACTTTCAGGAACCACAGAACTGTTGCACACATAAATAACAGTGCTACCATGAAGCTTGTACAGAGTTCCAATCCAAACTCCCTGCATTAATACCAATGCTCCCAAAACCATCTTGCAGGTATCTTTCTCAAACGCTATTTTTGCACCTACATCATCCATTTTTCTTACAAAAATCATATTTCTTGCTAATGTAGGAATATGCAGAACATCAAGAATTGTTATAATCCTTCCACCTTGCAGCTTCATCTTGAATTTTCCACGTCTGACGATTCTAGCCTTCCTATCATTACCTAAGAAGACATCACCACCATAATTCTTCTCATACTCGCAGAACCACTCCCTATGGGGAGTGAAGTGAAAGGATGCACCTGAGTCAATCAACATTGCCTCATGATCTACATGTGTATTTGAAGAAGAAGACAAATACACATCCCCACCTTCATATGAGGTGGTTTTTTCCTCTACATAAGGAGCATCATCATATCCTTTCCTTTCTCAAGAGATTTAGATATGTAATCCTTTTTGTATTTCCTTTCCTTTCCGCAATTCCAGCACGCATTTACAAACTTTCCTGGAGATTTAGATCTCCCTCTAGATTTATCTCTCCCACTCGAAAAATTATTTTTGTTTCTATTCTGGGACCTTACTCATATATATAAGGCGTATCAATTTTGGCCCTCCATATTTCTCCATCTCATTTCCTCTGATAGCAAGGTTGAGACAATTTCATCAAAATTCAAGGTAGTTGTATTGCTACCTATTGCAATAACCAGACTGCCCCACGAATATGGTAGAGAACACAACAAAATGATGCACTTATCTTCATCTGATATTTTAATATCAACGGCTGATAACTGACTTACCATAGTATTGAAGGCGTTCATATTCTTTGTCACCAATTCTCCATCCTTCATCCTCATGTTAGACAGATTTTTCTGCAGGAACAATTTATTCACCAGAGACTAAGATTGGTACAAATTCCCTAGCTTGTATGACAAAGTATTCATTGTAGCTTCCCTAGATACATTCAACAATACCGAATTTGAGACACACAACCGTATTGTGCTCTTTACCTTCCGATCCAACTTCTTACAACCTTCATCTGACAATGTCGTTGGTTTAGTACGTGGATCTACTCTGATCCACTGATCTTCATCCACCAGCAGATCCTCCATCTTGAGCTTACACAACTCAAAACTCTAACCATTAAATTTATTGATCTCTATCTTTCCACTACTCGCCGTCTTCTTTCACCATAAGAATCAATCCCGCAGATCTCCCATTGAACAGGGTCTACCACAGGCCTAAGAAAAAAAACCCTCAGCAGCAAAGGCATCCCCTTGAAGCCAAAACAACTCTGATAGCAAATATAGGTTATAACCATGTACAGAAATTATCTGCAAACGAATCTTAAAAACATAAAATAAACAATAGCCATAGAATAAAGCATAAAATAGATATACACATATATTTTCCCCTGGATCCCAAAACGGGACCACCAGCTTGATTTTTCAATATATTCCTTTTAGTGTTACAACACATATATATACATGTTGAAGCATTCATAAACCATTGATTAGAACATAATTGTAGTTCCCTTGACTGGATCTACAACATACCAGGGGCCAAAAACCATCATGCCCCAAAACCATGTGCAAACCCATGCACAAAACCATGGGCAGGTTCTCCCACCGAAAAATAGGGTTCAAAAAACAATTCCTGGGGCCCTGCTCCAGACCCCACATAGGGGGCTACCCGCCCCCTGGGAACCCCCAGACAGGGGGGACTGTTGCCCCCTGTGACCCCCCTGCTACGCCCGGCGCAACGTATAGGGGAGCTGTCGCCCCCCCTATTACCCCCCCCCCCCCCCCCCCGCACATGCGACTAATCGTGGAAAGAATATAACACATACCTAACATAACTTGTTTGTAAACTTATGTATCTAACCCATGCTCGTCCCCACCTTTCCTTTTTCATTGGTCTTGTTTCTCATTTTATGAACCAACCTCATGAAAGCAACTGGAAAGAAGCTAAAATAATACTTTGATATATTCGAGGTATAGTTCAGCTCAGGATTCATTACAGAGCACCAACATCTCCATTATTGATTGGTTTCACTAATTTTGATTGGGCTAGTGCCATGATGATTGAAATTCTACTTCAGGTTATGTATTCACTCTTGGTTCAGGACCTATTACATGGTCTTGTAAGAAACGAAGTGCCATCTCTCTTTCTTCGGTAGAAGCAAAGTACCATGGTGCTCTTGAAGCCAGCAAGGAAGCCCTGAGGCTTCCTCGGATCCTATCTGAATTCTGTCTTTATGAGAAAGCTATTAGCGTATGAAACACATTGAGCTATCAGCATATGAAACACATTGAGCTATCAGAAATCACATTCATGATGTTGTTCTTGAAGTGTAGTATTGTTCAACCAATGATAAAGTTACCGGTATCTTTACAAAGGCTCTAACATAAGTGAAGTTTAACAAACTTTGATCTATGCTTGGAGTTCAGGAAAGTTATCATTGAAGGGGGCATAGGCTTTAATGCCTCCTTCCTTCTCCTATTGTGTCACCTTTGTAAATCCTTCAATCCTATCCCAAGTTGCTCTTAAGGGGGGGTGTTAGGATATTCCGACACATAGGAAATAGTCTCTTTGTCACCTTTGTAAATCCTTCAATCCTATGCCAAGTTGTTCTTAAGGGGGGACGTTAGGATATTCCGACACATAAGAAATAGTTAAGTATAACTTGGTCTAGCATAGAGTTAGGTAAAGTGTGTTTCTTTACTATGTACATTTGTAACTTATAATCCAACGGTTAGGATATGTAGTGATCTGACGGTTCACTCTCTCCTCGGTATTACCGACGCTTGATATGTGACTTAACACCTGATTGGTCCATAATATCTATTTAAAGAGAATGGAGGGTCATTTTTCTCGTAAATGTTTATGAGATAATCTTATGTAAATTTTCTTTCTTTATATTAATAAATTTCCTAAATTTGTCGTGTTAGCTCAGGTCGTGGACGGTTTCCCTCTTTGAGGGTTTTAACCACGTCAAATACTGGTGTACTAATCCCTATTTGTGAGTGGTGACCTTTGGTGTTTGATCTAAGGAACTTGCCCTGTAAATTCCTACAACATATTTACTAGATCCTTCACATACATGTTTGTCCACATTTCCACAAGGTATCTTGTTGTCAACCTATTTTCTTGGTTATAAATTCTTTATATTATATTCCATATATACACTTTGAAGGAGACTCACAATAATCATTTATTAGGCAAGTTTAAATCCCATACTTCTATTTAATTTTTTTATTATAATATAATGAAATTATTTAGTTAGTTAGTGATTCTTTCTTTTACTGAAATGAATAGGATATCTAGGATCATGATTTCCCTGTTCGACTATTCATGTTTGTTTTTTTTTTTTTTACTGGTTTCATGAACTTAAATATTGTCAAATGAATCTTTGAAATATGCGGGCGCACTCATTTTGGAGGAAATTTATACCTATGTTTATTTTTATCCTCTATTTAATTTCTTCTCTCTTATATGTATTATGGGTATGTTCATTGATATATTCTCTGCAGAGTATCTCAATTGCTAGTAGCACCTTCACAACATTTTCCTCTAACCATACCATGTGTGGAACAAGTTTATGGTACCACTAATTTTCTCAATGTTTCATCTTTGTATAGGATTACTAGCTTGTAAGACATTACCACAATCCTTTTTTCTTTTTCTCTCACACTCTTCTATAATTTTCTATGAATCTATCGAAGTCAACTACTAAATAGGCACCTCCAATGTTTATACTTTGGGAATTGTTTGTTCCAATATGCTTCCTCATGAGGCTATTAAATATATCGTCATATATTTGTTTGTAATATCCCAAGAGGGGATTGCTCAGCAAGACATGCCTAAAAAACGCATTTTTCAGGAATGTATGCTTCAGCAACCAATATCAGCCCTTGGATCCCTTATATCTGGTAATATAAGACCCACGTACAAGAGGATATCATAAATAAATTAAACTAGGTAGGTTAAACAGGTCTCCCACACCTAGTTATGCTTTGAAACTGCCCAACGAGGGACTATAGTAATATGTAAACACTATATTGGAGTATAAGTAGACTAATAATACTTGGGATATGTTCATAAACACTGTACTATCATTAATATATGCAGCAGCAAGGAAAGTGATTCATTCCACTCACAAAGGATGGGGAAAAGCATCAATTTATGCACTAAAATGCTTAATATCAGAAATATGCATAAAAACAGAGGGTAGGGATGGTTGTATCTGATATATTAGGTCATGAGGGACCTATGCTCCAAATTTCAGCTCAAAAAAATCATTCTAGCTATGTTAAACAGGTCCTCCTTCCCCAACTAAGCTTAAAAACCCTGATTCCCCAAGACTTAAAGCATGCAGAAATTTACTAAAGCACAATAGCATAATTTACTGAATATTTTAGCTAAAATAGGGTCTGAACATTTATAAATCATATCAGTGACATGGTTCATACATTTTACATGAGAAAGTCAGAGATTTTACATAAAGAATGCCTCAAAATAGAGGGGCTGCAACACAAGAAAATGCAGAATGAGTTAGACAGCGTAATATTTAATGGTTGAAGTAGTGTTTCATTAATTTTTAGATCTAGAACAGATCTGAGTATAAAATTATAGATCTATTACATATCTGAATAGAAAATGAGCTCTTTATTACATTCCCCTTGGGGATCTCTGCAAAATATGAGCAGCTGTGAGTAGATCTGAGATCTAAGTCACAGATCTGCAGTAAACTCTAGAAATTTCTAAAGAATGTGATGCACAGAAAATCAGATCTGAAATGGAACATAGAATGGTCGGCCAATCTATGGATCACCACAATGACGGAAAAGAGCCCTTTCACCAGAGATCTCTCCTCCAAACAAATTTCAAGTGAACACTACAACTCTGCCAGAAAAAAGGACGTAGTTTCCTCAAGGAACTGTGCAGATGAAGTGAAGAACCCTTTGGCCTGATGCCAAGATCTAAATTTGCAGCTCCAAACAGCTATTGCACCCCTGCCAGTGATTTAGATGACTCCACCACTGAAAAAGATGTAATAGAAATATTCAGATATAAATAGATCTGATTCCACTTGCTACAAATCTCTAGACAATGAAACCCCAAACAAGAATTACGCTGCCAAGGGAGGTGAAGCTTGCCCAATGCCGAATAGTGGACCAAAGCAACACAATCTCCTCCAATAATCCTCAAAGAAGGAGGGAGGATTCCTAAACAGGAAACCCTCACTATTATCTTGCTAAACAGCCCAAAGAATTAGAATTATTCTAAAGAGACTAATTTCTGAATATCTTCAACTATCTTCTCTTGAGCCTTCTCCTTCCTTTTATAATATGAGGATGTGCAAAACCCTAAACCACCTCAAATGAATTAACCCCTTTCACATGGGATCCTCCTTCTAGAACTGTGTTGGGTCTTCAAAGTGGTTCAATGTATCTGGACTGCTTAGTGATTTGGTCCTATTGACCTAGTCAAGTGGCTCAATCCTATTCACACACAAGTGGATTTTCTTAAGAAAGCCCTGATTTGTCTCTGTTCACATTGGGCATTGATTTATTTTCATGTTTTAGGAGTTTTTTCATGTCCTCCTTTACATTTTATTCATCAATAAATAAAATTAGAACAAAATGAAATATTCCTATTAGCTTGGGCTAATTAGGAATATTATAGTTCTCCCCTCCAAAATTGTTGCTTGTCCTCAAGCAACTGCAAGGTGAGTGTTGCAAATCTCCTCCTTGGTGACACCAACACAAGATAAGCTTCCTCTACAAGCCAAGTGCTCACCAATCCATCCATCCATGTCTTGCTCCTCCAAAGTTCTCATAAGATGCAAATAGCTCATCCCATAAGGAGACAATAGATCATATGAAACAAACATGGTTTGCCCCCATGCTCTCCCTGAAACAAGAAAACATAAAGTACATGGAGAGTAGCCATCCCATGAGGTACATTCCATCCTTCCTCCTTTCCCCATACATCCCCATAAAATACAAGTACATTATCAGGATAGGAAATTAAAACAATGTATATGGGAATAGAAAATTGCACATATGGAGGTGAGTCATAGTCCCACATGTGGAACCAACGCAAGGCATCCCTTGCTTGCATCAAATGTAGATATGGTAAGTGGTTTTCCCACCACTTGCTTGCTACCCATGCCATATCACCATGGCTGAAAGCATGGAAAATTTTAGGGGCTAATATTCGTAGGTGGGCTAATTTTCCATGTTTTTTCTAAAAAAAATATTCGCCAATTTCCATTTTTTATAAAAATGATTCGCCCAAATTTTACACTACAAAATTATTTTATGTTAAAAATAGCAAACATTATATAGAGATTATATATAAAATCATTATAAATATGAATAATTTTATAAATACATCAATAAAAAATTTATACTTTACATATTAGGGACTAGTGAGATTCACCAAATTTTTAAACTTCAAGATACTTTTCTATCCTTAAAATTTTCCCTGGCTGAAAGTGTGAGATATGTTTGGTGCTTTGGGGAAGCACCCATCATTTTTCAAAATCTCCCTTTTCCTCTCAAGGGAGTGGCCCAATTTAGAAATTTTGTTTGGGGCCCAATATTGGCCAAGAGGCTCACATGATATAACACTCTTCCTTGGAGTCATGACCTGCAAAAACATGGTGTAAGGATACATGACATCAAAAATAAGAGCATGTGCAACATGATCATGTTCTTCACCAATAATCTTTCTCCTATTAAGGGAGAGGAGTATGGATCTATTCTCTTCTTCAAAAGAAGAACGAGTGGGCTGATTTAACTCTTCCAAAAAGTCATTTTGTTGATCCATCTCTACAACACTCATACATCTTTGGAAATGCTAAAGTGGCTCCTTTCCAAAGCCCTCCCAATAATAGCTCTGCAATGTGTATGTTGGAAGGTTTCCCTTCCCATGCTGCTTCAAGTCATGGTGTAATAAGTGGCCATCCCACCACCTATTTTCTCCAATAAGCTTCTTCAAAGCTTGAGAATAGTGTAGGATAATAGGTGTTGGCTGAGTATGAATCAAACAACACATGTCATTCTCCAAATTTTCCCATATGAAAGACTTTTCTTCATGACATAAATTCAATACATGGCCCTTTGTGAAAAGATACAAGATATACAATGCAGTAACCATGTAGTGTTTTACCCTCTTCTTGAAGTATGAATAGATATGGGAGATTTCTTTCCCCATGAACACATTCACTGAATGTGTCATCCCTCCTCTCATGTTTACAACAAGGGTTGGAGCCTCAATGGCATGATATGAACAAGTCTCCTTATGCCAACCCATGAGAAGGTCACAATCTCTCTCAAGCCCAAGTACATACATGTTTATGAAATGCACTCTAAACAAAAATATATGTACATACATTGTAGGCAAAAGTAAATGCATGGACACGAAATTAATCATGGGATGTCCATACCTCCTTCTTGTCAACCCAAGCAACCATGCATTCCCATTATGCATCCTTTTCTTGGAATACAAGGCATGAGACAAGAAAATCAGAAATTTTGGGGAGTACCCACACTCACCCAACAGAAACCAGCGCAGGTCATCTCCTTCCTGCTTCAGATCAAGATGTGGTAAGTGGTTTTCATGCCACTTACTTGCTGCTCTTCTCATTTCACCATAGCTAAAAGTGAAATTTATATTTGGGGCTTTAGGGAAGCACCCATCATATTGCATCACCTCCCTTAGCTCATCAATGGAGTGGCCATATTTGAAAATGATCTTGGCCCATAGTTGGCCATGAAGCTTGTAAGGTAAAACACTCCCTTTAGGAGTTATGGCCTGCAAGTATAAGGTAAGAGAGTACATGCAATCATAAAATAAAATTTGATTTACATAAGCATGCTTCTTACCCATAGTCTCCAGCGCTGTGACATTGTCTCCCTTGACCCTAGGTGTCTTCAATGTATCATGTTGAGAGAACACTTTTCTCTTTATTACATCAGGGAGTTTCCCTAATGGACTTTTTTCAAATAAGGAGACATTAAGGCATAGATCATAATAGAGAGATGGATGAAGCAATGTGCTCTTGCTTTCCTTGCATAGATCTTCCTGCCTTATTTGTGTATCATTTTTCTAAAATAAAGAGGGGTAGATATTTCTTACCCTATGAAACTTGGTCTCCCCTTTATATTCTTTAATATTCAAGATCTCACCATTTGATAATGTTGGCACACACTGCACATGGATTGTGCCACAATCTCATATGTGAGATTCTTTGAAACTCCTTGCAAAATTGCAAGAGCTTCTCTTCTTGGAGCAACTGCCCTTACTTCTTCTTCTTCATGAGATGCTAGAGGTGCCTTTGTTATGACTACGCTGTCACCCCCGGCCTTTTCTTTAAAGATGGAAAATGCCTCATCCTTAATAGGAAACCTAATATCTTGGTCTTCTCTTGAAGGAGGAATCCCCATGTATTCTCCTTTATCTTGAAACCTCATAAAGGTCTCACTGCGGCTTTCTATTCCTCGAAACCCTCTTAGAGTTTCATTGCAACTTTCCTCCTTTGTCTTCTCCTCCTCCTTGGAGAGGCTCTTCTTAGATCTGAATATTGATGAGAGTAATCTCATCCTCTCCATGATTCTGATCTCTGCTTCTTCTCTTTAATTTTATAAAAGCTTGATCTCACAGGCAGTGCCAAAGATCATGCTTTGATACCACTGTAATATCCCAAGAGGGGATTGCTCAGCAAGACATGCCTGAAAAATGAATTTTTTAGGAATGTATACTTCAGAAACCAATATCAGCCCTTAGATCCCTTATATCTGGTAATATAAGACCCACATCCAAGAGGAGATCAGAAACAAATTAAACTAGGTGGGTTAAACAGGTATCCCACACCCAGTTATGCTTTGAAACTGCCCAATGAGGGACTGCAGCAATATGTAAACATTGTATTGGAATAGAATCACACTAATAGTAATTTGGATATGTTCATAAACACTGTACTATCATTAAAATATGCAACAGCAAGGAAAGTGATTCATTCCACTCACAAAGGAGGGGAAAAGCAGCAATTTATGCACTAAAACACTTAATATTAGATCTCTGCGTAAAAAAAGAGGGTAGGGACGATTGGATCTGATAGCTTAGGTCATGAGGGACCTATGCTCCGAATTTCAGCTCAAAAAAATCATTCTAGCTATGTTAAACAGCTCCTCCTTCCCCAACTAGACTTAAAAACCCTCATTCCCCAAGACTTAAAGCATGCAGAAATTTACTGAAGCACAAGAGCATAATTTACTGAATATTAAAGCTAAAATAGGGTTTGAACATTGATAAATCATATCAGTGACATGGTTCATACATTTTACATGAGAAAGACAAAGATTTTACATAAAGAATGCCTCAAAATAGAGGGGCTGCAACACAAGAAATTGAAGAATGAGTTAGATAGCATAATATTTAATGGTTGAAGTAGTGTTTCATTACTTTTTAGATCTAGAATAGATCTAAGTATAAAATTATAGATCTATTACAGATCTGAATAGAAAATGAGCTCTTTATTACATTCCCCTTGGGGATCTCTGCAAAATATGAGCAGCTGTGAGTAGATCTGAGATCTAAGTCACAGATCTGCAGTAAACTCTAGAAATTTCTAAAGAATGTGATGCACAGAAAATCAGATCTGAAATGGAACATAGAATGGTCGGCCAATCTATGGATCACCACAATGACGGAAAAGAGCCCTTTCACCGGAGATCTCTCCTCCAAACAAATTTCAAGTGAACACTACAACTCTGCCAGAAAAAAGGAAATAGTTTCCTCAAGGAACTGTGCAGATGAAGTGAAGAACCCTTTGGCCTGATGCCAAGATCTAAATTTGCAGCTCCAAACAGCTATTGCACCCCTGCCAGTGATTTAGATGACTCCGCCACTGAAAAAGATGTAATAGAAATATTCAGATATAAATAGAACTGATTCCACTTGCTACAAATCTCTAGACAATGAAACCCCAAACAAGAATTACACTGCCAAGGGAGGTGAAGCTTGCCCAATGCCGAATAGTGGACCAAAGCAACACAATCTCCTCCAATAATCCTCAAAGAAGGAGGGAGGATTCCTAAATAGGAAACACTCACTACTCTCTTGATAAACAGCCCAGTGAATTAGAATTAGTCTAAGGAGACTAATTTCTAAATATCTTCAACTACCTTCTCTTGAGCCTTCTCCTTCCTTTTATAAGATGAGGATGTGCAAAACCCTAAACCACCTCAAATGAATTAACCCCTTTCACATGGGATCCTCCTTCTAGAACTGCACTGGGTCTTCAAAGTGGTTCAATGTATCTGGACTGCTTAGTGAATGTAATAGAAATATTCAGATATAAATAGATCTGATTCCACTTGCTACAAATCTCTAGACAATGAAACCCCAAACAAGAATTACGCTGCCAAGGGAGGTGAAGCTTGCCCAATGCCGAATAGTGGACCAAAGCAACACAATCTCCTCCAATAATCCTCAAAGAAGGAGGGAGGATTCCTAAATAGGAAACACTCACTACTCTCTTGATAAACAGCCCAGTGAATTAGAATTAGTCTAAGGAGACTAATTTCTAAATATCTTCAACTACCTTCTCTTGAGCCTTCTCCTTCCTTTTATAAGATGAGGATGTGCAAAACCCTAAACCACCTCAAATGAATTAACCCCTTTCACATGGGATCCTCCTTCTAGAACTGCACTGGGTCTTCAAAGTGGTTCAATGTATCTGGACTGCTTAGTGATTTGGTCCTGTTGACCCATTCAAGTGGCTCAATCCTGTTCACACACAAGTGGCTTTTATTAAGAAAGCCCTGATTTGTCTCTATTCACATTGGGCATTGATTTATTTTCATGTTTTAGGAGTTTTTTCATGTCCTCCTTTACATTTTATTCATCAATAAATAAAATTAGAACAAAATGAAATATTCCTATTAGCTTGGGCTATTTAGGAATATTACATTGTTACCTCTCCTTATTTTTTATTCAAAATGCACTAAATTCAATTGTATTTTTTTCATTTTCTCCAATTATGGACTTATTTATATGGTTAACTTCTTCAAGAAAACTCCAACAAAAATTCTTCAATTTTAAATAACACCTAGAATCTCAAAACCTTCTCGTTAGACCATGGACTGTCTTTCGAGGCTGAAAATAGCGAAAACTATTATGTAAATATCATACGGAAACTTATCCAATCCACATTCTCTATCTTTTATGTAGTACCAAATTCCAACAACTCTTTATGGTGGAAAAAATTGAGTTTGAAATATCATGTGAAATAAGTTAAACTGAGAACCTAGAACATGTCAATAATCACACCATCTTCAACCACTAAACACCCACAAAGGCCCCTCATTTCCAATTAAAATCATACCTCAATCATTATCATAATCATAATAAGTCCACCTAAAACCATATGTTGTAAGTCGCTATTATGGCTCAACAAAACAAGCATATGACCTTAAGATTTAGAATCTTGGAATTTCCAACTCTTTGGTTACCATATGATTTTTCCCTGCAGTTTAATGTTGTCATTATTGGTTGCATAATGCAAAGAAACAACAAAGGGAACCATCTACAACATTTACTTCCTAACCTTGAGGGACCTTTTCCCTTTGGGTAAGGAGATCTCTACTAACTAATACGAAATCCAAATAGGGCGACAACTTTACCATAAATGGATTTTTTTTTTAAGTTCTATGTAAGAACTTTGATATTGGCAAGTGGTTTTGGATTTCATTTCCAATAAATAATAGAAGCACTAGTATTTTACATATTACACCACTCAATAAAATATGTCCATTAATTCTGGAACAATTTCCTTTTATAAATATAACATCATTCATATTTACTTATCCCTTATTTTTTCCCTTTATGTTTGAAAACAACCCTTTTATTAAATTTTAGCTAGGTCAACTTTAATTATAGTTTCCAATGTTAGCTTTATCAGTTTCATATTAAACACCTATTCTCCTTAATGGGCCTTCGTTATCCCATTCTTTTTATGTGTCAATAATTTATGAGTGAATCGTTTCAGTCGAATATTTTATATTCTTCACTTTTTCTGTCTAAGAATTAAGCTGTTGATGGTGTACCTTCCCTCCCAGCTCCACCTAAACCACTCCTTCAACATGAGGCTGATTTGAGGCTTCTGTCATTTTACACTTTCCTTGAAGCTTGATTAAATTCCTTATCACCCAAATTGTGTCACATCCATTTACACAACACATAATAGCTTCTACAATTCCTTTTTCTTCCATTGTGGTTCTCCCTTAGACCTAGTTAAGAACCTACAACTCAGATACAATATGTAACATACCTGTAATTCCCAAAAAAAAAAAAAATTACTATAAATGTCCAAATAGTAACATCATAATTACAGTTTTTGGTATCATTAACCTATCTCAGTTTGGATTCTTTAATTTTCTTCCAAAAATTGCTCATATTTTTTCTTAACTCTTATGAGCATATTAAAAGTTTGTCTCTTAAATAATTTGAGTCCTTTACTAACTCCTTATCCCTTTTCAACTCCTCTGAATTAGATTGCATAAGATATTTATTTATTCCTATGTGTCTAGGTTGATTGGCTTTGGAATTATAATATTTACACAATTCGACCATAGGAGATATTTATGCAGTCACCACAATTCCTTGTAAAGATGATGTAATGAATCTCTATCTCACATTAAAATACATTTAATCAACTATCAATATCAACTAATTACTTATTCCTCTGTGTCTAGGTTGATTGGATTTGGAATTATAATATTTACACAATTCGACCATAGGAGATATTTATGCAATCACCACAATTCCCTGTAAAGATGATGTAATGAATCTCTATCTCACAAAAAAAACATTTAATAAGCTATCAATATCAACCAATTACATTCTCTTTGTATTATCAAATCCTTAGAAATTAGGTTGTTATGTATCTTCATTGTGATCTCAAGGACTTCACACGATCATTTAGCTCACCATCACTGCAATTATTCACAAAAAAAACATTTAATGAGCTATCAATATCAACCAATTACATTCTCTTTGTATTATTAAATTGTTATGTATCTTCATTGTGATCTCAAAGACTTCACACGGTCATTTAACTACTATCACTGCAATTATTCAATTCTTTACCTTATTCTTTACCTTAAGAAATTGTAGCTTAGTAATTAACCTAATGTATTTCCCTGTGCAAAGTAAAAAATACTTTAAAGCACTATATTAATATTATTATTATTATGATGATGTTGTTGGACATTAACATTTGATCCACTTCCTAACGAATTTCTTACGCTTAGCTTATTATTCCACGTTGGCCATGACATTGTTATATTTAACTCCCTTTCCCAAAGGCTGCTTTCTTGATGCATTATGGACACACGTATTCCATCCTTATAGGGATTTTGAAAGAATTCAAGGTCCCCTTAGACCTTGGTATTATATATTTTTCAAGACATGTTTCTTTCATTCCTTCATAAAATCCACCTAATTTCATATCATTTAATAATTCATGGCCTAATATATATTCATCTCTATCATGCACCATACGTTACATGTACCCACCCATGGGGAAAAATCCACATCTAATACCCATCCTATGGTTTCTCATGGTATTCATTTAGATTGTGGTACACTTTTGACTCGTGTAAATATGGAATGGTTTTAGTTACGCGCCTGGTTGGTAATGCACCTGGCCCGTTAACCTATTGCCACTTCAAAACTACCAAGTTCACATGGAGGTTTGTTACATACTATTTCTATGGTCTGGATTCCATCTTGAAAAACCACAGTGGGAAACACCTAGGGTTGTTCAATTGACTACCCTATTCCCAAACTGGCAATATTTGCTTCCATTTTGTTTTCCACGGTTAACCAGAGAGCTGCACCATCTGCACTTTGCAATGCCATGGATGCTCTTCTCCATTCATTTTGGTTACCCTTGGAGTAGCTATAATTTCAATTATTAACTCCGTAATCTGATGGCTTTAAGAGATAAATGTACTATATCTTATTTGAAAAATTGCGCATGGCCACTTCTACTAGTTACATTTTTTTTTTTTCACCGACAGGTAAATTTACCAAAAATACGTTGTTATCCAAATGGATTTGAAGACCTATGGTTCGTTTAGGGCCTTTAAAACCCTAATATTTCTCGGAGATAACTTTTTCCTGTTGTCTGTGGTAGAACTTCTAGTAATTACTACCCTTTTTCATAATTTTATTACCTATTCATATTTAAATCTCCTTCCCCTAGTAATGTCCATAATAACGTTTTGCAACTTGCAGGCTTTTCCATACCTGAATAGCTTGGTTTATCAAAATGAGATTGAAGGGCTTCTGGTTGCATCAATTGGTTTTCTTCTTTCCATTCAAAGGTAGTATCGGTTCCTTGGGTTTACTAATGAAACTCATTCTCTAATTTAGGTTCGACCCTTATGGGGGTGGAACTGGGTTTATACTGTCTCCTTATGTAGTTGGTATATTATGTCTTGATTTTTAGGGGAGAATTTGCCTTTGGATATCTCTTCTGAGATTATGGAGGTCTCCTTTTCCTCTGTACTCATATAGTCTCTACCAGTGAGTCTTCCAAGAGGCTAATTTGACGAAGGAAACTCTTGCTGATGACTTCATGCTCTCCCATTTTTCCTTAGTTTCTTCTGTAAAAACCATGAATTTGTCACAATACCGAGAGTAATTTTGGTGTATTTACCTTTGAAATCCTAATTTCTTTCAAGGCGTTCCATTGTTGTGGGATAGTATTCTAATATTCTTTCCTTTTTATGTTCAACCAGGTGGACAGGGCCCATCGCCAACTCTATCCTTCACATGTATTTGCATTCACTCTGATCTCTAGTTATAACAAGCATTTCCATTTTGTATATAATTAAGTATTTTGAGTGTATAGCACTATGAATTATTTTTTGTAAGTTTATTAGGTCCTTTCTATTTTCTATTTATATGAGTAAAGTAGGTTTAGTAATTATAAAAATTAGGGCTCAACCTGCCCATGTTGGCCTTCTAAGTGCTTTGAATGCCATCCAAAACATATACTTCCTCCGTTTACTTCGAATTTTCCTTAAGTAACTTATATGAGTGTTTGAACTAACTAACATTTACATAATAATAAACAAAATGCTATCTGCTATCAAAACTAAAAAAAACTTAGTCTGGCTAATCATCATCTGACTCCAAAGGAGCCAAATCTTTGACACTCGAACCAGGCATATCTACCTGGTGCATGGACTAGATTTCCTTCTCAATTCTTCTAAGACGCACATAATAGTGGTTGATGCAAGCTAATTTCCTGAATGCTTCTGTTGGTTGCCCGAGATCTGTACTTACATAATTGCCTTAACAAGAAGGCATTTTATCAGCTAGTATGTTCTGATTGAGTGGTGAAACAAAGAAATTCTCCCCCGAGTTGACCTGGGTCTGTGATGATCTAGTTAAGTTTTTCCTCCGTAGTGTCTTCCTCTTCTTCTATTTTAGTTCTTGCATCAGTTTCCCATCCATGAATGAGATATTTTACAAAGCAAGGTGTCTACTCTGAGTAAGCCTCGAACAAGGTTTCCATTACCTCTCTGTTGGATCTCCTGCCTCGCTTGGCTGGCGGATTCAAGACTTTGGCCTTGCCTTTGTCTGTGGCTTCATTTTTTACCCTGTTCTTTTTCACCATAGTTGGATATCGCTCCGACATTAATATGAGGCTGAGGTGAATGGCTACAATCCCTGGAAAAGAAACATAATAACAAGAACCCAGCAAGTTAAAGAACAATCTATAAGACCCATGGCTGCATGCACGATACCTACCAACGAAGATATTGTACCTATGGCTACATGTGTGATACCTACCCGCAATGATACCCTTTACATACTTTGCAGAGCGAAATAAACCAGGAGGCATAAGTCCAAGCTCCCCCTTATGACTAATTACCCCAATATCTTCCTAAGGATGACTAGCAGACAAATACAGCAGTAAAGCTGGGAAAGACAATTGATTATTCAACCCTCCCATTCCCCTTCCAGCATTGACATCATGCAAATTCATACAAGAGTTTTCCCACTCCGTAGACCTATTTATGAGATACAAGGTTTGAATGTCTTGCATTTTCGACCAAAACTGGGGATGAACGATAGCTTCTTTACGGTACCCAACCCCAACAACGTTCGCAAAACAGGACATAAAATTCAGAAAATGAACTGACCAGGATCTACATTGACCTTTCAGGTGATTAAATTCCTCACAACTCAAGCTAAATTTAAATTTGACAATATAGTTACAGGCAGTATGACAAGCAGAGAAGATATAATCCAGAAATATGTTTATTTTTTTATACATGCAACGATACTCAGATACCCTTTTCATCGTAGTGGTGAAAGGTGAATTGGGTACATACCAACATGCAAAAGCAGGCCACCAACGTCGTCTACAAGTCCTGCCAGGTTTTGCGCGCCAGGAACCAGCATTCAGAACCTCTAACTTGCAGAGAATGAATGTCATTAGAATAATCCAATGCTTTGTTTTAACCTGCCTCAATAAATCATGGCGGATCTTTCCCCAACCTCCCTTTGATATCCCAGTTGGCTCCTCGAGTTGTTTCGCATGCAAATTAATGAACATCATAATGATCCGTTTTGGGATGTGTCCTCTCATGTTCCTCCACTATCGTGTTCCACCTCTCGACACATGCAGGAGCCACGTTCCTGTCCTCCTTCACCACATGCCCTTCCACCTTCGTCACGACTTGGTTCATCCACTGCCAGATGGTACCCCGATCGGGGGTTTATAACACTTATGATTCAATTATTGGATTCAGGCATGTTATTTCGGTTGTATGATGTGTGTGAATACTTTGCACGAGGCGTATTTCTTTCCCAAAGATAATTCTTCGATTTCTTGTTCGTCGAGTTCATTCCTTCAATCTTCTTGCCTACTCTTTAAGTTTCAAGGTGCACTGCAATAGATTAAATGTGTAGGTTATCACACCAGTTAGGGTTTTTTATATTATTATGTCGTAAGACATTCTTATTTGAAAACAACTTCCCTAGCTTCCACTGTGTCCATGTTTGAGCCATATGTCTGAGCCATTGGATAAAATGTTAGACGATTGAAATGTTTTAGGCAATTAAATCCACAAGTAAATAGTTTTATATATATTTTTTTATAATGCTAGTTTTTTTTATTTTTTTAATAAGTTAGATTGAATTAAGGTTTTGGTGACTTTTAAGTTAAAATGTTGTTATTAAAAATCTGTTATATTTTTATATGTAAATGTAAATAGTTTTATATATGTTTTTTTAAAGTATTTGGTTTTTTCTTTTTAATAAGTTAAATTGAATTTAGGGAATAAAATAAAATAATAATAAACTATAAAAACAGCCCATGGTATTGACCCATGGTATTCATGTGGAATATAGTTTATTTAAAGGGGAAATTAAGATGGCATAGGGGCGGAAACGTGAAGCTCGGTTACACTTTTGTGAGAATGTGAGGTAGAAAAAAATTTTCGGCAATAGTTCGGCCGAACTTTTGAGTCCGTTTAGATTGACGGCACAGTGACGGTGCAGCAAACAGAATTTTTGCCGGAGGTTTGGAAAACCGGCAATAGGAGTTCGGCCGAACTTTCAAGTTCGGCCAAACTCGTTTTTATATATAAACCGCCCGCGAAAGCAGTAAGGTTACTGTTTTCATTGTTGGCGCGCGGTTTTTGCTGGTCTGTTGCTGATTGCCGCGTTGCTGCTGGTCTGTTGCTGATTGCCGCGTTGCTGCTGGTCGAGCTGATTGGCGAGTTGCTGCTGTGTGCTGGTCGAGCTGCTGTGTGTCTGGTCGAGCTGATTGCCATCGTTAAAATATGCTACGTCCGCCATCGTTAAGATCTGGTATGTTCCGTAAATTGCAAACACAAAATAAATCTTGTATGTTCTGTAAATTGCAAACAAAAAAAATCTTGTATGTTCTGTAAATTGCAAACAAAAAATTGAAGAGAGAAACTGAAAAGTTTGAAAAGTTAAAGTTTCAAATTTAATAAATTTAGAAGTTACTAGAAGTGAAAGCAGAGAGTTCCTATATTTTGCCTCATCTCTAATTCCATATGAACTTTGTTGTACCTATATGCTCCTTTTAATTTTCAAATAAAGTGAGATGTTGCACTTCCACTTCCTGGTCGACCATTAAATTTAGTACAGTGTCTCTCTCGTCCGGGGTGTGGGTCCGCTCTGCTTCTCCTCACCAGCTCCCCTGTTCCCCTGCAATGCTCCATCTCCCCTGTCCACAGATCTGACGCTCAACTTCGCTGGTTATTTCCTGATCATTTCCGATGCACTTTTACATGAAGGTAAGTTTAGTATATAGGTGTTAATTTGAGTACCATGTAATCCTTCATTCCCAGCAAAAAAAAATCAATTACTAAAATTATCGACATCAGTCTCCCTTTCCTCTTTAAACTTATTGATCTAGTATCCCTTTCCTCTTTAAACTTTCCCCTTTTCAGTTTGTGTCTTAAGTTAAAACAAAGGACATTACTCAATGCATATCACTTCTACATTTTAAATTATAATTTCTTTACAAATTTTAAGCCAAGCATTGTGTAGCCAAATTATAGTTTATAGTCAAAGCATCCAAGACAGTAGAATTCGGGTCTTGGAACAAGAGTGAAGTCCACACCAATGGCGCCTGATGGAAAAAGTTTGTCAAAACCATACTTTGATTACTAACATTCCTGGTCCCTTAGTCACAACTATTTTCAATATTCTTTAGGTTGTTGAAAAAATTAAAAAATGCTAGTCATTAAAATTATTCAGCAGCATAGTTTTTAACCTGCAAGAAGCCTCCTTAAACCATATTTTTTCTCAGCAGTTAGCATGGTTGGGAACTTAATCTCAAATTTGATTTGAAGATGTCCTTTCCATCCATGCTATTGTTCACATCAATCCACTTGTTCATCTCGCCATTCCTAATGTCTTGTCATGGAAAATTGGTGGAACATAGCTAAACATCCATTGGCTTCATAGTGGTGTTCTTATAGGAAAGGCCATGGTGAACATGGTTACAAATTTCAATAAAAATAAATAAAATCACACTGCAAGTATCAAAAAAATATTGTGCCCTTTCATGGTGCATAATTTATTCATGTAAAAAACTACTCTGAAGTCGATTAATCCCAATAGTAGGCATCAAGCCATAAGATGAAAAAGAAGAGTATAGCCCTACAGAACACTCTAGATATATACAACGTACAATGCATTGAATGTTTAAAAATTTCCAACATTGAAAATGATTACATAATTCAAGTGAAAATTTCCATTCTGGCCATACAAATGAACAATTCAACAGAAATCACCATATATTTCAGCCAATGACAATGTTTTTTGGGATGGTGCCTTCTACCTTCAACCTCAAACTGCTAAAACCTAAAATTACTTGACCTTCCTTATTTGGTCAGTGAGAACGTTGATTGTAAAAGGTACTACACTTTTTTTAATGTAAACGACCGAAGACTAAACTAGGCATTTGATATTTACTTATTTCGGTGCAGGATATAGTGGACTTCATTAGATGCATCATTTTTTGGCTACCTCCTTTACATAAGGCACATAGTCTCATCTAGCTTGTAATGTAAGATGAAACCATTAAAATGAAAAAAAAAATTATTAACTCTTATTTACCTCTTTCATCCCAACACCAAGTTATGGTTTTGTTGATGGGTCCAAATGTTCGGCCAATAGTAAGGGAAATCCCCGATAAAAAGTCCTGGAGTTACACTCTAAACTGTTTATGATAGGGATCTCGTCCAGGGTGTGGGTCCGGCTAACATTTGTAGAGCCTCTACAACTTTTTGTTTATTATTTTTCGTGACGCAAACCAAGTTCTTGGCTATGCATGCACAATTTAGTTTCCCATGCAATCCAAAAATTCTAATATTCCTTGAGAATATTAGCACTACATGCCAACCATTTG